>JARFJA010000036.1:18750000-20000000 GCA_036326145.1 Rhagophthalmus giganteus | reverse complement strand
GCTTCGGTCGCGTTCGGCTGCTAATAACTCAAACTACATTTCGAAAACGTTAATTAATCGTCGTTGTTGACGTTACGATTACATATTTAATTAATAAGGCGCGACGTTTTATTCCTAATCAATTCGTTCGTTTGCTCGGAGGCTCGTTATCTCGCCAATTTGATACGAATAAATCCCGATTTTTAATTTCGCAGATTGAGCCGAAAGAGGTGCCGTGATTAACCGAGCCCCGGAATCACAACTAGCAATAAACTTCGCCCCCTTGATTACAATTAGTTTAACTTGCAAATTAGAGGGTCGCGCCGCGTATACGTTTGCGTCGCGAGTGTTTTTCTTCGTATTTAGTAATACGACGATAATTTGTAAATATCCGGCCTGAATATATATATATATAGTTACGACGCGAAATTTAAATTTCGCATGTGGGCTCGCAAAGTAAAGGGTAGGAATGTCACGATAACAAGCGGGCGATATCAGTAATGAACCCGCATGGGCCCGCATTCAAGCGCGGTGGTCATCAGAAGCTCATTTAGTTTTGTTGTCAGTTGCAGGGCCGGACTAGACCATGCGACGGCCTGATCGCATTGTAGTGTTCTGAACCATTCACCATTTACTGAGCATGCACAGCACGGACAATGGAAATGGTAAGTCCTTCGCAATATTCATTTTCTCTGTCGGCGTTATTCCGGGTCATCCCGCTGCTGGTTAGAAAAAATTGGATTATTAAATATTAAAAATCTTATAAGACCCAATCTTGCATCAATTTCAATTCCATCTTCCGTAACACGTATAGGTTATTTGATATTCCGTAATATTTATGATTTCGTTCGCGTCTGACTGCTAAATCCATCGGGTCGACTGTCAGATGCCCGCTCTCATCTTCCTATCTATAATACACGTTCGAATAGGAAATCACCGGCATCGAAAACACTTGAATCCGATAAAAGTTGTATAAATTCGTACGAGCGGGAACAGCGATAAATCTCTCGCTTAAGGATATTGTTTGAGGCACGTGACACATTTAGGCCGATAGGTAGCACTGTCTCTGATAGTAAGAGCTCTTGAAATTTCCTTCTGTCTCCTCTTTTTCCCATTTCCATCGGTCGTTAGAAGGTCTGAAGTATTTTCTAACGCACCGACTTTATTTTGCGGTCTTGTGGGGAAGTCCGTTCGAAAGCTTTCTATTTGCGCCCCGCGCGTCCGTTACGGTGCAACGAAATAATTGATTTTTAATTTAACGCGTTTTACACGATTCCGCAAAATTACCTACGTTCGGTGTTGTAATTTTCTCTAATCTTGATAAGGAGTCGCTTAACTTTTTATGTTGACGTCGAACGAGTCGTAAACGTGACCAATACCGATGCGTATTTTTATAACATTTACAAAGGTCTGTTTAAAATTAAGTACTAATAGATATTAACGATACAAGTTTGATTATGACATGTTTAACGAAACGAGTCGACTGTACGAGTACGAGGTGTGCGGCTCCGGCGAGCGGAGTACATTTATACAATATTATTACATTTTTGGTGTCTGCGTAATTTTTTATTAATTATAATCACATACCACATAAGCGGAATTTCAACTGTCAAAAAAAATGTTGGCGCTCATTTTATTTTAATTTCATTAATGTTAATCGACCACATCGACACTACGAAAAATAAAATCACGTCAAAGACAGGTAATTGTTTGACCTATCATCTGGTAAAGTTGCCAACAATGGTCTTTGTATTAAAACTTTTTTTTTTTAATAATACCACGGTAATACTAATAGGACCAATAGGAAGTAGGAACATTTAATGACGAATCTACTCACGCGCTCACTTTGTCTTTGAAATTAATATAAGCGAATTTACAGGAGGAAATTTTTTTGACAATTGAAATGTGCTATTATATTTAGAAAATTATGCAGATTTCAAAAATGTAATAATATACATGGTGTTCCACTTGAAAATCGTACGTTAATGTAAATTTTGACGAAACCGGAAGTGGGAAAAACACAATTTTTAGGTCAAAAGTTGACGTTTGATAAGTAAACAGTTTATCTTAATAAATAACAAAATTATGGGGGTGTGCCATAATTCTATTACGCACGATATGTGTACTTGATTTTTCAAAACTAAAATTATGGTACAAATTAATTTATGTCCAAGCTGAATTCTAGAAGATGAAATTGCAACTCAAAAATGTTTAGACGTTTCACCTAATCGTGCGCCGATCCGAGGACGCACACTGTATGTAATACATATGTATATTAAATACCTGAAAATGGAGACACGTTGGGAAATGGAGAAAAACGTGAAAGTTCTTTAATTCTCGAACCGACTTATATTTCCTATAAATGGTCTTCGAAAAATCGATAAAAATACGTCTGTGATCTAAAATAACATTCTGTAGTTAATTAAAAAGCAACATTTTAATATTAAAAATAACGTTATTATGAGTTTTAATACACATAACGATCAAAATATTAGAAAACTGTTTTGAACGAAAATCGTACGACGTACCACTTACAAAATTTATCGAACGTTTCCGTTAAAATGATGTACGTTTGGAAGTTTTATGCAACATAATATGTTGAACGTTCGAAGCAGATAAGAAATTATCTTACAAAAAAAATACGTGCGATAGCGCCGAACCAAGGCGACACACGTGTGCGTCCGCTCTCGGACCTGAAAATTCCTGCATAAAACGATATCGATAGGAGGGGTTTACCGACACCATTGTAATTCGATTTAGCTTTACGGTAAAGTTTTGTTTCCGCAGTTGATTTAGGTTGTTTTTGAGGAGTAGACGTGCCGCGCGCGTTTTCGGATTAGTTCGGTTTACTTTTTAAATGTGTGTGAATAGTCGTGTAACTTACTTATTTGCTTACGTTAGCTAATTAAATTATCTCCCTACAATTTTAATAAGTTGTGCCGCGTTAGTGTTCCGGGAGTCGATCTAAACGTTGAAACAGTTTGATTCGTTCTCTTGGCGACGACGTATTGGTGGTTAACTGGTTTTTATAAAGCAAGTAAGTCTGCATGATGTATTTCAAATGTTAAAAAAAATCAATTATTTGTATTGAAGTTCAATACCTACGAGAAAATATTTTTAAACAATTAGTCGATATCTACGTTTTACTTGGACTCGAACGTATCGTGTTTTATTTCATTACGTATTCAAAAGTATTATTTTTCGTGAAATCGTTTACGGAAATACCTATGTATTCATATATGAATAATGCGACTTTATAATTACGTGATCAATTACGATAAAACTACAATGTTAAATAAAAAAGCTGTATTATAAAGGTATAAATGTAAAAAAATTATAACTGACCATGAAAACGTCGTCGAAAACAAAAAAAAGCTCGTGAAAATTTCTTTGTCTGCAAAAAACATTCCATAATATTCATAATATAAAACTAAAATTTTGAATAAACACTGTGCAATAAATACATAAATACTTCGAAGGTAATGAAAATTAGGGCGCAAGTTGAGCGGAACATATTGTCAAACAAAATTTAATAATTCAACTTTGTTTCGTCGGCGCAACAAAAAGTCGACGAAATCACGAGTTAATCGGGAACATCTCCGAAAGTGATAAAAAAAAATGAAAATCAAAATCGAGATGCTAGTAGGCGTAAATTATTAGTAACAAAAAGAAATTGAAAAACGCGCCTAATTTTTAAAAATTCAATTTGTTCGTTTCGCCAGCGTGAAGTTGACGAAACCAATGAGTCATAATCGCAAATATCTTCAAAAGCACTGAAAAATTCGAAACGAAAATATGGGCGCAAATTGTTTAATTTATTTTCAGAATTTGCGCCGTTAGTTGCTTCGCCAAGTTCGCGCGCCTGTCGTATCGCGAAAATAAAAAACTTATCATTCTAACATTAAACAATTAACATAATTTTACAATTATTCACGATATTTTACGGCAAAAAGATAAAACGGCCAAACACGTGAAATTGCGCTCGTTTGATAAAATCAGGCTACAGTAGTTTTGATAAAAAAATTCTAATGTTTCCGTAAATAAAGCGAAATTTAACAATATTCTCGAGAATAATTTAATAACAAATGACTACTACTACTACTATACATCGTATACATCGTACATGTAAAGTTGAATTCATCTCTCTTTATATATAGACAACCGTTTTTTTTCTTCTGTAAAGCTTTCTGCTAAAACATCTACTAAAAACAAGAAAAACAATAAAAATGTCGATGAGAAAAAAGATGAATAATGCACAGGAAATTATCGTGGGGACTTTTAAGTTGTTCTAAAAATAGTGTGAAAGCTTTTAAGGAATATATGGAGTCTACAATTTCATTGTTCGCGCAATCTCTTGCTAATAAAAATCGTTGTTTATTAAAACGTCGCGAAACTTAATCGGCGATCGGTAATATTTTCGTTATTTCTTTTGATAAACAAGTGTTTTGCGGCCAGTTTGAATCGATACAAATTTATTAAAACGACACTAATCGGATTTGAAATTGATTTAAACTTCTGTAAAATGATTGCGATTAAATTACAACTGTTCCGGGCTAGGGTTTTGTTTTCAATATTTTTGTCGCACTTTTGAACACCCTCTATATCAGGGGGGGGGGGGCAACCTGCGGCTCGCGAACCACATGCGGCTCTTTGAAGGATTATTTGTGGCTCTCGATTTTAATATTTAAATTCAATACATATATTTTGCACTTTTATTTATATGTTTTTTTTTAATACCTTTTAAATACGTATTTAATTGCGACTCGCGAAAAATTTCAAATTTTGAAAAATGGACTCGGACTATCAAGGAGCTTGGCCACCCCTGCTCTATATTGTACATATAAGGTTGGCCACGTATTATTTTCTTTTACCGACCATATCCAAGATAAGTTCCAATGCACGTAGTCAATAAAAAGTTACTAAATTGTATATTTGTATTTCAGTTATGCAGAATGAGTCAAATGTACGAGTATGTCAAAATCATCTTCAGATATTTATTTGTTTTTTTTCTCTACATTTATTTAACGTTGAAATTATAAACTAGCAAAACTAACTCGGCCAATTATGGAATTTATATGGAAGTCGCGAAGTAACTCCAATATACCTACACTTTTTTCGCATTAGGGTTTGACCCTCGTCCAGATGGGAGTATGATTGGGAAAAATTAATAGGGACACACGCTTCACGCCCATAATAATGTCAATACGTACTTCTGATGGTCGCGTCCAGCAATTCGAACACTTTTTGAGAGTTTACGGAAAATAATAGCGCCAATCGATTCGTATTCGATAACTTCCACGTCGTTTTAATTTCAAAAACTTATTTAGATAAATGGTTATTATTTTAGTTTGCTCATTAAAAGTCAATATTTTTCATACATATGATACCTAAATAACTTTTATGTAAAATGAAAATAATTATGAAATCGATGACCTGCGCTTAGATCTTTATCAGAAATTCTGATAAAATTATCATCTCTATTTACGACGACTTTAAGAATCATTTATATTGTTTCATTAATTTACGATTAAATCCATCTTTACGTATAGGTATTTAATTAGCTATTTATTTAATGAAATTGTATTTTAATTAAAATTTCATAGAAATCTCAAGTCCTAATTCGTTTCTAAGCTGCCACAAATAGCACGTGTTTCACGATTGTTTCGGATAAATATGCATTATCTGTTTGGGGTTTTTTTAAATTGTAGAAACGCACTTTATCTTGTGGTCGATTTTTGCAACGAGAATAGTTAAAAACAATTGCACAATAATCTATCTTGCCTTGTTTGTACCATACATTGTTCGATTGTACCTAATTATTTCGGTATAGGTAAACTTATTGAAAGTTATCTTATGGTGCACAACGACACGGATCAAAAACTTAAACACGATGTAAGTGTCAATATATATTCTAACAAACAAACATTTTCAATCCATGACCTGAAAAATTTTAGGCTCCAGTTTAAGGTTTATTTTGCACTTTTGAGCTTGCGGACATAATCCAGAGTAATGACGGGAGAATTTGAAATATTCACTTTTTTAGAATGTTTGAAGATTTTTTCATCCAAATGTGACATTTAAACGTATCAAGAAATCGCGATCCTAAATCAACGGCGACTACATTTTTCTATGGTTACGCAAAAATATTTTTATATTTTTTATTAGCTCATATTTTTGACTGGATCTGTTTCGATCCGCTTCACGTTTATAGAACACCATGGGAAAATTTTGACTAAGGAATTTGAAGAGTTAAAACCGCGTTTTGGTCGTCCGAATTTCTAAAATGCTCGGTCGGTTTGGCATTTATTACGTAGATAATTGTTTAGTGGTTTCATATTTAACGCTCGATTCTTCAGTTCCACTTTTTTTTTCAATTCCTCTCGTGCTCGAAAACTTCATCTGTCATTGGTCGCATTCAGGGATTTGTGGCGTCGAAACGCAGCAGCGCCGTAACGCTTTATCTTGCCTGAATAAACATTTTTGGTACTAGTTATTTTTCAGCTTTTAATTCTTAGGTTGGCAATTTTGTTTGTAAAACACTCAAATTTTTATGTAAAACTTACCTTGTAATATCTTCAACCTTTCTTCTTACGTTACTGCAAGGGAAATGACTTCGTCTCCGAATTGTAACGTTATAAGCCATCTTTATTTTTTGCATAAACCAAAACATACACAAGCAACATAATTTGTTAGGTTAGAACGCACGGATGCGTCATTGCTTTATTTAGTTATAAAGCGTTAAAGCGGAATATTTATATGCTTTAATGCTTTACTAAAGCGCTGCAGCACTGCGAGTAAAGCAGACACCATTCAGAGCATCGCTTCGATAAAGCGCTACAGCGCTACCATTCCCTGAATGCGACCATTGTCTCTCGAATTGATTGGTTTACGTAGAGCTGATGACTGATTAACTGATTCGTAATCCTTAAAAATCTTGGTATGTTTGTAATAGTTCACGCGATCGGTTCAGTTCCCAGTTTAATCTCCGTTTCAGTTTCAGTTTTAATTTCAGGTAGCACCTGTGTGTTTGAACATCAGTTTTACCGACAGCATAACCGAAACATAACATGTGTTTCGCAAGACGTGGTCATTTGTCGAATCAATTCTGTCGCTAAATAATTTAGAAAGCAAAACTAACTTCGAAAACACGTTCGCCATTTGTCACGATCGTGAGTAGGTACTTCGTGTGACTTCGAATAGAAGAAACAATGTATATGTATGGGAAACACTTTGCAAGTAATAAAGGGGAATATAACCGGGCATGCGAGTCATGCAAGTGTGTGCCCCATTTCGCTATAAAAGTCAACGAGTAATATAAAATTGTAATATAAACGGCCGGATACAATCTGAAAATACATCGTGACGTGGTCGGGTATGTAATCGATGCGATGGTAGTTTATGCAAAGTGGAGTACGATGCAGGACCCAGGTTGACTTTCAAAACTAATTTATAAAACAATGCCGAACTTTTTTCAATCGCGCTCTATCTCGCGATTATACGTGCTACGACGAAACAAGTTGTTCGATTGTTTCTTCCATTAGTTTGTAATATTTTTACGCGAATTATTTACGTTTTCCGTCTATACAACGTATTTATACGTAATTAGAATAAAATAATTATCTATAGGTTAAGAAGTGTTAATATTTTGTTGTATATCAATTTGATCGAAGTTAGTTTGTTATTGGCGAAACGTCAGAGACAAATTAATGATAATGGATTAGTGCAAAAGCTGAGCAGAAAGAGACGTCTGCGCCGACAGAGAAGTCCGATTAATTAATAGTTTAATGGCTCGGTATACGAGCTATAGAGATCTATAATAACTCACGATCGTGCTGTAAATTGTCATTTATCATAATGTAAACTTTGGCTTCGCAGCAAATTCAATTACTGTCAATCCGCCTAATCTAAATCCTCCTGTCCGGCTTTTAATGCATTCGGAAGCCAACAGAGAGAGTGTCGGTTATTACAAGTTGCGCGCCGATAACGCGTGTAATGGGTCTTCTCTTCAATTAGTTCTAGTCGCTTAATCGGAGCGACGACGAATAAGATCAATTTCTTCCCTTATATACCGGAGTGGCTTATAAATATTTAACAACAACAGCAACGGGAATTCAATTAGAAAAATGGAAGCTCGGCGCTATCGAATTTTGTTTACCACTACTTCAAATTAATGATGTCGGCCCGTCGAAGACAATCCGCCAACTCGTAAAGATGTCCAGGGGCTGACGAGCGCGACTTTGTAGAGTTTTGTGTCTTGGCGCGGTCTCTTTCTTTCCGAAAGTGATTGGGTTGAGTGCCCTATTGTAATCACTCGAACAAGACAATCCCATTATAACGTCGGATCAATGAGACGTACCCACGTTCGGGCAGAATATATATGCGGACGGACCCTCGCGCGTTGGTCTTGGAAGGTGCAGGTGGAGTCGCCGAGCGAACCAGGCAACGACCATTAAATGTCTCGGAAGACACTTGATTTTTTAGTCTTAGTGCTTTTTACACTCGGCCAAAATGAAAATAAATCCTTTCGCTAATAGACTGGTACACGAATTCGCTATTATTTTCAAGGAAGAATGATATATATGGTAAACAGAATCTGAAAATGTACTCTGCCGTTGTCGCGGCTTCGGAGGATACACAAGAGGTCTGGGGTGAGGCACGGCGCGCCGTGGGGGCGGAACAGCGAACACTACTTCGATATCTGTCGATTAAAATATATGCACTGTTCGCATAATGGCACTTCATCGAGATAGAGGACCACGTAACCGATCGCCGGTTCGGAAAAGCTTCCTAACCTTAAACGGGAATTTACGTCCCTTGATGTGCTTCGATCAAATATTAAACGGAACCTAATCAAGCGGCTCCGCCGCCTAGATATGCATTACCCGGCAGGAAATTAACAATAACAATTAAGGTAACCACCTAACGTGCCTACATGGATCATATTAAATTTATCGAAATAATTATCTAGCTACGGCGAGCTTGATTACGTTTCCCTCGCGCCTCGCATCGCCTGATCTCATTGCCGAACTCATATCCGGCCGAATCTTAAGTAAACTGTCTGTAAGCGGCTTGCATTAATTAATAAGGAACTCCGCTAATTGCGCTGGGACGAGATTGCGTAGTTCTCTGATTGGTGGGTCCGTCGAGGCTTAAAATAATTACTACAATGCAACTAACTTCTATCTGGCTAAATTAAAAAGCGCCGCACACTATAGCGAACTTTCCTTGCATTTTATTATTAGCGCCTCTCCGCCAACTTTATTATTTAATCGGAGTTATATCCCGCGAACGCCTCGGCCTCCCGGAGCCCCCGCGAAGCATTAAGCGTTTTGAGCTGTATAATTTGATGATCGCGAAAACTCATCTTGAAAATGGTTCGATTGGTATGTATTATTCCTGGCAACCCGTTGTAAATAAATGCTAGTGGCCTCGGAAGAGCAATACCTCCCCATCGCATAAGAATCGCTCGCCGTGCAGACTCTTTGCATGTTTTTCTTCTCTGCGGATTTCAACAAAAGAACTTCTGAGTGCCTTTTAAGTGAAGGAGCAGTTAAAATGATAATCGACTCTTAAATTTCCTGCGGGCGAAAGAACGAAAGATTCGACGCTAGAGAAGGACGCGACGAGTAAAATGTTAAAGTGCCATTTTTGCGAATCTTAGCAGCCGGCGCTGAAATCCGATGAAGTTAATGGAATGTCCGGGTGCCCTCTTGTACTTTGAATCGAGTAAGCTGTAGACATCCACGGCCAAACACAAATACTTCCATCGGAGGCGGCCCTTTTCGTCACTTTTAATCGCCGACCGGATTACTATTGCGCGAAAATGCTGTTATATACATAATATTAACAACATAAGGCCGGATTAATTTTTAAAATACAATTATCTCGCCCATGTCGTACGATCGATAAACGTTTCGTTGCAAACGACGTTAAGACATTCTCTCGAAATGTTTAGAACAATTCGACACCTTGACAATTGGACGACTGTCCTAATAACTTGGGACTTTTCCCGCGCACAGACGTAGGTAGTTGTTTACAGTCGGTAGCTAAAGATGATCCGATGGGGTTAATTTTGCCGTATTCACAATTATCTGGAATCTATAGTTCCTGCATCAACTATCCGTTTGCGTCATCTCTACCTCACTTGGTACATTAAAAATTGAAACGTCTTCCTTAGATTTAGTGAAATTCAAGTAAACCCCAAACATGCGTTATAACAATGTTAATCCCAAAATTATTAAATTAGGTCATTTTTCGAGATGACGAAGCATCTTTGCTTAACAATCAGGAATGATATGCTTTCGTTTCATAACTTAAACGCATTTTTCCAATATTAAGATTATTTAAGTTACGACGAATTGGTTAAAAACGTTCACCGGCGTTTTTACGCGCGTGTCGAGCTTCTACGCCGATGTGTTTTAACCCATTACCCGCCAAAACTTTTTGGTGATGATTTTTAATTGAAAATTAAGTTATTATAAATAAGTATGACTATACTAAAGTAAAAAAATTAATTTTATTGTATTTCAATCCTTAGTGACCTTAAAAACGGCCGTCCCTTTTTAGGGACATTGGCATATTACATTATCAAAATTTACTTAGTATGAAACAGAGCAAAACATTTGTCATGTAATGGAACATCACATCTTAAACAAATTCTGTATGATTTTTTTTTACAGAAGGCACATCTCGTTTGTGTAGGAATTGGCTGAATGAGGTGGTTTCTTGCGTCATATCTTATTTCCATACTCACCCTTCCACCCAGAAATTTGCTACTTTGAGGACCTCTTCGTTTAGGTGCGAACCTACTTTTTTTGTTGAGATATAGTAGACATATAGTAGTAGACTAGTAGACTACGTAAGACTAGTAGACTTCATAGTAGACTACGAAAGTCCAAAAGAGAAATATTTTCATCGTGATTTATTTCCTGATGTGTTCGTCAAGCATTGACAACCATAATATCTATCATTTGTGTAAAAAGAGGCCACCACCATTTTTTTGAACGGATCCAAATCCGATACAAGGATATCTGTTTATCCAACAGGTCAACTCCACCCATATGGAGATTATATTCCTGTATCGCATTTGGGATTTGTATTTGTATATGCTTCTTCTCTTTTTGGGAGTATCTACGGACTTTTGCAAAGGGTTTCGCGGTGCTAAAATTGCTACCAACTGTGACGATCTTATTGTCTTTCCATTTCATAATCAATATCTCATTTACTTTATCGAACCTAAAGTCACAAAAACCTCTTTCTTTTTTCTTCTCAATATCCTTATGAGAGGTAACTGGGCACTTCTTGATACGGATTTTCCCTCATTGTCCCAGTAGCTTTGATGTTTCTTTTTTTTAGGACTGCAAGTGCCTCCACGCTGGTAAAGAAGTTATCAAAATATAGCTGGACCTGCTGTGCCTCTTGTCTGCTGGTATGACATTAGTAAGCTGAGAAATTACTCTCACACCTAGAGGTCCTACATCAGTATCTGATGTTTCTCCACAATATGGTATAAAATTATACAGATAACCGTTGAAACTCCATAAGCACCAGATTTTATAGCCAAATTTAATTGGTTTACCTTTCATAAACATTTTCGCTGGGTGCTTGCCATAATATCTGACCATCATTTCATCTAAAGAAAGTTCCCGATGGAAAATTCTAAACTTAAAAAATTCCTCCCGCACATTATCAAAAAACAATCTCAGTTTGAACATTTTGTCTGTCTTTTCAATTTTGGAATTATCGTTTAAATGTAAGAACTTTTTGATTTCTCTGAAACGATTTTTGAACATTGTTTCGTATACTACTGGAACGCCTACATCTGGAGCTCATTCCCAGTGCATGTGTTCCTGGGGTAGCTTATTATAGCCACTTATTAGCAATATACCTATAAAAGCCTTTAGCTCATCCATACTTATATGAAAGCCAGGGCAATTCTTTTGGTTAGCATAAAGTTCACTCTGGGTTATAATTAATGTTAAGACTTTCTCAGAAAGAAATTCTTCAAAAATTTCCACTACCCCTTTTCCTCGTAGAGAATCTACATTGTATTTGTTGTCGTCACAGTCACTTGCATCTGCGGTGTAGGTATATTTGCCATCACATTTAGACCATATTGGCGGTTCAAATATTTCCACTTTTGTTGAGGTAGATTCTCCGACATCAATCTTCCTTCTTTTATTCGATGACGACAGATTTTTTTCACTACTTTCTGCTTCCCCTTCAAAATCTACAAATAGTTCCAATGTCCCAGTTATATCTTGAACTTGATTTGCATCGAGATCATTTTCACATATATCCTCCTCATCCGTTATATCGTCCGGTTCGGGAGGTACAATTACTACCTTAACATCATCTACACATTTTTCCTCTTCCAGGTCGTCCAAAAGTGATACTATTTCGTCCACAGTGAGACCTTTCTTACAAGAAGTCATGATGTTGCGATAAGACGTCTAAGACAATGAGAAAAATATAACAATGTATGTACATTATGCCAATGTCCCTAAAAGGGGACGTTACGCAAAACTATAAATAAGACTTACCAAGAGAACAAAAATGAGTTAACTGTTGTAATATACACTTTTTTAAAACTATAAGTAATAATTATAATACAATTTCTAATGCAAAAAAGCTGTACTAAAAAAGAATTATAAACTTCAACATAAAAAGCAAAATTGAGGAAACCCGTGTTTTCAATTCACTGTCACAGTACACAATGACATAAATTAGTCCAAGTGGACTATTTTTCTGTTTCGCGGAATCAAGTACTATCAATCGAACCACAGAAAATATTCTCATTGTTTTTCGACTTGGATAGAAAAAATAAAATATAAGCGTCCCTAAAAAGGGCCAATGGTAGGTAATGGGTTAATAAATTGAGCCCGAACTTTTTTTATATATTATATAAACACGTGTTCGCTGTCGTTCGTTTTAAAAAATCCTGAACTTTCGGTAGGTTATTTAAAGTTAAAACGCTCTATATATTATAAACCTGTTAATTGAAGCTTAAACTCGATATACATAGTATGCCTACCGTTAACTTTTTGATATAAATAATAAGCTAACTTTAGCGTTTAGCAAATAATGAGGTATATCAAGTATTAAATCGCACGCTAATTGGCGCGATAATGAAATACGTATTTATTAGGTAGGTGGATATATTGCAAAACGGAGTTTCTTAAAGTGTGACCCGCGGAGGCTGAATGTTAAGGCTAATTAAACTGACAGTTCCGCGACGAAACAGTTTGACGGTCACTGTTATAAAATACAGAAGTGCGTCGAGCATAAATAAATTATAATTTATTATTAAAAAAAAAGTAAATTATGGAATTAAACGTGGCGTCGCGTCGGCGTTGTTTCTGTAATAATATCTAACAATAAAATAGTACAAAAAATGTAACCGTATTTTTCAATATTGAAAAGTCTTATTGAAACTTTTCAAGTCTATAGCGCCACCTGAATAATAAATTGGAACAATATATAAGAATATTTTTCGATAATTGCAAACTTTACAACACTGAAGTTTTTTCATCGGGGACTTTTAGAATAATTGCGAATCGATATTTGATTGAAATGATTTTGCTCTAATTGTAAGGTGGGCCCGTTTTTTTTCTCTCTCCCGGCACTTATGCGGTATCCAATGCGTGTTATCAATCGAACGATGACGCTTTCGAATTTATTGCACGACACAATTTGATTGTTGCTTTTAAATAAAGATAGATGTAGATGGAGGACTCGGAAGTCAAACAGTGAAAGTCATTATTGTCCTGCTATTGATTTACGTAGTATAAGTCCAAAAATGATTTACACTGTTCGACTTCTTAGCGCTCCGTATTATAAGCGTGATCGCGAATAGGCAGGTTTACGTACAACAAGTTTAGTAGCAAAATGACGTCAATTGGCGCCCACAAACTCATCGACTTTCTAGAACTATGACTCCAATAACCCGACGCGACGTGAAAAATCCAAAATGACAAGGTGTTCCCATTAATTTGGAAAGTGCACATCGTCCACAAACCAAATATAAATAATTAGGTACACGACGTAAGAATTATGGTCATTATTAAGCTAAACGTCGAATTTCTTTTGTGTCTTCGATCGTCACCTGCACGTTTTTACTTTCTTGTAGGGAAGCCGATGGAAATATGTACGTCTATAATTTCTTAAAAATGCCGAAACCGAAAAACAGGTACCTAATCGAAATGTTTTTTGGTCGAAAAGTTCAGCGTTCGGTTAATGATAAAAACCTCAAATCTACAGATCGCTCGGTTTTTCTGTACCTATGTGTGTTTACGACGAAAAACCAAACACGCCTTCCGTGACACGAACATAAATGATAAATCGCGAGAAAATTTGATAAGCGAAAAACTAATTTATATTAATCCGAGTTATTAGATTAATTTACGCCAATTTATTTCTCCCGCGTTTGTTCGTCTCTTTTAAAATGCTTCCGTCCGCGCGCCTGCAATTAACGTAAGCCGAAAAAATGATCATAAAATATCGTTAAAGTTAATTTCCGATTTCAACAATTGCAAATGAATATTTATTCGACGCTAAGTGAGAAGGCGTAATTTATATTGGATTAACGAAGACTTTTTTTTTTATTATTTAATAGGCACGTACGTAGTGCAAACGATGAATTTGTGAGATGTCTACTTCGAAAGCTGTTGTTATTACGTGCTCGTTCGAATAAGTATTACAATACCTATGAGCGTCGTTGAATCGAGATAGATTAGACGTTCCGGTATATCGGGGAGTAAAATACAGATCACAAAGCCCGATTATTTAACCGGCGAATAACAATCGCAGATTTAATTAAACTAGAGCACCTACGCAGACGTGTAATTGGCAAACGCCACCGGCAGTTAGTCGATGACTACCAGAAGTTCCAAAACAAAAATGAAATTTCGACAACATCTACTAGCAGTAATAACTACATAGGGCCTTATTAGGAAACTTCGATATTACATCGGAGGAGGTTATAATACATTGGTAAAGTTTGACATGTTGACGGATGGGCTTGTGGCTGCACGTGTGTCTGCTCCGGGCGTCCGTCACGCCATTTCGAATCATCGGTCCCCGGGGTCGAATTAGGCGACCGGTATCGGCTACCGGTAAACAAGTTCGCGAACTACCGCATAAAGCTGGCAAAAACAAAAGGACTTTTTCAATAAAGCCCGACGAAAAGAAAATTAAACGAGTAAATCTCGAGGCCTTGCATGTAAGTGGGAAGGCCCGTAATGAAAAAGACTTTCATAGAGCTTTGCCGAGGCGAGCTAATTTAATTTTACTTAACCCAACTCAAACACCTTTACCTGAGACCGTTCCTATAACCGCAGATCAAATAAATTGCTCTTTTCCGAAACAACCCCCTAATTCCAATATCTTTCAATCAACTTACCCGAATTCGATAACTTTTTTTTTTACAACTGTGGCACGAATGCGTTTTGTGTTTTCGCGGCAGCTTCCTTTATACGGATTTTCTAAATTCGACGGGGCCATTAAGTGTTATTGCTTTTTCCAGTTTTTGATAATTTAAAATTTTAAACATATTTCTGATGGCGCACTTCGTTTTATTATTAGATCAAACGGAATCTTTGAGGTGAACTGGGGACGAGTAAGGCGGGCGGTTTATAAATATTTCGCTTTATTTGTACACGGGAACACTTTCGTAGAATAACCGATTAACTTCGAAATCGGTCGGAAGCGATTATTGCTCTTTTCGGGACAGGGGACGGATCGATTAACGTATACCTGCATCGTCGTGGCAGATGGATGGCATGACGGAAGGAAATTGAAAAGGAAACCCCCCGATTGTACTACACACACACACACACACACACAACTATACAGGGTGATTGAAAAATCTCGGGCCAAACTTTAACACATTCGCTGCCACTTTGAATACGATTTATTGTACCGAGAAGCCAAAGTTCAATTATCTAAAATTATGATTTTATAAACTTAGTAAAGTGATAAATCAATATTTTTTTGCAGTGTAAATACTCGCCTAAAAAATAAATAAAAACAATAACGATTTATTTTAGGAATAACTTTTTATGTATACTTTTCAAACTATTTTTTAATCAGCGCAGCATCGGAAATCCTTTTTTTTTAATTTAAAGTTCGTGGTATTCATCGAAAAAAAAAATACGATGTGGCTCCGATCGGAGTCGATGGCATGAACCGAACGATGGCGAACGACTCCGATCGGAGTCAGTGGCAGCCGATGTGTTAAGGGACGACAGAACACACCTAAACCATCACTTTTAGTCGTACAATGCGGAAATGCAATAAAACTAGATCCTAAACTAGTTTCTGCAACTATCTGTAAAACGGACTTTACGCTTCTATTAAAATCGGCCAGAAATATGATACTACGAGGCATTTTATTGCATAACGACATTTTCATTTAGCGTTTGAAAATAATTGTTAGATAGAATTTAAATTTTCGACGAACGAAATGTGTTTCTATTCATAATAAAGTTCTATATTTATTTGCATAAATCAGGTATCTGAGCTTATTGTTTCTCGTACCAACGAGAAATATTTCGAAATTGGTTTGACGATTTTGTTGAAAATCGGAGTTTTATTTTAAAATTGTTATTTTGCCGTTTATCATTTTTTTCCATTTAATCATTTTTGCTCAAAAGTTATTGTGGAACAAACCTTAAGAATGCAAAGCTTAATTATCTGTAATTTATTGTACGCGAAGGCAAAGGCCGGAATAATTAAAAATTGTGGTCGCGTGGGTAGATCGATTTTGAATTTTCGTTCGCGAATTCAACTTTTCGATGGCCGATTCGCTTTGTATTTCGCGAATTTGCAGGCGAACGACAATTTTAATTATTAAAAGTATTTTCACGGAAACCATCAGCGTTTTATCACGTAGGTGTACAAGTTGCGAGCCTCGGGTGATGCGCGTGAATTTTTTCGCTACTTATTACAATTTTAGATTTTCCTCTCGCCGATACTTTTTATGCTCGGCAATTTTTCGGCCATCTACTTCTATATTAAATATCTCTCGACACAATTTTCGATAAAGCGCACTTTTTAATTTAATTGTACGAGGGGCAAACGCAAACAAATGAAAACGAGAAATAATACAAAAATGAAAAGAAAGAACAATTTATTGGCTACAAATTCCCGTAATGTATTTTCCTGTAGAATCGCAATTAGCATCGATCTATTTGTTTCGCCAACGAAAACGCTTATTTTTAATATCACATATAGCACAACTGCCTTGACTTCGTCGTTCGACTTGAAATGAATACCCTGCAAGGTCTTCTTCGATTCGGGGAAAAATGGAAAACTAAAGAGCTCAAATCTTCAGGACGGCTTCTTTCAAACTCGCAAGAGCACAGGTGTATCTGTATCAGATGATCAAGAGGGTGTTCGTTGTAAGCCAGATGATACGGTCAAGGCAGTTGCTCTTGAAGTTTCGATTCCATCGAAAAATAAATACGTCAATTTTTTCAATACGCCATGTCCAAAGCTTATGACGAACGAATTAAGACGTTAATTCAAACCGTATTAAGGTCGTAGATAAAGCTCGTAAATGTTGAACATGACCATTTTTGAAAAAAAATGCTCCTCAATTGTCCTTTCTGTTCGTTTTTGTTTTATTTAAATACCTAGTTGGGCCATTCCATGTCGAATCAACCATTAAAACAATATTTTTCGACCTTAAAATGGCAGATTTATAAAATTTTTATGTTCATTGTACCTAATCGAGAGGACGAAAGACCCAAAAGTTTAAGTTTTTTGGATATACATTCATTAACTATTTATGTACCAAATTTCATAATGGGACGCCAATGGGTTCCTATGAAAATTAATTTTTTTCTATTATAATGTACCTACATACGTGAAATTCGTTAAATTTATTGACTTCCACAACTATAAACTGAGTAATTGTGAGTTTCTTGAAAATCTGTAAATTTATCCGGTCCTGGTCCTGATATTTTTAGCGCTATATTCATATCGTTACAAACTAACATCCGAATTATTTTTTTTAGCGCTTCTTTCAATGACAGCGAATTAAACTTCAATGCGCGATCGAAGGTTTCGACACGCCATTCATTTTTAATACTTCCAATTAAGTTTCCGTCTCTGAATTTTCAAAGTTCGTTTCCGAAACGATTTGCCGGCGGCGAAGTTCGTGCGTGTCTATTTTTCTATTACCGTACTGAAAAAGCGTCGAGCACAATTGATTCCATCTTAATGAGATGGTGCCCTTTGTTACCCAACAAATCGAATATACGTTGTTTCCTTTTAAATATTAAATCGAGACAAACAGTGCGGCGGCCGAGCCGGCCGGTTATCGGCGTCAGGTTGATTATTCAATTAATTATACCGGTAATACCGGACACCGTCCGGTCCGTCTCGTGCCAACTGGCAACGGCAGCGGCGACTCGAGACCTACAGCGTAATTTGGTGCCAGCACGTTTAATCACATTTCTTGCACCCCGTTGCCTCTCGCACCCCATTAAGGCCGTCTCTCTCTTTCAAACGGTGTACCCTGATCCTACTATTAATCACGCTCTCCCGAGCTCTGACATTTCATTAGCCTTTCTTTCTGTACGCAATTTAATTAACATTCGAGACTTTAAATTTTTAATAATCAAATTATATTTTCAAACCTTGATTAAGAGAATCTCATTTCCGTTTCAACCGCAATAGTTCGTATAAAAAAGAAATTATTTCCCTGAAATATTCATGTTAATTTATCGCCCCTACTACGTACGCTAATGGAGAACACTGTTCCAATTAGATTTTCTCTATTTTCGAAGTTTTAAATAATTGCGCGACTCGTGTATGTATGTATATAGCTAATGTAACTAGTTAATGAACCGTTTCGTCTTACGCCGCCGCCCCGCGCGCCGTGACGTCCACCGTAATTGCGGGACAATCGATTAATTTTTAATTGTCGGCTAATTTAAATTGAACGTTCTAAGGCGACGTCTAAACATGTTTTGCTTATCGATCACGAGGGTTCCCACCGTGCTCGGGTGAAATCTCATAATTCGAAAACGCTGCGGAAATGTTCCGGGTTGAATAAGTTGACGATGCCGTTTTTAAGATTAAATGGAAGTTGTTAATTTTCCTCAAGATGGAAGAATTAAATTTAACTGTTGTTGCAATTGAATGTATGTCTTCTCGTATGTAGGTACCAGCAATGTTGTAATCGAATATTATTTGAGCTAAATTAGAAATTAATCGAAAATAACACTTATTCAACTGTAGTGAAAGAAAAGCTTTACGTTTACGTGGCTAAAGTCAAAAATTGAAGATTATAGAACAAAAAAAGGTGTTTTTCACATTAAAATTACTCGTTACGAGTGATTGGACGTATTTTGTTTCCTATCAAACTATGTGTGCACACGTGCATATAAAATCAACGAAAAGTTGATCCGGATAACCAAAAAATTGGGCTGAACGAGGGTTTACTATAATATGTCGTTTTTGCCATCTCAGTTTATTCTAAATCTTATATAGGTATACAGGGTTATTCATAATGAGTGTAACAAACTTCGGCATTTTGTTGAGGAAGTCATTTCGAGTAAAAAATGTGATGTGAACATAAGTTGTATTTCAACTTGTTACAGAACTACAACAGATCAAAGTTTTACTAGTTTGGTAACAAGTACCTAAGTTTAATGTCTCATTACGTTCATTATGAATCGCCCTGTATATAAAAATGTCGCGTGACTGACTGACTGACTAACACGTCAACGCCCAACCTAAGAAAAGATTTTTCCAAATTCCACTCGTAAGGGGATGAAAAGAGGAAAATATGTTTTTTAAAATTTGATCAATTCGTCCGTACTTACCTACTGCCTTTGAGTTAATTATAAACTTTGTAGGATGCGTTTCTTCGAATACAGCAATCCCTTAACGTACACGAATTTAACATTCGCAAGGGCGCAACTTGGGCATTCGCGAATTTTTTTAATTAATTTATTACTGCATGAAATTGGTTTGTTCGTTAAAATTTTAAAACTGCAACAACAACTTGTTGAAAAAGCAATAGAAATCGTCCCTTCGCCGGTAAGGAACCTTAAATGCAAAAGAGGGGAACCGAGACCGAGACCCTTTCTCACAATGAAATTTATAAAGAATAAATTTGTTCTGCTAAATAATCATCAAATATCTTCGGCCATTTATTGGCAAATAAACTTCATCTATACTATGAAATTACATAATATATATATATATATATATATATATATATATATATATATATATGTACAGTCAAGTTCATATGTTTTGTCCCGTCGCCTGTGTTGGTTTTTATCGTAAAAGGTTCAAAAAAAAAGATTACTGTCCGTTTTTATTTATTATCTGACTGTTCCTTTTTACAATTCAAAAACAATTGCTATTCTTCATCCCTCTTGAGCCTCGCTCGTCGCTCGTTGGTCTACGATCACATCTCGCGGGACAACACACATGAACTTGACTTACATATTAATGCTTAGTAAACATTTTTTTTTCGTTCAAGTTGCTTTATCCACAATTAAAATTTCAAAAACCTAAACCCCCTTTTTTATTGTATATTTCTAATCCCTCGCATACGAAGTCGCGAGCAAAAGCTAGGTCTTTTATAAAATAATTAGAACATCGATTGCGATACGTATAAATAAATAGATCTTTAAAAATAAATTTAAAATAATTGGTAGGTAGATGCTGTGGAACATTTGAAAGATAACAAGTAACAACTTATGTTGTTATAAAACAATTGTTATCATATTATTTATCGGGAGTAAACGGTCAATCCTCTTTGATATTTAAATTTGCGTATTATCTTGTTACAATGATTTCAAATAAATTATAAGTACAGTCAAGTTCGAATGCAAGATAGCAGGAGTAAAAAGGGACACGTCAGATAATAAATAAAAACGCGCAGTAATGTTTTTTGAGCCTTTTACGATAAAAACTAACACAAACGACGGAACAAAACGTGCGAACTTCACTGTACATAATTCACGTTAAGGACCTATGTACTTTCATTTGTTAGTACGGCCGTAAACGTCGACCTTTATACTATAAGTAAACGTCGAACCGACAACGTTAGCCCCCAACATTGGCATCGATTAATTAAAATCCGGCGAATAATGATTCGAATTTGTTTTGAAAAAAAATCTGTCGGCCCTTTCGCGAACACGAAATTAGTCGGGACTTCCACAAAAAATCGACAAAACAAGGTGTCAGTAAAAACGGCGATTTGTCCGACCGCAAAATAGCGAGAATTTCCCCATGTTACACCTGTTGAATCGTTGACGGGAACGCGAACCGACCGCAGTAGACATGCAGATCGTTTGCGTCCCTGTCGTTACCGCTGAAATTGAGCGTCACCCTCATAAGCCGTTTGCCGTCATACAAGTCATCGATTAAAGACATTGTTATTGCAATTTTCAAATGAAATTCCTCTTCGGTTTTATATTAACCGCATATTGTAAACTGCTTGACATCTGCACGTGTAACTGTAATCGCCCACCGACCACATAAACCGGTAGATTTCTCAAGTTCAAAAAACCCATTGTCGAAACTCGTTCAGATCATAATGCAATTAAAGGAAAGTGACCGAATTCGAAGTAAATGCATCGCCGTTCTTAATTAATAAGAAATTGCACGCCGCGCATTAGATGGAAACTGCTTAAATTAAAAACGCCGCGTATAATAAAACATGAGAACGTCAATTAAGAAAACGATTCGCTACCGAAGCAATATCATTTATATGCTTTACGATCTAAAGAATTTAATATAATAGGCTAATAAAGACAATTTTCTTAATTAACGACTTTCTCACTACATTTCAAGGTATTAATTTTTCGCTAGCGCAAAGAAAAGACCCAAACGTTCATTAATTTTCGCGGCACTCCTCGTGGAAACGGCCACTCTAACGAAGCAAGATTTTTTCAGTGTTTGGACAAAAGGAAAGACCGAAACCCAAAAATTGAAACGATTCCCGTTTGAAAGTTGGTTTGAGGTTTTCGGAGTACCTACTCGACAATTTTGGGTCGATCGATGAACGTTGATGTTAAGTGCTTCCAGATTTATTTTTGACACGCAATTAGGAAGCGACTATTTACGAAACTAACAACAGGATAGACGTTGTTATAACGAGAAATGCTCGAACTACATTAATCATTATTAAGTTCACGTCACTTTGCCTGGAAGTACTGCGTTTAACAATGTTTGCGGATTAATAAACGGCGTTGGCGGGGCGGGGAGGGGGGGAGCTTTTCGAGGCCGAGAAATAATTACCTAATTGATAATGGTCGAAAGACCATTTGATTTTTGGCAACTTCTATTCGGGATATCGTTGCTGATTTTTAAATTGAATTGATTTGGAGCTTCTTTTCGAAAAAGCTCTTTCGGCAACATAACGTTTACTGCCTACATTTATTGTCAATGTCGTTTGTAATACGGAAAGCTCCGAAGCATTTTTTGATTTAAATTTATTTCATTACGGGCTAGTTGTTTCGTCTTCTAATAAACTTATTTTTTTACTAATTTTTACTATTTTTTTAATAATTTTTTTTACAATAGAAAGTATTCTCACTATCACAAATTTAAAAAACATCGACCAATAGGAATCTTTTATAGTGAAAACACGGGTTCTTACCAAGTGGTAAAACAAATCGGTAATTATGTGCTTTGCTTTTATCGGAGTGCGCACGCGTCAAGCTTGACGTCTCGTCAAAATAGCAATTCTTAGTGCAAAATGAACGAAATTTTAAATAAATGGATTTTGAATTAATAAATATAAATATTAATCTTTTGTAATACACGCGAGGTGTTAATTTTATGCTCGGGTAAATGTTATCTTAGCGACTCAAAACGGATTTTCCATAAAAAGAATTTTTTTTTCAAATCAACGGCCTATGATATAGTTACTTTCTCTTTTTTAAGAAAAACTTACACACATTTTTATGAATTAAGCATCATTTTCATAATTAAATGACCATAAAATTGTATATCGTTTATAATAGTGTCGAAAATTGAACTACAGTTAACTGCCAATCAAGCCACGGTTCGTCACTTTTACTTCCGCTAAAATCCAGCATCATTTGTCAAATTCAAAATTATTTTTGGCGACAACTGCAACGGTTTTCGAAATGCAAAGAAGGATTTTTAATGAGTATTACTGTTTAAAGAGACGGTTTCTAAATTTTGACTATGTTCAAATACTTACATAAATAACACTAAAATTATCGAGGAATGGGAAATGCCGAAAACGTTTTCCAAAATTTGAGTATGCGCGTCGTTACCGATTGCGAGATAAAATCATACTTGATTGTGTCGTTTTTTTTTTGTGGCGATGAAATTCGCACGTTCCCGTTAAATTAAATTGTTTCTCTTCGCGAAAATTAACGATAGCCTATCGACGAGGCCCCGTATATCCGCCGAATTCGACTACTACACTTATTTTAAACGATTTCCTTTAGATAACATTTCCGGCTGCATTTTTACGACGGCGATTAAACAAAAAACGTTACGATAACGGCGATGCATCTCGGGAATTTTAAATGATATAGATAATTAACGTCATTTATTTGAAATGGAGACTATCAAGAGACACTATCAGACCTAATTGTATCGCCACGAAGTCGACGCTTTTGCAGGAAGATGGCCACGCAAAAACCACTTTAGTTAAATTGGCTGCAGATGTCATGACTATGTAATGACGTCCCCCCGACCCCTTTTAACGCAGTCCGTCTCTCTCGCCACTCACTGCCATTAAATCTCCGGAGTTAATACAAAATGCATTTGTTGTTCTTCCATTATGTAAATGAAAACTCAAACCACTCTCGCGCTCGGAAAAGCTTGGTTCCATCAGCGCGATAATGCATTTCCGGAATTTGTATAAAAACGCCATAAATATAATGTATTAATGTTTATTATTTATCCCTTTTTCGCTTGCAGTTCTCGTAAAATTGCAAAGGACAGTCTCAGTATTCCGTCTTTATATTAATAAAGTGCTTTTAAAATCAGCCCTCGGTCCGTTCCGCTAACTTTCATATTTTATGTTTCTATTAAGGTGTAGTGAGAGGGTGCATCGATCCTCGTTCGCGTTCTTAACTTGTTAAAATTACTTACACTTTTTGCGGATTACATCTAAATAAGACGGGTTTTAATATTTTCGGGCTCGCACTCGTAGTCGAATTAGGGACGGGAAAGTGAAAAGATTTTTAACCTCGCATATTATTCAGTTTATTAGCCTCCTCTTCCATAAACAACGCTAAAAGCGGCTTTATTATGTCCTGCACTTATGGAACGTCTCGCAAAATAATCGTACTATTTTCGTTATAACGATAATTAACAAATCATCAAAGAAATAATTCGTCATTTTAATTAAGCACTTAAGCACGTAGTACATTCGAAAGATAAGTCGTAATTTATTTAACTAGACGATGTACAACTCAAATTAAAACTGCAAAATCGACTGTTGGCGCCTTTTTTTTATTGATCCGAAAGTGTTTTTACGGAGTGTATTCGGAAAATCCCGGAGAATTTCTCGGGTGCATATTAAGCCACGTCATAATAATGCCATAAGTTCCTATAAAGCTTTTTCCTCCGGCGCTCCCCCGTTCAGATATTCACATCCAAAGTTGAAAAATAAAAACCTTCTTTTTATTTGTCGTTGGAATATAATAATTTTTGGTGTACCCACGTAATAAAAGATGGTATTTAAAATTGAGTAATAATCAGGGGACTCGGGGGAGTCGGGGGTCAGTTACGCTAAACTATGCGAACTTATCTAAACTCAAAACGTTTCGGAGGTTTTAAGTTTTAAAATTTTTAATGATATTTTCGGATTTTCCAGACATTTTACGATAAAAAAGTCACTCTTGTCTGTTTTCTATCAAATAAACCATATTTGATAAAATCGTATAAAAATAATAAGGGAAGAATATTATATCGTAATATTTAAAAATCTTTTAAAAGGTCGTTATACCCTAATATACAGGTAAAGGGATAACCAGAACGCGTAATAATCCTATTAAGAATTGCTGAATGTTGCCAATTTTTTAATGTACAGTAAAAACTCGATTATCCGGACCTCAATTGTACGGATTCGAGACTTGGCTGCCATTAAAAATAAAATTGTTTACGTCAAATGCCAATTGCTAAAAAAAACTTACATACTCGCTTAAAAAAAATCGAAACTAATAAAAAATTAATTCGTACAACTATGCAGTACAAAACTATTTTTTGCATCGTATGCAGTCCGTTTAGTTGCATTGTATTGGTCGTATAATTACGTCATCGGCAATAACGAACAACTCGCGCCCGTTATAAAATTAATGCTGTCAATTACGGTACAACTAGAGTTGAATAAAAGCTATGCCAGATCCGGTTGTCAAATCGTGCACTTCAATAACATTTATCGCCCAGGACATTTATTTAACGTCTATTTCATAATTGCATTCATTTCATATCGTCGATGCATTACCGGTTTTAACGGTGCAGCTTTTCAGGTTAACTCGGCGATAAATACCTGTACCGGCTCTTCTTTTTTTTTTGTTTTCTATAAATTAAAATACATTTCGTTTGTCGAAACAATCGTTATCTTCGATTTCCAATTACGTTTGCTTTTAAACAATTTGCCCGAATTCGGGCTGTTCGTTAAAATTCATTTTCATTTGAACTAAAATGTCAGTTGCCACTCCCGAATTCGTAATTACATCATTAAGATGGTTCAATTAAAATATCAATTATGGAACTTTATTAATGGTCTGTCGTCTACGTAATGAGGGTATTTTAAATCGGGGGGATGCAATGTTTCCATTAAAAGGTATTTTGAATATATTATTGCCGTAATTTCATTTGGCAGAATTGCATGATTAATGGTTTGTGTAAATTGACGCGGTTTCTAAATGAATATTTCTGAATGAGTCGGTAACCCTCGGCACACATTTACATGGCGAGGGCCCGCCTTTCCGTGGTTTGTGACAGGATGGTTTGAATGGCCCCCTTAAGCCCGAGGATTCGGTGTTAAAGCTTATTTTAAACGATCTGCCAGTAACACCCTCGAAGACAAAAGACCTGCAGGAATTAGGTATTATCAAATCTCTATTATAACAGTGTAGAGTCGCGCGAAGACGCGATATTAATTAAAAGCAGCACCTACTGCCGGTCGCGAGAGGGACGTTCCGCTTCCGATATGAGAATGCAACGGATTATCGCGATCGAATTTAAAAGAGGACGGAATTTAATTCCCGGTTATTTTTTCTATTAAAAGTCGAAGCGAATTTGGCCTTTTAAAAGGTCACATAGGAAACTCTCTATTCGGGTTCGTAATTTAAAGTAATAGATTGAATTGGTTTCTCTGTATCTCGAAGATCGTGAAATAATGAGCTTTAGATGGAGGACACGGATGAAAGGGCTTTTTGGAACGAACGAACTTTTGAAATTAAAATACATCGGTATATATAACTAGATTATTTTTGTCGTACCACTGCTTTGATTATTATCGGATGAACAAATTTGGATAAAATTATACATGTATAGGGTGCGTCGTTATAATCCGGACAAAAAAAATGTCTTTGCACAATGTAGCCAACATTAAATATGTATATTCGTGTCCCACAGACACGACAGATTCCCGACTTTTTTGACATAGCGAAGAAAACTCGCCTCCGCGATTCGGGGGGTGGGGGGAAACTTAGGATATTCGTTTTAGACGTAAACTAAAGCAATTAAAGCGATTTCCAGCTTTCCACTAATTATTTCCAACCAAAATTCTAATAGAACCTAAATTGCAAAATAGGACCGATACATACAGGGTGATTCATAAATAATGCGAAACATTTTAAGATGATGATTTCTTGTCAAAAATTAAAGGGAGACCTTTTATGTGTAGGTATATTGTAGATCACTTGCTTACGTTTGTTACGAAAAATTGTTAATACGTTTGGTAAGTGTATTTTCAAAATCGACTTTAATCGTTCTTATGCATTTTTTCAATCAAATAAGCACGAACGTAACTGAAAAAAACATTACGTCACGTGTTATCATTTCTTTGTGCTACCTTAACTGTTCTATTCAACAGTTTCGAATTATTTTGTCCAATTACTAAAATTTTTCGACGTTGTTAAACCTTTATAGCTCTTCTTTTGTCTAGTTTGCTTCGAAATCTATTTTTCCAAAGTGCTTATATTTTTCCGCGATATATCCGACCCATCTATTTTAACAAACCGATGTCTCAGCAAACGTTATCGTAGTACAACTAATGATAAATATACGGTTTAAAAACAATACGCAATAAGTAGTAATAAAGACTCCGTGGTGTACCAACAGGAAACCCTAGAAATGATATAGACATTGCGGGGATAATTGAATTTACGACTTCTTAGTATAACGTGGAAACCGCAAAAAGTCGATAATCTCGAGATTACTTTGCTAGAATGGACTGTAATGTTAGTTTTACCGAAGCATGAAGTTAAATCATCATAAACAAGTCGAGAATTCACATAAAAACTTAAAGACACACTTAGCACATGTGGTAAAGTGCTAATTGCCGTACCGATAAAATATTAAGCCACTTGTAATATTAAGAAACAACTTCATTGTACATTTATAAAGCAAGTTATACTCTTTGCTCTTCCATATACGATTGCATGAATTAAAGATAAGTCCATTTCGAGATTGCATTCGATTATTATTTAAATAACGACCCACTTGCAGGATTAATCCGGCAACAACGACTTAACTAAGTATATTTTTAATGTAGACGTTGCACTTTCCTAATTAATTGCGCCCGTAAATGTTCCCTTATTAGAGCACGTTTGTAAACGTTTTAATTATGAATATAACTAGATGTTTCTTGCGACACACGTTATGTTCGCAAACTTGTTTATTAGCCGTGTATAAGTATATACTACATAGATACACGTTACGGTAACGTGTCATTGACACAGATCGCGAAACTTCAAAACGTTTCAATTAAAATTGCGCGCATTTTTGGACGTTAATAAAATTCGAATTTAAAACGACAATTTATTACATTGTATCGTGCGATCCAGGAAATCGTCGAATAAATGTAGATACATAATAATTTATTTATGCAGGTCGACTTTGAAGAATCTTATGCATTATTTAACGTTGCATTAATGCCGAACGGCTGGTTAATAAAAAGAAAAACTATTTTTAAAACAGTAATAACATGATTTGTTGTATTGATTCGCGAATTATTTACGACACGATTTAAACATTCGTCCATAATGAGTTCGTCGGAATAATATTGGTTTTGATTTGTCGAAATGGCCACCCTATAGTTTTTTCAATTTTCCACTAAAAAGTCCTGATGTGATTGGCGAACAAAAACATTTAGGTTAGGTTAAATTAAAAGTTCACCAATAACGTTGCCGGTTTTTGGTGAAAAATTTCGAAAAACTACAAGTTGATCACGCCCAATAAACTTAAAACCGATGCGACGCAACGGTCAAACATTCTCATTTCCTTTATCGTGATAAAATTGATGATATGTTGTACCATTACATTCCAAAATTAGAGGAAAACTAAGAAAAAACGAATCAAAAGAAGCTTCTGCGCGATTATAGAGCCACTCGAATGTTTTGAGTTGACTTCCGATTCAAATTTTAATCCGATGCACGTCGTCAGGACGATTATCGATGAATTTACGGTCTTGTCTAAACCTCTCGAATGAAAATGATTTCGTTCGTTCCTTTATCAATTTTCCCCTAATTTCACGAAACAACGAAAAGTTTCTTCGACACTTGTACGACAACTTCACTTGTACGTCCACCCAGATTCGCTATATATCGTTATG
The DNA here is from genome assembly GCA_036326145.1 of Rhagophthalmus giganteus. Lineage (NCBI taxonomy): Eukaryota > Metazoa > Arthropoda > Insecta > Coleoptera > Rhagophthalmidae > Rhagophthalmus > Rhagophthalmus giganteus. The sequence continues at coordinate 19,971,223 of JARFJA010000036.1, read as the reverse complement.
ACACAAGGCCAGTGTAGCACAAATACAGAAGGGTTTTCGCATTGCATCCAGTGGAATCGGAAATATGAAGCTTTTATAGTCAAACTCTGCGAACGTGCAGTGACTGGCGTAAAGTTGAAAAGCCTTTTTATTTGACGTTTCTCGGAAAATTTTGTTCCAAATTTAAAACGCACACGTCAAAATTTGAATAAAACCTTTCGTACACGAAGGTCGTTCAGAAATATGAAATCGACTCCAAGAGTAAAGTGCCCTTAGTTTTGCAAATACGCAAAAGTATTATTTGGAAAGTTTCTTTTTTTTTCTAATTGCAAAAAGATGTCAAATACGATGTCGTAATCGTTTTTTCGGCAATTTTTTTTTGCCTTTTAACCTACTCTTTTCCTCCCTCGTACACGAAATTCGATACGTATATTCAAATTTCGACGTGTGCATTTTGAATTTGGAACGATGCGGAGACTTTTACAAAGTATAAAATTTTGAAATAAAAATGATTTTCGTTTGTGTCCGCATATTTTGATTATAAAAGCCTCACGTTTCCGACCCCACTGGCCGGAAATCGAAACCCAACATCGTCGCTAACAAGCAAGGCGTTCTTGTGCAAAACCTTTTAAGGAGATATTTCTGAGTACAGGACAGTTTTTAGACAGGAAGTTAATAAAAACGAGAATTTTTTTCCAATGTACAATATAGGTACGTAGTAAATATCTCATATTACCGACAATATTTTTGTCTCACAGTGCCCCCCCCCCCCCTATCGTGGCGCCCTTGTGCGGCGCATCTAGTTGAGGCGGCGCACTATGGAGCAAACTAACAAATATCATCTCAAAATTCAATATTGTCAAGTATGTTGTAGAAGTAAATGAAAAATTAATTATAAATCATTTAAATCTATATTTTTTGATCTGTGATTATATTTGTTGTAGGTCTTTCCGTTAATTTGTTATAAGGCCTCAAAGTTGAACATTTACAAACAACAGATCTATTGCTACATTTTACGCGAAACTTTGAACTCCTATCATAATGTGTTATAGGTTGAATCTAGATATTATTTTTGTTTTATTAGCTTAAAAGAATATCTATTTGCTATGTAAAGACCTAATTTGGGTTCTTTATTTTTAATAACTGTTTCAAATGAAATTGAGAAGCACAACAATTTAATTGTCTACAATTATAAACTTGCATTAGACATTTAGTAACTAGCGCTTTTTGCCGATGTCTAGAAATTGCGATTTTTATATTCGTCGAAGTGTCTACTTTAAGAATCGGCAATAAAATCTTTCACCAACTTGCACCTTTTTAAAATATTAGGTTTCTAACAGAGCGCTGCGTAATAAAATTTCAATAAAAACAATTAACTTCGAAAAATATTATTTTATTTGTGGTCGTGATGAGATTATGATTTGTATATTTGTCAATATTTTGCATATATTTTTCACCGGTTTCTTTTTATATTTATCGTATATTTAACATATATAGGGTTGGGCAAAATGAGCGGAACATCCAATTTCTGGCTTTATTAGGAGCTGGACTGAAAACTGACCTTAAGAAAAGTTTTTGTATATTTTATTTAATATTTAATGACGTTTAAAGATTTTCATTATCTGTCATACTTTTCAAGCTATGATATTATTGGATGTTCAAAAAAAATGCCAAACTTGTTATCCGAAAAATATTAATATCTTAGTAATTTTAAATACCAACCTACATTTTTCTCAATTCTATTGCATTGTACGTTCAAAGTTAGGGTCAGGTTGTATTTACTTCCCTATATCTAAATGTCATAGTTTTAGAGTTATTTTGGAAAATGTATTAACTCCCTCGAAATTTTATTTCATCCGGTATTATTTTGTTAAGATAATGATTTATAATAAAAAATACTTACCTAAAATGTTAAATTTGTACATGTCTTAGAATGTCTTAAAAATGTGGTTATTTGTAACACCCTGCAACTATCATTTTTTTAACAAAACATGAAATAATTCCAAACGGGCTAATTTCAGAGGCAATATTTATTGGAACAAAAAGTCGTACGATTATCTCGGAAATACAAATCAATAATAAAAATTAGGGTGTTGTTCCATTTAAAATAATAGCCGATGATATAACTTGAAAAATATGACAAATAACGAAAATCTCTAAACGTCATTAAATATTAAATAAAATATACAAAAACTTTTTTTAAGATCAGTTTTCAGTCCAGCTCATAATAAAGCCATAAATTGGGTGTTCCGCTCATTTTATTCAATCCTGTATAAAGAAATTCAAATTCAATTTAGGTAGGTACATAATACCGTTAAGTACTACTGTCAAACAATTGTCTGTGCAATATAATTTCAAAATGAAAGAAAATTTAAATAGTGATTATTAAGAGAGCATTTTCCCTACGCTCATTGTTATATTTAATAAACTCTGTATAAATTATAAAACTACATTTATTCAGTAGCATACATTCCAAATTTCACTTCGATATACGTTTTACTGTTAAAGTTATTAAATTTTGAGATGATACGTACCTGTTCGCCCCATAGTGCGGCGTTGCTTAAAAACGCTTTTAGGTTTGTGCTATAAAGTGTTACGTGCAAAAAAAAATAAATGATAAAAATAAAATAAAATTTGATCGAAAAATAATTATTTAATAATAACAACACTTAGAGCACTTAACAAAATTTATAGGCCTGTCTGTCGGCTAGCGTTTGGGACAGTGGAGTTCGGTCGGGTTCTGATAATAACAAACAAAATTAAATAAAGGGCGCCAAGTAATTTTCCTTATACCAATAACTATTAAGCAGGGGAAAATTACTAAAATTATATGATGTTAAATAGTTACAATAGGTAAATTATCCAGAAACGTACAATACAAGAGTTAATTTTGGTATCTGGCCTAAATGTCCTAAATTTAATATGAACAATTTTATATAAATGGGTAAATACGCTAATGCTTCTCGAGGAACACTTCATTAACAATAATTAATATAAACAATTACAAAAATATAAATTATTCCGAACGGCAATTGATTAAACTTAGCTGTCTTCGCGTGGTAACTAAAATCGATCTTTCCAGTCAATTTCCGGCAACAAAATCCAAGTCCAACCAATAACACGTCCAATCCAAGAACAGTAACAAAAATAAATCCAAAAAGGAAAAATCCAAAATAGAAAAATATGCACCAAATCTAGGACCTCCTACGGAGGATACGGAGGTCCTATTATTTCAAAGATGTTACAATATATATTTTATTTAATCCGACTACGTCGGTGGGTCCTCGACACCCTGGCCGTTATTATTATTGTTTTCCGCTCTAAAGCGATAACCGAAACACAAACTAGGAAAAATTTAACTAAGATTAACGTAGTATATATTGGAAAAATTAAAAATGTGACTTTTTATTTATGTTGATATTTTTCTACTAACCCGTTTCTAAACGACCTCCCTTAATAATTGAAAATCTACACCAGCCAATTCCTCTTATGCCGAAATTGAATTTGAATTTAATTTAAATTTAAAAAAAAACGTATCAAAAGTGTTAACAATGCAGCATCTCATTGTTGATCTCAATTCTTCATCATTTCTGTGTGATCGCATAAACTATGGGATGGCGGAGATCTTAGCAAGAATACGACTTCTAAATTGGTGTAATAAATATTTCTGTTATTAAAAAAAAAATACTTGTTTTACCCTTAGGCTATTGTCGTTTAATAGGGAAGTCTCACTTTTGAGGACGTATATTTGTAAAACGTTAAAACCTTCAAATTGCAAACAGTTTAAGAACTTTTAAGCGCATTCAAGTTCGTCGTGTCGCTACGACTTTAACTTGGAATACTTCTGAAAATTCCAACATTTTAAATCAAAGCATTTGTTATCTTATTTACTTTTAGTGGAAAACTTATTTTATATAATTATGTAGGTAATACGAGGGCTAATCATTTGTTACACTATGAATAACTCGATCGAGTAATTCGAGTTCGAACATTATAAAACGTGCGATGTACATAAACAAATTTAGGTACACGTCAGTTTTGTTATTTTATATTTATCATACTTAGACTAAAAGTATTTTTACCTAACAATAAGAATGATACTGGCGCGTAAATGTTGTGTCGTGAAAGTGTTCGCCAGATTAAATCGTAAGTAACGAAGCATATTCATGTTTACTTCACAAATTCAAGTTAAAATTATTAGTCGTCTATTTTTAATTTCGACATCTTACGTTATATTAATTTAACGTCTCATTTTTTGACGCTTTGATAAAGCTTAAGGAATAGGTAGTAATAACGTTTGGAAAATTGATGGTCTCGAGTGTTCTGTCGAGAAAAAAATTAATTTCGTCTGAAATTTTTTAGAAAACTTCGTTCGTATAAATAATTCCTCGATCTCTTTCGTCCGTTCTTATCAATTAAGTTCGTTAAAAACAAAAACGCATTACGGCGCGCGCGACGTTGCAATTTGAAACGTTAAATTATCAAACGCAACAATTCCACAAAAGTTGGCTAATTTCATCTGCGAGACTTCGCGTTTAGGCACCTGCGAAATTCATCGCGTCTTGCGTTAGAATAGTAAATATAATCAAATTCGAGCGACATAGCCATTATGAAGCAACAATAACCGCGGCGAGGAGGCTGGGCGGTCTCTTTTCTGCTACGAAGATTTGTCTAGTTAAATTAGCCGTTGCTTTAATTAAAATAGTTTAAGCCGAATGAGAAAACTGATGAAAACAAGCACGAAGTAAAATGGCTTTATGTATTCAAACGGGGGCGTTCTAAGACGCCACTATCTTCTTAATTTCCGCCGAGAAAATTATTTTCTGGAATTACCGTATTATACGAATGTCATATTTAAACTAATGCCTCGCAATTATACCAAAATGATTTAATGGAACCATGATGTGCGGCATGGGGTAATTAAATTCGCCAACTACGGCGAAATTAAAAGGCAAACATCCACAAAAAGGGTCTTGACACTCCGATTTCCAAACTGGCATCCATTTATCTTCCCCGAATCTTTCGCGCTACTTAATAGAATTATGTCTGAATGCACCGAACCATCTACGGGTTGAAATGGGAGCTTCGCCGTTATTCGGAATTAATTTCACCTGTCTTCTTGGCTTCCTTGAATGATAAAGTTATTAATTGTCGCCAGACGCATCTTTGCCGGTTGCTTTTTCGAAAAAATCGATCGAGTCTCGAGAACTTTGCGGGGGAGCTTTTCTGATGGTCGCGAAATCGAGACGTTTACCGGATTTTATTTTCTCGAGTAAGACGACTGTCGCGTTTGCTGTACAAAGTGCACGATAGTGTTCATTTGTTTCTCGTTAACGGCACAAATTGCCCGTCCGACGATTCTTAAACAGGTTTCAAAACAAACAATGCAGCGAAATAGTTAAATATTATGTAGATGCTGGAAAGTCGAAACCGTGAAACAGTTGCTTGTACAGAGATGGCACGTTCAAGAATAACCTGTAAGATTTCCGGAAAGCTCGGCTCCGATTTTAGAACGCCAATCTTTTAAATGGGTAAACTGGGGGCCGTTGAACGTGATTTGTGTACGTTTGTTTTATTTTATGAATAATTGTGTCTAAAGAATTTACACATATTTTATCTACATACGTGTACTATATACGCCATAAGATTCACAAAGCAGCTCTTGCGACCGTTTCAATAATGTTATCGACGACTTAAACAATTGTTTTCAAATATTATCTTTGATAATTTGATTCTTCTCGAAAAATAAATATCGTGGTAAATTGATTTTATTTTTGATGTAACTATTCCAGGTTAATAAGTTTTAAAAGTCGACAACGTGTTTGGTAAATTAGTTACCACCAATAGATAGGAAGTTAGTTGGCTTTTCCTTGTTGAAAGTCGGGTTCTTTTTTGAGAGCGAAAAATACGTATGTAAGGGTACACCGGCATAATACTTTTCTAAAATACCCAAGATAAAATAGTTTTTAAATAAAATACAGAACACCCAGGTGTTCTGTAACGTGCTACGTGTTTTATAACTATACCGGGTGTCAATGAGATCGCTAGACAGCCTTTAGTTTTAACGATGAAAAAGGTAATCAGTCGGAATTTTTGTAAAATTACACTTTATTTTGACCGTTGGGGAACTTTCGGTTACGTTACGTCGGAAAGGACCTCAATTTTCTATTTTTAAATGGAACACCCTGTATATTTTGATTTTTTTTGTATCCTCTATTGATTTCTAATGCAATTACATCATTTTGAAAAGTTTTTATAGACTACTCGATTTTTTTAGACAATTTTATTTGCTCGTCTTTGTCGAGCTAAAAAGAAAAAAAAGTAATAGGTCCTCGAAGTTAAACAAATCAGTTTTTTCGAAATTACTATAGAATTTCAAATTGCAACACCTTTTAGATAGTGGGTTTTTAAATGAATATATTTAATACGAATCTAATGCCGATATCAAATCATGTCTCCACATCGATTTTTTTTCTAATAATTTATCAATTAAACATAACTATTAATTGTAATTTTCCAAGAATGCCGTGGAAAAAACTGATACGTTCACCTTCGAAAGTCCACATGTCTAAAAATATTATAAAAAATGCGTTTTTATTATTTTTCAATTCTTCTTTTAGCTCGACCTTCATAGACGAACAAATAAAATTGTCTAAAAAAATCAAGAAGGCTAAAACAACTTTTCAAAATTATGCGATTGTATTAAAAATCGACAAAAGATTACAGGGCGTTTCATTTAAAAATCGAAAGTTAAGGTCATTTCCAATGTAACCAGAATTGAAAATATAGTACCGTAGTGAAAACTCAGACTAATGTTTTTCACCAAAGGCTATCTAGTGATTTCGTAGATACCCGATAACTAACTGCACACCTACTTGACGGTCGTTAATGTGTATTTAAATTTGAGTAGGTAGGTATTTAAATAATTTACGGATTTTGTTAATAAGAAGACGTTTTCCATATCTATACGTAACCCACAAAAAATTAATTTTACAGGAGAATCGATTTTTTCCGGTGGCAAACATCGGAATATTGTTACTACATTTTAACAGACGATGCCTATGCTTTAGACAACTTTTATTCGTGAGTCGATTTTTTAATCATTTTTAGTCGTAACGTGGACGATTATAGATATATTTAAAAAGACGATCGCAATTAACAAATTTTTGAAGAATTAATTTTTAAAAGTGTAGGCGAACAGCTAAAAACACTTTGTATGAAATGATGCGATTTATCGAGGATATAGGTATTGCATTTTTGCATGATTTTATTTATCAGAAGTTTATGACGGGATTATCCGATTAAGGATATCTCATAAATATTCGTTTTACGATCGATGACGCGGGAAAGTAATTTGCCCGTAAAGTGCATGGAAAAGCGCCTCTCGGTTTATAACAATAAATAAATCATCGATCGATAATAATTGATTTTGAGCTGCTTTTACAAAATTTATCAAAAATTGACTTAGGAAATAGGAGATTATTTTAACTTTAATATTGGCGCCTTCGGTTTTTAATTCTGCTTTCGATGGCTTCATTGTAGTAAAAGCTTATTTTATTTATCTGTATATGGTGTAAGAAAAGATTACGACGTTGATAAAAGACGAATTGGGTTGTTATTTAAATTTGAAAATCCGAACTTCGTTCGTTAACCGAATTGCGTTTAAATAGGTTTGATTTCCAATATTTCTGATTGTGGCCCTGATTGATTTGAAATTTAAACGTTCGTTTTACGTCGAAGCCGGATTATAATGAACTCCTAAATTCCAAGTTGGTTATAATTTTATTTTCTGTATGTCGAATGGCATTTTTCGTCAATTGAAACGCTCATTCCTTTTTGGGAATGGCATTTTTAATATTATGTCGCAAACTTAAACGCCATACGAAAATGAAATATGAAAAATGTTCTTTATTGCTAATATCTTAAAAGTATATGGAAATGTAATAGTAATATAAATGCTAATACGGTTTTATTATATTACAATACGCTTTATTTATACATTTCTGTTAGCTCGAGAAATAGTGGCCTTTTATTGTGTTTTACGTGAATTTTTGTTAGCCAGGTAACTGATTTATGGGGAGGTTTCAGAAAGTGTTGCCAGCGTATTTGCATTTCTTCAATGCAAAAAACAAGTGTCGGAAGTGGCGTTGCAATGTTTGTAATCACTTACGAGGCAGGTGGAAATCTCAGAAAAATTTGAAACTTTGCAGGATTGTAGTACTAGTCAACCCTAATCAAGAGCCGTATTCCGTTCGTGCTCTTACGCATTTTAAGAGGGTGAAATCCACCTTTGAAAATTGGAGCTATTTTCGATTTCGCTTATTATCTGTGAAACAACAAGAGCTATCGCCAACAAACTATATATTTTTGTAAATGGCTGTTCAAGACTGTTCAAAATTAAGGATGAAAATTCTAAGGGGTCTCATCCCTTCGAATTTTCACACCTAATTTTGCCATACTTGTGTACATTTTTACATCGGCAGACATATATTTTCATGTAAAGGACAATTAAAACCATAATTTGAAAAAAAAACAACGCGATGTATTATAGTTTTATACAGTAGGTGACATATTGAAAATTTATTCATTTGGAGGGAGAGAACTGCCAGGTTTGCGAGGTAGACCACGATAATTCTAAATAATTGATATTTCTCTCAAGTCTATAATAAATTTTATCAAGTATCAAGTTTATCAAAAATGATTTAAATAAAAATTCGATTGTCTACAACCGGTTGGATATTTCCCACCATATTATCTCTTAAACACACTAAGAAAATTTTAGTAGTGTTGTGACGTAGATTTTTGTGTGACGGGAGCTTGGGCTCCCGTAAAAAAAAACAATTGGCAGATAACGACCGAAAATTTTTTAAATATGCACTTTTTAGGAAATTTATTCAAAAACTATGTATTTTTTATGCAATAAAATTATTAGAGTAACCACTATCTACTGCCTTTATACCGCAGAATTATAAATTTACTCTATTTTTAATTTAAAAACTATTCGTGTGCCCTTCAACATTGAAAATTTCCCTATTAGAAGCCATAAACCAGATAAAAGTTTAATCGCATTTTTTATGCGGCCGATAAATACAAAGAAACTAAATAAAACATGTGCTACTTTCATAGCTTATCTAGCCTATAAAGCACGTTACCGATGACATTAATTATGTCCACGACTGTACGTAAGATTAAAAGATCATTACTATTGGAAAATCTCGATAAATGCTTGTGTTTAAGAGGGGGCTGGAAAAATCAACTTCTACCATGTTTCCGCTAGTAACGCCACAGTAATATTTTTTTTAATTATTTTAATTAATATCAAACGGTTTAATCGTAAGAAGGCGCGATTTTGGCATCAGCTATTTAAATGTTAATTCCTGTTTTCTTGTACTAAATAGTTTCTACAGAGTGCGCTTTTTTAAATTATTTAACTTGCAACCAGAAAAGTTACCAAGTTATGGGAGCGGAAAATTCAAAATATTTCTCTTCAAGAAAGTCACAATTGGATTGATTGATCAGTTTTGATTTTTAAAATTTATTTTTTGTGTAATATGTGAGAGAAGTGCCATTATTAATACAAAATAAAAATTGTAACAATAGGAAATCCAATATTAGTGATATATGCACATATGTAATTACTTATGTATATATTTCAGAATAATAATTGTTATAGCATGCCATTAATTGCATTAAAAGTTAAATAGTTACAGTTTCGTTCTCATATACATGTAGCTATACGTTATTCACGATAGGTTCCAATGCACGCAGCCATGCACAAAGAGTTACTAAATTGTATATTTGTAATATTCAGATTAAAGTTTTCAACATGGCACTCCGATGTCTACCGATGATTTACCTGCACACATATGACATGGCAAAATAGACTAAAATCTATTAGTACTGTAAAAATACGAGGTTTTATTGATGACGTGTTGGAACCTATCGCGAATAACGTATGTATACATAACTACTTATTTATGGGAAATGTCCGCCGCATTCTCAGCATTTCTCAGTAATTCACAGAAATCATAAACAACAATACGTCGAAATGCAAAATAATTATGCTTACTTCCCAAAAATAAATCGAATGAGATTCTATCTTTTATAGAATGAAAACTTGTAAATAAATAAAACTGTAGGTATGGCAAATGTACCTACATACATACTTAATTTTAATTGTAATTTTGAAATTAGACCTTTTTATACAATATTATAAATATTATAAATGGTTGGAATTTCACTATTTAGAGTATAAGAAAATACAGGAGTTCAATTTTTATTTTAGTTTGAGATTTCGTAATAAGAATTACGAGTTCATTTTCGGTATAGGTAGGATGAATATAAATATTTCACAACGAAATATGCCGCCTATGCAGTTTGATGTTTGTTTATCATACGCGAGATTAGTGTCCACGAATCAGCCGGCAAATAAAAAAAAATACCACTCTAGTTTTTTACAGCGCCATCTATTCAATAATAGTTGGACAAATGCTTCGAAATCAAGTAGCTATCTGTAAGATAGTTTTATACTTGAAAATGACGATTTTTCAAGAAACGGTTTACGAATTCTAGCAACAATTACACCCTGTACTTTCGTATACGTATTCACTGAATCCTTCTTCTAGTTGCTCCTTATAATATTTTAGTCATATAGTAGCTAAATATCTTATAATTTGAAGTATTCGGAAGCATGTGTACAACTTAGCAAAACTCTTCCTTTAACTTTTTTAGGATAAAAATATAAGGAGCAACTAGCTAATTGAATTAATATTTATTATCAATTAAATTTTTTTAATAAAATTTAATAGTTTTTTAGTATCGTTTCCTGAAGTGAATCTACCATAGCGACATCTGTTGATTCTCACTTATGGAACCCCCCTCTTAATGCAAGAAAAATGTTTATTTTCGTACAGTCGCACTAAACGTGCGCGCGACTCGTCCTACGCGGGTACACGAGAGTGACCAAAAATCGTGTAACTTTTGACTAGTCGATTTGTTAATTTTTTTAGTTTCTGGACTGAAAATTATCTCTTCCTCGTTTTAATTTCGTTCAAACGGACGTGCCGTTCAAAATCACGTCGGTAAGGATGCTTTTGAAAATCTTTATGTTCCGAGTTTTCCACTTGAAGCATTTAATATCGGACATTTATTTGTTGATATCTATTTATAATTCTTTTGTATATTTACTTATTTGTATACTTTCAACTCTTTTTTCTTCTACACTTTAATTTGTTACGCAATTACTTATAACGGGCGTTCGAAAAATCTTTCGGTCTTGATTGCCGTGGAACGATAAAGGCGCGTCTTATTGTTAATTTAAACCGAGACATGCCTTTATGTTTTCGCGGCCGGCCAAGACCGAAAGACTTTTTGGACTGCACCCGTTAGTTCGTGCACATAAACTCTTCATTATTTTTTGCGATTTATTGCTCGCCCGTCTTCCTCCATAACTGTGCCTTTACATTCTTCAGAAGGCATAACAGCTGCTGTTGTGACTTGTATGGGCGTTAAACGCGCGCCCATTTATGGCGTTTCGATGAAACTTCGTATTAGACATTTCGCGACCGGCCACTTTTTCTAAACTTAAAACTTCGCATGCACACAACGAACGAAAACAATCCGACAAATGTTATTGCAGGTCAGGTCAATAAAAAATAAATTGCGATCCATCTAATTCCCGAAGCCGCGCGTAGTAACTTTTTGCGCCGTTTCGAAACCGACGGTAATATAAAAGTTTTCTTATTAATCTTTATAATCCGCTTGTATTTACTCGTATATCCGTTTTATGGTCGAAATTGAAATAATTCCGTATACGTACATTTTCTGCGGTGCGCGGCTTCGCGGCCGTAGATCACCGAAAGTACAGTGGTAAATCAAACACTAGACGACGCGAAAGAAATCGAAATGAATGGCTTCGATACCGAAGGAAAAGATAATTCCTGAGAGGAAAGGTGAGCTCTTTATTTCAGTTATCCGCTTGTTACGGTGTCACCGACGGAGCTTGCAAAGTGCCACTAATGGCTCCTGACAAATGGCTCATGCGGGAACTTCACCTGACGTAGGTACCGAGGTCTATTTTTGACGAAATTAGGCGCCTCCGTTTATTTACCTATGTACATACATACATACATACATATATACATGGGTAGAACTTTTTCGGCCGATACGTCGGCGTATCCTAAGATTAAGAGCTTACGGCTTTACATAATGAAACGGGGTGAATCATGGCCTTGTCTCTAGTTTCAAACTTTTAACGAGCAAATTACGCGCTACTTGCTACAGTTGTTTTATTAATTATAAAAAGAAGCGCTTCCTTATTATCTTTTTACCCTCGACGTGCAACCGCTCCCGAAAAGAGCGTTTTCGTTACAATGAGAGCTTCGAAATTTACGATTCATTGTTCTAATGAGAAATTTAGGTACTCCGTAAAAGTGACGGGCCGAGTCTTCGGCGCCACCGATACCGCAGGGGTTTGTGTTGCAGTTTACGTTCGAAATTTGCATCTGCAAAACGCAATTCTAAATAATTGTAAGGTTGTTCGATGAGCTTATGCAATTATTCCCCGTGTAAATCGACCGGCACGAGAGAGAAAGAGAGGTTCTTCACCTTGGAAGTACCTAACATAGGTAAAAACGTTTATGTCGGTCGTGCTCGTAAGTCATAGGCGACACTTCACGGAGGTGTCGCGCAAGAGCCCCGCTGTGTTGGACACAGTGAATAAACTGAAATTGCAGTTTTACACACGAACAAGCAATAAGGTATGCAATATCTACGGCGCGTATAATGAAATAATATCTCGAACGGGCACATGCCAGTGTCAGATGCAGCGATATTGGCTCGGCAGGTGGGGTGCCGTCCAGCGGCCACCCCCACCAAGACCGATATTGGATATTTGACCGTCTAAAATCAAATACCTACGAACTTATAGCTATTAGATCTTATTGTGTCGTAATATATAAGGAAATTTGGCAGTTTGTGTCGATTTCGAATTTCGCCGACAGCTCTCTAAAGTCGTAAATTTGAAATCTCATAATTCGTCTAAATATTGCACCTCGTAAATCAGCACTTAACAGTCGCACGGTAGTTAAAACAAAGCAAAGCTGCACTTTAATGCAACAATTAGTCGCAGCCAGATACGAGTTCTCGCTAATATCGCCCTTAATATCGGCTTATTCCCTTATAATTAAACAGTGCAGAGAATTACGTGTATGAGAGTAATCTTGGCAAGCGTTACGTTACTCTTTGGAGATACTATCTTTTTTAATTATCGCTTTAATTAAAGTAGGCTTTATATTGTAATTTATTGTTCCTTGTGATCCAATTTCCATCTCATTACATCAATTTAGATTTTCCACTTCTTGGACTACATTCACGTGTTGTGACATTTTGAAGGCTTGGACGGGAGCCAGAGTAAACTACTCGCTTATTTTCCCTCTTTTTAACCGGCGTAACGATATTATTAAAAAACAGGTGTACTCGCTTACGTACTGTTTAATTTTACGTTAGGAGACGATCGAAGCGAAATTACGGGGGAGCTCCTGCACCTAACCTATAGGTACGAGGGAGATAATCGCGAATGCAGTTAATATTGAGCTTGTGATCTCGACGGATATAAGCAAATAGGTATTTCATCTGAAAAATAACCAAGTCGCTCGGAAGCTCATTTAATAACTTATACGTTCCTACGTCGGCCATAACTCGAGTTTTGTTAAGAAAGTGATTTTACCTAAATATACGTTAACCACAAAAATGCCGATTATTTTAAATATTCAATTTTAAGTTGTAAACGGTTATCGATCCCAATAACAAATGCCGCGCTTTCGATTAATGAAAACGAAAGAAAACTAGATGTTTTCGCTTTCTAAATCAGCGTTAATTCGTTCTATTATTTTGGAATACTTCCAACAACGGAAACGTCCTTTATGCTGTTATAAAGTTCTATCGAGTTACGTTAAAAAATGGACCTCGGTACCTTCAAATTTGATGAAACGAAAAACCGCGAAAGTGACAGTAAAAGACAAATCCATCAAGCCCAATAATGAGCTTTGGAAACTATAACATTTTCATTCGTCATCTCCGTTATGGATGTTTACACTTATAATCGCTATCGGCGCCGTTATAATTTTATTAAAAGGATTGCAGTAAAATAAGGTTTCCTGTTTTGCATAAGGACAATCAAAATTTGATCGTTGCACTTAATTATCCAGTAACAAGCTTTACGGCATTGTTATCCCATATAAGGGCCACGACTCTGCCGTGCAAAGCGCCCGTGGCAAATGGCAAATGACAAAAATTTTAAATTTGTACGCTAAAACCTTGTTCACGTCAAATCCATGGAACTATGTGTAATTTTTCACGCAAGTTACGTCCCTTAATTCGCGGATGCGAATAAGGTTTAAGACGTGAATACGTCACAATTGGCGCCCCAAGTTGGGCGCCAGTCCGCCAAAAAGACGTAAATCCGTCACGTAACAAAACAAGAACGGGGTTCAACTAACGCTAAGTTAACAACCGTATAAACGAATAAATAAACGAACAGAACGTAAAACGGAACGTCAGGGAACAGTACTACTTTGTAGTCATCTAGGACTTTACGCAATAAACTCGTTTTCTAGTTGTCCTCGCAAAGAGACGCGTCAAGAGTGTTAGCCGTGCAAACAGTATGATTACACTTCCGTGTTATTCGACCCGTTGCTTCGTATATAAAGCCCTTTCGATACTGCAACACTGATCTCTCTAGTGGTATGCGATGGAGCTTGTGGTTTTCCAGTAAGGGTTTGCAACTTGATTTGTTTGCTATTTAATTATAACGTGCTTTTATATCCATTTATTTAGTTTTAGTTTTTACACTTTTTACGTTTTTGAGCCCCAAACTCAGTTGCGCCCGTGGCGGGGCCCCTCTTTCACCGGGCATTTCTCCGTCGAATTTACAATGTAATCGCATCAGTTGAGGGATAAAATAACATTAAATCATTTTAGTTAAAATTTGATAAACACATGCACGCCATAAGATGGTAAATTGCAACGTTAAATTCGCGTCGGCTGCTCAACGCCGACTCACAGCAAATTACGTGCGATCGGTTTTATTTATTTATTTCGTACTGTATCGTATTTCAATGTTTACAGCAGTGGTTGTAATTCAGAAAATGACATGTTACGGTATTAGGTACCATAATATTTATTACGATACTCGTTTCGGAATTCCAGGCTCGGCTCTGTCGTCGCCTCGTTCGTAAACGTCTTACTCGTACCGTAATAACTCATTTCCCGGACTTATACCGTCGTAAATTACTAATTAAATCTACATAACAACAACTGTAATGCATATTTATAAATTTCGTAGGATTCGTTTTTATCAAAAACGAAAACGAAATCGTAGTACAGCTTATCCAAACCTATATGATGTCACGTCATCAACAAAAAGTCACTAGATTGTTTATTTGTAATTCGGTTTAAAGTTTGGAAAGTGACATATTCTATAGATGATTTACTTGCGCACGTATTAGGTGATATAAAGAAAAACTACAATTTATTAGAGCTGTCAAAATACGAGTTACGAGGTGACAGCACTGCGCGAAACGTCATCATCTAGCAATCTTTTATTGATGACGTGAACATCATATAGGTTTGGATGAGCTATAAGCGTAATGCATTTTCGCGCCCAACTGTTTTATTAACGAAGGTTTTTCTTTCAGAATCTGGCGGGGACCAAGCGAGTAGCAGAACGGCGGTGGCGGTTGCAGGCCCGACGCCGGTGGCGGTTTCCACCGCCGCCAACAGCAACACCTCGGGCCCTCGAGAGTGCGCGGGCTGCGGCAAAAGAATCACCGAACGGTTCCTTCTCAAGGCGCTGGACCTTTTCTGGCACGAAGACTGTCTCAAATGCGGTTGTTGCGACTGTAGGCTCGGAGAAGTCGGGTCGACGCTATACACAAAGGCTAACCTTATACTTTGTAAAAGGGACTACCTTAGGTGAGCTTCCTCGTGTTTGATGATTAGCAAACGCCATTCGATCCAATATTTATAAGGTTCTTGTCGTGTAGCACCAATTTTCTCGTGTAGATTGCTGTAAAATTTATAGCTATAGCGTGCTATAAAAATTACATTACACAAAATTGACTCCGAATAAAATTCTATTCGGATCACGTTCTTTAACACTAAAAATTTAAATCGCGCCGAATAGAACAAAGGGCATGCAGGAGTGGTTCGACGTGGACGGAACTACGACAACAAACGTTATACTAGGTAATATTTTACTGCTCCACCAACAACCAATTTTATAGTTTTTATTGTTTTATTGACGGGTTTATTGGCGAAAATCGTTTTATACAGTACGTCAATTTTCTAAAATACGGGGTGCGATTAAAACGTTCTCGCACGCGAACAGTAATATAGGAAATGCACATCGCGGCGAAAGAATCGACGTAATAAAGTGAAGTGATCAGTCATACGTGCTGCACTCTAAAGTGCTATAAGTTTGATAAAACGAAAGTTACCCCCTTATCCGGAGCCTATTACGAGTAAAGTTAATGGTGGGTTCCTTATGCTTACCCGCGCTCTTCGATCTTTTTAATATACATAATTTGATTGCTCTTATACTTGATTAATGAAACATTTCAGAAATAAAAATAAATGGTTTTTGCACTGTCACTTTAGCGTCGCCCTTGCGTGAACTGCTCATTGTCAGATGAGTGATGCGTTTACACGATGACCTAATCGTAATACGATTTTTGTTTTACTTTTTTTAAATATTTTATGTTAGATATTTGTCTGTCTACTTACTACTTGTCTACACTTAAACTACAATAGGTATTTTAAATCGTTACCCAACCCTTATCCAAGTAAAATATTAACCATCAGATTTACTGTTAGTATCGCTAAAAAGGAAAAACGTTCGGATCGCGAAAATCAGTTTTGAATTTGCATAACCCGCATTTGAAAGGCCCATATGCACTGGTTAAGTCGCACATAGAATTATCACCAAACGTCGAGAGACATGGCCGTTTTAGGGCGTTAAATAGGCGACTGATAGAAAAACTTTCCAGATTTACTTATGAGTAAATTGGTCATAACCTCAACAAATTTGAAGGCATTCGGTCAAAAAGCTCACTTGGTCCAAATGAAGCTTGTTGGCCATGGACACTTGTCACTCATAACGTAGACCGATTGCCTCCAAATTTTTTGAAGTTATGCCCCAGGTAAACCTGGAAAGTTTTTATATCAAGTTGAATATGCATATTTCGAGGCAAGTGTCTGGACGTCTAGCGATAATTCCGTGTGCGAGTTAACCAGTACATACGGGCCTTTCGAATGCGGGGTACGCAAATTTAAAATTCGTTTTTGCGACCTAAACGTTTCATTGTAAGTTATTTTTCTCAACGAAATATTTAATTGTTCGCGACGTCGTACACGTTTTATTAAATGGGAGTATTCGATTTCTTGATCTTAATTTTATTTTATTTGTTTATTGTTTATATTTAGGTATATATTTTTTTCGCGCCTTCGAATGCGTTATATAATTTCTTCTTCTTCTCATCCTTCCTAAATTATTGTCTTTGTCCACTGCTGGAAATAGATCGCCTCGAGTCGTTTCGACAGCTGCTTGAAGCTCAGTCTGGAGTCCTGCCTCCGTCCTCGCAGAAACCATCAAAGCTAGGTCATCGGCAAAGGCTACTAAGCCAGTCCCTACCGAGAGTTCCAGTCTAAGTACCCCATCATAAAGCAAGTTCCACAGTGTCGGTCCTAAAACCGACCCCTGGTGACATCCAGCCATTCTGAGCGACCCGAGGCTTCATCCACCCTTACCGCCCTGTCACTCAAATAACTCGAGATCATCGTCGTCAAATAGGGTGATACTCCCTTGTCAGCCACAGCATTCACTACTAGATCCCAACTGGCAGAATTAAATGCGTTACGCACATCGAAAAGTATCAAAGCACACCATTTATTGGTGCGCCAGGTACCACTCCTGGCTCTTTTGATCATACCGATGACTTTCTCAATAGCACCGACGGTGGACCGACCCCTCCTAAATCCAAACTGAGATTCATGTAAGCCTCCCTTAGCCTCCAATTCATCGATTAACCTGTCGTGAAGTAGAAGTTCCAGAAGCTTTCCACCAGAATTTAGAATACATATAGGTCTGTACTTTATAACCCCTGAATTGCTCTCTTTTCTAATCAGAACTAGACGTGCCAATTTCCAATCTCTAGGAATACACCAGAGGATAGCTGAGCATTCATTACCGAAAGCACAGCTTCAGGCCATTCCTCAGCAAATATGCGTATAACATCGGAGGAGAATCCGTCCGGTCCAGAGGCTTATTTTTGTTTTAGTCTCGTGACCGCAGCCGCAAGTTCGGTCACCGTAAACGGGCGGGCAGACTTGCAACACTCCACGTCTCTTATACTTGCCGCTCGCCCTATTGGGAAAAGCTTCCTAGCCTCCATAATTGCTACTTCTAACGAGGGAGAATCTTGTTGATAACACCGTGTTTTCTTGGTCGCAATTTTATAACCCAATCACCACGGATCCTCTTCTATCTCCATACACAAAGTTTTCCAAATCAGTTTCCTTAAGATCCGTTTTGCCGTACTATATTCACTCTCATATTGACTAGTCTCGTCCCCTGTTGTCCTAGGTTGTCTTTGGTATCTCCTTCTAGCCCATATGCTATTCTATTGCCCGCAATCTTCTTCACATCGCGTCCACTCGTCTTTTTACTGGCCTTGTCGCGCATCTCTCACAATTAGATATACTAGGGCGCCGTTTTAGAATCCAGTTTTGACATTCTTCTGATGTTTTTCGATCCAATTACGATTTAGTCTCGCCGTCCTATCTGCTTGCTACACCCGTTCTTTTGACGTCGATGTTCTTTGGTTCGTATCTCGGGCTTACTCTCAACCTCTCCAACCTCCAACTCTTTGCGCGACCCATAATTTTCCTCCGTTAATGTTGTCGTTTCCATATCGTTCGTCAGAGATAGGCAGAATACTGTGTTTATGCTTCGTTTTCATCTAATGTTAAAACGATGTTGTCTGAGAATCTCGGATGGTTGGTTGATGAACTTGCCACATCCCTTTCTAACGTCTATTAAACTGACACAGCCACTATGGCACAATCGAATGAAACCTATTTAGAAATTTAGTGCTAATTTGTTGCTCTATTCTCGATTTTGTTGCTTCAGCCATTTCGCCAAAAACCATGACTGTGCTAACTTAACACTTAAGCTAGCACAGCCACTCGCAGAAAATAAAATAAAAGTAAAAACAAGGAGGTATTTCTAAACTACTATTTTGTTGTTAATTTGTTGCTCTATTGCCGATATTATCGCTACACCCTTAACACGAAACAACCACCCCCACACTAACTACAGTAAAACAACAACTTAAAAATTTCGATTTTCTTGATAAATTTACTATAATAAATTAATTACTTTACATTATATTATATCTCGATTTTGTTGCTCCACTCCTAATACGAAAACAACTACCCCTAGTACTCTAAAGTCATCACAACAACTTAAAACTTCAAAAATATCGTTTTTTTTTGGATAGTTTGGGCCTTCATGATTTAGTTGCTCCACATTGTTGCATATTCTGATTTTTTTGCTCCACCCCTAGTACGAAAACAACTACCCCTAGTCCTTAAAAGCCAGCACAACACCTTAAAACTTTAAAAAACCGATATTTTTTAATTTTTAAGGTGTTGTGCTGGCTTTTAAATACTAGGGGTAGGATTTTTCATACTAGGGGTGGAGCACAAAAATCGGGATATGCTATAACGTGGAGCAACTAAATCATAAAGGCCTAAATTATCGAAAAAATTGATATTTTTAAAGTTTTAAGGTGTTGTGCTGGCTTTTAAGGACTAGGGGTAGGTTTTTTCGTACTAGGGTGGAGCAGAAAAATCGGGATATACTAGAACGTGGAGCAACTAAATCATAAAGGCCTAAACTATCAAAAAATCGATTTTTTTAAGTTTTAAGGTGTTTTGCTGGTTTTTAATTACTAGGGGTAGTTGTTTTCGTACTGGGGGTGGAGCACAAAAATCGGGATATGTTAGAACGTAAAGCAACTAAATCATAAAGGCGTAAACTATCGAAAAAATCGATATTTTTTAAGTTTTAAGGTGTTGTTCTGGCTTTTAAGGACTAGGGGTAGGTTTTTTCCTGCTAGGGGTGGAGCACAAAAATCGGGATATGCTATAACGTGGAGCAACTAAATCATAAAGGCCTAAACTAACGAAAAAATCGATATTTTTTAAGTTTTAAGGTGTTGTGCTGGCTTTTAAGTACTAGGGGTAGTTATTTTCGTATTAGAGGTGTAGCAACAAAATTGTGATATAATATAATGTAAAGCAATTAATTCATTACAGTAAATTTATCAAGAAAATCGAAATTTTTAAGTTGTTGTTTTACTGTAGTTGGTGTGGGGGTGGTTTTTTCGTGTTAATGGTGTAGCAATAATATCGGCAATAGAGCAACAAATTAGCAACAAAATAGTAGTTTAGAAATACCTCCTCGTTTTTACTTTTTTTTTATTTTCTGCGAGTGGCTGTGCTTAGCTTAAGTGTTAAGTTAGCACATACATGGTTTTTGGCGAAACGGCTGGAGCAACAAAATCGGGAATAGAGCAACAAATTAGCAACAAATTAGCACTAAATTTCTAAATAGGTTTCATTCGATTGTGCCGTAGTGGCTGTGTCAGTTTAATAGACGTCCCTTTCTATCCACTATTATTATTATCTATTAATTATTTTAGTGAACGAAGATGTGGATGCACTACCTCCGGGTGTTTCGTCTTCTTTGGATATCCCGTACTTTGGGACCTACAATACGATCCAAATCTTTTACAAATCAAACTAGTCATCATTATTTCATTCATCCTATACATTCATAGTGACATTTATTTTTGATTCACGTGAGAATTGTAAAGCCGTTTCGCGTCTTTGAAATTTAAATTAAGTTATATTCGGTAAATAGGTGTAATTCGTTTTGTGTTGCGTAAAAACGGGCACCGTGACGAATCTTTCTTCGCTCTTTTTCGTTGTCAAAATAAAAAAAAAACAATAATGGGTATTTCATATTTTATTTGTAATTTCGTGCCCGATAATTCTCGTTCGTTTAACAAAGGAGTTTCGATTAGAAAGTGTAGTTAATCGAAACCGACCGTCCTTTTCTAATAAATGAATAGGATATTTCCAGACAATACGACGACCGACCGTCGAGACGCGCATTTTATTCTGTAGCCATCCGAAATTATTAATTAACCGAGGCTGCAAAATAAAATCGAGTACTTTTTAGAGCCTCGCTTTTTATAAATAATTCGACGTCGCTTTGTATTCGGTCGATTTTAAAATACAATGGCGGTTTTGTTTCAGATTATTTGGAACGACGGGCTATTGTGCTGCGTGTAACAAAGTGATTCCCGCTTTCGAGATGGTAATGCGCGCAAAAAGCAACGTGTACCATCTTGAGTGCTTCGCATGCCAACAGTGTAACCACAGGTATTGTTAATAGTCATTCCACAGTGCATTTACCAACATGTGTCTCCCCGTTGAATTACTGCCAGGGAATTATAATGCCATTTTAATGATACCCCGATGCTGACAAGTTTACGACACGACCGCAACTATTCAGTAATGCACATACATACATACATACATACGCACATACACGTGATTAAAGAAAGATTAAAACGCCGACGAAATGTACATATATTTTTAAAAATGTCTCTTCTTTTTTCTCTACAGGTTTTGTGTTGGCGATCGTTTCTACCTGTGCGACAATAAAATTCTCTGCGAGTACGACTACGAAGAAAGATTAGTTTTTGCGAATATGGCGTATAATCCAAGTAGTTTGGCGCATATACGAAGGCAAGTCAGTAATTTACAGGTAATAAAACATATATACGTATCACGTTTTTCTGCATTTTCGTTATGCAGCTCTAAATTAACACAATAAGGGTGACGAAACCAGAAAAACTTTCGATTTCCCCCCAACCCCTCAACGCACGATAGATAATAAATTTATATTTTTATTGTTATTCGTTGTTTTTTTAAAGTGCTTAATTTATCCGTTTTATTAGGGACGATTGTACGGAATTTCATACGGCTTTATTTAACTGAGGGGACGCAACCGATTGCAGTCGGCAAGGTAATATTTTTATTTTTTAAACTTAATTTCGTGTTGGGGTTATGTTTTGTTTCATTTCCATCGATTTGTGTTTGTTTTTAACATTAACAATTGTTTCGTTTAGTTACGTGTTCGATTATGAGCTGGACTTGTTTTACTGCACCGTAATAATAACTGCAACAATGCGTTTTCTTTTTAGTTTGAATCTTATTTTCTCTAATTGGAGTCACGTTAACGAGAACAATAGGTTCGTTTACATATTAAATGCCGGTTTAAGTCGAGGTATCATGTTTCAATATTAGAAGTATGCATGAGAAAATAACTTCGACTGTTAAATTTTAAATTTAAACGAAAACTTTGCCCGTTCGCGATCAAATTTGAACGTGTGCGGTGACCTTTATTGAACTGCTTCGCCCGTATCTCGTATTTTTTTTAATCTGATTATTCAATCCTATAATATTTTTCACTGACAAAATGACCACGACCTTCGTTTCTCGGACAAACGTTTTTTTTTATTAACGCGGTTAGTAAACCATAAAAGTTTGACTAATTTCACGCCTATTAATGGTAATACAGAGCTCGGAAAAGTATGGAATAACGTGCGGAACCTCCGTTGACAACCTGAGTTTTTTAATTTTTATTTGCGCTACTTCTTTAATCCTTTAAATATTCGACTCCAATTATATATAAAGTATTCCAGAATTTTTTCAAATTTTTTGAGAACCAACAACAGTAAAAATATTAGTTGTCGACATAAACGACCCAAGTTACCCCACGGAGAATGCGGGTGCTAAATCTACGTTTGCCCACGGATAGTTAAATTTAAAAAGAAATGTCTACGCAAAGTATTTGCGTAATATTGGTGCAATATTAAATGTTGACGCTTTTTATATGGTATGAATATTGTGTAAACATTGTACTAAATATTGTCTAAATATTTAGTCAACATTGATAAATTACCGTAAAAACAACACATCAAACTAACTTTGTACGTTTACAGCCGTACATTAATATTGTAAGATAAATATTTTCTCAATAATAATAGTCGCACAATATTAATATGAGACAACAAGAAGTATTAAAAGAAAAAGATATAATGAACAATAGGTGAAACAATAAAAAATAAACATTAAACGCGTTTAAGGACAACGTGAAACCAATGGCGATGTTGCTCTAAAGATTTTTTATTAACAGTAAGATTTAATCTGGCTCATAAATGAATCTCGTGAATATATACAGATTATATTTTTCAAATTTGAATATTAAGTACCTATATGGTTTGTGCTTTTATAAAGTGCTTATACGTATTACACGTGATGAAACAATAACAACTCTTCATTTCATTCCTAAATGTTTCCCTTTTGTGTCTTGTGACGTGTTTCGTTTTGCACTGCTGTTATGTTAGTTATATTGGGCTTTTCTTCTTGATTCCTGTTTCAATTAATTTAGGAGTATTTGTTTTCATACATAATTTTTAAAATGTTCTAATTTCGGTATTTTTGATAAAACGACTTGTTTGATTACAGGCAAATTTGTTTTTACATTTATTTGGGCAATTTTTAATTGATTTTACTGCTAATTTTACGTTTCGTTTTTAAAAATTAGAAACCAAATGATTGACGAAATAGTAAATCAAACAACTGTTATGCGGGACGCTCGACGCATTAATTATTTATTTTATAGCTCCACATACTTATTAAATAATTACGTCCCGAGTTGAAAATTTGATTCTATATAAAGCGAATTTCGGAACAATTTAAACTATTGTGTAATATATTAAGTTATAAAAAGTGAAAATTTAAGAAAAATGAAAGCCAAAGGAAAGTTACAAGAAAAATATATTTTGAATGCGGTTATTAACGTAGCAAGGATTAATTACAAAGTATTAGATGAGAAATTGCTTCCATTAACTCTTAAGGAGAATTTTTGGGCCAAAGAATAACTGGAATTAGTAAACAAGTCATTTTCCGTTGCTACATTATAAAAACTCTGACACATTTTTACGTCGTTATTAATGAGCTAAGTTTATTAATTTTAGAATGCTTATATTTTGACGACATTGTTACGTCCCGCATTTAAATATTATCCTCTTTAAAGTTACAACTACATACTATACTCCCTCGCTAAAATGTTTTAATAATCTACTTTTAATGTATTTTAATATTAGGTTACGACTGAGTGCCTACTTTTTCCCGTATTCCGTCAAAATTAAATTTTAAAATTACTCCGTCCCTACTTTAATACAATATCATTCTGTTCATTCACTTTAATAATAAAAAGTTGCTTGTATTTTCTAATAACGAAATAATATATATGATCTTTTACAAGCAGCTATCATCGTAAAGAGCTTCATTCCCGAGCTTTTAGCTTTCAAACAACCACTTTGCTGAAAACTACTCGAGTCCATTTGCTGCAAACATTTAATGATTCACATTTATCGTTTACAGTGCGTTATTTTTAACGTTTACTTCGGCATTAAATTGTTTTATTTCGTATTGAAAAAAATATAATGGCTTCTCTAATTTTATTTACTGTAGTACCTAGTGCATGCGACCTATAGGCGATCACTAATTGAATATCGAACGCTAAAGGCCCCGTTAACAGTTCAATTTGGAAAATTAAATGGAAGTTTCAATTTATTGTTAGACTCGCGTAATGTTAACCAACGGTAAATGCGCCCTTTAATAAACAACGCGCACTGCTGGCGGTTCTCGAGTATAGTTACTTGCAATTTTGTAATTCGGTAAAATTATAAACGCCTCCACGAGAAAAAATCTAGAAAATCAGATTCTCGAAAACCTCTATTTATATAATTTACGAATTCACATCTATGACCTTTCCAGATACAACCTCGTTTCTTCATTTTTGACATTCTTTTTCGACGCCGTGTAACGACTAAATAACATTATCTGCTTAAATGGAAACTTTCTCCTATTCGTTTCTATGGGAGATGTGATTGCATACAATTTCCTGCTCCGTGAAAGTCAACCGTTGAATTACCGACTGATACCTAATTTTTACGTGACATCGAACTTTGACGATAACGACGACCTTGACAATGTTGTTGATCTGTAATGAGCTTTAAAAGTGGCCTCGAGATGACCACCATTTGTGTACCCGAAAACGTCGTTTATCTTTTATTTTGACGTTACCAATTGTTTTTGAGTTTGTCAATCGCGCATGGTTTTTTGACCACAGATGAAAACCGATAAAGATTTTTAAACCGATTTTTAGGAGCATTAAGAGAGCAAAAACGAAACCGATTATTTTTTTAATTCTATTATGGTCGTTCTTTCGGTTGTCTCAGTTTCGGTTGTCAAAATCAAACTGAATCGTTCACGCTTTTGGTAATTCTGTTTAATATAAAGAAGCTTTCACCTCTCGTTTGGTTTCTTTCCTGTGTTCATCATTCTATAGTTTTTTTTTCAATCCGAGTTCCGACTTTCCGAACACAAATTAAAAGGAAAATAATCTGCAGAATATTTGTTAGGTAAACGTTTCGTTAAATATGATACTTGTCGGTGGTTTCGAGAAATTGAGCGAAAAGTACATGGAATTTATGCCGATTGTCAAAATTGTTTAGTGTAGTTTAACTTTTATAGAACTCGACCTTCTCTACAATTTCTAGCGGTCACATCTTTGGATCCACGACATTTATCCTCACATCGGCAAAACAATTGTAGAGCAAGTCAAGTTCTATAAGAAAAACCGCGTTTCAAAAAATTCTGACGCCCGACACCAACTCCATATGCCAACGACGGCGATGAATTACTGTTTTTTTTTTGCTTTTATCTGTATTTTTTCTATTTTTTATAATAGATCGTTAATATTCCATCGAATTATACGGAGGTATTTTTTTGCAAAGAAATGCTCTCTAAAAACTTGCTTTATTTTTCATATCGTCGCTTTTACCTCTCACCTGTCACGATTTAGTGACTGACTGTTAAATGAAATTAATAACCCATCAATGGTAAATAATTTTTAATTGTCTGAAATTAAAATGAATTTGTTTTTAGTAGATAATGATAGGGATTAGGGGTTACATTTTGCCTAAACAATAAATTGGAAACGTTTGTATCAATATTGTATCAATACTTAACGTTTCATCATTTACTTATAACCAAAATCAAAAGCTCTTAATCTTAATATTCCTTTGGTATCTTATACTGATAATGAGGGTCGTTCACTTTTAATTTACACTATTCGGAGTATTTTATATAGGACGTTCAAAAAATCTGTCGGTTTTGGTTGACTGTCCAACCAAGGCCGAAAGACTTTTTGGACATCCGTTGCGAAAACTGAAAGATAAATTTGCTTAATTTTCACCACGAAATGGTCATAACATTTGAAAACAATTCGCCGCGTGTTTATCTTCAAAGACTGGAAGCTTAAAGTCCCAAAAATTTTCATATTTTGTCGACACCGTTTCATGGTTTATTCAAGAATGACACTTGCTTTTTTACTGTTTAACAACAACACGTATATTTTGACGAAATGACGTCGAAACTAAAAAAAAAGTTAATTATCGACTATTTTTTTATTGCAAATTATTAATTGGGCTGCTTTTTTCTCTAAACGAAATTTACTTTCGGGTAATATGTACTCATGTAAATTCTATTATGTTTGTGACGACCAATAAAAACGTGGACTGCAATAGTTTAGTTTAAGCATAAGATGAGAATAAGATTCGTTTTGAATTTCAATCGTAGTCGTTGGTCGCGAGACGTGTCCATGAAATGATGCTGTCGAATATTCGCTCGTTACATTTGAATTTTGAAAGATAAATAAACGACGAACTGTTTTCACATGTCGTGGATTAACATGATGTGTTGTGCGCTGATTATTTTTTTTTAATACTAAGGAAAACATTTGAGGTTCGATTATCGAACCATTCGCTTACAAACGTATGCGATAAAACGTCGTAACAATGAGTTTCGATGATTCGTTTGTTGTGACATTATGTTAGCGAATAGTTCGAGAATTTTAGCCAAAAGACCATTCTGAGCCAAAAAACCAGTATGTTATTAAGTTCATTTTCTTTTTCCTCGACCAACCGATTTGTGTGCGCGCGCTTTTTGAAAATTTTTCCCCAATTACGTTAAGGGCCCTGGTTTCATGAATTCGCTCGAAAATTTTAAATTCGGACAGACGCCATTTGTCGTCCGGCATCTTTGAAATTTGTTTTTTCTTTTTTCGAATACTTTTTGAGTCTCCAGAACTTTCTGAGTGCTAGCAATTACTAGACGAATTGGTTGATTTCTTTCAGCCAGCAGGAGACAATCTAACTGGTATTCGTCACCCTTCGCTTCTGACGTCCCCGCCTTGTTACAGCGAAAAGAACTCAACGCTGGGCGTCCCACAGCGACCGCCTAGTAATAACCACCGCGACGACGGTTCCAGCGGTTACGGTAGCCCCGACTCCGAAACCTTCGACCCCCCGCAATGACGCCCACGACTATCTTAGCTGAGGACGCACCGTCCCCGTGGCGGGACGGCGACCAATTTCCTGAAAACGCTGGTAAAGAACTAACATCAAAACTGCAAAAGTGCATAAAGTGATCTTTTATCAGTGCCGTATAAGAATTGCGTTCTTTCGAAAATGATGGGGTTCTCAAACGTACTAGTCTATAATTGCCAAAAACGGTTTCACTGTAAATGGACAATATAAAAATGTTACTTGGGTCTCTGATGGCTCACGTCACCTGCATGGTATACGATACACTATATAAGTAAGATGTACAGTTACTACTGATTTAAAAATCACGCATTGAATAGAAATACTGATCTCTATCTAAAAAGGCCGGGTTTTCTCTTGAGTTTCGAGTCGAGTTGAAATTTTTACCTTTACAAGGATTTTTGACTTGAATAGTTGTGCAAAAATTGATCGGCAGATTTTGATCGAGCAACAAGTTAAAACGACAAAGCTTCAACATTTACTTTTACAAAATACACGACTGCCAATTTATACGTCGAGAACAAAACAAAAATAATATTTAACGCGAAGTCTTTGTAAAGTTAATCGTTTCTTGTTTAGGATCGGAGGAGGCGCGACTGCTCATCTAAATTTATTGTTTCGATTAAACTTCGGTAATTTTCTGTGATCGTCGGTACTCTTTCAAAACGTATACAACTTTTGTGGCCTGTTTAACACTCTCGGGGTGTGTGTAAACATAAATTTTGAGTTAATGTTCGATCCGGAGTTTGCAATGTGTACATACTTTCGACCCTTGTGATGAATTACCTTCTATAATTTGTATAATAATCATGGGACTTCCTCACAAATTCGGCTGGAAATTTTCGTTGACTCTTAGACTTACTTATAGAAGTAAGAGTTTAATTATTTTTATTTTATTTTTTTCATTTAATTTAATAATGGTATTATTTATGCGTGGCTGATTTCCAGAAAAAAGCCAATTTACTTATTTTTTTGCTTATGATTGGTTAATTAGCAGGAAATTCTTGCACAAAGGCAATCTTCTACCAATTACAGGCAAAGAAACTTTGGAGAATTGTTTATAATAGTTTTATTATAAAGGTTATAACGTCGTTGTCTCAAAGCTATACGTAATTATGTTTCTGTTAATGTTACGTTTTCTTTTAATGTTGCAACAACTGAAGGTGGTGTTTTTTGTTTATTTTATAAAATACTAATTAAATTGTTTTTTTTTATTCCTGTTGAAGTTGCTGTAGATTTGAGACAAAAATAAAATTCTTATGTTAATCAAAGTGAATTATACTTTTGTGCATGTTAAAATGCTTTGTATATAATAGTTATTATTGAAATAAATGTTGTCTTTTCGTTATTTATTACTAAAGCACGAATTTCTGGGTATAAAGATGTTAACAAGTGTTGATTGTTTTGTATTATTGTATATTGTACGCGTTCTCTCTTTTGTGTTTTCCTTTCGGATGTCCTTTCCTTTGACTTAGTCAAACCTTTTGAGTTAACTAAATGAAATTTACCTACCCATTTACATCAGATATTTGTTGAGGATTCATATCTCACAATCAAATCCTCTCTCCTGGCCACTGCGGCTCTTCCACTATAATTAATTTATCGAAATTGCCTAATCATTTACTTTTAAATACAAATTAATATGAAATCGTTTCTACAAATTGTTGTGTATCGAAAACGCAAGCTTTTGCAAAGTTTAAACAGTTAATTAGAGTTACACAAAAATACACGTGTTATTAACAATCTATAGATTTACTTATTTCATTAACGATTTATAGTAAAAAAACGAGATTTTTGTACTAAAAATCAATATCCATTAGTTAAAATCTTAATAATAATGTTTTTATTTACAAACAACATTTTAAGTAGGTACATAAAATATTTTAAAATTAATTTGGTTTCTCATTTTTAAATATTTACAATCCCCAACAAGTCCCAAAAAAATATACTCTAGTTTATAGTAAATAAGAATTTTGTCGCTTTAAATTATATGAAAATTAATCAAAAACGACCAAAATGTACATTTGGATCTTTATAAATCACTTTTGCGTTCAATTTACTTATAGAAATGCCGTTTTTCCGATGAAAAACAACCCCAAATACAAATTCCCACCAATTTTCAATTCAATGTATCGAATGTATTATAGGTGGAGCTAAACGAGCTTTTGCCGAGAATTATAGTACTCTACATTTTCTGTGTAGTATTCGTAGTAGTATTTTATTGATTAAACAACCTACAAGATGGCTGTCGCAACCATTCCACGCCTATTAATTCATTCATAAAATTAAAAGATAAACACTTAAATAATTTTATAAATTATTTTTAATGATCGTAATAACCGTTTAAAAGTAAGTAAGTACAATAACTTTAGGGTAAAAGGAACGATCTAACCTGGGTATAACGTAGTTTAGTTTAAATAGAACTAACTTAACCTCATTTTTTGGCTTCGAACATATTTGTCTTTATATTTAGTTTTCAGTATAAATACTTAGTTAAATTGTAGGATCAGTCCTTAAATTATTGAATAAATAAAATGTTGGAAATAACATAAAGTGCCACTGGTTTAAAAATAAATTTAAAGCGAAATTAAGAAGTTCGAAGCATTTTAGTAATTTATATTGTTAGTTTAATAATTTTATTTGCATTAAAAATTTTAGAAAAATATAAATAAGAGTTTTCCTTTTATCATGATCATCGATGTACGATTAGTAAAATGATAAATATAAAGTAACGACAGTTATACGATTTTGAAATTATTGGTAAATATCGACGAGCTATTAAAATATTATTTACTAAAATTGAAAATGTTAAAAACAGCGTAAGTTCATTTATTAAAATTTTATTACAATCGTTGCTTTATAAAAATAGAGCACCAAACATTCATTGCGTTATTGAAAATATTTGCATTCCCTTATAAATTAAGATATTTAATACTAAATTAGTAAATGCTTTGGAAAGTATTGGCACAAAATAATTTGTTTCCTTATACATTAAAACTAAAATTAATATATTTAAGTCAAAACTTAATAAATAGCTCGCTGGCATTTTCTTTCGCTCTCAAGCAGGTTCTAATAATTACAAAATAAATTAATCGACAGATATTGGAAAATATGACGGCGAGATTTCTTAATTTCACCTATTTAAGTAAAACATAATCGTTAGTAACAATTAATACTAAAATAGGCTTATTTTTTTTTGGTGCTGTATAAGGAACAAATTTAAAATTCGTCGTGACGTGCAAGAGCCTCTCCAAAATCGGTGGCCTGCGACCCAACAAATACGTCGTATTTATTTAAAATTTCTTCTTTGGTTAATTTTTGGTCAGAATCGATGTCGGCCTCGTAAATCAGATGTCGAGCCTCCGCTTCGGCATGATCAAAGTCCTCCGGCAGAATCCAATTTTTAACTTCCTCGGTATCCATGAAACCATCCCCGTCCTTATCGCGGTACCTGGCAAACTGCTCCCTCTCGCTCTGCACCCATTCGGGCTCCGAACCGTGCTCTTCGGCTTGATACATATCTCCGATATATTCGGCCAGCGATATCTTCTCGTCCTTATCCTTATCGATGTCTTCCATGGTTTCTAAAATAACTATATCGCGCATATGTTCCGTTTCTTCGGGATGTAGAAAAGCGCCAAATTCCTCCTTCGTTAAATCGTTGTCTTGGTCGGAGTCAGCCGCAGACCACCTACGACGATCGCGCGACACCATTTTCTGGTACATGTCGTCCCCTTCGGCTTTAACGTTGGGATCCATTTTATCGAGAAAGCCGTACACGTTGTGCTTGTATTCCTCCCATGCGATGGTTGTTTTCGTCTCTTCCGGCTTGTTCTGTTTCCACTGCCTCTCCACGTCGTCCATAATGTATCGTTTCTGCGTAAATCTAATCCAGTCTTTTAACTCTTCCAAATTAACAACTCCGTCCTTGTTGTTGTCGATTTTATCGATGATCAACCTGCATTTTACGAGCGCCTTATAAATCGTGCGTAAAACAAAATAGGTACGTGCTTCTTACCCGAGCCTTCGTCTACTTTCTTCGGGAGGCAATTGATCGAAGGTCTTGGCTTCTTCCCCCAGAAAAGCCTCGTGATCGTATTGCGGATTGTGTTGTTCGTTCTCGTAATGCTCCTTATCGCTTAATTCCCTGTCGAATACCCTATCTTTCTTTTCTTCGGGCTTCGGAATGGCAACAGCTGCAAACGCCAGCACGAGAAGTATAACGGAATGATGCATTAGTTGCATGGTGCCGGAACTCTACAAACAGAAATGATTTACTTTCAGTAACGCAACACGTCCACATCAGCAAAACAACAAGAACTACCCACGACAGCAATTAACGTGTAGGTTAAAACTGGGTTAACCGGCAAAAACGCCTCTACGAAATTTTAAAGCTATCGCCGACGCTTAACTAACCTGAGTTTATTTGGGTAAGAAATCGACGTTCCGTTCGATATTTGTTTAATAGGTCATTTATTATAGTTTCGAAAGAGATTCCAACTCACCACTTGGCAGCGTACAACAACAATAATTTACAGTTTGTGATTAAATTGCAACGGATTACAGGAAGTTGGTTATCGATTTTTGAATTCCTGAGAGGTGGCGGTGCCTCGCGTGAAATGTGCGAAGTTGCGTTCTTGGACGAAATCGAACGGCGGCATTCAAACGTTCGTTACTAAACTGTTTGGAACTGCGAATCTGCGACTTCATGAAACAAAGTAAGTGGTTACGTAATAAGACGGTTTTTAAATATTGATTATGACGATTTAAAGTGTCATTTAAACTTTCGCTATCGATCGAAAAATCGCAGAAATTAAAATTGATTTTTTGTTGATGTTAAATGTTTTCCAAGGGTGATTTTTTTCATGCAAAATTGATCCGCATGCATACCGGTGAGTTATTTTTCAGTAAAACATTTCGAAATTGTTTTAGAAAAATACGTGTATTTTAAATTGCATAGAAATCATAAGTGCGTTATGTAAATTGGAATATTCTGGTAATACTTATTAGAGATCCAATTGAATTAATACTTTGCGTTCTTATAACTGCAGATGAACGATATAATAAGTTGGTAGAAGAATTCTATCAACTTCCTATTTTCTTCTCCTTTCAAAATATTGCGAAGGGGTTTTGTTTGGGAGAGATTAGTTTGTTTGTTTTATATTTATTATTATATTATATTCAATGTTGTTATTTTGATTCAAAGTGGAAACCGTTATCTGCGTTGATTCGTGTCAGTTGACACTTATATCTGTTCTGTGCAAAGCGCATTTAAAGCTGCGTAACCTGACAACCTTAAAGAAATAACAGATGTCGCTTTCGTCAAGAACTAATCGTAACTGTAATGTATATTTGCAACTAAGGCTTTTCATTTGAAGTGTGGAATTGTTTTTATACGTTGATAAACTGTTAGATTATAACAATTCCATAAATTCCAAATAATAAATTTAATTGGTTCCTGATGCAAGCGTCTCTAGTTGTATTTTTGAATCGATAACACAGACCTGATAGAAGTGTCAACTGACATTAACCAACGCAAACGACGCGACGGTGGAAACAATGGACGTAGAATAACGTAAAATTTTTGATATTCTTCTTCAAAATGGTTTCAAAATTCTCTTTAAAGTTATTCTTTCGTGTAGCTACGTACACAGTTTGTGGTCGTTTTTAGTACCAAAGCGTCTTTTTTTCGATACAAAACCGATACCTAGAAATCTGTTGAGCCAAATATAAAATTTTGTTGTTTTAAATATTTGAGACATTTTATGATCACAGATAAACACTTATCGCTCAATTTTAATCTAACGAGCTGATAAAAAGCGCTATTAATAGAACGAAACGATTACACATTGAAGTTGTTTTGGTACTAAACAAATTCTAATAACGGTTCAACCGAGATCGTTCGCAAAGGTAAAATTTAAAACGAGCGTAATCGTCTTTAAATTGGATAAAAAGTAATAAAATCGCCCGTCTCGTATCTGTGTGTTTTTGCGATGTCGTGGTTTTGTTCGATTTTTATAGGTAAAGACGACGGATACATTAGCGCCCTTTACGGGAAACCGAAGTTCTTTCACTTCGGCAGTCAAAGTCGTCAAAATGAAAACCGTCGAAATTGCCTTATATTATTATACGAAAGCCATCGCGAACCCAGAAAAGGTGACGGTGGAAGTTTGAATAGAACCGAGACTTTCCGCATATTTTATCATAAATATTGGTTGTTTTTGTTTTTAGTTTCGTACAATTTTTGCGTTGGAATACTGAAATTTTAAATTTTAAATTGACATAGATATTACTTTACGTTTATTTCGAAAGCAAAGTTGAACGCACTTACCTTGATTTTTTTTTTGAATGTTTTATGTGGGCAAGGTTTGCTATGCACATAAATTTCCTTTGGCACTGCGTTACTTAAATAAATTGAAACGTTACTCTAAAATTTAGGTCATTATTTATGGCGACAGAGATAAGAGTTCGATGTCCATTTGATTGAGGAATTAATCGATTGCCTTCTAGTGGTTTAACAACTGCAAACACGTTTATGATAATATAGAAGTTATGATTATTGCACTTCTTCAATCTATTCTTATTATACAACTGCTGTTACTTTAGTTATTAAATTCACATAGGTATTATTAAATAATAATATAAAAACAAAAATAATCGACCAATAATAAGGTGTTAATGCGATTGTCCGATTTGAACCCGTTAAATTTTTTCTTGTGAGACCATGCTTTTCTCTTCTGTTATGCATTAAATTATCTCAGTTTATTCGGTCCCCAGCGTTTGTTTAATACA
This sequence comes from Rhagophthalmus giganteus, assembly GCA_036326145.1. Taxonomy (NCBI): domain Eukaryota; kingdom Metazoa; phylum Arthropoda; class Insecta; order Coleoptera; family Rhagophthalmidae; genus Rhagophthalmus; species Rhagophthalmus giganteus. The sequence goes on along the minus strand of JARFJA010000036.1, from coordinate 19,936,862 downwards.
ACGGTTGGGCCGAATAGCGAGAGGTTTTACCATTGTAAAAAAAAAACAGTTAAGGAGCTTTATATCTCGCAGTTTGCGCCTCGTTGGTCCAAAGATGGCGCGAAAAATACGATATTTTTTGTAATAGATGTATTTATAAGAGATACTTGGGAGATACATCTTATATATTTTAACTTTAGAGGCCTCAAAGGCCCATAGTTTGAATAATTATTAACCTACACTTGCTTTTATTTTTTGCTTTTTCAATTTCCCAACGCTTCTCGTTACTATGGCGACGTCATTGGTAAACGAAATTTTTACGCTTAAGAGGACTTTTACACGATTAGTTCAGTCTCCGTTTCTGTTCAACTGAACCGAACGCTTTTGTTGTTACGAGTCAGTACAGTTCTCAGTTCAACGTTTGCTACATGTTGAACATTTTCGATTTTAGGTGTTTTAGATATTTTTATTGTGTGTTTTAACTGACGACTGAACTGATTATAATAAAAACAAGCGTTCAGTTCAGTTGAATTGAAACAGAAACTAAACTGAATGTGTAAAAGGCAACTAAGCAGTTTTCGAAACACTGAAATTATCGCCGATGCAGCAGCACGTCGGCAAAACGTTCTAGGGATCCGATCCCTATCAATGAAATTAATTCTGATGAATAATAGAGGTTCTACTGTATATTTATTTACTTATGTCGTTATAAATATTTTAAAAATAGTTAGAGAAAATTCTAAATTATTACCGTATATTTATTTGTGTTCAATCGAAATCGTTTAATGTTAAATGAATTTTAATATCCTGCCGATATAACAATTATAAATTTTCTCTTGTCGTCGAGCAACAGCAGCGACATTGCTACGTATTCTATTTGGTGGATCAAAACAAATGAAATCTTGGTTATCTCGATGTCATTATCGGTTGTTAAAGCGAACTATTGTTCCATACAGTACACATACATAAGTATAGAGACGTCGGCGACAAGTTAAGGGGATAGTTGACGGATTTGCAGTGTTACTTAAAACTTAATAAATCTAAAAGATGAACATCGATGAAACTTTTTTTTTATTATAAACGTGATTATAAAAGATTATTCTTGCTCTTACAAATATTAATTTTTATTCAAAGTGATAAACAAAAATAATAGGTTTCCCGATATTTTTTTGAAAAATAATTTCAATATTAACTTGTTCTTTTTGCAGTCGTATAGACGATAGTGTTTTCAGGCTGAGAAGTAAAATCAGCACGTACACTTCGACAGTTTCGTATTTACAATGATTTTAATTAATGTTGTTAATAAGAAAATGAAGTTTTCGGTGTTTAAATCTATTTGATGAGAGATGAACTTCTGAAGTTTTAATATAACTTTCTAGTAACTATAACACATACTTTAGAACAGTAACGATCATCTAAAACAATTTAGAAATTAAGAAATTATCGGTATATTCTTATTATTTTAAAAATATTGTCTTTGTGAATGTAGACAACCAAAAATACAGCGTCAAATTTTTACCTGATAAATAATACTTCTAGTTATTTGCATAGAAACTGAAAGCAGGTGTTTCTCAGAAGATTAGCCCAACCATAAATATCGAAGGTGGCATTTGTTTGGAATATGTCAAAGCAAGGAATAATAGTAAAATAAGTAGTAATTTCTGCTTTACAATTTGTTTTGTCAGTAGGGACTTAGCTGATGTAGGTATTTTGTATATATGTAAAAATGTCGAATACTTAAAAATTAATTTTTAGCCAATTTTCATAGAAAATATTACTATTTCAGCCTGTCTGATGACGGGACCAGACGTGCCGTTTTAGATTTTCTCTGATCTCGACCCGTAGATTACGAAAATATAGTTCGTTTGTTTTGGTTCGGTCATATATATCTATATATAACCAAATCTTGTAGACACGATTCCAGTCGCAATTTTGATCGTAGGAGATTGAAAGTTAAATAGTGTATTGCCTTGAAGAAAACAAAGAACGAGTTCGTTAATCAGCCAAATTGACCGACCTGTTTCAAAATAGTGGCTAATCAAAGATTTTAAAGTGATTGTGAGTTATATTCATCTCAAGAGAAAAAAAAATAAAACTTTAATATAAAGTATGTCGTGAGAAAATTGCGTATATGCTCTCCAATATATTCTAAGGGAACTGTCAAAGAATCCCAAAAAATTGTTAAAAAGTTCCTCCTTGACCGTTCTCGTCGTTATGAAGAAGTAAAGTTGAGAATTCAACTTCTTCATTTCTGCAAATTTTTTAAAACTAATATTTCCCAAAAAGAAACCTAAAATATCTTTATTGTTTCGTGCCAAAGTAATTTATAATCATTGGTGATTAATTTTTAAATCGTATTTTATAAATTGCCAAATTTTTATCATGATAGTCAAAAAATGAATCTGGCAACGATGTTAAAAATAAATAAAACGTTACCCACTTCGCTGTTTCGTACATTACATTCCCCCTAAGGGAGCGCGAAATAACAAAAGGGTAGTCGCGAAGACATTTTAAAAAGATAAAAGCATAAAAAAGATTCAGCAGCAAAAAAGTAGATATAAAAAAATAATCAGGCGCCAAAAATCTTTGGAAGAGGGACGCGATTAAAACTGTTTTGGAAAGTTGGGTCACAAATACTAAAAGGTCGAGAACCGTTGGGTTAGAGTATTGATATCACCATGGGCACCAATGCTTGCTAATACTTTTGTATAATACTAATAATTGTATACTCATAACAGTAGATAATTCTGTGAAATAAACAGGTAAGACGCATTTTCACGGAACGTTCGGCCTGCGGCGATGTCAATGCGTAATATATAAAATATTCGAACCAATCATATTGCTTTTATAATAAATAAATTTAAAAAAAATGTAGCTTTTATTAGCGAATTTTGCAAGTTATTGAAATTCTTTGCTATGTTGAAGTCGACTTTGTAAATCGACAGCAGTTGAATAATTCTAGAATCTAAACTACCTACTTGTAAATACTTTCAGTAACAATGAGAAGGGATTACGTTGGGGACCCATTATGCCTACTTAACCGAAACCTTACTACCTGCTGTTTTTAGAAAACATCTGTTTTAAGATATTATAAATTTTGGTTGCCTATTATTACGAAGGATCGGTGGAACTACACTAGCGACATCGCAACGGCAATAGTTTTCAAAACTCCGTCTACTATCCCCTTAAATCAAACCAACCGAAGCTTAATTGATGATTTGCGACTTACGGGCCAGACATGGAGTCCGTTAACGAAAAGCAGCAATTGCAACGTCACCACTGTACCGATTAGTTAATTATAATCGATGAATAGGGATGCTCGACTTATAGGAATGTCTGTTATACATTGGTAATAATTAAGGACTTCTATCTTTGTAAAATATGCATCTACTTATGTCAATTTTTCACGACAAACCGTGCAAAAAAATGAAGTCGAAAATACAGATTTTAGAAAATTTCAGATTAACCGCAATTAAACGAACTGGCGGGTGCTATGCAACTATTTGACATATCAAGCAATGATATTCATGTCTAACTATTCTTGTATAAAACAAATCCATTTAATACGAACGTGCGCGCGTTTTTATCAGCCAATTCATTACAAATACGAACGTTATCGAACGTCGAGGAAAACTCGATTCAAATTCAAATATTTCTTTTGATCCGAAACGTTCCAACGTAAATACTTTGAGCTTTCGAAGAAAGAAAACTCGCACAAGTACCTGCCGTTTTCGATTGAATAATGTGACACGTATTTACGTATTTATGCATTAACAACTCGAGTTATTGTTAATCTCTCCTAAAAGTGGATATTTTGGAGTGTATAGTACGATTCGAATTTAACTCTAACTATGGTGAGTTGATTTAAGGCCTTATCACAAAGGCGCAGTTCTCATTAATGTCTGACATCGTCGAGAACAACCGCACATCAATCATGACGTACTTCATCCGAATGCTCAGATTCAGTTCATTAAGTTTATCAACAATCCAATCAATACCCTTATAGGGAACGAAATCGTTTACCCACTTATTAAATAATCCAGATCCAAATTTATTCGATCGTTAGCGTCTGCACTTCCATTATTATTCAATTTTACGTTTATGAGAGGAAATTATTCGCAGGTATAGTTACGTGCCTACGTTTAACTGATTAACACGTTAAGAAAAGAAATTTTTTAAAAAACAAAATATTCGTTAATGAGCGGTCCCTGGGGACCGACGTGGCCGTAAGCTTTAGTTACCCCCGAACCCTAACAGCACACTTAGCTAAAAGTAACATAATTTCCCGATATATTATTATAAGCCAATGTGACGGTCTGTCTTATCATCACAATATAGAATTTTGATGTAAAACCTATGCAGTTAAGCTATATTGTCAAGATATGTAGATTCTATATCTTAAACATCAGGAACATGTACTTTTTTGACGTTGTATTGATATTTTTTTATATTGTTCTGATCTTAAATGTATATAAATAAGATATTTTGTCATTCTCGTATTGATATAATAGAGTTGTATACGAGTTATTTAAAATCTATATTGCTAGTAACTATTTTACTTATGTTACAGTGGTATAAATAAGAAACTACTATATTATCTTATAATTTTATTATTGAAAAAAGGATATAAAATATTTTAGTAGTACATACTAATTATAATACAAATTTAAACATATTTTCAGTAATATCTTAAAATTTCAATTCATTTTAATAAAAGTACCTATATAAAGACTTGATAAAAAAGGCCAGATTTATTAATTTATTATTTATTTATTTTCAATGTTTCGGCACAATTTTTGTAATTTTCCAACAAAATTTCTTTTTGTTAACAACACTTACAATACAAAAATTAACAAAAAAGAAATTTTCGTGTTTAACAAAAATAGTGTAAAATTGAAAATAAATAATTAATCAATAAAAAAATTTGGACTTTATCAAGTAGGTGCATATAATCAAATAAAATTTAATAGATATCTATAAATAACATTTATATTTATAAAAATACCAAAAATATGAAAAAGTTGAAGTGAAGTATCATTGTTTAATTTTTGTATTTGCCAAATAGATGCCCACGGATTTTCTTATAGTTATCATCATAGATGGTGTACAACACTCGTCGTATTATTTCTGAAAATTAAATTACACATTAATACATGATCGACTATACAAAAATTACTTATATTTAACTTACCAACAATACATTCGTTACTTTCAGGTCACAAAATGTCGGTTTGTTGATTCTTTTTTCTAACGCCGTGTCCGCGTCTTGTACTTATTGGCTACAATGTGAGTTAGTAATTTGACCATTTAGCAGTAAACTGTCTTATGGGCATTTTTTCTCCGATGGGATAATATGATACTTTTATCTGAAAATTAATATAATTAATCATTCAAAGAAAATAGTAAAAAATAATATCTAATAACAAAGATTACCTACTTAAGTGCATTCTACTTAATTTGTTCGTGTTTTTAAATACTGAAGTAAGTAGGTATAGTATGGAGTATGACTCACCTATGAAAGTAATAAGTAATGCAATGTGGCGTTCGGCTATCGTTGTCTCTTTCCACAGAAGTTGGCATTGTAAAAGAGGCCGAAGATATCGACGTACGTTTAAAGTTGCTTAATTCGTATGTTTTTTAAATTGCTCCCAGAATGTTACATCCCACGACTTCATAAAACATTAAATGTATTAATAAAATGTAATATATAAGATCATAAAAATCGACTTACGTATTATAATTCTTACTATTGAACATTGAAAATAGAAGTACACTATCCGCTTCGTTGCAGTGAACTGATACCCCTCTATTTACACAACTTTGGTCAAGCAACAAGATATTATGTCCCGTTAGGTACCTATTGACCGAGAGTTAACAATAGCAGGTATATACGCTTAGGTACCTGTACTTGGTATAACAATTTACTAAGGAAGGATATCCGAGTGTTCTTAATACGTTCAACTGCGCAGTGACGTCATCCGTGCGAGTACGTAATTGTCGGACTTTTGATAGTTTCACGAGTGACGTCACATCTCGATGTGCAGAACTGCCCCAATATCTTACCTTAATAGTTATTGAACCATATACCAAGTTGATAAACTAATATTTCCAAAAAACAAGCATTTATTTAAAATCAATTTTAGAATTAAATTCACATTAACCCGCAACTTTAAAAAAAATGATCGAAAGTTAATGAAAAACGAAAAGGTTTCGTTGGTTTTAATATATTGGCGGGGTGGAAACCATAACACCCCCTTATTTAGATTTTTAGTAGGTATCTTTCCGAACTAAATCAACAGATTCGCAGCCGTATTGGAAAAACACTTTCCTATGTTTCACAAATGATTTTTTCTACTATTGCTTCAAAAAGCAAAATAGATATCTAGGTATAGATAGTTTGTAAAAAAATAATAAGTTACAAAATACATAACTTAAGTAGGTTTCGTCGTTTTTTTCGCGGACTCTAGCTCTCAGTCGCTTATACATATGTAGGTACTTTTTGGTTACGCACTAGTTTACATGTCTGAGACAAAGAATGATTCCCTATTGTCAAACTTTCGAAGAAATGGCAAAAGCACAACCTAGTTTATCAGTAGAAATGTAGAAAATTTAATTTCAACATTGCCTGGTAAAGCGGCATAGTCATAAAACTACGTGATTTTGCAATAGCCAGTGCGGATAACAAATGAGATGGGTCGTAAAGAATTTGGGAAAAGGTTTCCTACTTCGTAGAAATGACAATGACGAAGGTCGCAAAGTTCTACCTATTTGAATTTTTGATTATTACCCACTTAAAGAGTTTGAAAAATATGTATCATATGCTTACTCAAGCTTATGTTTTACTCGAAACTGCTAACTTTTTTCAACGTTTAGTATTTATGCTGTTTTAGAGTGAGGTCATCCCAAGCATTTGAGGTTACTCTAGAGTTAAATAAAATTATAAATGAAACCGGCAAACGAGCCATTTTAATTCCCAAAAACTTTTTATGAAAACAAATTCTACGAAGACAGCTTTCTCCAAGTTTGGGTTTAGATTTTTGTCATTAATTCTCTGGTAACGAAAAGTGATAACAATTTAATAGTTGTTACTTATCTAATAATTAAACTAGGTATTGATAATATTCCGTTTATCAGTGATCGGTGTATGCGCTTCTCCCTAAATGCTTTTTTAATTAGGTAAGAAAGGTGAATATATTTCGATAGAATGCACCGTTTTTGAGATAATTTGGAAAGTGATAAATTTTTTTTTTAATTTTAAGGTAAAGAGATTATGAAATATCGTACTAATTCATAACTGCCTTACTTATTGTGTGGTTTCTACTATTATCTGTTTTCTGGTTATCTAAAATTTAAATTTGTTATATTCATCTCGAGAGAAAAAAAAATAAAACTTTAATGTAAAGTATGTCGTGAGAAAATTGCGTATATGCTCTCCAATATATTCCAAGGGAACTGTCAAAGAATCCCAAAAAATTGTTAAAAATTCCTCCTTGACCGTTCTCGTCGATGCGAAGGAGTAAAGTTGAGAATTCAACTTCTTCATTTCTGCAAATTTTTTAAAACTAATATTTCCCAAAAAAACCTAAAATATCTTTATTGTTTCGTGCCAAAGTAATTTATAATCATTGGTGATTAATTTTTAAATCGTATTTTATAAATTGCCAAATCTTTATCATGATAGTCAAAAAATGAATCTGGCAACGATGTTAAAAATAAATAAAACGTTACCCACTTCGCTGTTTCGTACATTACATTCCCCCTAAGGGAGCGCGAAATAACAAAAGGGTAGTCGCGAAGACATTTTAAAAAGATAAAAGCATAAAAAAGTTTCAGCAGCAAAAAAGTACATATAAAAAAATAATCAGTCGCCAAAAATCTTTGGAAGAGGGACGCGATTAAAACTGTTTTGGAAAGTTGGGTCACAAATACTAAAAGGTCGAGAACCGTTGGGTTAAAGTATTGATATCACCATGGGCACCAATGTTCGGTAATACTTTTGTATAATACTAATGATTGTATATTCATAACAGTAGATAATTCTGTGAAATAAACAGGTAAGACGCATTTTCACGGAACGTTCGGTCTGCGGCGATGTCAATGCGTAATATATAAAATATTCGAACCAATCATGTTGCTTTTATAATAAATAAATTTAAAAAAAAATGTAGCTTTTATTAACGAATTTTGCAAGTTATTGAAATTCTTTGCCATGTTGAAGTCGACTTTGTAAATCGACAGCAGTTGAATAATTCTAGAATCTAAAAATACATTTACCTAGTTGTAAATACTTTCAGTAACAACGCGAAGGGATTACGTTGGGGACCCATTATGTCTACTTAACCGAAACCTGCTGTTTTTAGAAAACATCTGTGTTAAGATATTAGAAATTTTGGTTGCCTATTATTACGAAGGATCGGCGGAACTACACTAGCGACATCGCAACGGCAATAGTTTTCAAAACTCCGTCTACTATCCCCTTAAAGCAAACCAACCGAAGCTTAATTGATGATTTGCGACTTACGGGCCAGACGTGGAATCCGTTAACGAAAAGCAGCAATTGCAACGTCACCACTGTACCGATTAGTTAATTATAATCGATGAATAGGGATGCTCGACTTATAGGAATGTTTGTTATACATTGGTAATAATTAAGGACTTCTATCTTTGTCAAATATGTATCTGCTTATGTCAATTTTTCACGACAAACCGTGCAAAAAAATAGTCGAAAATACAGATTTTAGAAAATTTCAGATTAACCGCAATTAAACGAACTGGCGGGTGCTATGCAACTATTTGACATATCAAGCAATGATATTCATGTCTAACTATTCTTGTATAAAACAAATCCATTTAATACGAACGTGCGCGCGTTTTTATCAGCCAATTCATTACAAATACGAACGTCGAGGAAAACTCGATTCAAATTCAAATATTTCTTTTGATCCGAAACGTTCCAACGTAAATACTTTGAGCATTCGAAGAAAGAAAACTCGCACAACTACCTGCCGTTTTCGATTGAATAATGTGACACGTATTTACGTATTTATGCATTAAGTTATTGTTAATCTCTCCTAAAAGTGGATATTTTGGAGGGTATAGTACGATTCGAATTTAACTCTAACTATGGTGAGTTGATTTAAGGCCTTATCACAAAGGCGCAGTTCTCATTAATGTCTGACATCGTCGAGAACAACCGCACATCAATCATGACGTACTTCATCCGAATGCTCAGATTCAGTTCATTAAGTTTATCAACAATCCAATCAATACCCTTATAGGGAACAAAATCGTTTACCCACTTATTAAATAATCCAGATCCAAATTTATTCGATCGTTAGCGTCTGCACTTCCATTATTATTCAATTTTACGTTTATGAGAGGAAATTATTCGCAGGTATAGTTACGTGCCTACGTCTAACTGATTAACACGTTGAGCGCCAAGAAAATTTTTAAAAAACAAAATATTCGTTAATGAGCGGTCCCTGGGGACCGACGTGGCCGTAAGCTTTAGTTACCCCCTAAATTGCTAAATCAGTTCGTGTACCTTTTTTTAGGAAACTTTTTTTACAAAAACAAAAATGGTTGGCTCTCAAAATTTCGCTTATTTCTTTTTGTTGTGGAAAATAAACTATTTCAATCTTAATAATATTCGCGGAAACGTATGCCCACAGGTTGAACCGTAATTTTATCAAATTCTATCTTAATAACCTCCGCCGTGGTAGTTAAGAATAACGCGAAAAAATTAACAGTAACGTCGTCCGAATTACTCGTCGACCGAAATAAATTGTAAAAAAAACGGTCGCATCGTAAATGTAACGTCATATTCGATTTCGGGCAACTTCAATTTTCTATAGCGTCAGAAAAACCCGGGGCTTATTCGCGTTATTCAATCGCACATATCCCTTTTGGGGGAGCCATTAGAATTGTAGATGGCCGGCCCTTTGAAAACAGGTGGACCGATAACGGCTAATAGAAAGTATTTATCGGACAGTTTTACTGCCGTTACGTCGCGTGTTACTTTTAAACAGCCGCTCCCGGTGATGGAAAACCGCAGTTGTACGCGGGCAATCGCGAGCTTTACGGTATCGGAGCTTTACACGCCCACCGCGGATTAAAATTAAAATCGAAATATCCGGAGGCATCTCCGCGTCGGAAAGGAAGCGCGAAAATAACGGCCGAGACTTTACTTTGTGGCCGTTTGGGGATTTTTTATTTAACAAATATTTAGATGCCCGTGACAACGCTGTTATGGGATTAGGTTGACTTACTGTTATTGCCGTGCACGCGCGCGCGCCTGTGTGTGTGTGTGTGGGTTGTTTTTAATATTGCTAGCTAGGGAAAATACGTCGCGCGCTCCCTTTATTTATTTATTACATTTGCTTCCGACGAAATTAAAATCGAACGTCAAGTGAACTACTATTTTTATTGTCGGTAGAATCCTGGGAGAATTCGTTGTAGGTCTTTTGGGAAATATCATCGTCGGATGTGCCTTGGTTTATAACTTCTGACCCGGATTTCTTGTGAACAATACTCATTATTATATCAACTGTAAGTACCTAATTTAAATGGTATTAATTCGATTAGATTACAAGTAATTGTAACGAACGATAAAAAGTGTTTGACGAGTCGCTCGCGATGAGTCACGTACTAATAGGACAATTTCCAGCGACGCCGACGTCACTTGGAGATACTTATTTCTGTAGGTATATAAACCAACAACTATAAGTGAGTACACCTAATAATGTTTGACGAATAAACAAGATATTATGCGGAATCGATTTTACGATTTATTCGGTAATTGAATGATTGATTTTTTTTAAACAACCTTTTCGCAAGAAATGAGTAAATTTAGTTACGCCCACAACACGATATCCAATATTTCGTGCTCGAACAGGAAGTAAATAATTACGTTCTACTGCTTGCGATATTTTAGATGAAAATTAAATTGTTACCTCCTACTCTCTATAGCCCATCCTGCACTATATTTATGTTAGATCGAATTATTTATAACTTCATTCGGTTTCGCCGGGCGATTTTCGAAATTAAAAAAGCCCAAGCTTAAGAGGATTTTATAATAATTTATTGCTCTGATTTGTTTACAATTACCTACCTAACTCGATAGAAAGTTTCAACAACGGATTGAAAATTTTAATAAATCTTTTAAAGGAAATAATTACGGTGGAACCTCGCCAAGCTTAATTTTATAGCGTCTCCTAAGCGTTACTGGTCACAATTTAGTGGTAATCTGATAGATTAGGCGGTCGTCCCTGGAGGTTTCGTTGTGTTTCTTTAATCTGTCCGTCTGATTCGATTTGAAATCGGTAAAATGAATCGTCGATAAAGAACGTAATTTTGTTTGTAGAGAAATATTTGTCGCCTTTATTATTAAGTATATACAGGGCGAATCGTAATTAAATGAAAACAATTTAACTGAAATCTCTTTAGGCCAAAACAAGGCGATTAAACAAATACACCCCTAGTACCAAAATACTTCATTAAGAAGATACGGGGTGCTAAAGAAAAATTATTTTTGGTCACAATTTGGAATTTAACTTGGTCATGTTCTTCCGCCTTGCCACCCAAGTGGCACCCAAGGAGTCCCGACTTAAATCCGCTAGATTTCTTTTTAATCGGTCGTTTGAAAACAACGGGTTTATTAACACCAAAACGAGTGGCCGAATTGTAAACGAAGATGGGCCGAACGCGCGGCCCGAAGATACGATAACGGATGGGCCAAATTAATTTTAGACCGGAGACCAACCACAAGACGGAGGAGACGGGTTATCGAGAAGAGGGCAGGAACTCGGTGTACGATAAAAGCCCACGACAGATGGCGATGCTACGATATGGGAAAGACCTACTTCCGGCATCGAAGGATTTTAGAGGCCGCGAATGAAATTCGTGGAAAGTCCAATGTTAAGCTAGTCCTGTATTGCGACCAAAGGTGGGCATTTTCGGCATTTGTTTTTTTTTTCATATCGTCGTTTATTTTCTATTTAATAGCAATAATTTTTTTTAACACCCTGTATCTTTTGAAGGAATCATTTTGGTACTAGAGTATATTGGTAATATTTGGTTAGGTAATTGATTTGTTTTGGCTTAAAAAAACTTTAGCTAGGCAAGTTTTTTTTTACACCTAATTATGGCTCACTCTGTGTAACTAAACCGTCAATTGGTTAAAAAGTGTACATATAGACTTGGGGTTAAGTAAAACGTTTTTGCCTACTTACGTCAGAAAATTCACAGGGGACCGCAACAGATCATATTACAAACTCGTTTCTCGAATTTTCCTCGAACTATAGTAAACTAAATTATATATATTTGTGAACTTTCAGCGTCTGTGATGCATTAGTACATACTTTGTACATACTAAGAAACTTCGTAGCACGTCATTTGCAGTATTGTAAATAGGAACTCGACTGTCGGTTACAATATAAATACATTAGGAAGTTAGTAGTAATAAACGCACTCTTGTTGGAGATTTTAGATGTAATACATTATATAATAAAGTTTCATTGTGTGGAACAGGCAAAAAGTCCGATTGTGATCGTGGATCGAACTCCGATTTGTTCTCTAACCGTCTTTATAGATGTAGGTTAGCTTGTAAAATGTCGATTTCGTGCTCGCAGTTCCTAAAACGTAATATAATTTACGTAGCTTTGCAATTGATCTATTCTATCGATGTTTTATAAATTATGATGGTGCGGAGAAATTTCGATATTCTTTGGGCGTTACACGAAACCTAATTGGTTGAGAACCGCCGGTCTATTACGTCAACTGTACTATCATGTGCGAGTCAATCGTTTTCTAACTTTTCTGACCACAATGTTTGCAAGTTATTTTTCTTTTAGTTTGAGAGTTTTACTTAAAACTAAATATCGATCCGCCTCGGGTCACGTGAAAATTTTTTTGCCGTAAATTCGACATCTTTCGACGCGCAAAATGCGACGGTCAAACAGTAATTAGAAAGGAACGTTTTAATTCATGGTTAAATAAAATTGATTCTTATAATTATGTTAAACAACTAAACAACTTAAACAAGTTAAACAACTTGTTACTTTATTTTTCGATTATTATACAGGGTGATTTTGAATTAATGCCGAGGATAAACTACGGATACAAAAAACATAAATAATTTATTTTTTCTAAAGTAAATAATTTACTAGTTGTTGCGATTATTAAAATTTAATAATCGTCTTCTCGAGTTTATTAATTTTAAAAACTCAGAAAATGGAAGTGACTCAACGCCCTAACTGGTGCATCTGTAGTTTATAACGTCCATTGTGCGAGGGTATCGATTGTGCGATTGTAGTAGTTATTTTCATTTATTTGAAACATGAATATATTTTGTCCGATTACCATAAATACACGATTAGTTAATAATCGCAAAAATATTTAATAGGTACAATTACAATTTAGGGCAAATTTAAAAATAATGTAGATTTTTCGCAGTAGGTAATTCTGGACTAATGAAAATTGGTTAAAAGTTTGATTTATTATTACGATTTTATTACTAAAATCAAAAGTGTCTATAAATTGTTTAGGAACACACTGTCTGTGGAGATCCTTCGGAAAGTTTTAAATATGTTTTAGATATATTACACAACTTCGGTTTGTTTTCTTTATTCGAATATGAATAACTCGCATGAAAATTAAAACTAACGAAGGGGCGAATTTCTCAATTGTTTTTTTATTTAAATGTTCTCTATTTAAAAAAAAACAATATAATTACTCGTTGTGTTAGATTTTATTTAAAAAAAAAGACATCGAGATAAGGGATAAATTATAATTTATCCGAATGCCCACATTTTCTATTCGATCGGACAAACCCGACAAATAATACGGTAGCACTTAATCACCGCCGTAAATTAAGTCTAAAGTTTCTTTTAATAAATCTTCCGGAACGAAGACAAAGAAACCCTTTTTAATACATACTAATGAGGGTAGTAATGCGGGGGTTAGACGGAATTAAAGAATCTAATCACGTCGCGTTGTCCCTCCGATCTTCGCGACCTATTCGTTTCTGTTTTCACGCAAAATTTAAACTCTTTAAAACTTTATTACTTTTAAAATATGTTACAGTTTATTTTGTGCCAGTTATAAAATTCGTAGCCTGATTTCGTTCGCGTAACAAATGATCTAAATTAATTACATACATTGCGGATGAAAGGGGTGTAAATAATTTCCAGCCACGCAGCCTCTTGTGTTACGTCCCAATTTGATACAGTGTCCGATCGTTCGCTTCATAACCTGATATTCGACGTGGCAAGGTACGTCTTCTTTTAAATCTTCCTCCGCCAAACCATTCAGACTGATACTTTTAACCACCGGGTTGTCGTCTTCCACCAGTATTTCTCGCGTATGGGACGACACCATCGTTAGAATCAGTATAAAGACGCCGAACGGCATGAAAGCTTCAACTGCCATCGAATGAAAATGACGGGCGATTTTCGCGAACGCCTTTTTATTGCTAGCCGAGAAACCTTAGGACGCGAAATCTATTTAAATATGTCGGGCTCAATTAAACGAAACCCACGAATAATTCGAATGATTACTGCATGTCTAAAGCCGACTACACATGGACGTGCATGTCTTCGTGCTTAGGGCGCTATTTCTTACGTTGAGTATTTCCTTAAGTCATTATTTTTTTTCTTAGAAACGATTGTTGTTGCTATAGAAATCGATACGTTAAGGGAAATGCTCGAGGCAAGGAACGACTGTGAATTCCAGTCTTGTTGTTAATAACGCGCGCACAAAATGCCTACATACAATTCAGTGTCCACATGTCAGACATTTTTTCTAAAACAATATTATCGAGATACAATTAAAAGTAGTCATGTTAAAAGCAATCCTAGACGCTAGTGGCAAAAGATCGTGTAAAAACTCTCGAAATTTACCCGCACACGTTAATAATTAAGCGCGCGCGCAGAGATAATTTTCAGTCGTCGATCGTGTAGCCTACACACGTCGTACTTGACGCACGACTCGTGCGCGTCTTAAGTGCGTTAACGCGCGTTCGTGCGTGGCCGGCTTAAAATCACTTTTTATAATAGTGGTCGCATTCAGGGAATGGTAGCGCTGTAGCGCTTTATCGAAGCGATGCTCTGAATGGTGTCTGCTTTACTCGCAGTGCTGCAGCGCTTTAGTAAAGCATTAAAGCATATAAATATTCCGCTTTAACGCTTTATAACTAAATAAAGCAATGACGCATCCATGCGTTCTAACCTAACAAATTATGTTGCTTGTGTATGTTTTGGTTTATGCAAAAAATGAAGATGGCTTATAACGTTACAATTCGGAGACGAAGTCATTTCCCTTGCAGTAACGTAAGAAGAAAGGTTGAAGATATTACAAGGTAAGTTTTACATAAAAATTTGAGTGTCTTACAAACAAAATTGCCAACCTAAGAATTAAAAGCTGAAAAATAACTAGTACCAAAAATGTTTATTCAGGCAAGATAAAGCGTTACAGCGCTGCAGCGTTTCGACGCTACAATTCCCTGAATGCGACCAGTATTACAGCGAAAAAGTGTCTCAAAAATCGCCACCGGTAGATTACGAAATATCTAATTTAACGGACTTGTAACCAAACTTCGTGTGAGATTATCCTGTCGAAGGAAGCCAGCTTTTGAAATAAGGGTGGTTTACGGTCGTCTCTACATGATAAAGAAGCAATATCAAGTATACGTTTAAAGGATCGCCGTTAGTGCGTCAACTATTTTTATTTTTTTCAGTTTAAAATTTGTATCTAATTAAAATTAGTATAGTAATTTTACGATGATTTGCAAAAAGTATTTTTAAATCGAAATTAGGTAATTAAAAACGGTAACCGATCGAGCGCAATTTGCGAGGCAGAGAAACGCTCTCGCGTCGACATTACTTTATTTTCTTCGCCGATATATTATATCGTGAAACGTTTGATTGTTTGCTGATAAACATTTGAAGTCGTGAGTACTAAACCTCTGTTTGCACTCTCTGAAAACGATTTCGTCGCTGGAGCTTTCCCAGCGACAAAGTCAATTTTCTAAGTAATTTTAACCGACATCCGCGCACGTATTAGATTGCAGATATATTTTTATCGAGTTTGTAAATATATACAAGTCGGACGAAATAATTAAGCGGACGTCGTGATTGCCGAACAAAACGGATTAACGCGCGAGAGTCCGACAAAATAACGGAGCCAAGTTAAAACTGTAACCTCCCGGGAGGAGGTGGCAATTACTTTAAAAGAACTCCACCGAACCGACGGAATAACTAATGAAGTACTGAAAATCTGAGGGTGAAATGCTTACAATAGGTATAAAGGAATCGTTAACCTTAATTTTCACCGGAATGAAAGTGGACGATATGATGGGGAAGGAATTTCTTATACATAAGTACTACAATTTCTTCTTTGTACAATTAAAACGTCGTCAATCGTTAATTAAACGTTAAGGTAAATCGTTACTTATAAAATTTCGTTTAAAGTCGTATAATTACAGTAACGCGCCTGGTTATCCGCGGAGGATAGATTACGCGGCTGATGGGGTCGTATAAAATAATGGGTTATATGAGCCCATAAAAAAAATAATAAGGCGCAGGGTATTAATTTTGGCACTAATTTTCGTGATTTGTTTCAGTTACCCAGTTCATTTTTGGCCTTTTAATTATTACACTGATTATTATTATATCTACCCTTTTATTTTTAAGATAATTATAGGTATCGTTAGTCGAGCCGGGCGACTACCGTCAAATAATAGGCGTTTATATAAATTTCACCGAACTAAGTGTTCATCGGATTATTATGAAATCCGGAATATACAGGCTGAGTCGTTTAAAAAATGCTACACATTTTTTCGAAAACTGTTAGAGATACATAAATAACACTTATTATAAACGTTGTGGAGTATGAAGGGGGTCGTCCAATAGTGACATTGGATGACCTTGAAACCGATTGGGTTTTCAGTTATAGACTTAATCAGATTTTTTTTAATTGGATGGGGTACTCGTGCGATGCCCAATCGATAATCCGTAAAAAAATAAAACATTTTTACTTGGGGAAATTTTTCGCTATAATCAATCGTTTCGAAGATACGAGTCAAAATAAAGATTTAATTTAAAAAAGAACAAAAAACTAGCGCTTATCGTTAAAAACGAAAACAAGCGTTGTTTTCGTTTCACGTGTTACAAACAATTATTGAGGCCGTAGATTAGAACCTATTCGTTTCGGAAGAGTTGCGAGGGAACAATTAAATCCAATTTCTCCCAACAAATGGATCCGTAGAGGAGGACCTGCGTCTTTCCCTGCAAGGTCACCTGGCTTGATTCTGTATGAATAGTTGACATATTTTTGCTGACATCGATTTTAAACTCTAATGTATTAAAGAATTCTTACTTCCGAAACTGAATTTTTCTTTTGGCTCGTATTTTCGGAACGAATGTTTATTTCGGAAAATACCTCTAGATAAAACTTTTTAATTGTTTGTTGTTAATCGATTGGGCATCCCAATGACCCAATTAAAAAAAAAACGGTAACTTAGACCTATAACTTCAAGACCTAATGGGTTTTAAGGTCATCCAATGTCACTATTGGTGGTATTATATGTACTATATATACCTATATGTACTATATATTATATGTACTGGTGGTACTATATGTGGTATTTAATCTTTTGTTTCTTCTTATTTAATTTTATTTCAAATTGCAATTTTCTATTAATGTTAATTTTGAGATTAAATACAATGAAATTCAACTAAAATGATTTAAAAAAAGCAAAGCTCGATCTTTCGAGCTTTTTTTATTTGATATTTAAAAGTATCTGCCGACTACGGGTTGACGTAGACGCAAGATAAATTTAGATATAGTTCAGCTTATGTCCAACATTGACAAATACTTTAATAATTGAAACGGTACTTCATTGTAGATATTAAAAAAAACGCCAATTTTTCGGAGAAACAACATTAAAATTAAGTGCAAAGCGTTTACGAAACCGTGAACTGCACGTCGAGAAACTGTAAACGTGTTTTTGGTCATCTCGGCACGTAGTTGTATGATATTGGATACGTTTATATTCTAAGAGTGTCCACCCTCGCTGAAAAGGGGCTGAAAGCTAAACTTCAGAAGCTTTGCGTGACATTTTTGTTTGTTTATTACTTCCAGCAACTGCTAATCTTATTAAAGTCGAGCAAGTTTCTTTGTGATTCGCAGTTTACTTTTGCGTTTCCGACTCCTCGAAATTTTCGAAAATAAAACTTGTCGTCGTTGGTTGTTTTTTTTTGTCTCGGACGCGTAAAATCTAAAAATAATTACGCGAGACTCGGAGATAAAACATTGCAGAATGAGAACGTGTTCGATCAGCACTTTTCAATCCTCCTAAGATACAGGCCTCGAGGGAAAGCGATGCGACGTGAGAGTGAGAGACTTTCTGTAATTTAATATTGATTCCAACGAGAATGCAGCAAATACCGACCGAGAAACATCATTATAGGGGAATATTCTTTAAACGATAGCGGCCTTATTTCAAATTTCGAATTGATAGATTTATTCCGAGACGTTGCGTTGTAATCTAAATTTGAAACAGAACTCGCGGAATTTCTTTTTACAAATTTTTACTGTTTTAATTGGAATAATCTTCTTCGAATTCTTCGTCGGCTTAAATCATTGACAGAATAATGGTCTTGTTTTAACAGTAATCGCACGGCAATACCCGAAAAGTTAACGAACAACGCCGGAAACTCTCGAAAACACGATATAATCGGAGCGCTTCTCAAAATTAACCCCTTGAACTCGTCAACACAAGTGCACCGCCGCGCCACAATAAACGGCATACCTATGTAGCAAAAAAAAAAAATATTTCGACCTTTGTTACGATATTTTTATTATCACACGCCGACGGCGATTGAATTGTATCGAGAACTCGGGCACTCCTTGGCTTTTCATATCATTGGTCGCATTCAGGGAATGGTAGCGCTGTAGCGCTTTATCGAAGCGATGCTCTGAATGGTGTCTGCTTTACTCGCAGTGCTGCACCGCTTTAGTAAAGCATTAAAGCATATAAATATTCCGCTTTAACGCTTTATAACTAAATAAAGCATTGACGCAACCATGCGTTCTAACCTAACAAATTATGTTGCTTGTGTATGTTTTGGTTTATGCAAAAAATAAAGATGACTTATAACGTTACAATTCGGAGACGAAGTCATTTCCCTTGCAGTAACGTAAGAAGAAAGGTTGAAGATATTACAAGGTAAGTTTTACATAAATATTTGAGTGTCTTACAAACAAAATTGCCAACCTAAGAATTAAAAGCTGAAAAATAACTAGTACTAAAAATGTTTCTGCAGCGTTTCGACGCTACAATTCCCTGAATGCGACCATTATCTAAAAGACAGGGCCAACGCTAACGCATAATTTATTAAGAATTTCATTTTCGAATGTAGGTGTTGCAGTATAGACGTTACCTAGATGCGAGTAAGTCTTAATTTTAGTTAATTATTTATTTATGTAGGTATAATTGATTAACTTATACATAGTCAACGCAATCGGCACCGAGTTGATTTTGTGTGTGTGTGTGTGTGTGTGTGTATGTGTATGAGTGTGTTCAAACTTGCTATGGCCTATCCAAACCTATATGCAATTTACGTCATCAACAAAAAATTACTAGATTGTTTATTTGTAATTCGGTTTAAAGTTTGAAAAGTGACATATTCTATAGATGATTTACTTGCGCACATATTAGATGGTATAAAGAAAGACTACAATTTATTAGAACTGTCAAAACACAAGGTACGAGGTGATAGCACTGTGTGAAACGTCATCATCTAGTAACTTTGTGTTGATGACGTGGATTGCATATAAGTTTGGACGAAGTATACTAGATAAAATGGACAGTATATGCAGTTCTCGATCTAAATGGTGGGAGATTTTCTCATAAAATTTATTAACCATTTGCTGATCACTATGTATAGATATCTGAGATATTTGCATAATGCAATATAGTGCTAATGAATTGTTTGCTGTCCAGGGTGTTCTATGGAGCTTAAACGTCATCTGACAAGAGGACAAAAGGAAGATAACCTGGACGTTATCCGTCCGCAGTCGATCTCAGAGGAGAAACGGTGGCAGAACGTCATGTCGGGACAATCAGCAATCGCCAATCGTTTCCAAACGCATTAAGAACTGCTTCAACAGTACATTGATGGACAGTGACGAGTCAAGCTAAACCGACGAACTCTCCGATGTACATTGCTTGTAGGTCAGGTAGGTGCTGTTTTCGTACTATTTAACAAACGGACGCTGGTGACGATTTCTTAAACATTATCGTAAGTGGGTAGAAATTAAACCACCAATAAGAAAGTCATGACATATTTATCAATTGCAATTACACAGCAACGAAAACTTTACAAAAAAAATGTTCAAAGCGACGCCCACGTCCATGTAGTTAAAGATTTGCAAGACTTTTGAATATATTTTTTTGTTTTTTTACGTTAAAAAGAAATCTAACGGAATTAGGTCGGGCGAGCGTGGTGACCTCGTGGTGGTTGATTTGAATTCTTAAACGCTATCCCCCGTAACAAATAATTGTCGAGCACATATCAATAAACACCTTTTGTAATTTTAAATGGACGCGATTTACTTTCGAATCACCCTATTAACATTAGATGAAAAATTAAATTTGTCTTAAAAACTATCGCTTTTATTAATTCTTCGTCCCCTTTTATTTAAGACTTTGTCTTGTTTTCCCTGTTTTATTCGACCTCTCTTGAGACGTAAGTCGAACTTTCACGCCATTTTTTGGATGGTCGATCGGGAGAGGTCTCGTGTCCCACGCCAACACGTTTTCAGTTGTTTTATTTCTTTATTTATACTTTATTTCGGACGTCTTGTATTTTTCATACTCGTCTACCGTTTCATATCACGGTTTGTTGTTTCTTCGTCCATTAATGTTTATTTCCTGATTCCGATCTGTGTTTTTATCGATAAATTAATCATTTTCATGGAAGTTTGTGTTAGTACAGTAATAAATGCGTACAATGCGGAAGCACGTTGTACTAGCAGTACTAGCTGTTGGATAGGCGTCGTTGTCAATGGTACTTACGATGTTATGGATTGTATCAGGACGAGTGATACGTACTTACGGAAATACAAATCGATTTTTCTGGTAATAAAAATAAAAATATATTGCTACTGGATTTTATCAGAGTACGCCTTTGCCTTAGATGCATAAAATAGTTGGAACGACTCATTTTCGAAAAAAAATGACGATTACGCTGTTCTGCAAAAACGATATCGAATTATAATAATTATAGTCCGTTTATAACTGAAAAATAACCACTCAAATAGAATGTCGTCTACCTGTTGGAATCGGTTTTCAAAAGATTATTTAAAACAAATGTCGTTAAATATAATAAATGTGCAACCTCGAAACAATAGTGAAAACACGTTGAATAATACAACCAAATAATTAATTAAATGGCAGTTTTACATTCGAAATTTAAATATAAAGAAGCGTCCCCCGTAAACAATATAAAATTATTCCTCCTATGATTATACGGAGCACAGAGCAGCTTAATTGGATGCTGCAGTACAGCGTATAATTAGTACATTGCGAGTACGTGTTACCGTAAACACGAGATACGCTACTAATTCCGAATTTGTCTTTCAGACGACATTACTTGTATGTACTAACAAGATTATACAGCACCTATTTATATTAATTAGCTAGTTAGGCATTATCTAGGTTTAGTGAGCAACAAGTTGTCGATTACCCTCTTTTAACAGACCAACTTGCTCAATAAAACATACCTGAAGTATCAACGAAAATTAAGGGAGAACTTCTTCACGCGAACTGCGACATGCTAAACATTATCTGATCTAGTGCTTTCGTAACCTAATTATATTATTAAGTCGCAAATAGAAATATCAGCTAATTGTGTGAAAAGATTAAGTAGCAGATATCTATTACTTACGAAAAACCAACGAAGTATAAAACTTAAGGCAAGTCATAAACTTGTTCAATATAAACATTTCGATACTATTGACATTTGACGATTAAAAACTGGTTTTATACTTTTATATTAATCCGTCGCATCCTCGATAAATCTTGATTATTCTCTCTAGCGGCCGTTCGTTGTTTTAAAACTACACCGCCGGTGTCGGGCACGGCTTCACTTTTTTAAATTCCAAATTAAATGCGTCAAAGTCCGTGTCCATCAATGTCGCTCTTTTTAATAAACGCGCCCGTAGTGATTTAGACGGGTAAGAGTTTCCACGGGATCTGATCAATTAGTCAAGATCCGAAACGGCGCGGCGCCGACGGCCCGTTAATTAAATTCAATTATCGACAGCGAACGACGCCCGTGCCCACTTATCAATAATTCATTTAGATTAAAATTTTTAAGTCGGCAACAAATGTGTTTCAATGAGTTTTTCAAAGTTTTCGCGCGTAACTCATCTTCGCCGAAAAAAGACGGGGGTCGTTTCAATTGTACCCTGTCGACAATAACGCCTCCGGAGGTTGTTAACGAGCGCTTCGGGTGCGGTTCCGGGTTGTCAGTACGACTTCAACTAACGAGCAATAATAATAAGCTGTCAGTGACCCAACTTAAAAACTTCTACTGTTGTACGCATTCGGTGGGAAAAAGAGCTTGAAAGAGAGCTTCGCAGAGTTGGTCGTAAATAAGTGAAGAGGTGTTATCTGGGTTTTATTTTAATTTGTATTATAACCGACTTACGTACATAGATTTATTTCTATAAATAAAGTTAAATAAGTACGCAATTTTTATCGTGGCATCGTATTTATCGTTTAAACAATTTTGAATATAGATGAACACGGCAATGTGAAATTCCATAATATTTTTTAGGGTTATTTGAGGATAAAATTTCTTGTCCCTTTTATAGGTAGGCACCTAATTCTCATTTTATAAATTAATTTTTAAAATTTTCAAAACTGTCCTAATTTAATCGACTTTGTATCTCTTAATATAACCGAGATCCTCATGATTTCACACGAAAAACGGGACACCCTGTATGTATATTGAAATTAATTACTTATGACAAATTAAAAAAAATATAACGATAATGAACAATGAATAATATCACGTTAAACAGATGTATGTTAGTAAAACTTTAAATTCTATTCCGATTTGTTTTCTAGGTATTTGAAAACGCACGTGCTTATCAAACACACCCACGACCTACACCTACACTTCAGAATGGACCTGCATAAAACATTTGTTTTGCACTATAGTCGTGAGTGGGGAATTTGATTCGGATTTTTACATCGCATCGTTAATAAAGACAGTAATTTTGAACGATGTAGACGTTCGCGTCGCGATGATACGGGTGTGTAATTTGTAAATTTTTGAACGAAAGTGATAATTTTCGGTGCTAATGTTATTTAAATTCGTTTAAAAGTGAACTTACAATAATGTTACCGCGTGTTTTATAATTAAAAACAATTTTATTCGATTCGTCGTCACAGAACTAAGTCGTTACCGAACTTTTTTTGTGTTTGATGGAAACTTGACGTCCAGATCTTCTAAAATGTAAGTCATATTATTATTATGTTAAATATCATTGTAATAATATATTACAAATCAACGTTTTTGAAGCATTAGTTGGAAAATAATAATTCCTCGAAATTCGTAAGATTCGATTGAGAGAAAAAGAATTATTATATAATAATTATTCCTACGCCTTGTGGTTTAAAATTTGATATATTTGTTTAAGAATTTTTGAATGTTTTAAGAAAACGTTAAGGGCAAATATGCATTTTTTATGATCGATAAAAAATCTTAAAAAACGATTTTAAACCTTTCGCAGTTATAGTTAGGAGAAATTTTGAGAAAACATTTACTCGTTTTCTGAATTTTGTCTGTAGTACAATTTTTTAGGATTCAATTACGTAATACAGTCCTTTAGAATTAAAACGTTTTTATAACGCGTCTGCAATAAATTCTATTCAAGTCGATTCAGAAAGTATTACAAAAAATATTTTGTTAACAATTTGGCACCATGGCGTTTAACACTTTTTTGAAAATCGCTTAGTTTTCGAGATACAGAGGCCGTTGAATTTTCTCTTAATAAAAGTGTTACCTCATAATTTTCAAAAAGTTCGTTAGTACGCATACATTATATTTCTTAGTTGGTTGGTTTAGATTAAAATTGACAAAATTGCTCACCACAATGTTTTGTAAATAAATCAATTTTTTTTAAAAACTAAAATTCCGATTGATAAAAATTAAATATAATAGATACAGACTTATGTAATGAAAATATGGTATTGACTGGCAAGTACAGATGTTGATAACAATACCTTCGTTTCTTTTAAAAAAAGTCTTATTGGCAAAGTTCATACTTTGCCAGAGAATCCTAGATAGTACATTATTTTAGCTAATTTTAATTAATTTCAAATATTGCCAAAATTGGCAACATAGTGCATTAACAGGTTTGATATATGTAACATGTGTTTAGGTATGTAAGTCGTTTGTTACGTTTTAATCGAAGCAGTAAAATAATTTACTGCTTCGATTAAAACGTAACATACACTTACATACCTAAACACATGTTACATAGTATCAAACCTGTTAATAGCACTATGTTGCCAAGTTTTTTGGCATATATTTGAAAGTTAATTAAAATTAGCTAAAATAGTGTACTTGAGGATTTCTTACGGATTCTCGTACATCTGCTCTATTTTTTAAATTATTTTATCTGTCAAATATTCTGTATAACTCACTCATTCTTAGTTATGAATTAAAAAAAATATTCCGCTTTAGAAATTAGATAAAAGTGAGCCATTTTATAACACGTTTGAAAGTAAAATCAGACTTAAAAGGTTAAATGCTTCCGATATTTCGTCGATTTTTCATTATTAATTGAATTAGGTACTATAAATAACTGTCACAGGTCAGATTTTGTAAGTATGTAAAAAGATACAAGTAGTTTAAATTGCGATTTAGTGACATTCAAGAAACACTCAGCTGGTCACAATGTCTTTAAGTTGACTTTCCATTTTTTCTTTATATTGTTTTGCACGTGTATTTTTGTTGTTCTGTCAATTGCACAAATTACTTTTTTAGTTAAATAGCTTTTACAGATAAAGAATCGGTTTTTGACAAAGTTTCTATCCGTTACAGTTAATCTGAGGGGATGAGGATTTATTACCTTACGGGTTGTTAATATCTGGACCTTAAGAAGGAAGATATAAACTCATTTTTCAAACTAAATATTAAGTTAATACCAAAATAAAATACCAAAACATGGACGTCCAATACGACCTTTTTTCGAAATTCGTTGAAAATTTTAAATCGATTTAAACACGTACAGATTGCCCTTTCTTCCCTTGTTATATTTGAAAAACAACTTTTTTAGTAGTTCCGAATCTGTATTAGACAATTTTGGTTGGGTCAAACTTTTGCCAAAACCATGAACCATAAGGCTTTTTTTCCGAGATTTCAAAAAATTTTAAATCTCCGTAAACGCGCTTAGATTGTCATTTCTTGCATTGTTATTCTCGAAAAACTGCTTTTCAACTAATTCCGGACCTGTTCTATGCGTAGCGGGTAGCGTCGTTTTATCGAGATAATAAAAAACTATAATCTGTTTAAACGCCCGCGCAGCTTCAGTATTGGCTTCAGGTATTGCTTCGTAATACCTGAAATTCGAGTTTTCTAATCGACTTGAGTTTTTTCGACTTGTTCTGAACGTCACGGCTCAAAAGCTTGCGGTCAAAATTTTGCGAGATAAAAATCGCTGGACTATATTTTATTATACATTATATATAAGGGATTTTTTCGAGATTTGGCAAAAAAATTTAATCTCCGGAAACACGCTTAGATTGTCATTTCGTGCATTGTTAATCAAGAAAAACTACTTTTCGAGTAATTCCGGACCTGTTCTATGCGTATTAGGTAGCGTCATTTTAACGAGATTATAAACTATTTAAACTCCGGCAGTTCCTTAATTATTGCTTCGTAAAACCTAAAATGCGAGTTTTTTAATCGTTTTCGACTTGTTCTGAACGTCACGGCTCAAAAGCTTGCGGTCAAAATTTTGCGAGAAAAAATGGCTGGACTATAATATGCGATTTTTTTAAAATTTGGAAAAAATGTTAAGTCGCCGCAAACGCGCTTAGATTGTCATTTCTTACATTATTATTCTCGAAAAACTACTTTTCAACTAATTCCGGACCTGTTCTATGCATATCGGTTAGTGTCATTTTATCGAAATTGTGCAAGAACAGTATTCTATTTAAACGCCCGCAGTTTGTCATTTTTTTTCGTTGTTATTCCAGTAATACGAGTTTTCTGTTCTTTTCCGACTTATACTCAATGTTGCATGGCAAAACGTTCGGGTTTGATGTTGCCAAAAAAAAGGGATTTTTTCGAGATTCCTTGAAAATTTTTAATCGATTTAAATGTTTTTAGTTTGTCATTTTTCGTTTTGTTATCCCTGAAAAACGATTTTTCTAGCAGTTCCCGACCTGTTCAAAACATATCAGTTTGAGTCAAAATTTTGCCAAATCCATGAACGTCCACACGTCTTTTTTTCGAGATTTCGGATTTCGGAAAATTTTAAATCTATTAACACCCTTGTAATTCACATTTTTGTGATTTGTTACACTTGATAAAGGACCTTTTTTAGTAGTTCCGGATTTGTATTAGACACTTCAGGTAGTGTCAAAAGTTTGCCAAAACCTTGGATTATAATATGTCTTTTTTTAAGGTATCTCTACTTTCGAGGCTAACATCTTGTCAGCGTTGCACCAAGGTCAACCAGCCGCAGGCACCGATACTCCATTTCATGCCTCTAAGTTAGTCGACTACAGATAACTCAGCGTATCCTTCACATGGTTAGTAGTTTTCCATCCGCCATTTGTAGCGTTTGTCACTTCCTAAGTGCTTTTTAAGTACAGTCCGAAAAGGAGTTGCCAAAACTTCTAAATGGAATTATCATATGTCTAATTATTACAGGTGCGCATGTTTATAGGTTTCGAGTTTGCTATATCATCTACTGAATTACATGAAAATAATGCACCAAGGTATTAACCATGTTTCCGCAGTGTCTGATTTACTCCATTAGTCATCTTCTAACGTTTCAGTACTTATAGAAACTCGCAACGTAAAACAACTTCAACACTTTTCTGTAATTTTCCATCTAAGCCACTCTTTGAACGTCTTGTCACTCCTATAGAAATGAACTAAAATCTTTAATTATAGTCCGAAAAGGAGTCGTCCAAAATTCTAAATGTGAATTTCAAATTTCAAATTATTACAGGTGCGTTCAAAGTTTATCGGTTTAAGTTTGTATATCTTTTCTGAATTACAGTCCCCGTAATATTTTAATAAAATGCGTTCAATTAAATGTTTCCCAGTGTTTTATTTATTATTAGTAAAGTTTTTGTACGTTTCCAGTATAATTACTAAAAGTGTACGAGGTCGTTCAAAACTATTCATCTTGGCAAAACTTTTCAAGGTCCCCTATACTTTTAATCGTCAAGAAACTCTTTCGATGTCCCTCTATACATCGTTATCAGATTAAAAATAAATTGAATCAAATTCAATTAAATTACGAGGGTCGTCCATTTAATAATTTAATTGAACGCATTTATTTAAAGTATACGGGGACTGTTCGAAAGTTTTGAACGAAATTTAGACTTTTCGAACGGCCCCCGTATATTTTAATAAATGCGTTCAATTAAATTGCCTTAAATTAGAAATTCTAATTTAATTTCTAATTTAATTGAATTTGATTCAATTTAATTTATTTTAAAATCTGATAACGATTATACGGGGGAAATCGAAAAGTTTTTTGACGCACATTTATTAAAGTATACGGGGGACCTTAAAAAAGTTTTTTGACAAAATGATCGGAATAGTTTTCGAACGACCCCGTATACTTTAGTAAATGGGCGTCAAGAAACTTTTCGAATTCTCCCGTATAATCGTTATCAGATTTTAAAATAAATTAACTTCAATTCAGTTAGAAATTAAATTAGAATATCTAATTTAAGTCAATTTAATTGAACGTATTTATTAAAATATGCGGGGACGGTTCTAAAAGTTTTTGAACGAAAGGTGTTAAGAAAACTTTTCGAACGGCCCCTGTATATTTTAATAAATGCGTTCAATTAAATTAACTTAAATTAGAAATTCTAATTTAATTTCCAAGTTAATTGAATTTGATTGAATTTAATTTATATAAAAATCTGATAACGATTATACGGGGGATTTCGAAAAGTTTTTTGACGTCCATTTACTAAAATGTACGGGGGTCGTTCAAAAACTATTCCGATCATTTTGCCAAAAAAACTTTTTGAAGGTCCCCGTATACTTTAATAAATGTACGTCAAAAAACTTTTCGATTTCCCCAGTATAATCGTTATCAGATTTTTAATAAATTAAATTCAATTAAATTGGAAATTAAATTAGAATTTCTAATTGAAGTCAACTTAATTGAACTTATTTTTTAAAGTAGACGGTGGTTGTTCTAAAAGTTTCGCAGATTAATATGGGAGTGTTTCGTATTTCCCCGATGCGGTCAAATTTATATCTAATTTTCTTACATTTTAACCACATTTTTGTTCAAATAGTTTACCTTCTACCTTCTTTTCTACTTATATCAATCCTTTTTGTTGTTTGAGAACTGTCGAGTACACTCCGATGTGATTCGAGAATTTATCCACAAGCGTTCTTCTTTATTATAAGATTTATTTCACTTACCCGTACAAGGGGGTAAGGGGTACAAGTGCTGTAGGGTGTAATATACGGGGAGCCTCCCTCCGTGTTATGGGATGTATAATGAATTTTATTGCGATAAAATTCGCGAAGGCTATAATTTGTTTTTTACAGGATAGACAGAGGACTGAAGCTCGTTAAAAAATGTTTATAAAACTCTTGCCTCCATTCAACTTTTTATTCGATTTCATTTTCTGCTACAATTGTTGTATACAATGTAATTTATATTGTTTAGTTAACAAATTTTTATTTTATTCTGACGGTAGATTTTTAATTTGCGAATCGATATTTACCCAATAAAATTATATTAAAAAAATTTGTATTTACAATTAATTAATTATTAATTGTAATTTTAATATTAATTAATTAATTGCATATTTATTATATGTAGATATTATAAAATTTTGTACATTTTTATTTACAAGTTTTATTTTAATAAATTGTCAATAACCTGAAATCTTATTTCATATTTTAATCCAAATAATCAAAGTATCTACATTATCTTTTAACATCATTATACAAATTGAAAGCGCTATTGCATTTACCACAACGAAACTCGCGTAATTTTGAATTAGTATTTTGAAAATATTTGTTTACGACTAAATAGCGTTTATTAAAGTGTTTTAAAATATACCCGAAATGCAATCGTATATTGTAAAAACCGAAAAAAAAAGGAACTTTATCTCTCGCGTCGCTTATGATTAGTGTCGTTTTGATTAAAAAGATCGTAGTAGGTACGTAGATCGTATAGATAATTACAATAAATTGTCGTTGTATTCTTGGGGCCGAGTTTTCAATCGCCAGTCAAATTTGACCATCGGGCAATCAACACAAAAAAATCGCGTCTAAACATAATTTCGATGATAATTTATTGACAGTCAGAGTTAACTGGCGATCGAAAAACCGGCCCTTACGGTTTCTTCAATTCTTGCAATCTTTACAAGAGATATGCATATTTTCGCCTAGAAAACGTTCAATTTATCTCCTCATATTTCCATCTAGATTCTAGAATAACCTTAAGGTGAACTCTAAAATCGCGCATAAATTTGGATTTCAAAGCAAAAATTCCCGAATAATTTACAGATACAAAAATTCCAGCAGAGCGTCACATATTTGAATTTAGTCGGAATGATGACCGACTTTTAATCCGAATTAATTAATACCACATAGCGTTACGTGTCTATCTACTTTCTAGCGTCAGAAACGACGAATCTCGGTTTTTAATTTCGGAATAGGTATAAAATGAAAAAGCTTTTCGACTTTTCGTGGGCGAACAAATCGAATTAAATCTCGCCAAATAAATAAATTAATCAAAAAGGATTCCCTTTATTCGCATTTAATTATTTCATATCTCTTTTGAATTCGTCCTCCTCCTCGTAACTCGTTTAAAATTCATAATATAATCACCACATACCTGAATCTGTTCGACGTCGC
The DNA here is from genome assembly GCA_036326145.1 of Rhagophthalmus giganteus. NCBI lineage: Eukaryota > Metazoa > Arthropoda > Insecta > Coleoptera > Rhagophthalmidae > Rhagophthalmus > Rhagophthalmus giganteus. The sequence continues at coordinate 19,906,731 of JARFJA010000036.1, read as the reverse complement.
TCGCGGGTATAGCGGCTAAAATTAATTTGGCACCATATGAATTACACATACATACATATATACAATTTCGAAAAATAGCAAAATACACTAGTATTTAAAAGGTGATATAGTTCACCCTCGTACGTCTAAAAAGGACGATATATATAAAAAATATCAACTATTCTTTCAGTTCGTTCTAGTTTAACGCAATTTAGAAAGACTTAACGGAGCCGTTACACATCCTTTAACCCCGGGAACGCCAGGTATGTCATACAAATTCCGAGTTGTCACTACTGTACGCCGGAGAAGAAGAGGAAACTCCGACTAACAGCGAACAGTCACTACCCTCATCATTTTCGTCCCTGGATCATAGTTCGATAACTTCGGGACCTTTCCATGTGATGCCGGCTCTTAGCAGGTTGCAGTATCGCATGACTCCTCCCATGGCAATAATCTGAAAATTAAAATCAACTTCATTCTAATCGTTCCGTTAAATGGGACATTCTGACGTTGACGGCACACGATCCCAACAACAACGAGAACCTTTTTGAAATTGAAATTAGACCGTGGTTCCGAATAGGCGCAGGAAAGAGAAAACGTTACAACGTTCTACTGTTCTGTTAATAAAAATAATGGTCGCGAATATTTCACACGAATTCAAATATTGTGGTTTTGAATTTCGACGGGCGTTGACAAAATTTTCGCATTTCCTTAGTGAGTATTTCGACAATTCTGGAAGTAAAGGAACCAAATTAAATACGAACTTACAAATCGAAATTTCATGACGTACAGAGACCAAACAAAAATTTTATATCGGTCGAAATTTTGACAAAAAACCATGGACTTTGAAGATTTTTTTCTCGAAAATTTGCGAAAACTTGTGCATTTCAATATTTTGTGAGTGTTTTATATGGAAAACGACATTTTTCGTCATATAAAGTTAAAATAAAATGTTTTAGGTAGGGTCAAAATTTTGAAAAAACCATGGATTTTTAAGGCTTTTTATCGAAAATGTTCGAAAACTCGATCTCTACGAAAACGCGTTTAATTCACGACTTTACGCTTATTTCACGGGGAAATCGATATTTCTCGACGAATGGAGACAAAAAAAAATTGTAGGTCGCGCCAAAATGTTGTCAAAACCATGGACTTATAATAAGGCTTTTTATCGAATATGTTAGAAAACTCGATCTTGACGAAAACGCGTTTAATTCACGACTTTATGCTTAATTTCCGGGGAAATCGATATCTTTCGACGAACGGAGACGAAAAAAAAATTTTAGTTGGGGCGAAAATTTTGTCAAAACCACGATATTTTTCACAAAGTCAAGTTCTACGAACTTGTCATTACTCGTATTACGTCATATTCGACATTATTTTAGGTAGAATCGACGTTTCTGATAGTAAAGTGATCAAACCATATGTTTCGGTTGGCATCAAAATTTTTCGAAAAAAGAATAAATTATAATAAATTCCTAAGTACCTACGTTTTTCTCGTGATTTCGTGTAAAATCGAATTTCACGAAACGTCGTGTATTACGTCATTTACGACGATTTTCCTTTAGGTGGAAAACGACGTTTCAGGACGGGAGCCAAACTACTAGTAGAGTGCTCAGTGCCCCGAAAAACGTTTAAAAATGACTTTCGTGTGGAGGTTACAGGAGAAAACCTCGACAGATCGAAAGAGGAGAGTATTTTTTTATTTAAAAAACCAAAAGCCGTCAAAAATCGTCCAGTGCAAAAGGGCGCTATCTTCGCCGAAAGAGTTATTCAGCGTACGTATTAGGAGGAAACGTGAACTTTCTTTTGCCGTAAAATTCGTAATTGGTTTTGTGGAATTAATCGTTTAAAATTTTTTGGAAAAACGCTAAATACACGGGCTCTTATGGAGAAAAATAACTTTCGGGGTCGATATTTCGGTTCGAACAGCTAAAAAGTTCACTTCATTTTCGCGTTTTTTGCTGTTTATACTGTCATAACTACAAAACAATACGACATATCGAAAAATTTTATTCTTTAAAAAAGTTTGGTTCGTCCTTGTAGCATCCGATGGTATAAGTATTATATTTTTGTAGGGCTTTATAATTAAGATAAATAATTAAAAGTGAAAACATGCGAAAATTGCATTTTCGACAGTCGCGCTCTCAACTGGGTGCATTACATCTCCCATCTCACTTTTTCCCGTAGCTCCCTCTCATTCTATAGGTAATTCTAAAACAAGCCAACATACTATTATTTTTATTATAAATACACCTTACCTTATGCGTTATTTTAATAATTAAGTACACAATATAAGAAGCGTTTTGTATTAAACAAATTTACGAATAACTCCTATTTCATAATAAAACTATAGAGACTTTAATATTTAATGTATGTTATTATTAATTAACTAATTAATTAATTATTAATTATTTATTAATTTTTAATTAATTGTTATTATTATTAATTATTCTTCCGAGGGGTAAATTTTCAAAAAAAATATGTACACAAGACTTTCAACGACTAAAGACTTCCAGTGTTATGTACACAAGATTTTCAACGAGAATTACCTTTGTATTCTTCTTTTTATAAAATTGGGGCAATAAGTCAATAACAATAATTAATTAACACCATATATTTCAACTCTGTTTAGAGTTATCTGCAAGTGGTAAACTTTTATAATTTCCGCAGTAATAATCAAAAATTTGGTGCAAGAAGGACTGGTACTCCTGGTAGGTATTAATTGTATCCTTATTATGGCAATTTATTAGAGCTATTGGCCCTAACTGTAATTGTATTAAATAACTACAAGTCAATCACAATTTTTCTACTACAGTATGCTAAAAGTGCCTTACAAATTAAGTTCTTTAACAAATTCGGTATTACCCATGTTAAAAATCAAATTTAAGTAACCATTGCATTATTTTGTACATTAATTTTAACGATATTCGAAAAATAGTGGTATCCTCACCTTAAGATCATATTATCAAACTAAAGTTTTGCTAAATTCATTACAACTACAACCACAGTTACCCGACGTAACCGATTCTGGGTGGAAAATAGATTTGGAAGGAATCTGGTACCTATTCTAAGTACTTTTCCATCCTTCCCAAATAACCTAAGACTAATCGTGTGGTTATAACAAAGGTATTCTTCTAACATGCATTTTTCCTGATTCATCAATTTCGTTTCATCATGTTTTCTAGACTGCAGTAGCAAAGTGTGCACATGCAGGAAAATCGAATGAGTTGCATTGGTTTCTGTAGATTTATGGGACAAAAATGTAGCAATGCAGTGACAATTTTAGATGTGTCAATATATGATGAATAAGGTGAGTGTTGAATTATTAAGGGTGTGTAATATCAATGCTATTAATTTAAACTGCGAAAAGTACAATTTTGAACGTAGTAATACCAAATTTGTTAACAAACTTAAGGCTGTAAGACACTTTTTGCGTACTGTAGTAGAAAAATGGTGATTAACTTGTGGTTATTTAATACAATTATATTATTTATTACAATTATTTAATACAATTCTTACAATTAGGGCCAATAGCCCTAATAAATTGCCATAATAATAACAAAATAAAGATAGAATTAATACCTACCAGGAGTTTCCTTCTTGCACCAAATTTTTTATTTTTACTGCGGAAATTATAAAATTTTACTACTTGAAGATAACTCTAAACAGAGTTGAAATATATGGTGTTAATTAATTGTTGTTATTGACTTATTGCCCCAATTTTATAAAAAGAAGAATACAAAGGTAATTCTCGTTGAAAATCTTGTGTACATAACACTGGAAGTCTTTAGTCGTTGAAAGTCTTGTGTACATATTTTTTTTGAAAATTTACCCCTCGGAAGAATAATTAATAATAATAACAATTAATTAAAAATTAATAATTAGTTAATTAATAATAACATACATTAAATTTTAAAGTCTCTATAGTTTTATTATGAAATAGTAGTTATTCGTAAATTTGTTTAATACAAAACGCTTCTTATATCGTGTACTTAATTATTAAAATAACGCATAAGGTAAGGTGTATTTATAATAAAAATAATAGTATGTTGGCTTGTTTTAGAATTACCTATAGAATGAGAGGGAGCTACGGGAAAAAGTGAGATGGGAGATGTAATGCACCCAGTTGAGAGCGCGACTCTCGAAAATGCAATTTTCGCATGTTTTCACTTTTAATTATTTATCTTAATTATAAAGCCCTACAAAAATATAATACTTATACCATCAGATGCTACAAGGACGAACCAAACTTTTTTAAAGAATAAAATTTTTCGATATGTCGTATTGTTTTGTAGTTATGACAGTATAAACGGTAAAAAACGCGAAATTGAAGTGAACTTTTTAGCTGTTCGAACCGAGATATCGGCCCCGAAAGTTATTTTTCTCCATAAGAGCCCGTGTATTTTGCGTTTTTCCAAAATTTTTTAAACGATTAATTCCACAAAACCAATTACGAATTTTACGGCAAAAGAAAGTTCACGTTTCCTTCTATACGTACGCTGAATAACTCTTTCGGTGAAGATAGCGCCCTTTTGCACTGGACAATTTTTAAATAAAAAAAATACGCTCTTTCGATCTGTCGAGGTTTTATCTTGTAACCCCGACCTCCCCACGAAAGTCATTTTTCAGGGCTCTGAGCACTCTACTATACATATTTCTGGTCGAGTCAAAATGCAACCGGAAATACGAAAGGAAACGTAGTACGTTCTGATCTACGACCTTAAATGTTTTCTGGGGTGTCGTGGCGTTTACTATAGATACAATAAATTTTATTCAAAATATAATACGATATATCTACATATTATAATTTGGACGTTTTACGATGGTTTTACGTTGTTGAATTTTTTAAAAATTTTAACGAGCTTTAAAATTTAGTTTCCTACTAAAACTTTTGAGATGTATCATGTATATTCAAATTTCTCTAACAAAATAAACAACCTGTTCCCATGTTCTACATATAAATTACGTTATCTAAATTCACTGTTTAAAATGCCCCAAAGCATTCTCCTACTAAGTGTATGTAATGTTTTCCCTCGCAAATTACTTTCGAGCCTATCGAGCGTTTCGAGCCATTTAAAAATTACGAATAGCGGTATTAATGTATTCGGGGATTCTGGGATTACCAACGAAAGTTTAACTAAAATTAGACGCACGTAAGTGTATTGGAAAACACGATAAACGACGGGAACGAAGGCAATTTCGAGTTTATTAAAAAATCACAATATCACGTAAAACTCGAAGTCAATAAAAAATTATGTTTATCGGATATCAAAATTTAAACGTCAACTTAAACAAGCTTATCACTTTGATAGGGATTGAAAAATCCGTGGGTCTCCTAAATTCATATAACACATGTAGACAGTGATCGTAAAAGCGAACGAACCATAAACTCGAGGAATGTGAACTTATTGAAAAAGTCCATAATTTTAAACTGACACTGTATAGCCGTGTCGTGATCGATTTATACTTTAAATTAAATCTTTAAAATTTTACCCTTTAATCACTTTTATAAATTTCATTAATTCTCCAAGTAAAGGCCGCTCGTTATTTACTATAACAATGCACACACATACATACAATGTAAAAACCTCGACACGTTCGTTAAACTAGTTCAAGAATAGATAACGTCGAAAACAACTGATCCAATCGATAAGTTCACCTTACATAATATCACAAAAAAAAAGTTTTCTTAAAGGCGATGTGTCGGAGCCAATTATTCCCGTGTAAACTCAGGTCGGCTTAAATGGAATTATAAGCGTCGCGATGATTTTTTATTCCATTACGGCGTAAGGGCTCTCGTAAAAAGGGGCCCCGAAATCTCGATAACCTTTTCGATGCCGTAAAATGTAAATATCTCTTGTAAAACTAAAATAACCAATTTGTTTCGAGTGCTTAGAAAAACGAATAATTTCTCGTAAGGTATAGTGGTTGAACGATTCGATTTACAACCCGTCATTGTCGTGTCTTCAAGCGGCATCGCACAAAAAAAAATAGATTCGCATTGTAACTACACGAACTGACAAATCAATTTCAGATATTGTTGGTAACGACTGCGGGCCTTCGATAAGAATAAATTCCAACAAAAAGCTCAACTATAACGTTTCGTAATGCTCCCTCAGAGTCCAATTGCCCGCGCCGGCCACAAATAATTTATTTACTTCTTCAGGTATTTCGCGATTCCTCGTTTCGATTATTACTGGAGCCAAGTACCTATACGCGCAACGTTCGAGACGTTTATTAAAATTGAATTTGGTCGAAATTTCCGACTCGAATCAACAAATTTTCGATCACCCCGTATATTAATTTCATGGCCCATTAAAATTATGCATCAAACGTTAAATTAATATTGCCCACGTAATCCTCTTTGGTTAATTAAATAAAGGTCTAGTTTACTAACCGATTTTATGTAATTAAGGGCAACCGAAACCTTTTACATTTAAATTACAATTAAATCGATCGAAAATTTCATTTCTCGGAATTTTGATTACTTTCGAACGGTTTTGGTAACGACTACAATTATTCCGACAACGAAACTTAAATATTATTATCTCGCGTTACAGAAGTTTACAAATATTTCTTAGGGGGTTTCGATTTCGCCGAATTAAGAAATGAAAAGCGTACCGCAGACATACGTATGCCATACATACTACCCATATATAGACGGTTTCAACCTCAGCATGTATGCAGTAAACGTCACGTGCAAATTCATAAAATTTTCAGACAGCGGCGCACCGATAAATTGACCGATAAATAAGAGAGGAGATTAGAGAATTTGGAATGTCTACAAGTAATTTTTCAAGCCGTGGAGGGGGTTATAATTTTCACTCCCCCCTCCCCTCTCCAATACCCCAGCGAGTCATCCATAACATATTCGATAAAATCCAGAATAAGAAAACTGTTTTCTCGTTGTGTTGTCTGTCAAATACAGCTCGTGGTTCGAGTTTATCTTCAATGTATGACGTTAAGAGCACTTGTCGTTGTTGTTGTTTTTTGGAAAATCTGCACTCACTGTTCCCGTCGTGCGGGTCTTCGTCCCAGCAATATTATTTGTGCTCTGAACGTTAAATATTAGGCATTCGGGCCTAACCTAATTTTAAGTAAAAGAAGGATTTAAAATTATGTTTTTGAAAATACTGCACACCAAAATTGAAACGATCTATAGATACACCGGATGACAACGAAATCGTTTTACAAGGCGCCATTCGATTGTCACTTACGTAAGAATTTCGAAATTTTGAACGAAGATGTAGTTCATCGAGATTCATATTTTGCATTAAACGACAATTGAATATCACTTCCGGTTTTTCCGGAAATAGGCCTAAACCAAGAATTTCGAAGGGCACTTCGTGTTTTTTCTCACGCAGTTAGATAAAACTTGAAATTTCCTTTTCAATGACATATTATTAGGTGTACAAAAAAGTTCTGAGCTTTTTTTTGTAAAATTCAATATTTATTTAAAAACAAACAAAAAGATATTAATCAACGAAATAGTCCCCGTTTGCATCGATAACCTTTTGCCATCTTTCGGGCAGCTTGCGAATTCCCTGATGATAGAAGCTCCCTGGCTTCGAGGCGATAAAGTCATCAATGCATTTGCGTAGGTCTTCAAGTGCCACGAAGTGTGTATCAGCCAAGTGATGCTGCAGCGACCGGAATAGGTAGTAATCAGACGGTGCCATGTCTGGACTATACGCCGCATGCGGGAGAAGTTCCCAGCCTAACGCAAAGATATGATCCCAGGTCGCTTTTGCAACATGTGGTCGGGCATTGTCATGAAGCAGTATCACTTTACCACGTCCTTTGCCAGTAAATGGCCTCTTTTCTTCTACTGCATCGCTCAAATTAGTCAATTGTTGCTGATAGCGGTCTGCCGTAATTGTTTTACCCGGCTGTAACAACTCGTAATACAATACACCTCTCCAATCCCACCATATGCAGACCAAAACTTTCTTGGCGTGGATATTGGGCTTTGGAGTCGATGTCGAAGGCTGACCAGGGTCAACCCATGATTTTTTACGCTTCGGGTTATCATACAGTATCCACTTTTCGTCGCCTGTAATGATTTGGTGCAGAAAATCCTTTTTCCGGAACCTTGAAAGCAAAGTGAGTGCGGTGTCACGCCTTCGATTTTTGTTGTCTTCGGACAGTGCATGCGGAACCCATCTGCCTTCCTTCTGAACTTTTCCCATTGCATGTAAACGTGTGGAAATAGCTTGCTGCGTAACACCAAGCAGCTTTGCAAGCTCCTTTTCAGTTTGTGCAGAGTTTATATCCAACAATGCTTGCAATTCGTCCGTTGCAATCTTTTGAGGGCGTCCAGCACGCGGTTCATCTTCAAGACTGAAATCTCCTTGGCGAAATTTTGTATACCACCTTTTACACGTAGCGTGACTTACAGCGTTCTCTCCATATGCGGCACAAATCATTTCAGTGGCTTCAGCAGCTTTTTTCTTGAGATGAAACGCGAAGTGGATGGAAAATCGAATATGCTCTTTGGTTATTGCCATCGTAAACACTACTGATTTTTTAGGTTATGTGCATCAAACGTCAAACCGCATGGTATTTTCAAAGACCAAATGTCAACGTTGTAAACCCGCAAAATGGCGGGAAACTTCATGAAATTTAAATTGTGGTTTCGGTTGTATGAAATCTAAAGCTCAGAACTTTTTTGTACACCTAATACAAATTGCCAATTTCTTTCAAAATGGCAACGTAGGTGACACTTTTTTTTTCATTCCGGCGACAATTTGCTGCTACCGATGCTAACAACTTGTTAATATAACAAACAAAATGAGTTTTCTCGATGATTTTGAATCAAATATGCAAAAATTTAGTGTCTGTTTTTAAAACGTCAACTCTTGCCTAACACAACGCACTTTCGTTTTTTGTGTTAGTCAAAAATTGAGAAAACTTCGAGAGGTCGATTTTTTGAGGAAAGTTTTCTCAATTTTCGAAAAAAAACCATTTTGTGTGCGCCAAATGCGCTGGTTCAACGTTTACAACAAAATAAAATTTTAAAACAACTCACCTTGTACAGCGATGCACATTACAAAATAGGGATAGGAAAAATCTAGAAAGGGACACACCACTGCACAAAATATTAAACTAAACCAGATTAACTAACAAAACTAAGAAACTTAATACAAGCGGTTTAAAAATAGAACGGTCTTCTTCCAAATCTATCAAACAACTATTCTCACTTCAAAGCGAAGGTTAACCTTTCTAAACCTTATCAAATGTTTGGCGCTAACAACACATTATGTTTGTTTTCTTAACAATTTGTTTGACGATTGGCATTTGGAAAAATGCTTCTTACGCCGCCATTGTGAAAGAAATTGGCAATTTGCGATAAATCATTGGAAAGAGAATTTCGAGTTTTATCCGACCGCGTGACAAAATATACGGGATTTACTTTGAAATTATCGACTTAAACCTACTTTCGGAAAACCCGATAGTGACATTCAATTGCGTTTTAATGCAAAATACGAGTCTCGATGAGCTACATCTTCGTTCAAAATTTCAAATTTCTCACTTACTATTAGATCGATTCATTTCAAACTAGTTTGCTGATTATGTACTAAAATTTGTTGCGGTAGAGATATTTATGCGAGCAAGCAACGTTTATCTACATAATTGAAAATAAAAATAAAACATCGAATTTACGTGCAAGCGAAATTATAAGCGTTATTGCTTCTAAATAGTAGTACATAACAGTTTATACGAACCCTGACATTTAGTTTCCCGCCTTTTATGGGCAATTTACTTCTATAAAAGCATAGTAAAATTCATAATAGCCCACGCATTAAGTGCTTTTGTAAACGGCTGTTTATTCCTTTCCGTGCATTAGAATTACGTTTCCAGATAAGCGGATAAGGATAATCGTAACGGGGGCGCGCTCTGCTACGTAGTAATATAAAAAATGAATGCGTTTCAAAGTAGACCCTTCTCCCCGGTTTATTATTGTACGAAATTATTTGCTTCGGAGGATATTAAAATTTTCCGACTTCTAAAAATCGCGACAAAGGCCGCAGCATCGAAAATGAATAATGAATTTTAGTCGACATTTTATTAATAAGATTCGTTTCGCTGGAGGAACTCGAGTTTTCTGGTCCTTATGTGGGACGATCGAAATTTATTTCATTACTATTCATTTTTATGGATTTTCGAAGGTTATAATCGATACATTATCTTTGACAAGTAAACCTGTGATTGTATTGTCTATTTTCTTTACTTTTAAATTTCTCTTGGGCACCGTTTTTATTTCGAAAAGTTATTTCCTGCTTAAGTTAGCATGTATGGAAAACGGTTTATTACAGCAATGGGGCAGTTTTTTCGCTGGGCAATTACTATAGAAATGATTATTGTTTCTTTGGCGATTAACCGATGGTTAGAGATAACCGGAATGTTGTACAACATCATCATCGCTGATCGTCGGTCAGTCACCATAGAAACGTTTGTCTAAACAATTGGCCAATGGCCAATTACAGAGGTTCGGCGGTGATCGGCTGTTGCACAACTGGCCCCTGGTTTATTTAATTTGTAAAGGGTTAGTAACTGGTCACCTTATAAAATGAGCAGTTGAATAATTACGATAATTTACGATAAAAACTAAAATGATGTTAATTGCAATTTTAAAAGGTCACGTGGTCGTATTAATATCGATTTAAATGCTTTTAATACACGACGATTCACGCCGAGAGGCGAAAAATGAAAATTCGCGAAACTGTTTTCCGACCGGCCTTCGTTTTGTAGTTGTCGAGGTTCAAAGTCTTGAATATTTTTCAAAAACTTGTTCGAATTGTTTCGAAAAATGTTCGGAAACGGCACCGCCGACCGTGCGATGGCAACGTGAAACCGACGAATTACGGACTACAATAAATTGCTTACTTGCAATTTGATGTGCGGCATTCATAATTCTGCCTTTTCGTTGTGAATTTCCTCCGCGCGAACTAATTGTTTTATGCGACGCGAGAAGTGAAGGGATTTACACCTGGAGACCTACCTAGCAGGCCACTGATCTAGACCGCGTCCACAACATAATCGAATTTCCATTAAAATGGTTGTTGCACACATCTATTGCAACATACGGCGACGCACCATCCTGTTGATAACACACAACGTTGCGCAAGGCAAGTGGAAAATCTCCAAATGACTCGGCAGGCGATTGTTTTTTTTTTTTATAAGTTTACAATCTGTCACGTAGTGACATCCAGTAAATGATTTGACATTTGGTGAGGCATGTAGAAAGTTTTCAACAAAAATTTCCTTATTCTAATTATAATACTAGCTGATTTGAAACTGAGTCAATATCTTTAACACCACTATGCATTATGCGAAACGGTTTGGTAGATCTGTTGGCTTGAATCGTTTAAGTCTTGGTTCTTCCTCGTCAGAGTTTAATAGGTCCTCGACCAGCGAGTTAGGGTGAACACTTATTTTGTTAAAGTAACGAACACTGTACTTTTGTATTTCTTCTTCTATCGTTGAAATGCCTAAGTCTTGTCGTATGATCTCATTCGGAACGAACCAAGGGGCGTCTACCAAAGAGCGCAACACTTTCAATTGAAATCGTTTGATGATGTCAATGCTTGACCTGCTCGCAGTTCCCCATAGTTGTATGCCGTATGACCAAATGGGCCGCAAGATGGATTTGTAAAGTAGTATTTTGTTCTCCAATGTCATCTGGGATTTGCGTCCAATTAGTCAGTACATTTTCCTAATTTTTAGACTCAGCTGTTTTCTTTTGGTAAAGATATGTTTTCTCCACGTGAGACGCCTTTCTAGATGCATACCTAAGTACCTGACGGTGTCATCTTGCGGTATTTGTTTGTTATTTATTATAACAGGTGGGCAGGTGCCTCGTCTCGGCGTAAATGTTACATTGACTGACTTGGTTTCGTTTATGTGGATACGCCATCTTTTGAACCAAACTTCTAAGTTGTACAAGCATAACTGAAGGTAGCTTGACGCCATTTGCAGATCAGGATGCGATGAAAGAATTGCTATATCATCAGCGAAAGTTGCAATCATAGCCCCCGGTGGTGCAGGTAGATCAGCAGTATACAGTATGTACATAAGCGGGCCCAGCACGCTTACCTGGGGGACACCAGCGATGATGGAGAATAAAGAGGTAAAAGAATCCGTATATCTCACTAAGAAGTGTCTATTGGTAAGGTAGGACTTAAGTATTGTGTAGTAGTCAGGCGGTAGTAGTTTTTTTATTTTGAATAGCAAGCCTTCGTGCCAAACCTTATCAAAGGCCTGCACGACGTCCAGGAATGCAGCCGAACAATATCTTTTATTCTGGAAGTCTTTTAGTATTTTATCTACAATTCTATGGACTTGTTCGATTGTGGCATGCTGTTTGCGGAATCCAAATTGATGGTTTGGTATGATGTCGTTTTCCAGCACTATAGGCATTAGTTTTTGCAAGAATAATTTCTCAAAAACCTTTGACAATATTGGTAGGAGACTAATTGGCCTGAAGGAAGATAGCTCATCGCTTGGTTTGCCTGGTTTGAGTATTGGAATAATTGTTGCAACCTTCCATTGCTCGGGAAAGTATTATAGTCTTAACACAGCATTAAACAGGTAAGTTAAATATTTGAATCCCTTCTCCGGTAACTCTTTAAGGACTTTCCCCGTAATTAAGTCGTAACCAGGCGCTTTTTTTGGGTTCAAGTCAGTTATAATTATTTTCTTGACGTTATTTACTGTAAACGGTTTAATTGGTAAGCACATTTGAAATGGTACATCGAGATATTGACGAATATTGCCTTCTTCAGCTGCAGTTGTTTGCGATTCGAATGGACTAAACACCTTTGTTAAGTGGTTCGCAAAGGCGGCCGCTTTGTCAATGTTACTTCTGGCACAGCTATTGTTCTCTAGTCTTATCGGTGATATATGCTGCTGAGGTTGCTTTAGTTTCCTTGTCGCTTTCCAAAGTGAGTATTCTGTTGCCTTAGTTGGAGAAAGGCTCTTTAGGTAGTTTTGTATCGAATTGTTTTTTATACTGGAAAGCAAATTTTTGAGTTCTCGAGTAAGTCGATTGTATACCAAAAAGTCTAAGTAGGACGCACCATTTAAACGAAGCGGCATAATTAGTATTGGTAGTAGACGACTAAATGTGTGCGGATTTTTAAATACTAATCATACGTGCTCGTTGTGACAGTTATTGATACCATCTCCGGTGACAGTAGCTTTATCGAACCACAAAACGAATAAAGTTAGGATTTTGCTCGTGCTGTATGAGAAGTCATCGTTCCAAATGCTTAATCTCCTGGTTGTAAATCCATAAACATACTGATAATGATAAGGATGCGATACTATCCTATGTGAAGTCGATGTAAAGTACGACGATCGCCAATTCCACACTGTCGCAGTTTTCCGCATCGTTGCAAAAGCCATAAACATACACGTCTGCATATTTTTGCATTGCTGATCTGCACTTTTGGCAATTATTCTTTTCTTGTCTCTCATCTCTTTTACGTTAATTGTAAGAAATAAGAGCACGTGCCCGACGTTATCGAGTGTCTCGATTCTAGTTTAAACTCCGATTAAACTGTTCGTTTCCATAGTAACAACAATGGTAACTAAGGAAAATCTATGGTTTAAACTACGGCCAAGCCTGCATTAAGAAACTGACTCAAAAACCCATTTGCACCCAATAAATGAATTATTTAATCCGGAGTTGTGGTTGTTATGGCCATGGTAACCAAAGCTTTTGACCAATAGAAAATAATAATTAAATAAATTTAGTTCGGTGCAACCGGTGCTAATTACGTGACAAATAACTATAGTTTAGTGCCGTTTGTAATTCGCTGGTTTCATCACATTGCCGGGCTTGTATCGCGTTCGGCGCGGCGGTGGAGTTTTCGAAAATTTATTGTAAGTTTTTCCTGTTCTTTCTGTACAACCGTTACATTGACGGTATTAAATAAAGTTTTCGTGTGGCCTACTTTAGTTCTTGCGAAGCTTTTGAAAGGTACATTCAAAACTTTGAACCTCGATATTTCCGAAACGAAGGTCGATCGGAAAAACGGTTGTTTCATATTTTTTTTTTTGCTTAAAATTCAATCCTGAACGGAAATTTTCATGTTTCGTCTCCAGGTATAAATTATCACGCTAAATTGCGTAATAATTGTTCGTAAATAATCGTGACCATCGATTTGAAATTTATTAATATGACAATGACATAAAACCTCCACGTAAATATAAAAGAAAAAGTTGAACAAACGATTTACTCGACTAAAAATCTTATCGAGACGCGCATTTTAATGCCGAAGAAAATCGGCAGCTTGATACAATATTTGAAAGGCGCTTACGTAATATGTAGCATTACAAAAACTCTCGGCGGTGACGCGCCGCGCCGAGATGACGAATCGCGAAATATAACAGCTGAATAACGAATATAATATTAAAACGAAAGTTTTGATTCTCGAGGCGAATATGGAGAGAGCGGCGTCCTATATCTAACAGCTTTAAAGCAGGATTAGTTCTAAGATTTGATAAGCCCTACTTTTTCGCAAGTAGAACTTTATCCGCTAAATTTGATCTCGACGAATCCGAACGTTCGCGAGTTACTGTGTCTACAAAGATCCAGTTTAAAAAGCTTGACCGCTATATTTTGTAAATTACTAACAAATGAAAGTGGAATTTTCTCGCGTGGCATCGAGAAATACTTTCGTATTTTCGTAAACCGGGACCACTTAAAACAAGACAAAATGGAAAATAACCCAACAATAATTTAAAAGAATACAACAACATAATAAAACGAAGATAAAATTTAATCATTATTTGGAAGATGGAAACACAATCAATCTTCATCCAGGAAATGATGGTGTTAAATGACTTCAACTTTCCCCGCTATTTTTTTTTTAATTTCGCTTTTTAACCGTAATTAGCAATTAATTAACAGAGAATTATTTTTGTTATCTAATAAAACGTTAAATCGGCTTCTATCATTTAAAACATTAACATAATACGTACTAAATTATTAATTTTATCCTAAAAATTTTCAATATTTAGTAAAAAAAAACTTTGAAAACGTGCACCTACCTAATAATTTTTTTTTTAATTTTAACGATACACGACGAGGGACTTGCGTAAATAAAGTCACGTTCCCAAACTCGCGAAATTTGTTATTATTTATGAAAAAAAAATATTTATAATATATTAAAAATTGGTTCAACTAGTTTTCAATTTTTTTCTTTAAATAGAGTAAAAGTTTATTTATCTTTATTTACTATTTTAATTTTTTTTATTTTAATTTACTTTAATAGCTTATATAGAGTATAATATTGAAGATATTAGGGAGATTTCTAAATTTTAAAGTATCTATAAAAAAATTATTTTAATTTTACAATGAAAATGTAAAGTTTTAATTAAACTATATAAATAGAAATATAAACAGAATTTCACTGCTAAAGATAGAAGTTAGAAGCTTCATTTCGAATAACATATTTCTTTAATTGGGAAATGATTCATTTTTATCATTAACAGTGATAGACCTCAAAATTTGGTTTCAATTAATAATAAGGATAATGTTATCATATTTTAGGTCGAAACTAAATGCATTTTATGCTACTTATTAAAGATAAAATGATGTTATCATTATCTTTTAAATGCAAATTAAATGTTGTTAAAAACTTTTATCCTAGTATATTCAATTTAAAGCTCCTTGTTTTCATTCATGGAATAGTCCTATAAGTAAGATTGTTATAAATGTGATTATAATAATAATAAATTTTGTTATATTTATATAAAATTTAGATAAAATTATTAATTTTATCCTAAAAAATTTTCAATATTTAGTAAAAAAAAACTTTGAAAACGTGCACCTACCTAATAATTTTTTTTTAAATTTTAACGATACACGACGAGGGACTTGCGTAAATAAAGTTACGTTCCCAAACTCGCGAAATTTGTTATTATTTATGAAAAAAAAAAGATTCGAACCGCATTTACTTTTCAAATTTTTGCTCCCGTGTCGTCTCGGTACGAAACCCAGTTACGCCAATGAAAAAATTGTTTAAATGAGTATAAAATTTTACACGGACGAATATAAAATTTAGCCCCGAGTGCTTTAAAATTGAAAAATATGCATACTTTCATTTCGAGCGCGGGATATGCGATGCGATAAAAACGCAAACCTAGTTCCGGTCCAATTTGCATTCGGGCATTACTTCGCGAGTTCGCGATGATAATTTACATATATTTCATTTATTATTTCACGTATTTACTAACGACCGATCATATTTCGTGTTTAAATACTTATCGACCAATGGGCGCATTAAGCCCGGGAAAGCGCTGCTGCCTTATCGCTGAAACAGCGTCAGCGGTTCAATTGAACCGCTGCGCTATTTGCATTTTTAAAATTGTTTTTGACAGTCGACGTATGACATCAGTTGAGCTCGAGTTGAGTTTTACATAGTCGACAAATACAACGTACCATTTACTTTCCGACGTTTCAGCGATTAGCCCGGCTGAATGCGCCCAATGACAGCGGTATTAGCGGCAAACAAGTTTTTTTCATAGCAACGGCGTTCCTAGCAACCGGTTTCAAATATATTTAAACTTCGAGAGGGAATTGAGAACGTTCGGCTATCTGGTTTTCAATGCTAACTTTATAAATTCACACTTATCTCGTCGCTACGCAACAAACAATAGGTAATTAATCGACAAATTCAGAGCTCGAGGGGCGAGGGGTCATTAATTATTTAAAAAACGAATATTAATGTACTTACGTTGATTACCGTTCTCGATATAAAAAACGCCATTTCCGCTTTACAAAGGACGTCGAATTGCTGAAACAAATAAATATCTCGATACTTTCACAAACGAATATTATTTACTTAAATATTACGTTTCTAATACTTTTAAAATTTAAAACTGGCGCGTTTTGATATAATGGATTCGATTAACTTGTCGAAAGTGTGTTTATGAATTTCAATTTAAATTTTGTACAGTAGGCCATGTCGATTCCAAACGTGCTACATTAATCACGAGTAATAAGAAAAATGAGAAATGGAACACTGACAGTCTGCGAGTCGGAACTTGATTAATTAAATTGAAACGTTAATAATAAGACTATTGTTGCTACACACTGTGCAACTGGCAAAATTGAATTAACTGCATTGAAATGTAGATAATTAAGTTCTATACTTACTCTATTTACGTGATCTCGCAAGACGTTCGAGTAAACTGTGGCGACCGCTTCCAGGGCCATGAAGGTGATAAAACCAATTATCCAAGGTATCACAAGAGATATATTCTCCTGAAACGAAAATTTATACTGAAAAGTTTTGCCTCGGCTATGTGTCGAAACGAAACGTTACTAAAAACTTGAAATCGCTGTTGGTCTTAGTTTTAATGAATATTTGTTACTTCGCACGTTCACGGTTAGCGCAATACTATTAATTATAGGTATTTCCTACAGGTACCGTACGTGTAATTCGAGCTGTCAAACACGATAAGTGATCATGTTGGTTTTTCACTTGTTAATGTTTCGATTTATGGTCTTACCGATAGATATTAAACTTTGCGTCGTATTTGATTCAATATACAAGGTCTGACCAATAAGTAATGAGACTAAGTCCATAAAATACGTATATTTAAAAATTAAGGTACATTGATGTGATCCCCTTCAAAGTACTCCCCTCCCACAACTACACACTGGTTCCAACGTTTCTTCCAGCTTTCGTAACATTTCTGGAAGGCTTCGACTGGAATGTCCTGGAGTACCCTCGTCACGGCGGTCTGGATGTCAGTTATGGACTCAAAATGCGTTCCTTTCGCGGCCAATTTTGTTTGGGGGAACAAGAAGAAGTCATAGGGTGACATATCCGGCGAATAGGGCGCTTGCGGCAACACTGCGATGTTTTTAGAGGTCAAAAACTGCGATACACGGAAGGCACGATGGCATGGAGCATTGTCATGATGAAGGATCCACGTTTTGGCAATCTCTGGACGGACTCTAATGACTCGTTTTCGCAGCCGATCGAGTACTTTCAGGTAGAAATGTTGGTTGACGGTCTGCCCAAGTGATACAAACTCTTTGTGCACGATTCCTTTGCTGTCAAAGAAGCAAATCATCATCGTTTTCACTTTTGATTTGCTCATTCTCGCCTTCTTCGGTCTGGCTGCACCAGGAGACAGCCACTGTTGACTTTGCCGTTTTGTTTCGGGATCATACTGAAAATACCAACTTTCATCACCAGTAATTACACGATCGAGAAGAGTTGGATCAGCTTCAACCTGTTGCAGACACTCCTGTGAAATGGACATTCGCTCGTGTTTTTGCTCCGCCGAAAGGTTCTTCGGTGCAATCTTTGCACACGGCTTTTTCATGGACAAATCATCAGTTAAAATTTTTCTGACGGTTTCTCGTTTCAAATTAAGTTCATCAGCCAACATTCGAATGGTTAGCCGCCGATCTTGATGCACGAGAGTGCGCACACGCCGAACATTGTTGTCAGTTCGAGCTTCAACCGGCCTCCCACTTCGCCGTTCATCTCCGACGCTCTCACGACCATTTTTAAAATCTTTATGCCATCGAAACACCTGAGCACGACTCAGGGCTTCATCACCGAACACTTTGACCAATTTACCGTACGTTTCCGTAACAGAATCGCCGAGTTTAACGCAAAATTTAATCGCGTACCGCTGTTCAATATTACGTTGTTCCATATTCGTAACACGCCTTACAAACACGATGTCGAAAACACAACACAGCTGGAGAACTAACGAACGTACGAAAGTCGCGTGAACATGTATCGATAGAGGAGGGATGGGAGATTAACCGACCGAAGTTTCAGGTTCGTAGTGTTACCACAAGCGCGGCTAAAAAATCAATCTCATTACTTATTGGTCAGACCTCGTAGGTACGCACTATGTATTTACGAGCGAAATATTCGGTTATCATATCTAATTACCTCCAAAAATTCTTTAGAAAGTAGAAAAATTTCAATTTTCCTTTTATCTATCTATAAGAAAAATTGCGTTTTGTTTAGCTGCTTATAAACACGACAATTGTAATTTGTTATAATCAAAGCAATCGTCATAATAATACGTGCTGTCAAATACAGGGTGCCCCACCTCGATTGCATAAATTAATTATCAAGCACATACAGTTGTTTAATGTGAACTTTGGCGTACATGTGCGATACAACTGAAAAAAAATAATAAAACACAAAATATGGGACGATCGTGGCCGAAATAAAATATTGAAATGAAAAAAAAAGTAGTTAGATTTACCTACAGTTATTGGCATGTCTTCGCTCATAAGCAAATCGGTCTACTCTTGCACCAACGCCATACGCAATTCTTAAAGGGAACGAGGAGGACAATACCGACCTGCAATGCTCCCCCTCCCCCCCTCCCCCTAGAGCTCCACCATTTAGTCGTAGTTACAACATTGAAAATTGCACTTTTAAAAATGTCATCGTACATGTTTTGAAACGTTTTGCACACCTTTTAAAAAATTTAAATACCTCCTCTAAATCGTGGGGTTGAAAACTGTAATTACGACGTAAGTATTGTAGATACTTATTACTATCAGATAGGTAGTTAAAAATTAATTACAAACAAATTAAAGACAAAAATTAAATTGTTTTGTGCCACTATTAAATATTAATTATCTTTAGACTACGAACTCAGTATCAAGTGGATTCAATATTATCTACAAAAGGTGGCCTGTCTTAAGATATTTGGCTTAAGCTTTTTCGCTTGGATCAGAAAGCGTCGTCCTCGCTTAGTCATTCGACATCTTCGTTCCAATCCGCGTCTTTAATTTTATTATGCACATCAATTCACGTGCTCGTCGAACAAGAGTATGTAGTGGGCGTATTTTTTGTGATTTCAACTTACTGTATTTGGCGTACGTTCGGTCGTATACAATGCTGATGTGGAAAGAGTAATAAATTGCAAATATTTGATTATTATTTTACATTTATTTTCTCGCTTACGTAAGATTTTTGTCTACTCCTCTCCCTTTGTAGGTAAAAATTAAAAAATGTTTCTAACCCCTAAGTCTGCTTAAGTAACACTTGAACGCTCTCTAACATCATTTTTAGCAGACTGTGTGTGTAAAGAACAAAATATAACAGATAAAGGTATTTAATTATTTTTTTAAGGCTCCCCTTAACAACGCACTGTAAAGTTGGCGCGGCATTTTGGAACCACCCTGTATATTTAAGGCAAATGTAAAAATTTTTGATACTTACTACTTCAAAAACTATAAACGTAGATAGGTTTTCGAGAAAATCGAAAAGAGCGACTTATTCGTAACTTGCTTAGACCGATATCTTATTCTTGATTAAAACTAATCGTTATTTGCGAAATAATTAAATGAAAACGTACCCATGTCTTATTATATTGGACTAGGCGTTTCAATTACGGATTAACAATTATTACAAGACCAATTAAGAATACCACAAGCTAACTTTAGCTGACAATTTCACAGACGGTGATCTAATTGTTTGTAGGAATGAAAGTAATTACGTAATGTATGTTAATTGATTGCGTTATTTTTTAATGCTCAATCATTTCAATTAGGTTCATAAATGAAAATTTTAATATCTAATGAATAATAATAATCATAAAGATGGGATGAAATTTAATTTCAACGCTTCCAACTGGTGCGGTAGCGACGCTAGTTATAAAACATCGTCGACTAGCTCGATCATTTCGAACTGTACATTCGCAATAAGTAGCTATCAGGTGGTCCCGGCGTAATCTAAAATTGAAATCTAAATGATATAATTAAAAGGGAAACAATAAGTAATAAAATCTACTCTATTTCCACTTTAATTATGTACCTATTTACTTAGTGATAAATGATTGCCACATTAATTTTAAAGTAATTTTTAGAGCTTCTTATTTTGATAAATGAAATATTAGAGTAGAAGGGAGTAATGTCGTGAATTGGCTTTTTTGACTAAAGGAATAAAATGATTTACTAACTGTCTGTAAGGTAGGTGCCTAGTGACCGACGGAGCTTATGCATACAATACTAGCGATCTTCATGTATTCGTGACTAAAGGTGTAGCGTCATTTGTAAAACACACGTTTTCGGCACGACAAAAGTGTTTTTTTATCGTATCAAAAAAATAATTTGCCTTGCCGGAAAATATACCAGGTAAGTGTTTTCGGAAGTAAAATCTCCTGCCGACGAAAAATAATGTTTTGTTTTTGGAAAAAATTTTGTTTTTTACCGAGTTGTCGAAGTTAACCTGAAAAATGACCGTTGGGGAAATGTCGTGCACTATACAGAGTAAAGTAAATTGAATATACTGATACTTAGGTCTATTTTTTTAATTCAAGTGCTCTTATATTTAGTTTTTTTGATAGAATTTTATGTTTTTGAATTAAAAAAATTGTTTTCGGGATTAAATTGTGATTTTTCAAAGAAATCTTAAAAAACGAACGGAATTCATATAATTTGTGATTGCTTTTTTATTATTATTTCATTAATATTTATTGTACAATAATGATATATTTATTTTACTTATTTATTTATATTTTATTAATAATTTTTGCAATTCCTTTTTTTATCCTGAAAAATGCGCAATCGACAAAGAAAAACTGAAATACCGAATGAAAATGTTATCGAAATAGCAATAGAAGCTGTCGAAGAAGGAAGCAGTGTGCGAGGGGCAGCAATTAAATTCGGAATAGCGCCGCAAACTTTGCGTGACCGATTGCAAGGAAGAGCACCTAAATCAATGATTTCATAATGATGAATAAATCAAATGATTTTTCAACTTGCTCGTGAAGGTTTTTCTGATGATGATCTTCTTTTTTTAGGTATTCAACGTCGAACAAGAGCAGGAGCTTCGAAACTATCTCGTGAAATCCGCGTAAATGTTCTACGGTCTCAATTTGCTGCAATTACGAAGGCTTTCTTTTCAATTTGCGCAAAAACTAAAAGCAGCTAAATGTATCAAGAAAATCCCAGCAAGTTTGTTTCCCAAAGAAGACAACGAAGGACCTGCTGCCTCGAGAGACTGTACCGAAGGTTTTATGAAAAGACATCCAGATTTAAGTTTGCGTAGACGAGCATCGACATCGCTGGGTTGAGCAGCTGCCTGTCGTTCAGAAATTTTTCGATTTGTACGAAAACATTCAAAAATCACATGAATATGCCGCGGCGACTGTGTGGACCATGGACGAAATTGGGCTGAACACGGCCCATAAAACTAAATACGTTTTAGGTCAAAAAGGTCAGCGTTGTGTGGCTGCGGCTAGTTCAGGCGAACGCGGCACCAATGTAACTCTTGCGCTGGCAGTTTCCGCCGCCGGCGAAAAAATCCCACCATTCTTCATCTATCCGCGAGTTAAGATGCAGGATAGGTTCCTTATGCACGGAAGTGAGGACGCAAAAGGAGCTGCGAATGGATCGGGTTGGCAGACCGCCGAGACTTACCTTCAATTCATTCACCACTTCATACAACACGCCATCAAAGCAGGTACACAACGAACTTTGTTGATCATCGACAATCATGAATCGCATTTGTCGATCGAGGCATTAAGTTTGTACAAAGAAAATAACATCGACATTTTAACGCTGCCTCCACACACCAGTCATAAGCTCCAACCACTCGATAGAGGTGTCTTCGGACCATTAAAAGCATATTTTGGAAATGCATGCAACGTGTGGATGTTCAATCATTCAAATGTTCCAATTGGGATCCAGAATGTTGCAGAACTAGTTGCTGAGCCGATCCTCAAAGGCGCTTCGTCGATAAACATTATTAGTGGATTCCGATCAACGGAAATTTGGCCATTCAACCGAGATATTTTCACAGAAGATGATTTTCTGTCATCATCAGTAACTGATCGGCCATACGAAGACGTCCATCCAGCATCACTTGAGACATCAATCGATCAAGATCGATCAACACTTGCAACATCAATCGAGCCAGAAACACCTGCGCAGCCGTTTGATCTAGCAATTCCAGGCACTCGACTCCAACGAATGCAACTGATGCAGCGCAATGTGAGTGCCAATGTCGAAATGTCGACTGATACGGTCGATCTTGAAATTCTGCGGCCTTTACCGAAAGTTGCAGCTCGGACAGCAAATAGTCGTGGTCGCAAGCGACGTACTTTTGCTCTTCTCACTAGTCCAGAAATGATGGATTCCTTGTGTGCTGAACAAGAGGCATCGGTCCAAAAAAAAAACAAGAAACCGAAAAGCAACTAGCTGCCAACAACAAAATTGAAAAAGAGGTGGTTAAGCGACAAAAAGCCGCTGAAAAGTCAGCTAAGATAGCCGTAAAAACTACCACCGAAACAGCACCGAAAAGAAAACGTGATCGTCCTTGTGTCGCAAGGAACTCCGAAGCCGATAAGGACGCTGACGAGGTCATTGTGAAGCACAGAACAGAACGTCACCATTGACAAAATATTTTTTAAACGTTTTTTTCCATGCCAACCATTTTTTGTAAATTCGTCAAGTTTTCTTTTTTCATATTTCATCTAGCAAATTGCCTAATTTTACTTCTTTTTCATTTTTTTTACTTTCAACTGCATTTCTTAACTTTATATATAACTTTCTACTTGTATTAATTGCAGAATAATAAATAAATACATAATAATGCTTTATTTCCTAGAATCAAATTACTAATTATCATTTCTTACACATTTTGGTACCTTTACTACGCTCGAAAAATAATGCACGACATTTCCCCACAAATTTCGATGGGGATAATGTCGTGCACTTCTTTTTGTTTAACCTACACCAACACGATTTCTTGCTACAAAAATGTTGTTTTACATAAATGTAATCAAGGAAATCATCTTTCGAACGAATGCTTACACGTCGTATTCAGTTGAAAAATACGGCTATACGAGCACGTCAAAAAAAGAGTGCACGACATTACCCCCTTCTTAAAATTTTCGAATTTTTAAGCTACGGTAGATTTTAAGTAAGTTATTATTATGTACAGCTAGAATTGAACAGTTTTAACATTATTCGCAATAATAATATGTAGATCTCTATTAGGTAGTCATCAAAATGTTTTCTTAAAACGTTGCGTTGTTTAGAACCTATGTAGGTAGATCGGGGCGAATCGGATCGAAATAAGAAACAGACATCGTAATAAATATGACAAAAATGATTTAAGTATGAACGCACATCGCTTTATTCCATAGACAACCGTATAAAATACGGTGGCTCACGTGTCGGCAGCGTGTCCACAACTTAAGTAGGGATTAAATATGGGATTACATGTTATTTTCACTATAGCATCGTAAAATGCAATGAGCACTTTTTAAAATCCTTAGATATGGGGCGAATCGGATCATGTAACGATAAAAAATGAGCGTTAAAAAACTTTTCGAATTCCCCCGTATGCCTCACACAATGTTTGATCTTATCTTCAATTCTACTTAGGGGGGGGGATGAAGCAAGTCACTTCTTTTCTTAATTTTATTGTTGTGGTAACTTGAAATATAATAATTAACGGATGTCTGTAGAAAGATAAAGGTATGTCTTGGTTTAAGTAATTTTATTACAATGAAATAATAAGAAATAATTTATTACGTGATTTTAGGTAGCAAATAAAACGTGCCTTTATCTTTCCACGGTCAAGCAAGATTGAAAGGCTTTTGGAGGCCCGTTAATTAGTTACAGATGTATGTATAAGTATGTACAAAAGAAGATCAAGGATCGTGGTGTCCAAGAAAGATGAAAGAAGCGTAACAACCATCTCCTACAACAAACACCGAGGTTACTGACGCTATGCGAGAGCTTACGACTGTAAAGAGAACTATCGATTTTCGATCAGTTTCGCTCCAGAAATCGGGGCGAGTCGGATATTTCTCGCTTTTTTGTTTTTTGTCTGAAGAAGAATCAATTTCAAGTTTGTTTTCATTTCATTTGTAATAAAAATAGGTTTTATAAACGAATGACTATTACTTTGTCAACCTTGAGCTCAAAGTGATATTTAAGAAAGAAAAACTTAAGAAATCATTATGAATGGACAGATTTTTATGCAAAATCAACGCAAATAAACGAATTTTAACAATGCCAGTATGTGCTATACTTGAATTGATTGTAAATGAAATAAACTATTCTATTACTTATCTATTCATTTTTTAGTCCGGACTAGTTCTTTTTTTTTTAATTCTTATTGACCTTAATATCTCTACTACTAACCTACATAGTGTCTAAAAATGTTGTTGCAAGTATACGCAAGTTTAATTACAACAAAATTACTTTGAATCATGAAATCAGTTCGCCATTTTCACGAAATTATACCATAGCGAAACCTAACGTTGTCGTGTAAACTCAGCTTTACTAATAGGCGAAGTTCTAAGTGCATAAACTCTGCCCTTTGTGACACAAGCACGAAATTTTAGGATTATATTCCATATTCCATACGATAACCGCAATAACCGTTTCGGAACCACCCCCTAATTTAAAATAATCCACTTTTAATATTCGGGGCGCGTTATAATACAGGGTGTTTGGTGTATAATGAGAAATTTTTCGGGGACGTATAGAAAACGTTAAAATAAAACTTTAAGTTTCTCCCTGCCGAAATATTCACACCGAAAGTTGAAAGGGAAAATCAATTTGTTTTTAAATAACAGATAGGTTTAATTCTTATTGAAATTTAATCATGTTTGGTTTATGTACCTAATAAATAAAGTATTTCAAAACAATTTCGTAGATTTTTGATGCCACTTCGTGGGGAGGAAGGCGAAGGATATGCTACCCCTAATCTTTCTAATCACATTTTCTTTCAGGGCATTAATTTAAAAAAACTTTAATTACATTGTCAGATTTTTCAAACATTTTAAGATAAAAAGGTACCCTTGTCAACTTTCCATAAAATGAGCGATGATGGAGAAAATCGTGCTTAAAGAGCAACAGGTGTATTACTGGTAATTATACTGCCACGCACGCCGTGTACTAAAGAGGGGCTTATTTTGAATTAGGGGGTGATTTCCACAAGGCTCTTGGCGTTTATTGTGGTTAGTACAGGGTAAACAATACACCCCTAAAATTTCATGCTTGTATCACAGAAGTGTAAAAGTCAGGATTACTTTTACACTAACAATAAGAACCTGAAACTATAAATAAAAAGCATACTATCATTTGAAGTGGTAAATAAATTAGTATACGTAAAAAAAGGATAAATATTTAAAATACTCGATATTTTCTGCTACTGGGATTAGAATTGTGAAATGCGACACGAATTCTGTTTTATAAAATCTTAAACCTCTTGTTTTAAAGTTTGTTTAAATAAATATTTAATTCGTCTAATACAGAATTCCTCTTGAAAATATGCTAATAGACGCGGCAGAATTGGTACTTTGTGCTATCTGCGAGTTATGCAGTGTCTATAATCCCATTAAAATTTCTTTCGCGTACAGCCCCACTCTACTTAATTAACTACTACTCGTCGGAACTAAAAAATATCCTTTTATTTTAATTAGCCGAGACGGAGGAGAAAAAAATCGAAGTCGAACGCGCGACGGGTAACTTTTTACACATCGACGATTATTCGCCCGACCTGATTAACGTTTTCCGAAAGGGCATACTTATTCGATTTGAAATTATTGCTGAAGCGCGGCCCCCGATTTCCCGACGGTTTGACGAGAAGCCGGATTAAAGTTTATTTAATCGAATATTGCGCGGCCTAATATCTAAAAGAATATCGGAGGGGACGTTTAATTTTGTAAATTTACGCGGCGTGGGTGGTACCTAGCACTAAGATTTTTTCGGGGGGGAGGAGGCATAAATTACGATATTAATCGACGAGAAACGAAACGATATGCAATTTTTGAAATATTTCTTTTTCGTGCGGTCGTTGAAAAATTAATATCAGAAAAAATATAAAACGCACACATTCCTTTGTTGTTATCCAATACATGAAACAATAAATTTCTTATACCTACATAAAAAGGGAACGGAGCTACACCAAATCGAACGTCGCACGTTGTAGACCGCATTTCACATATGGTGCCACTTCGGGCTTTTCTTTTTGCCACGAATCTTACGACGCTTTCCCCGGCACTTTGCGGAAGAAATATTTTCACAGCGCCGTGGTCGGTCGGTCGTTAATTCAATAATTTAGCACATTTAAATTTATAGGTACGCGTGTAAGTACATCGCTGTAGTTAGCACAACGGGCGCCCGCCCGCACACCGTTTATTTTTTGGCGAAACAATTCGAAACCGCCGAGAAACGCGGCAGCTGGAAATTCGATGTAATAAACCAGTTCAGCCGACGCAGCGGGAAACTTATTGTTTGCGGTAAGCGCGTCCCTGCTAACGTTCAAGACGTAATTATTATTTGTCGCGGAAAGCTGCGATCTTCGGCGAATTATCGTTTGCGAAATTGGAACAAATTGAAATGACGCCAACGTCAAAATTTAACGTCGCCACCCTAACACCCGTTACTCGTCATTTTATACTTCCAATTCGTTTTTACGTCGCTTCAGTTGCAACAAGCGCGTCTAAAATGTTTATCGTTTACAAGTTTATAAAATTTTTGGACTAATTCACGAAGTTAGGGTCGTTCCATACGAAATCGCTCAAAAACAAAAACCATCGTGTTCTACATAAAAAGTACTATATTTCGTGTAATGTACAACATTTTCCTATCTTACCGCTTTATGTCCTAAAATCAGCTTTGAATTCGAGCATTTTGAGCGTATTTTCAATTTTTGGACAAATAGTTTACTGCGATTGAAGGGCATCATTTTTAATGTTTCTAAAGAGCCTATTTCTAAATTTTGAAGTGTGATGTGCACTTTCTTTATTTTTTATGAGGGATCAAAAATGCGGTCTTTGTCAAAATTGTCTGTTTTGTTGTCCCATATTATTTCAGATTGGGAAGGTAATAAAAATTTGGGAATTATATGGTTTGAAGCCCCATAGGAGTCGAATAAGCATCAGTAAAAATTACAACTTTGATAATCAATTGATAAGCAAAATACATTAATTGAAAAATCTAACGAAAATTATCGATTTTGATATTATTTATATTCGGTTAAATTCAGTCAAAATTTATAATTAATGCATAAAATGTAACCGCACCGTATCTTCACCCCCACACAGTTGCCTTATTTTCACTTTGTTACTAAAATAACTACAACAATTGCATAAAAGTATTAAATTTAGTAAAAAAAGGGGGAAATTTAGAACAAGGACTATTAAAAGAATGCCAGGAAGAAACTGGAATTATTCGAATTTTTTTTAAGTAAAGAGGTGGCAAAATAAAAAGTTAATGAGAAACTTGGACATTAAAATTTTTCGACGCACAATTCATATACATACGATACTCCAAATAAATTAAAATTGTTTTTAATTCAACATTATTAAAGTATTAAATACATAGTTTTAAAAAAATTAATATATTATTATATCTATAATACTTAATTAAAATAAAATAAATCACTCCTGTTAATGTAAACTAGAAGTAAACTAACCACAATAAATTTTATTAACTGACTCGATTATTCCAAATTTTAGTAGGTATTGAAATATTGTCTCGTTGTCAGTCTAAATTGTTGCGACAATCAAAAAATTGTATTCCGTTTTTTATCCATAAACGAATGCATTGAAAAGGTAAAATCTTTATGTAGAATGCAGATTAACACTGCTGCCGTTGCGACTGTCACTTGTCTGTAACAGACTTATCTAAAAAAATTAGAAACTTCTAAGTTTTTCTTTCTATTTCCTTCCTTTTTCTCGTCATCGTTTTTCCTCTTTTGCCAATTTCCAGCGTAGATTTTTCCGTGGACTGCGAACTTGCATCATTACGTACCTTACTTTACTTACATTACTTACACTTCACATTTCACTGTATTTCATCAACCACTGTAATTGCGAAAATTGTAAGATAAAGACTTCGTTCGCGAAACCGTCGAATGTTTGAGGGGAATCCTAATCAAGACCTAGTCCCTAGACCAATACCAAGACTAAGACCCTATCCAAGAGCGTAACCAAGCTCGATTTTCAGAGAATTTGTGTTAGAGCTTAAACGTCCATGTATTTACATTTTATAAATAAATGGAGAGTTAGCTTTTTGTTTGTAATCGTTTTAGAGTACATAACCCAACACAACACATAACACTCGCGCACTCACACGCAAAAAGGCCTTATAAACCGAACGAGCACTCCTCACACACACGAACAATACGACGCCATAATTTAAAATTCGAACTACTGAAACAAGCACTACCGCTCTATACTAAGAACGCGATAGATCTAAAACGGTTTTGCCAGAATTCTATATATAAATGTATTCGAGTGATTAACCGATACTAGGAAATCCCGCTTTTATTTTTAAAACATTCAATTCTTTGTTCGCTTTCCGATAAATTACGAACGTGGGTGGGCGCGCAGATGTTTTATTAGTTGCTTTGTATTTTATCGGTCGCATAAAAATGCGATTAAACTTTCATCTGGTTTATGACTTGTAATAGGGAGATTGTCAATGCTTAGGGCACGCGAATAGTTTTTAAATTAAAAATGGAGCAAATTTGTAATTCTGCGGTATAAAGGCAGTGATTATTCAAATAATTTTAAACTGATGGCACTCCTAAGGAGTGCCATCCCTTAAAAATTTATAATTTGCCAAATCTTTATCATAATAGTCAAAAAATGAATCTGGCAACGATGTTAAAAATAAATAAAAAACGTTACCCACCTCGCTTTTTCGTACGTTAACAAAATCGGCGTTTTATAGGAATCTTTATTTAAATCTTAACGTGAATTAGAGTCGCGAAGACATTTTAAAAAGGCAAAAGCATCAAAAAGTATCAGCAGCAAAAAAGTAGATGTAGAAAAAAATATTCGGGCCCCAAAAATCTTTGGAAGAGGGACGCGATTAAAACTGATTTGGAAAGTAGGGTCACAAATACTAAAAGGTAGAGAACCGTTGGTTTAGAGTTAGTACGATACGAAGGCAATTGAATTACCGCCGGCACCAATGCTCGGTAATACTTTTGTAAAATACTAATGATTGTATTCTCATAACAATACAATAATCCTGTGAAATGAACATTTAAGACGTATTTTCACGGTACGTTTGGCCTGCGGCGATATCAATTGCTTTCGTGTCGTAATATAACTATCTAACATTTTGTTCAATTAGCTTTAGAGATTGTTTAAACAGTGTTGGGTTTACCAAGAAAATCTTATTTAGTAGGAGTATTACAAAACTACATTATTTATTTTTAAAATATTAATTATAAGGTGCACAATAAAAAAAAGACAATTTAAATCTGCTTTTCAAAATAAAATGAATTATAAGATAGATATATAAATACACAGATGAAACACAACGCGTAATATATAAAATATTCGAACCAATCGTGTTGCTTTTGTAATATATAAATTCAAAAAAAATGTAGCTTTTATTAATGAATTTTGCAAGTAGTGCCCTTATAGAAAATAATTCTTTTAAAATAACTATTAGTGCGAATTGTTTACTCATGGGTCAGTTGAAGAGTATTTACTTACATAAAAGCGTATTTTCCTAGATTTGTTGTTAACAAAACTGAACTTGGGGCTTAAGTTAATCGCAACCGCGCACTCTGAAGGTTAAAAAACAATGAAGAAAAAATTATCGTTTGAAACCTCGCAATGCGAAATTTATTTTTAAACGGAAAATTATCCTGCCACCGAATAAAACAGTAAATTATAGGAATAAACCAATTCAATTAATTACACAACGAAATCAATTAACTGAAATCGCGTTAATGTTAACTACTTACGTATGATAATTGTACGGTTTCAAAACGTATTCAATTAAATTACTGTTACGCGAGCGTTTACTTTGGAGTAATTGAAATTAAAATGATTCAAAGTAAACGTAACAATCAGAAATTAAAACGGTTTTTTTTTAATTTTAATACAAACTACAAATTAGAACGAAGCTGATTCGAGAAGGTCGGTTTTTAATTTTCACCGGAAATACGAGTATAAATACAATGGAAAAATCAAGGGTGCAAAAGTTACAAGAGAAATAAAAATTCAAATCGACTTCGACAATAACGATGAAAAAATTTAAAAAAATAATAATAGAAAAGTTTAGCGGGTGTTATTTTCCTATTTGAAGCTGTACAAAAGTTATTTAACCTAGTTAAACTTATTTGCGTAATACCTCCCACACCCACACGCACGTCGACTGAACGGACGGAAAATTTCTTTCAAAAATGTGAAATTGGCGCGCGCTCGATTTATAGGCCAAATTTTAGGCCAACAAGCGTCAAAATCCTAAACAGGTGCGGTATCGATTACCGCTTCCAATTACAAACAGGCCGAGGATTATAAAGATAATATTCCAAAGCCCGAGGCGTCGGCAAGTTTACATTAGGGAAATTGATCTTAAGATAATAAGAAGCTCGACGGAATCTCCGAAATTACTTCGAATCTTGGATTTAATTCGACGACGAGGAGTAACGTCGAACTTTCGAATCGGTAGACGGAAATGAGATTAGATTGAAAAATGGAATTAAGATGATCAATTTTCAAATGCACCGAAATTCATTAAGATCGCGCTAGTGGCCCTTTTCATTTTATTGTTCGTATTGGTATTTAAAGAAGTGCCCTTGGCAAGACAAAATTATATACGTTCGAGCGATTGAAATCGACTTTAGAAACTAAATTATCCTTTTATTATATAATGGAATATAAACGGGTTCGGTAGGTATATACGTATGTATACATAAATCCTTTTTCAATATTTCAGCAACAGATGTAGAAATTGACTTCAGTTTGTTGTGCGCGTTTAAATTTATTTTCGTCGCAGTAACCCAACTGGAAACAACGGGAAAAATTGTTACGTCTCGCATGAAGTTTTTTTTTAACACATACAGAACCGACTCGTGTTTAATTTTATCGATTAGCAACCCCCACTGTTGGTTATCAGGCAATAAAAATAAGAAAATATTTAATCGACGCCGTAACGAGGACGTTCGCTACGGGCGCAAGTTAGACAGTTGCCACGGGCGCTTCGTGCCGTCGTCACGGCGTTGCATTTAAAAGCGATTAGGTTCTTCTCCGAAATATTTAGAAATTATTTTGGGAAACATCGCGTTGTGACAAAACTCGTTTTATTTGTCGTACATGTTTATCCAGATGTTGCATTCCGTCTAAATAATGATTCATCGTAAATCGTTCCTTAGAACGATTAGACATAAATTTTAGCGTAAGCACCGATTACCGTCGACAGCATCCAATTGCTGAATGTTATTTCGTCTATGCATTAATTCCGACATGGCCCATCATCGCATTTTATTACAACTACTGTACGTTCGAGTCACTGATATTCTGCACACGCTCTATTGGTCTCATTATTTAATTGGAAAACTACCTTTATATCTAGTAAGTAATATCTACATACAATTGGGCCGCGATTATCCGAGCTAATGTAGATCGGACTTACCTCGAATAGCCAAAAACTCGGATGCATTTTAAGATGGAAATAACCATGGAAAAATGGTCTTTCGATGTACTCTGTTTGAAGATGCTCGACCGCTTGGTTGCCGCCATATCACACGCCATTGACATCCCATGTCGATTGCGTCAAGTCCATCTGAGTGAACTATTTTTTCAGGAACTACACCATTTCCATCCACATTATCGTTCTCTTGTTGATTCACTGCCTCCACGATCATTTCATCTGTCACTTCGAGCTGCTCGTCCGCATTTATCTACTCGATTATACATACTTATCACTTCGTTTCATCGATCGGTCCAGCCAACTCCAAAACATTGTTCTCATCGTTATCTTCAGGTGCATTCTGTGGAATGTCTGCATTCACGTACACAGTACGTAAAGCTCTGTACATGCTGCATCGCGTTTTGTACGTCGGTCGCTTTACTGCGCCCATTTTTTTTTAAATAATTTGCGAAGTAACCCAAAACTCGGTTATTCGAGGTTCGCATAATCGCGGTCCTACCGTATTATATTTTCATTTGTAGTTGCTCAAATATTTAACATTTCGTACGGTTTGTAGTGGTCACTGGTGATCACAAAGGGACACTTTGGCTTTATAGAATGTAATGTTTAAACGAGATAAATTTTCGAAAAAGTGGCATCGTTTTAAATATTATAATAATATTATGGATTCGCGAGCCTAAATAGACGATGAAAATTTGATCAAATTAAATGATGAATTTTAAGATTGATTTCTGGCAAGCTTTTCACATGTAAATATCAAGTATATTTATACGTTATACGTTTATATTTTACTTGTGTATTTGTGTCATTAAAAACTGGTTCGTAAATAATGTGCCGATTGTTACAAGTAACGGCGTAATAAAATTTCTGCATTATCTATTTTTTTTAAATTAATAATATAAGATATATATATATATATATGAATATTACCGATACAGGGTGTCCCGGAAGGAATTTTCCAAACTTTAGGGGCGCGTTTCTAAAGTAATTTTAAGCAAAAATTCGGATGACGAGTCCGATTCGGAGATATTATCGAGTTATGACTTGTTAAAGGAAAGTCAAAATAATAAGTCACACTAAAAATCAACACTATTTAGCAATTGTTTCAAAAGCCAGCTCCTTATACAATTGCGCAACCGATGCACGACTTTTAATGTTCTGGCTTTTCTTTAACGTCTAAGCTTAAACTCGATAACTTTTCCGATTCGGAAGACCTATGTCGATGTAACTTATTTCGCTTAAAATCATTTTAGAAACGCGCCCTTAAAGTTTGGCAAATTCCTCTCGGGACACACTTTACCTCGATCAGATTATCGAGGTTTAACCGAATTAAAAAAAAAATTAGTACAACGGTGGCCACGAGAAAAATGAAAAAAAAATCCCGTTGCTGCGAAGATAAAAATTCTCGAAATGGAAACGAAAAACGTTGCTCTAAAAAAGGGAAAGCTTAAACTGACGACAAGGGAAACAGTTTAGGAAAGGCCAAACAATAATAGTTTCGGTAATCAAATCTCGACGTCGGCGTCAGGAGAACATCAACAAACACGCATAAGAAATAAAGAGAAGACGCATAAATGTAAAAAATATCGTCCACTTAAAATATCTAGCAAAAATTCATTTCTGTGTTCATCATATTAGTATCGGACTGGAAGCAGAGGGTTAAAAAGTTAGATAAATAAACCCCTTTCATCTTTTTCTGCGTTTAATTTTTAAAACGCTTTTAATTTTTGTTTTTATAATCGGTTTTTAAAATAACTTGATAAAAGGCCATTTCCGACGCTTTTAAAAATGGCCAAAAATCTAATTTTCTATCGAAAATTTTCGGAACACGTAATAGACGAGTTGTCAAGATTGTAAACATTTTGCTGTACAACCTACTTTAATCCGTCAACTGCAACATCACGCTGAGTAGACATTTCCTTCTTATCATAAATAATTGTAGTCTAAGAGTCATCGGTAATGAATAAAGACATATTTCCCATGAAACATGTGTGAAATACCTACACGAAACAGGGGCAGTCAGATTTTAACGACGGTAATTGAATTTATCTTTGCGCGCCCCTGAGCATCCAAGTTTCTAGTGTAAAGGTAGGTTTAGAAGTTAAAAGGTTTTAGGGTTTTCAACGTGTAGTTAAAAATTTAAAAACATAAACCTCTGAAAAATTTTGAGGTTAGATAGGTTAGGCGTGGTACACCCCCGGCTCCCCTAAGGCAATATCAAGGCCATTTTAAAAACTCTGTATTCCGAACATTGACGTTGACGTTGTTCTACGTGTGCCCTAGTGACGTATAACTGCGCAAAGAAAAATTAACCTAAATTAATCCTTTTCTTTCCATCGGTACAGGATTAAAGGAGCAATTTTTGGGATTTCGAGTAGTTATTTCACACATGTTTCATGAGAAATACGTCTTTATTCATTACCCGTCGACGTTATATTTTATAATTTCTGTCGCATAAAATAAAAAGGTTCTTATCTTCTGTCTCGTACATAAATTGATATCGCGTCGAAACGCCGTCGACATCCAAACTGTCAATCTGTCATTCGACAATCAAACGAAAATTGCACGGCCCTTTCGAGGGTTTCGAAAGAAACCCGTACAGGGATTTGATGCTATTTTGTTATTGTTAGATATTTAA
This sequence comes from Rhagophthalmus giganteus, assembly GCA_036326145.1. Classification (NCBI taxonomy): domain Eukaryota; kingdom Metazoa; phylum Arthropoda; class Insecta; order Coleoptera; family Rhagophthalmidae; genus Rhagophthalmus; species Rhagophthalmus giganteus. The sequence continues at coordinate 19,871,689 of JARFJA010000036.1, read as the reverse complement.
AAATCATGTACAACCTTGAAAACGAAACGAGAGGATAAATAAACGTTTACGTCGGGGAAGAAAGTTTGTTTACAGTAAATAGCTTTACAATTCTATAAAATAAAAATGTATTACCGATTACATTAAAGTGTTTGCCTTAGAAATCCAAAACGCGACAGTTAATAATTTGCTGTTCTATTATCGATTTCGTTGCTAGACCCCTATACTACACGAAAAATGTCAATCTTTTATTCAATCCAGAACCGGCGCAACATCTAAAAAATATAAAAGTGACGAAGCTTCAAGTTTCGTATATAAAGGCCGAACAACAAAATCTGGACGTAAGCCGCGCCGCCGACATACCAAAAATACAAAAGACTCGATTAAACGCCAAAAATATTTAAAAACCGCCAGAATGACATTTGTATACTTAACAAATGTCCACAAGATAAGTTTAAAAATAAACTTTTGTGGCACTTTTTCAAACAGCGTAGTAGAACAAATTGTGGACATTTTCATTACACGTGATTGTACGCAGTTAAATTACCCGTTATATTACGTATTTATCGACTAGATCGGCGAAACAGGAGCGAATTTTGGCATAAACCATCGTAAAATATACCTATAGATTGTCAATAACATAATTATTTCCAAAATAAAAAAGTACCTAATTAACTTAATTTAAATACAAGACGAAATTGTAAGAAGATAAAATTAAATTGCAAGTAGGTACGCCGTTAATACCTGAAAGGAAATTTGACTCGCATTGTCAGTTATCGTATCGATTCGCGTGCTCAAATTTTACTAATAATACTTGGAGCGTCCTTTATCAAATGGGAGAAAGTAAATATTTGCCTATCGGTTTTTGCAAATAAGTTTGCGGTTTCCGTTATCTGGTTGTACCTTCTTGTTAAATTAAGTGAACACGCTGGCGGTGCTCTCGTTAATGGTGTGACGCAACGTAAAATCTGTTTTACTACAGTTTTTTTTTTATTGTTCGACTTAATGCAAGGTTCTTTCACTTAAACGAAATTAAATTTCAACTCGAGACCGCATTTTACATAAAAACAACAACGTTTTGTTCAACGTTCAATCGTCACATTTTACAAACGTCGATGATATGTAAAATTCGATCAACATCAATCACCCCCCCGTTTTCTCCGCGACGTTATGTATTTAATGAGAAAATGTGACCAAATGGTTTACCAACGAAATATACGAAACGCCAAAAATGTAAATTCTGATAAATTTTGTACGAATTTTCCACCTCAATAAACATTGATCACGGATAGAGGGTCACGAATTTATATTCTTGACGTTTTGTCACATTTGAAATGTAAATGTTTCCGTCGGTTTTCAAAGCCGTTCGAATAATCCAGATGATTAGGACCTTCTAGACCCGGAGAACCCCTTTTATGGAACTAAGTTCGTTTATAATCACGAGTAAGTCTGTAACTTGTCAGAGAGATAAAGTCCGAAACTACCTGAATTATCACATAAAGTAAGTTATTAAAAATTTAAACTACCCACTTAATAATCCGGAAGGGCCTCGCCCTGGTAAACCCTTTAATTACAGGATAAACGAAATAAATTTAATGCGGTCGCGTTGTGTAGCGGTTTGGGGGTCATTTCTATTCTGGCGCAGTTAATTGAGTGTACGTATTCGCTTCAGCTATTTGCAAGTATTTCTGCTGCTTAGTTGTTAAGCCTGCAGTTCCTCTATTTTGCCGAATACGCAAAAGGATAATGCTGTTACGTGTCCCGATCTTTAATCGTATAGCGACTGCAATGGAATTTCGTTCTGTAACTAACGTTATTCGACTTTCCATTACCATACCGAGTCCCAAATGGAATTTTCCGAGAAAATGGAATAAATTGAAATTGAAGCGAACTTTTCGCTGTATTTAGTATAACAATTAATTTTTCTCCCTTGCAGATTTTAACGGTAAATATTAAAAAAAAAACTAATTTATCTGCGAGCAGCAGCGGCGACCTTTGATAACACAATTTAAAAGGGTGCACCGCAAAATCTTTTTGTACTCGTACTATATTTATGTCTAACTTTAAGTACTATGCAAAATAAGGACGATGCTAACAAATGCAATGTCTCGTCTCGACTTTTGTCAATTAGAGAAACAAGCGAGGCGTTTCTATCCAAAAGCTTCATTTAGATCAAGTTGCATTGGAACATCCAAAAAAACTCGTTGATCATTAGCTTACATTTAGTTACAACGATTTACGTCAATTAATATTAAAGGCGCGCACTGTGAATTTTCTCATTTTCGAGTAGGTAATTGGTCGAGGTTCCAAGACTGTAAAAATTGAGATGACCCAATTTGATTATCACAAAATTTCGGTAAATCCTGTTTTAGAAGGCTTTTCGAGAGCTGAACCCCCGACTAACCCATCCAGACACCTTATTTTCGTTTTGTTCTTTGTTTTTATGTTAATTGTGACCTTGCAACATTACCTACGCACATTCGGTGCTTATTTCACATTAATCATCAATCATTATGAGTTAACGTGAAAATATAATGAAGAACGGACGACCTCGATTTTATTCGTGGCACATAACGTAAGTGCATGGCGTGATTGTACTTTCATGAAACCGACCGTGAGATAAAAGTAAAAGTACCTACCGAAATTGGACCGATGCCTAAATATTTAAGATGTGCCTAACCGAGTAGAATACCTATCTAATTTTCAAAGAATTTGTGTTAGATCAAAAGTTCATGTATTTACACTTTGTCCAAACCTATATGCAATCAGTAAAAAGGTTACTAGATGATGACGTTTCACACAGTGCTGTCACCTCGTACCTAGTATTTTGACAGTTCTAACAAATTGTAGTCTTTCTTTATGCCATCTAATATGTGCGCAGGTAAATCACCTATAGAATATGTCATTTTCCAAACTTTAAACCGAATTAAAAATAAACAATCTAGTAACTGACGACGTAAATTGCACATACACTTTATCCAAACCTATAAGCAATTCAAGTCATCAATAAAAGATTACTAGATGATGACGTTTCACACAGTACTGTCCAAACTTTCCAAAATTTAAAAGGAATTATTAATAAACAATCTAGAAACTTTTTATTGATGACGTGAATTGCATATAGGTTTGGATAGGCCATACACTTTATAAACACGCACTATATGTAGAGGTACTTGAAAATTAAAAATCCTACCTTTGTTCGTCGATTGCAAATTCAATTCACCTTTAGGTAGGCCGGTAATCCTGACATAACAAAAAAACTTCGTCACCATCGTAGCACACATAAAATAACGCGAGCTCATCACACAAATAGAAACGCGTCGACGAGCACAAAACACGAACATCGCAAAAAACGGCGCCGGAATTTAAAATCGGCAGACACTAAAAAAAAACACTACCGAACTAAACCGACGACGCGGAGAAACTGAAGTGGATAATTATGTTTATAAAGACCAAAAGCCCGTTTTTATTTTAGAAAGTGGAAATTCCTCGTTTGTATTAAATAAGTTACGAAAGAACGTACATACGTGCAAACACGTGTTCTATTAGTTGTTTTGTTTTTTTATCACTTCTATAAAAATAATAATAAATACGGGGTGTCCAGAAACTCTACTGCCAAACGAAAACGTCGAATTTTATATCGATTTGAGTTAAATTCACCTCTGTACAAAAACACTTCCTAAGGCAGTTACGGCCCTTTGAAGATGGCGCCTTATCGTCAAATTTCGGATGTCTTCAAAACAGCCCCGTTAATACCACACGTTTACGCAGTGCCAACTCTTATTGTTGGCACTGACGTGGATTCGGGAATACGGTAAAACCCCTCTATTGCGGACAGCACAAAATGTCCCTAATAGAGGGCGTGACTTAATTTTGACGCTACCGCGTCCCGACGTTTTAATTGAGTAATTTCACTTCCGTGATAATAGATTAACATTAATTTTTATTTGAAACTGTTTAACTAATGTAGTTTGCAAATACCACACCGAGGGACGTCCGTGTTCAAAAATGAATTGAAAATAGCCGAAAAGAAGAGAAAAAGGAAGAAGAAGTTTAGATTTTGATTCGTAGTTTAATATTATTTATCTATTACGTTTTCGCACATCATTTAGAAACAATAGCTGAACGCATTCGTGAAAGACCGAAAGTAAACAGATAAACAACTGATGTCATACGTCAACTATAAAAATAGAATGCAAAAGCGAAAATAAACTGCAGTTCAATTGAACAGCGTAACGTTTTTATATATTTATCATTTGTTTTCCTATTTTTTTTGGTTACACACAATAATTGTGCACATCGACTTTGTACGAGTTGATTTTTATATTGTACTGATTAAACTGTCGTAGAAAATTATTTGATTTTCCTGAAGACGCAATAAAATTTTACGAAACGTCGAATTAGATTTATTCTGGTTGTTCGATTATTTGATCGATACGCACGAATTTTTTTAAGAATCATTTAATGCCTAACAATATTTATGTATATAATAAAATTACAACATCGAAATATTCACGGAGATTAACACACCCGTAGTTTACTTTTATTGAAATTTCCATTATTACAATTGCCTTTTTATGGTGGAACGCGAGCATTCTCTCGCGTCGTTTTCATTTACAATAGTCGGCAATAACGGAGGGCTTTTGTGTCAACATCAAAGCATGTGTTAAAAAAGACAGAAACTTAAATATATCGAACATAATTCTGTCAGGAATTGCCGTAAGCGCCTCGATTTAGTGGCTGAAAGCTTTAGCGCTGGGAACCAAATATGTGCTTTGTATCGAGCGCCATTAAATTATTTATTTGCTTGGTGATGAACGCCGTATCGCTTAATTACATTTATCGGAGGTCCTAAATTTTTGAAATGCAGAATTAAAAAAAAATCATTTTTACGTTTATTTACAAAAATCGACCTTTATCGCGTAAAAATAAACAATTTTATTTTGGAAGCGATGGGGGCGCGCGTTCAGGAAACTCGGCGGCTAGGTAACGATTATTGCATGTGATTTGAGGATATGAAGAAATAAACCGAATCCGTGCAATTGCTGTTCCTAATCGTTGAATTTTCCCGAACGCGTCCAATGGATTTCCAGATCGCGTCGTGTCATATCTCCAATCTCGTATATTTCACGCTGACGTAGCCCGACACAGCTTATTGTTAGAACAGATAGATAAAATAGTCGCAAACAATTCAAAGGCCCGCGCGGTCGATTTACAATCAGACGCGTTAAAATATAAACAATTCAATCCGAAAATTCGATTCGAGATAGAATCTTCGCAAATCCTGGCTTTGGTCGGAGGCGTTTCGCGACGTGTAGGAACACGAGGCGTCCACGGCAGAATTAAAATATTTTTGCTTTTTAACCCAGTTATGTCCAGCAAAAAAATCACCAAAATCAATTTTTTTATCATAATATTGCTTATATGGATCATTAAGAACACAGAAAAAATAAGAAAAAAAATTATCACTTGCATGTTTGAAAAAAACTACCATCCTTTGTTAAGGGCAGTGGGCAAATGTAAAAGTGCCTTATAAATCAATTAAATACCGAACGAGCATTTATACCGTCACACAGTGGGGCGGGATTCCGTAAAATGTGGCAGAAACTATTTTGATTTATGTAACTGCTTTAACTATTTGGTACATCGTTTAAATTGAATAAATATAGATCATTTATAATATTTTTACAAGTTTTATTTTAAAAATAAATGTACATAAAGGACTTAAAAAAGTTAAAATAAAAATGTCCCCCAATAATTGTATCTTATAGAAAATATGATCTCGTGACATTGATTGGTTGTCACATATATTGCAATTTAGGACTTGCCGAACAAAAAATGCAATACGTAAAAAGTTATATAATGGTCAGTTTTTGAACTACAGTCAAACATGAGCTGTGATGGGCGAGTAAATATTGTTTGAGAACAGTGTTTTTCGAACATTTCATGGTAAACCATTATTTTTATTGATCGCAAGAGAAATTTCATAAATATTTTTTATACATATAAATTCATATAGTGTCTCTGAAATTGGGTTTACTGAAATTTCATGGCAATAAGAAAAAATGAATTGCTTGTAGAATATTCGACTTATTTTGAAAACAAAGTTTATCAAGCAAAAAAATTACATTTATTATATAACGTATGTACTCAAAAACTATCTTACTAAAAAAATCAAAAATATTATTCCTATTAAACTGTTCAAAAACTTTCACAAAACAAACTCTTACAAAATTTTCGTAAATAATTTTAAAAATGATGGCCTAATAAAAGGGAACAGAGAAAACAGAAAATGTTTTTTCTTCATCATGTAGACTATTCAGGTATCTTTTTCTATTGTAATTAAACTATTCTAATCGTAAAATTAAAATAAAATACAGTTACAATAAAAAAAAGTGTAGTTTAGTCGTCTGATGAAAAAGAAACACTTTATGTTTCCTCTTCTTCGGGAGGAAGAAGAGGGATGTTTCCTTCTTCTTCATCTGTATATCGAAAAATATTTGAAGTTTTTCGACTTTCTGCTACTTCTACAATTGAAGATGAATAGGGAAGAATGGAAAGTTACTTTAAAATATTTATATTTATATTTAAGTTTATTTAAATTATTTTGCAATAAACACAGAGTCTGCTGTAAGCTTTGTCTTATAGGCCATTATCTTCAAATATCGCAAAAAGTCGCAATATTTTTTTTTATTATACAGTAGCTATATGTATTAGCTATACTTCTAAGCAAAAAATGTAACCCGATACAGCTTGATAGTAAACTAAAAATGAAATTAAATTTAGTTACAAAAATGGATTAATTATAATAAACAATAACTTATTAAATAAGATTATGTACCTGTAGACTTTGCGTCCATCTCGATTTCGACTCACTTTTGTATTAATTATCTATATAAAACTAAACGAAGAACAGAACAACTATTTTGACGTGTAATATACAATTCATACGAGTTTATCGGAATTGCCAGTTCTGCCTGTATTACACGGAAATATGTGATGATAGCAGTAATTTCTTAATCGTATAACATCCATAGACGATTAAGCTATTATAAAGTATAAGTTTAAACAAGTAAATATAATAATTCAATTTTTGACTTTCTGCCACGTTTTACGATATTCTGCCCCACTGTGCGTCACTAGAGAATAAACTGCATAGTATTATCGCCATCTCTTCAAAATTGTCATAATTTGCGTTAAACGTTATTAAACAAGAGACTGCAACGTGTCTTTTAAAAAGGTCAATGGGCATATCTGGGTTAAGAGATAGAATCGCTTTCAAGACAACAGTTTGGGGCCTCAAAGACGTCCGACTGAACATATCAAGATTAAATTCGAGGGAAAATCATCGCAAGGACGGACGGACGGACGGAAGAACGAAGTGCCAGAAAACTTTTATAACAAGAGTGCCAATCGAAAACAGGTTGCGATACATACGCTTAAACCGGGTTCAATTCAATGAGTATAGTTACAATATAATCAATATGAGCACGAGATGTTTTACAACACTGTAACAACATTTATTTGTTGTCATTGTAATAAAGTCAAAAAGCGTATCGAGTTATTAGCTATTGAAAATGAAACCGTTAATAATCCCGTTTATATTCCGAACGCTCCAAGAACCGATGTTATCATAATTTCGAAATGCTTCCGAACGTTCGATTGCGTGATTTATCTCTCGTATCGCGCACGACTCTATTTTTACTATTGGGCTGGATCGCCACCTCGGAATTTATTGTGCCACATTATAGGTTGGTTACAAATTGAAAAATTTTGCAAAAGAATACCTGCGAACCTTTTCGAGGTTAAACTAATTAAACTATGTTTACATAATTATTGACGAGACGGATAATAGAAACCAAACAAATTTAATCGCCCTTCACTTTGTTATTTTTTGTTTATTATCGTATATTAATTACTTCTTTTCAAGATTAGGAAATAAGTAGGTTATTCCAAAGTTACAAAATTATTAAAAAGTTTTAGATATAAGTTACACATATATTACTCGTAAATCCTTCAATTTAGTCATTTTTGTGATTCATATATATCTATACTTATTAACTTGTTGCCTGTGACCGCAGAATATACTGCTTATAATTGCGAAATTGGATCTGTTTATGTAAAGTTTTAACGAGTTCACTAATTGCCAGATAAAATAATTAGGACACAAATGAAATGATGATCTAACACAAATAACTTTAATAAAATAATGAAATTCCTCGAATTTCCCAGATATTCCCCGAGTCTTAAGGCCTCTTAGGAGAGCTCGCTTTAAGGTTCAAATTCGCTTGTTTTACAAAACTGTTGCTAAAAATTACAGCTAAAATGATAATTTTGGAAATTCGATCGTTGTAGTATTATATTATTTTGAATTATAGAATTTGACGTATACATCGATTTTACAGAAAAATGTTTATTTTCTTGTAATTCTTCAAAACAATTTTCACTATATTTCCGAACAAAAGGCATTTTTAAACCTGAAATTTAAACAAATATAAACATTGTTGTAAACTTAAAATAATACAATAGTGCAACGATTGCATTTTCAAAATTACTATATTTTGGCTACAATATTTAGCGAAAATTCCTTAAAACAAGCGAATTTGAACCTTAAGCGAACTCTCTTAAAAGGGTTTAACATCCATTTTTTCCCCCGCTATACTATAACCACAAAAATAAATTTGCATTCAAAGAGGAATTAAAAATGCGCACATTATAATTGTAGTTAGTTACTTAATCTTTTAGCGAATTTTCATTTTTTTTTATTACAAATCTCATTTACCAGAATATCAGGTTCGATAAAAACTTTAAAAAAGTCACCAGAACCTCGATTTTCCCTGACTTTTTAATCAATATTTTAAAATCCCTGACGTTTTCAGGTTTTCCCCGTTTTACAGTCGAGTCCGAGCCCTTTCTAAACTAATTATTAACGAACACCAGAATTTTTAAGAATAGAAATCATATTTTAGTGAAAATTTTTAAATTACAACGCTCTCGACTAATGAGATTAATTTCAATTTACAAGAAAGCACCACTCACGATACGACGTGGCACATTGATCTCGGATACTCGCGCTCGATCAAACTTTTTCATAAACTTTAAAATTGTTCTTCACCGCCGACCGATTTCGTCGAACTCGCCGAAATATTGCAACTTTTATTAATTTTTACAGCGTTACAAAACAAATATATCTTCCCACATCTCACATTATCTTATAACACTCGGACTGTGTTTTGGGCTCCAATTATTCAGAATTGTTACGAAACTACACACAATTGAACTATGTTCAAAGTTTTCAAGACCCATCCAAGTCGCCGCTTCAGAAATTTTGAATTAATTTGCCAAGTTAACAATTGCGAGCCATAATTATTAATTCAACAAGCCACGCAGAAAGTAGTTGCAATTAATTTTTCAAATGGATCGATGTTAATTTTTTCTTAAATTGTTAAGTATATTTAAAATAAAAATCGTGATCGTTTTTAGTATACGAGGGTTTTTCACTAAAACAATCATTCTTATGTACAGGCAATTAAAAACACTTACACTTATTAAGATAATACTACAATTTAATTATTATCACCTTTGATAACGTTTTACCATCTTAAACCGCAAAAACAAACTTTACAGGAACGAAGATTTTGTGCGGTCGCGGTACTTAAGAGCGCTAAGGAGTGGTGTTCATCTTGAAAAAACACGATTAAAATTTGTGACCTTATGGAATTAATTATTTAAATTCTGCTTTTGCCAAAATGTTAGAAATTAAGTTGAATGTGCGTACTTATTTTATAAAAATGTCTTGTCCCTTTTATAGGTAGGCACCTAATTTCCATTTTAATACATTAATTTTTAAAATTTTCAAAACTGACCAATTTAATCGACTTCGTATTTCTTAAAATAACCGAATCCTCATGCGTTCACACGAAAAACGGAGCACCCTGTATGTATATTGAAATTAATATCCATAGCTTATCCAAATTTATATGATGTTCACGTCATCAAAAAAAAGTTATTAGATTGTTGATTTGTAATTCGGTTTAAAGTTTGGAAAATGACATATTCTATAAATAATTTACCTGCGCACATATTAGATAGCATAAAGAAAGACTACAATTTATTAGAACTGTCAAAATACGAGGTACTAGGTGACAGCACTGTGTGAAACGTCATCATCTAGTAACCTTGTATCGATGACGTGCCATCATACAGGTTTGGATGAGCTATACGTATGGCCTATCCAAACCTATATGCAATTTACGTCATGAAAAAAAAGTTACTAGATTGTTTATTTATAATTCGGTTTAAAGTTTAGAAAGTGTCATATTCTATAGATGATTTACTTGCCCACATATTAGATGGTATAAAGAAAGACTACAACTTATTAGAACTGCCGATAATGACCGATAAAGATCCAGCGAGTTCAGAACAAGGTACTGACAATGGCCATGGTTCGTGCGAAACAGCGACATCCACCGGGACTTGGAGATGCCGAGTGTGAGAAATTTATCTACATCTAGACTACAGGACTATCACAAAGAGGAGGACCACCGACATCGCCGACCACGGATGATGCTGCGAGAAGACCTGGAAGAGGACACGTGTGACCACGTCGAGGAGTAGACTTGGATGACTCCGAGAGAAAGGATCCGAGCGAATACGCACCACGTTTCTTAAGAGAACATAGTTATATACGGAAAATGGTTTAAGAAAATGTAATAACTTCATTTATGAAACTTTTAAAAGATTCGTTATTTGTATTAATTTTATTAAATTCAATATACACTATTAAAAAAATAGTAAAATAATTACCATTACGTAATGTTTATAATTTACATGGATCCAATTAAAGTCATTGTTCATTAATTAGCTTTAAGACTTTAGAAAGCTTTGCGGTCAAATGCTCCATCGGATATTATTTTCAAAATAATTTAATGTCAAAAGTACTAAAATTATTTAATAGTACCGGATTTTAGAAATGATTTTCACTTTACAGGATCCGAACAGTGATTGTCGAAACGTAATCCGGTTACATTATATTACAACCAAGGAATAAGGTACAAGGTAAATTGTACTAATAGTGATACTATTCTTTTAAATAAAATCAATTTTGTGATGAAAAGTCGAATTATATTACCGATTTTAGTAAATGTGATTTCCTTACAGATAATGGTATTTTTGAAATAGTATTCGATTTATCTACAACTAATTATTATTAAATATGTAAATATTTTTTACTAATAGTGATATAAATTTTAATCAATTATTTACCGTCGATGATAGTTCCGATGATAAAATGACGTCCGACGATTAATCGGCGACTTAGACATAGTCGACTTCCTTAAGGTATGCATTTCGATGGTAATAACAATCGTTTCTAACGAAAAATAGTTACTTAGGAAAATATTTAAGGTAAGGTGTAATAACCATTTATTTAACATTTAGTTCCTTATCGATAATCTTATTTCCTGCTTACACACACTACAAAAAAAAAACGACTATAAAATAATACCACCGTAAGATAGACAGAACAATAACTCATTTTCGATCAAATTGCTGCTTAAAACGCTTTGGCGCAAAAGCCCCATCGATATATCAAAAATAATTCTAATGTCAAAAACGAACTTAACAATTATTTTTAGACGATAATTAAAACATTTCATTACACGAGTCATATTTCTTTCGTTACATTATATTCACCATCGAATAGGTACAATAAATGATACAATAGAATACGTTCAAATTGAAAATAAGAGAAAAGCGAAAATTACTGAATAAACACGGAACGACAATAATCGTATTGTTTGAAATAGTATTCTGCAAATATTGATTTTAGTTAATTGGGTTGGCTCTATTTGATTGCATCGTACTTTATGTGTAGATAAACAGAAGCGTGCGCTGCATATAATTGCACTTTTCGAGCCTTCAACCCCCTTTTTTTTTTCACCAATCAACTGGAAATAAAAGAATCGATTGATAATTTGTTAGATAGACACTATAAAAGGAACGTTTATAGGTATAATTTGTTGTTTAAATTTTGTTGCTCCATCAAATGCGATCAAATAAACTCGAAAAAAAAACAACGGCAACACATACAAACAAAATGGAATGTTTTACCGACAACGAATAACATTAACTTCGATCCCGATAACTTTTTAAGCGCCATAAATTTTCCCTTCAGTTTTATTTCAGCTGGGTCGCACTAAGGCCACGTTTATTTGTTCACAAGTTAAAAATACATATTTGCACATGCCACGCATTAAATGTAGTCGCACTAGTCTCGCTGCTTTTTGAAATTTTCAGTCGACTTTTAAAATAATTATGTTTTTCAACGAACGCAAACGATTAGATCGTAATTCACCGACGTAGGTACAACCGACTCATTATCAAATGGACGGGGCGTGGTCTAAAACAGCGAGATTTAACACACAGCTCTGTATTTCATTTTCTTCGAGGCATATTTAACTATGTAAGTGGAGACGTTTGCATTTACTGACATAAACAAAACATAAATCGTTAAATACGTTACCGACACTTCTACAGGTCTAAAGTCTATGTTTACATTTATGCCGTTGGATCTAAGTAGGTGTATTAATATTAAATTTAAAAATCGGTTGTGCTATTTGTAATATACAGTAGAGTCCAGTTAATCTGAACCACGCCACTGTGAAAATGCGGTTAATCTGAACAAAAGTAAGTTAGAAAAATAATACAGAGGCCAAGTGAAAATAGAACAATGTATAGAAAACATTGCATTTATTACGGTTATAAAAATGATAAAAATAAAATACGTAAATACTGTACTTAATAAATGAATTGTTTGGCTTATTCATAAAGTCAGTAATTGTTTCTTTTGTCGTAATGTTGAAAATGTTGAACGTGTCAGACAGACGCTGGTTAACTTATAGCTTACAGCAATCTAAAAACTTTGTATTTGCTACTCGCTACTGCATTACAAGAATAATTTTGGTTAATCTGAAAATCAGGTAATTCAAACAGGTTTCAGTCCTAATTCGTTCGGATTAACAGGACTCTACTGTATGTGTAATTGTTTATGTTCGGAGTTATTCTAGAAAATTAATAGGTAAATATATTTATTTTCCTATTAATTTTCTATATATTACAATGTCACTATTATGACATATATTTATGTCACAAGTCAATACAAATAACTACAAAATACGCAAAATAGGCATAACAAGCGTCCGTGAGTCTTCAGAGGCATAATCAGTATCTAGTGATTCGTCACCAAGGAACGTTTCCTTTTACTTTAGCTGGATTAAGTCGTTTTACCGTTTTACGTTTTATATTTCTAGCACTATGTAGGCCTAGAAGAATTAGGGCCGTTATTTAAAATAAAAATAATGTAACCAAGATGGTTACTTTTGACATCCGTATTTTATATTTTTTTATAATTTTGATTACTTATTATTTGCATCTCATTTGATTGAGTGCCAATAATAATAACAATTGTATGTTATGTGTAACGGATTAACTGAAAACTGGTCGGGATTCCTAGTATTTAAGAAGTACCCGAAAAAGGCTATTTTCCGTAAAACCATAAACTTTATTTAACTAAACTACATTATAGGAGTATTTAAAACTTTCATTTATTAGGGTTTATGCCAATTTATTGTGTTTTGTTAATGTCATAATTGCAAAACTGAGATGTGTATACTGACGACAATCTTACAATAAGACAGATTGAACGTTAAATATTAAAATATTTATTATGAATTTGTGTGATTGGCTCAAGTGTTACAAAAAACAAATTATTATATTAAAGAACGCCAAAAACCTCGCAAACATGTAGTGGTTACAATTCACAAATAGGTATCGCTTTTTGATTATGTTTATAAGTTAGTGGATGTAGTTGTCACTCGCTCGCTCTGTGCAACGCTGACAATAATTTAATTATTTTGGAAAGAATGTTGTAATTGTTAATCGTCGATATGAATGATGTTTATGTATTTAAGAGTTGAATTGGAAATTTTTATATTACTATCTGCTTATTGATATTAGTAAATTCATATTGATCATATGAGTTTTTCTGGACACACTAAAAAGTATGTTTGTCATTAACACGAAACTGTCCTTATAATTTTATTACTGCTAATATTCTTTTATACAATTACGTAGTTGTACAAATCGGCGATTCGAAATTATTCGCCGATATCAAGAAATTCTATATTTAGATAGGTGTCGGGATTTAGCTGTGTGCTAACAACGCAACTCCACAATTTATATAGATCGAGCTATGTCCATTTCATAATGCGCCGGTCGTACTAAATAATCCATAACTACACGTACACAAAGGTTTTGTAACGTCAGTCATAAGAACTCGTCGAGTATAAATTAAAAAGGTCTCTCTGGAAAGCGTCGGCCCGGAAGATTTACCGATAAAAAGCTCCAGTTCATAAAAGAGCTTTGATTGGCTGGCGAAACGTATAGAAGCCGAAGGAAGATCATTCTGAGCGTGATAAAGTCCATAAGAGCAGAAGAAGCTGCGTTAAGTGCTAAATCAAATCCTGAGGGACTACCGCAATGCTCGCTCCTCAAAAACACAAACGAAGATCGCCGCTTGCGATTACAAACCGCATTCGAAAGAAAGTTTTCTATCGAACTCAACAATAAGAGAAGTCGACCGTTCGTTTGCCGGATGAATTTCCTTAGTCGAAAAAGCAACAGTTAACGGAAAACTGACGTCCTATTCCATTCAAAACAATACGTTACGTTATGGGTTGTTAGGTATCTTTTGAGATTTGAGCACCTTATTGGCGATCCTTCGGCGGAAGATCTGATCTATGTGTAAGAGACGAGACGTGTCTTGTCGCGGATTAAGTAACACACAGAGGAAATTACACAAATATATGGCAGCGCTACACATGTAAGGAGATCGAAGCTCTAAATCTTATTAACCGCTGCGGAAATTATCGCTCGGCCGCGGAATACGAACGGATAGACACATAAAATCAAGTCGATCGACAAGAACGCAGAGAACTCGCCCCGGGTCATAATCGCCAGGTTAAATTAAACCGAAACTCGCTAAGCAAACTTAATATACCCTACTCGTAGTTTTGGCGAAGGAACAAATCGAGCGGAAAATGGACATCATCCATGTGAAATTTCGCATACCGTGAACCGATGCATGCGGTCGATTGACTTTACGGTCGTCAAAGCAGAAGAAAATCAGACATACTAATACGAATGCGAAACATCGTACAGTCTATCGCAATTTAAACGACCCACCAGTAACCCGATTAGCTATGTGTCTACGTTAAAAGGCCGTAAAGATGACGTGTTCGACTACAAAAAAAATTTAATATTTCAATTTATCGCTATTATTTCGTAAGGCATTCGAGTGACATTTAAATTGCTATAGACTGTACTCAACCTATTCATAATATTTTAGTTATTTACGAAACGTGAAATTTTATAAAACGAGACGAAGCCGAGTGTGTTGTTCATTTCACGAACAAAATAAAATCGCTTTTTAGCAATAATATTTTCATGCAGAAATTTTCCTACACGATTCTAGTTAGAAATACTCGATAAATAACACGTGTGTAATAAAAATAGTGATTTGTGAATTACTAGTTAGATAATAATTACAAATATCGTTTGTTGGTAACAAAAGGAACTAATTTTGGTTACCTTGTTAACATTATTATCTATCATCTTTAATTTATTGCAGTATACAAACTACTGTTATCTTTTAATTACGGTCGTAGACAAAACTTATTTCAGGAATTTTAAACAGATTGTTACACAATTACCAAAGACACGTTACCTACTTAAAAAAACAGGTGACAAAACATTACTCGTAGGACATCCTGTATATAAAATTACTGACAAGTTATATTTTCCATTTAAAATTAAATTTATATCGTAGATTTTGATAAAATTCGCTTTTCATTTAAAAAGTCAACGAACGCCTTACGCGACGTCCTTTGAAAAATTTGGTTTAAATATACTCTTTTATGTCGACATATTTTGGCAATCAAAGAATTTTAATGAATCCGTCAATTTAAAGGGACGCCAGCGACAGCGTAATTATTAAAAGATTATCGTCCTTTACTTGCAAAAATTGTATGTAACTCGCCTTCCGCCGGACAGTTTTTCTTTTGAACGTTTTCCTTTATCCTCCGCTGTTTTCGCAATATTAAAAGATAAAAGTGTTTTTTCGAGCGCAATTCATTATTCTTTTTTTCTCGGCAAAATTAAAGTTACGCTAACAATAGTAACAATACTTCAGTCTTGAAAATACATTTTCGATTATTTAATTGCCCAAACTACGTCAAATTTTGCTCAAGAATAAATCGCCGAATCTGTAATTTCCCAGATTAGATCCTTTTAGGTTCGTCGCAAGCTATTAAATATTTTCTGTTTATCTCTAAATTTTAAGTTTACGAAATCAAAGATGAAGAGCGAAAACTTTGAAATCTAATATTTTATTAACGGCGCTCCCTGGAAATTTATTTCGATAAAATAAATTTTTAGGACAAAAAAGATATTGTAACGAAATGTCGAAGACCTACTCTATAGGATGTTCATTCTCCCTTTTGACGTACTTAATTTTAAAACTAATACAAAATTAATTACCTCCATTAATATACTTACAGTAAATTCCCTCAAAAGTCACCGTATTTCTTTATCAATTTTTGTCTTGTTTATTTAAAACTATGCATTTTTGCTTTTTATTTCATTACAATTTTGTCTTTATGATTTACATAATAATATAACTTCGTAATACCTATCAATTAATAAAAATCTTTTTAATAATTTGACAAAAGTTGTTCGATAATTTAGCTAAACATATGTAGGTATTTCTGATAATTATGAATAAAATTAATTCCGAATCATGTTTTATTTTAAATTTAATTACATAATTAAAATTCTAGATCATGTAACGATGTCAAGGTGCGGCATAAAATGATAAATATTCGTCGATCGATAGGGAATAACAATGAGCTTATAAAATGCACGCGGTACGACCAGTAATTTATTTGCACAGATTTGTTAGATTCGTGCTGAATAATTAGGGTACATTAGTATTGCAAATGCCATTAGTCGGCTGGCGAATTTACAAATTCAACTAAAAGAATCGGCGTTTCAGGTTAACACCACCCTTTTATGACGTAAATATATTCGCTACCCACATCGGTAAAACAGTCAAATAGGAAAATTAGAGAAAAATCCCTTCAGTTTGCAACTAAATGACATTTGAAGCGTTGAATTTGCAAATTTTGAAGTGCCGATTTTTTAAAATAAGAAATTTGATCCAACGCTACCTACCTACGTTTAATTTAAAACAAAACGATAAAAAAAATTACTTTTAACAAAAGCACTTTAGGAAATTCGGCCTAAGAAATTAGTAGGAAGTGGAGGAGACTTGGCACAGTTGTTAATTGGGACTTGCCGATGAAAATGTCAAAAGTCCCATAAATCTAGACTGTGTTTCAGGCGTCGCCTTGAAGAAAAAACGCTAAAAACGAGTAATTACATCAGAATCTACTTTGCGATTCATTTTGCGACAAAAATACCTATACGATAAAATAAACTAGATGGAATTTCCTACAATTTATGTTGTTGTCATTTTTCTGTAAAGTGAAGTCATTTTTCGACGTGCCAGCTCCATAAAGTCTACTGTATCACGTAAATCGACGATAATAAATAATTAGCATAGAAAAATCACACTTCACCTTTGTATATATACAGTGGGTTAGATTGTATGTGGCACGGCAAATATTTCGGCTATTGTATGAATTAATAAAAAATGTTGTATGTGAAAGTTATTAGATTATTTATTCTTAATAATGTGTTAAAATCAGAAAAACAATTGAACATCAAATAATTCAGATAAAGCAAATAAATTTAACATTTTAAATGGAACGTACCCAGTATTATTACATATTCTGAAACTACAAGAATTTATCTTTACAACGGTATATCACATGTTATACTTATTTCATTAATTAAAGGCGTAATACACTAAATAACTGATCGTGTTGAAAACGTAGACAATATAAACAATGGTCGCATTCAGGGAATTGTAGTGTCGAAACGCTGCAGCGCTGTAACGCTTTATCTTGCCTGAATAAACATTTTTGGTACTAGTTATTTTTCAGCTTTTCAGCTAAGTTGGCAATTTTGTTTGTAAAAACTTAAATTTTTATGTAAAACTTACCTTGTAATATCTTCAACCATTCATTCTTCTTACCTTACTGCAAGGGAAATGACTTCGTTTCCGAATTGTAACGTTATAAGCCATCTTTATTTTTTGCATAAACCAAAACATATACAAGCAACATAATTTGTTAGGTTAGAACGCATGGATGCGTCATTGCTTTATTTAGTTATAAAGCGTTAAGGCGGAATATTTATATGCTTTAATGTTTTACTAAAGCGCTGCAGCATTGCGAGTAAAGCAGACACCATTCAGAGTATCGCTTCGACAAAGCGCTACACACATGACACACATGCGAATTGGTACGTCGTTAGGTGATGAACGTGAAAAAATCTTCTGCGGGCAGGAGTTATGCAGTAATAAAGTTCGTCGCCGTCACCACTTGATACTTTCACCGTTGCATCACGAAAATCATTAGTTCGATTTTCGTTTCGACCTTTAAAGTATCTTTCAGACAGTTATAAAACATTCCCGAGATATGTTGATAAATAAGTACAAAACACATAATGCATTTTACAATTAGAGACAAAAACAATAGGCCTAACAAATGATCGTTTAGTAGCAAGAAGTAAAAACTTTCCGCAATTGTTAAAATTAAGCCTCTCGCTTGCGAAAATTTTAAAAGTGGCTATATAAATCCTGGTTGTGCGTAAAATGGTGCCCAATTTTCAATTTTTTCGCAACGACTCAAGAATTTTAGCAATAAAGATGCATGTGTGTACAGGCAGAATTGCAAGATAGATTCTGGTGAAAAACTCATTTTCGCGCATTTTTCTCAAAATGCAGGGGTCGTAGTGGAGTTTGAGGAAAAACATGCAAACAGTATAGGAATTTTTTTTAAATACTACTCTTTAAGAAATTAATTTTAAAATTATGTATTTTTTATACAGTAAAATTATTTGAATAATCACTATCTACTGCCTTTATATCGCAAAATTATAAGTTTACTCTATTTTTAATTTAAAAACGATTCGTCTGCCCTTAAGCATTGAAAATTTCCCTATTACAAACTATAAACCAGATAAAAGTTTAATCGCATTTTTATGGGACCGATAAAATACAAAGCAACTAATAAAACATGTGCGCCACCTACTTACATATCTTTTCTGAGTGCGAACAAAGAACTGGACGTTTTTAAAATAAAAACAGGATTTCCTAGTAACCTATTCATGTACTCGAATGCATTTATATAAAGAATTCTATCAAAATCGTTTCAGATCTTTCGCGTCAGTGGTACACCCAGCTAACAATTTTTAAATTTCGCGGCGGATTTCTATTGGTATTACATGAAAACATTTGCAGTCAGTAGCGGTGATAAATTAGGCGAAAGAAATTTTGAATTGTTAGAGTGACGAAATATTATACTTGCTGTTACATATATAAATAATTACGTCCAGTTTCAGGTACCGTATTTATTCTAATAAACAGCGCCCTCTAATAGTAAGCGCCCTCTAATAGACAGCGCACCTCCAAGCTGAAAAAAGTTATAAACAGCGCCCTCTAATAGTAAGCGCGCTGTTTATTAGAGGAATGTTAGGCTTAGTCTAAAGTTCCGTGCTGTGCGCGTACTATTATTGAAATAATTGAAATTGAATTATAAAAATTGTTTCTAAAATTTAAGAATGGTGACGTTGGATGTTAACTTTTTTTTGAAAATTAAATGGAAAAAGTTATAGATAGCGCCCTCTAATAGACAGCGCACCTCCAAGCTGAAAAAAGTTATAGACAGCGCGCTGTTTATTAGAATAAATACGGTATTTTACCACATATTATTTTTGAACATGTTTACATTAAAATATTATTAATTTAATTTAATCATTTACTGCAGTACATCACTGCCTTTGTTATTTAACCTGACATTGACCTTTATATACGAGTAGCACCAACAGAAATCCGCCGCGAAATTTAAAAATTGTTAGCTGGGCAGTGCTTGTTTCAGTAGTTCGAATTTTAAATTACGGCGTCGTATCATTCGTGTGTGCGAGGAGTGCTTATTCGGTTTATAAGGTCTTTTTGCGTGTGGATGCGCGAGTGTTATGTGTTGTGTTGTATTCTCTAAAAGGATTACAAAAAGGATTAATACGACGAGGAAAGGTAGGATCTTTCTTTGTCGACTAACTATCTATGTATTTATAAAGTGTAAAATACATGAACCTTTAAGCTCTAACACAAATTCTCTGAAAATCGAGCTTGGTTAGGCTCTTGGATAGGGACTCGGTTAGGGCCCCTCGTGTGAGGGGAATGTTTATTCGACGGTCCAATTTCGCGAACGAAATTTTATTTTACGCACGTTTTCGCGATAAAGGGGTTGGTGAAGTAGAATGAAATATGAAGCGTACTTAATAATGCAGTTCGCAGTTAATTGAAGAATCTACGTTGAAAATTGACGATAGAGGGAAAACAAACGATGCCGAAAAAGGTAGAAAAATAGAAAGAAAAATTTAGAAGTTTATAATTTATTCTTCGTCCGTTACAGACAAGTGGCAGTCGCAGCGTCAACAGTGTTAGTCTGCATTTTACGTAAGTAGGTATTAACAAGAAAAATATTTCAGAATTTTAATGTTTTTAAATGCAATTGCAATTATTTTACTAACGAAGTGAAAATAAAGGAACTGTGCGGGGCTAAAGATGCGGTGCGGTTAGTTTCCTGATTACCTACCTAATACTCAAAAATAAGGAAATTTTCTGAACTTACCGTCAAAACTGCAGTAAGCGCTTTCGATATTAGTTTTTATGGGATTTAGTTGATGCAAGTTGATGTAAATGAGCCATTCAGGAAGAAACGAAGACAGAGAAAAGATTGACGGAGCGCTAGAAGATCTTAGTAGACTCGCGCCTTACAATAATTGGATGAAGAAGAACAGACCGTTTGTCTTTTTTTATGTTTATGACTTTGGATCGAGCCAATTAGCCGTCTATTTAGGGGGTCGATTCTAAATCATGTTAGTACGAGTATTACGTCACAAACGTCCATGGTTGCAGCGGGATTCGAACCCGCAGCCGTGCATGCGCCAGAAGAACAGTTTGACAGGATGACCATCTGATTGTTAACCACATGACCCTTGACTGTGTGTCTATTATGTACATAAAATAGAATAAGTTCGAAGGTTGTAAACAAGTTAAGTTGTAATGGTCCAAGATTTGGAATTGACTTTGGTTTGTTTGCCGTGGAAGCGTCGTTTGTAATTGTTTTAAATTTGACCTCGATCGGGGTTTCAATTATAAATTTAGGCCCTTAATTCCAACCCCTCTTAAGTACTTTGATCTTATGGATCTAAGCAACGCTTAGATCAATATTTACGTGGGAAATCTGTATCTAAAAGCATGCTCGAGTCCGAGTACGTGCGAAATATCGACTACAAGACGGGCATTAAATCTTGAATAAAATAAGGTGACCCCCCTTATTTATAGATAAGATCCCGAAGAGAAAAAGCCGTTTGCTCACCCTGAGACTATAAATACATCGAGGTAAGTCCCACCTAATAAAATTATTAAATTATTCAAAAATGACTTGCTTCGGGGTCGATTGAGTTTGCTATTCTTAAAATGCTTCCACTATTGCTTTCGACGTTAATTAAGCTTTTTTTTAAATAGATTACACACGAAGATACGAAAAGTTGATGGAATATACCTTATAAAAGCAGACCGACAGCGGTACCGCTTGTTTATTGTGGCAATAAAGGAAACCGAACTTTAGCATTTTTCGTGTTAAATTGATCGAATTTATATTTAATACGGCATCGCTTATATTTTAGACGTCCGCGATTCCGGACTAGAATAAATTGTATTATATTGGCACTAAAAGGAATTTATATACGAAATACTTTAATAACAAATTTTACCTACATGCGAAATTTAAAGAAAAAGGCTTCAAAAGTCGTTGCGTTGGAAAAGAGCTTGAATTTCAGGTAGTTTTGCGTTATGTGCCTATTCTTCTTAATTTTGAATTTTGTGGAATTTCCGTTGGCTCTATTTGGATTTTAAAATTTTGCAATGTAGTTTCGTCGAAATTTTTAAATAATTTCAACACGTTACGACACGTGAATGTAGTAAAATATTTGCTCAATGTTCTTTGTTTATTCATTATATTCATTATAACGGATTTTAATTGGGGCCGTTGAAGGCGAGGAATGGTTTATATGCCGGAGCGGTGAAAAAATATTCGCTCGTATAATTTTGTTACCCGACTATATAGATAACGCACAATGCGATTAATTAAAGTTAACTTATGAATTTCTACATGGAGTTGCCAAAAGTGAAATAAACTTTAGGTAATATTAATTTTACCTACTATACGGAAAATTAAGCGTTTTATATTTCGAAATTAATTATAATTGTTATTAAAATCCGAGAGACGAACGAAAGTTCATTAATTAACAGTAAGGAAGACAATAGCGTGTTATTTAATTTAAAAGTTAAATATTCAGCTGGTCGGGTTTCGTGTAATAATTGTAAGATACATTATAATATAGATATAAAATCGATATTTTCGTATTGCATCGTCAATTTTAATAAATTACAGAAATCCGCCTAAAACCTGTCTTATTTATTTCTGATACGCTTACAAAAATTGAAGACCGAAATCGAATGTCAACCGCTCGACCGCATCGCTTGCCAAGCAAAAGTTGCTGTTTCGCTACACTACAAATACCTAGAGGTTTTGCCAATCGAATACGTATACAGTAATCGGAAACCATATAAAATTGTTAAAAATATGGGCACGTCAATTTTCGGGATCGAAAAGTGCATTATCGACCTAATTCAATCTACGCATGCAATGTTTTATTAATTCGAGAATTAACAGAATTTTCAATATTTACGTAAATTTGTTAAATTATCGACAAATAACGTATAAGCAAATATTAGTTTTTTCGGTAAGTAATTTCTGTAAACAAATTAACGGGCACGCCTTGGATTGTGTCTAAACTTGATAATCTGCTTATTAGCTATTTAGCTACCTATAAACCATAAAAGAAAAAATCGTTTGCAACGCAAGTAAAACAGCACAAAACAGAAATAAAAAACTAACACGTCGCGAAAAACTATTTTAACAATCGATTAAAGCATTAGCTGCGAAAGACATCGGCCTTAAGAGCGGAGTTTAAAAGGTTAATGGAAGAAGCTCCACGTACAACAAAACGACAACGAATTTGAAAGCGAGGTGTTCGAAAAATATAGAAATATTTTAGATTTAAAATACATAGATTCACAATCACACGAAACCGAAATAAGGTTGTCGAGTAAATTTTAGTACAAGAAATGTGCTCCTGGGAAATGACAAATATCCAATTTTATCATTATTTTATCTTTAGTCCAGTGTCGTTAGACATGAAAAATGAAAAGCCCGAAACAAGGAGGCAATGAATTTTCGTAAAATTTGCGTTTGCAATAGAGAGAACTTATAAGAAGTTTGCCCTTTAAAAATTACCGCCATTTCGAAAATCCAAAAGTTTTTCGAAAAAGTATGAAAATATTTAAAAATATCATTATTTCTATAATAATTAAAGTGTTTATAGTCAAGAAAATATAAGATTCTTGCGGTTCTCGGATTGCCGAATATGAATTTACGGTTGAAAAATCAAAATGGCGAATGTATAACTCGGTTAAAAAGTAAATTTCAAAATTAAAGCAAAATTACCAATTTGCTGAAACAGCATCAAATTATTTACAAAAGATGATGAAAAATGATAAACAATCGTTATAAAAAAATTACTCTATAAAAAAAAGTAGATAACCTTATCTAAGCAGTCTGGCGACACGTCATCGGTAAAAAGTTACTAACGATTGTTTATTTGTAATTCGGTTGAATTGCGATATGCCAGCGCTGCGTGAAACGTCATCATCTAGCAACCTTTTATTAATGACGTGTGAATCGCCAAGCCGCTTGGATAGGCCATAGCAACAATAATAAAACGAATATTTTTATTTTCAAATTAAAATTAATTTTCTTCATTTTCCTCATTCTCGATTTCATTATTCAATATCACCGGTTATTAAAAAAAGTTGACTTTTATTTCTCAACTTTGGGAGTGAATATCTCGACAGGGGCGCATCGTAGAAAACAATTTATAGGAACTTATAAGTAAATTTTGACGTGATCCATACGATCCCGTGAGATTTCCTGGATATCTCGCATAAAAATGTTAGACGATTTTAAGATTTTTTTAAAAACTTCAACTCGGCATAACTTTGGTTGCAGTGAAATATGCAGCTCAAACTTTCTACTGCAGTTTACTCTGATAATGGTACTATTGTGTGCGACTCGAAACCATCAGTGGTCGGTGAATATCCTTTTCTAGTTTTTCCCACCACAATTTTTGCTATTTATTTTTAGTTCGAGAATTTTACTTAAGGCGAAAGGGGACGGCTACGTGTAACAAGTGTGCAACAAAGACACATATATCGGAAAAGTATTTAGCGATTTATTCGCAAACGGCTTAAGCGATTTTTAATGTAAAAAATGATTATATTTTAAAAAGATAATAGAATTTGCGCCACGGTTTTACATTTTTGATATTTATTTTCGTTTTCAAAATATTTTGTCCAAAAAATTTATTAAACAAAAATTCAAAAATCTGAACTACGACGCACCTGTAGATAGGTGTCCTAAACACAAATCTTTTTTTATTTTTTAATTGCGACCAATAATAACGCCCGAAACAGAAATTTTCGTTTTTCTTTGACAATTACGTGCCGCCTGCTATCAATAACATAAAGTTGCGATAATTAATCGGTCGGAACGGTATTCCGAGAACTAAATACCTTTTGTTTTCTTTTATAAATTAGGTACTACCACCAAGTATGAGTAGGAGCGCATGGAGATTTTACGCCGGTCGCGATTCATGATCGGTGTACGAAAAAGAAAGAGTGAAGTTCTCGATGAAATAGTACGCGCAGACCTTTGTTTGCACAAATATTTGTACGATGCAAGTCTGCATAAAACTCAACAATATAACTAATTCGTATGTAATTTTGTAAACAATAAAAATTTAAATACCAAACCTCAATAAAATAATTATACAAATCCACATAATCAAACACTTTACCCCAAAACTTACTAAAATATTGAAACATACCGACATAATTATGAATAATCACAAATGTTTTATAATTATTTATTAGCAATTATTAATTAGAAGTTATTGTTCCTCTGGCTCCCGAATTGGCATATTTCTGCATTTTCGAGGATCTACAATTTCTAACGCTAAAACTTTAAAAAAAAAATTGTAATTTTGGTAACATTTTGATGCTCCAAAAATATTCATCAGGATAAATTCGTTCTACAAAAATATCTTTTGGAGTCCATACTATAAAAGTTCATCCATATTAAAATATCCACCACCGATAGACATAATTCCCCAAACAGCACTATCAACTACTGAAAGTTGATTTACTTTATATTCAGAATGATTTGCAGATAGTTTTTGTGAGTTTGTGTTATATTTCGGCGTCGGTGTCGGTTCACTTGTTACTTTTTTTTCTTCTTTACAATATGGACACTCAAATTTTAGATTCCACACAAGTAACTGTATTTTCCAAGATATCAATCTAAAATAACCCTTGGAACTCTCAACGCACGTTCTTTGGTGGTTTTCCAATGCTCTTATTTCTCGTAGAAAATGTTGACCGTCTATTATAAATCGACCATTTATGGAATTAATGACAGGATCCCGACTAGGATCATGAGAACCAACTTCAATGTGTAAGTTGCCAATTCTTTAATAAAAATATATTACTAGATCCCATAATAAATATTTAAAAATATACATAATTTAGAGATCTATTCTGTAAAGAATTCGATATTTTGAAATGTCTTTTAAAAAACTAACAACCAATCAGAATTGAAATTTTTATACACTTTTATAGATTCTACATTGTACAATTAACAGATTTACAAAATATGTAGACCCAATACCTTACGTACCGTTATCTATTTATGTAAATTTATATGTATGTATACCTTTATTATTATACCCTTAATTATTTACCTTTCATCTATCGAGTCACGTTCTACTATAGTTCTAGAAATATTTTGCTGTTGCCTACAACATGCGTTATTAGTATTTTTTATAATCATGCTAATAACGATGTATCCTTACAACTGAGATGAAGTAGAGTTTATCAAGACGGTATGTACATCATTCTCAAAATTATATATGCTAGGATCTGCTTGCTGCGAATATTAAAAAACATAGTTTAAATTTAAATTATTAACAATATAACATTGGATATTGAGGGTTTAAAGAGGAAACCAGATAACTTCATGCTTGCTCTCATTGGAGATAATCAATCGTGTATCATCATTAATGTATCAAAACATCGTTTGTAATTTTATTACAGTAAGTATAGGTATTTGTTCAACGTAAAACAATTGTAATAGTTATTTACTATGTTCCACTCGCCATGTTATAGAGAATACGCTATATAAGTATAAGTACCTACATCATGAATTTCTAAAGACGATTCGATTTGATTTATTAACTTACGAGTTATAAATACCTAGTTTTATTTAGTTCTAAAATATTATGCTAATCGCATTAGCTAATTGTACAAATAAACGAACAGTAATACGATTAGTGATTAGTGATTAGTCCTCCGATTACAGAATCGACCGATTATATCGCACTCTTATCTTCCTGGTAATAGGCGATATGTAATTGTCAAAGAAAAACGAAAATTTGTTTTGGGCGTTATTATTGGTCGCAATTAAAAAATAAAAAAAGATTTTTGTTTAGGACACCTATCTACAGGTGCGTCGTAGCTCCGATTTTTGAATTTTTGTTTAATAAATTTTTTAGAAAAAATATTTTGAAAACGAAAATAAACATCAAAAATGTAAAACCGTTGCGCAATTTTTAATAGAATTTGAAATAAATTTTATTTTTCAAAATAAAAATATCTAATTCCGTTTGGATTTAAACAGCTAAATAAATTCCGCGCCATCTGTTGAATGCGAAACTCACTAAGAGGCCGTCCCCTTTCGCCTTAAAGCTAAATCCTAAAGTCTCTCCGCTTCGGGTAGGTTATAGGATCGGTAGATAGGTTGCAGTGGGAGGGACGTATAAAATGTTTTTGCTACAGATTCTATTTTCTTCGGCGCGCAAAATGCAAATGACAAACAGTAATTAACAAGTTAAAAAATACAGTTAAAACTGTAATTTGAGAAAAACAATGCAATATAGATACAGCTACAGTAGCTATACAGTGCAGTAATACATGTTATACAGTAATTGACAAGTTAAAAAATACAGTTAAAACTGTAATTTGAGAAAAACAATGCAATGTAGAT
Organism: Rhagophthalmus giganteus; assembly: GCA_036326145.1. Classification (NCBI taxonomy): domain Eukaryota; kingdom Metazoa; phylum Arthropoda; class Insecta; order Coleoptera; family Rhagophthalmidae; genus Rhagophthalmus; species Rhagophthalmus giganteus. The sequence continues at coordinate 19,844,240 of JARFJA010000036.1, read as the reverse complement.
ACAGCTACAATGGCTATACAGGCTATAGGCAGTGGCTATACAGTAGATGACATACTGAAAATTTATTCATGTGGGGAGGGGGGACGTCTTTGGGTAATTCTAATTAATTGATATTTCTATAAAGTCTATAATACATTTTATCAAGTAGTGTTGAATAGTATACAACATACTCCCCTTGTCCTAATAATTAATTTAATAAAAAGTGATTAAAACAAAAATTCAATTGTCTGGCAGTTCGATATTTTCCACCATATCTCTTAAATTCACAAAGAAAATTTTAGTAATGTTATGACGTAGGTTTTGCGCCGTGGGAGCTTCGACTATAAATATTTGTAAAAAAAATTGAAGGCCCAAAAATCGCCTTTTTGAAGTTCGAATTTTTTGTAATCGCAAATGCCAAGTTTTGTGTGAAATTTCGGGCATAAGGAAACAAGATGGGCAAAATGTGCCAAAAATGATAGTTTTAATTCCAGAACTGTTCAATCAACCATAACTGAAATACGGCATTTTCCACAAACCTCTGACGCACGACATTAAACAAAAAGGATCGTCATTTTGAAACAAGTTAAGATAGAATTAAAATATTTTGGTTTTAAACTACTTACATATAGGGGTCATGATCGGCAAAAATATATTTTTTTTAAACGGTCGAGTAACTGGACCTCTTAAGGATGAAGGTTTTACGAAAATCTATTCTGTATAACTGGGTTCCGAGGTGAAAACCTTACTACACTGGACTACTTCGATTGCTTTTGTTCGATTATATTTTATTATATAAAAATTATTACGTATTAATCGAAATAAAACGGTGTCTCAGTATAATATAACGTCGGTCGGGGCTGTCGAGGCCAACATGTCATTGATAAAATAAACCATTGACTAATTAGGTTTATATTTTGAATGTAGGTACAAATATAAAATAATAATCGTATCTAGCCTTTTAGTTTAAATACGCAACGGTGTCGTTCAAAATCATGGGGCATTTCCGACACGCACGGGAATGAAAAATAAATGATACGTCACCGACAATTTATCAAACGATGACGACGAGAGTTCTAAAAGACATTTTTATATGATAAAATACGATTCTGTTACTCGACCTTCTAAAATTTTTAAATCGTCGCATTTTATAAACTGACAAAAATTTAATTTATAAACAAAAAATAAAAATTTGAACGCGAACACGAAACAAAAGGTGGCAGGTATCGTATATATCGCTTTGAATTAAGCCCGTCTCGAAACTGTGCGCTTTCGATTGTTAATTAACAACGAAATTAATTAAATAATTCTCGTCGTTCGTATAAAAAAACGCCCCCTTTCCCGCGCCCGCGCGATGCTCGTCGAAATTAATCAGATTTTAAACTTCCATAATAAAATTGTAAAGCGTTCTTGTCGAAAATTTTCAATCGAGTTAAAATTCCCGAAGCAGCTAGAAACCACAAAGGAATAAATGAATAAAACATGCAATTTATTATGCGCGCACTTCACCTACTTTCGATTTTTCACGACCGACCCGGACTCCTTGTTTTTTTTCCGGGTGTAACGATGTTTAATATTTCATAAGTGATAGGTATCTGAAAACCTCATCTCGCATCCCCATTACGCAGTAATGCACGGTTCAGATCGCGCTCATCCTCCCTCATATATACAATGATTAAACCGGGTCGCACTGAAGTTCGCAATATCGGTCGACACTTCTGAAGAGAAGTAGGCCGTGTCACGTTGAGAATGGAAGTTCCTTTGAAGGCTAATGGGTTGTGTTGGTTCCCAATTTTCTGGAAATTTGCGTGCTCTTTCGTGGCACGGAAGAGGTTATTAGGCTTCTCGTGTTTATACCTGAGGTGATATTATAAGGTCATCCGAGAATTCCGTATGGCACCCGCATCGATTTTAATAAGATCTCGAACTCCGAAACTGAAACTTTGATTACGGTGTTCCCATTCAGCAACCTCTAAGATGAAGCTCGCGCATGCAAAGTTTGTAGTCATACTTACTATAAATTAATTAGTACTCATTGGTCGACTTTGTCGCAAGTTAAGTATAACTTCGTTTTGTTACATCTTTTATTGCACTATTGAACGAGCGACGTTTTAAATCGTGGAATAGGATTGGACGGAATTTTGCAACTGCAACAGATGCGACAGCTACACGACGAAAGTACTGACCTGCACGATTTTTCAATTGAACGTCTCTTCCACACGTCCGATCGCGATTCGATTAAGACTTCTCTTGCACGCTTGAATATTTATCGAACGTCGGCGTCAAATTGGACAAATTAATTAAGTGACCGTAAAACCCTAGACTGAGGTTTAACAATCTGCGGTTGCCTGCAGGTCTGGACTTGGGAAGTTTGCATGTAGTAAACTGAGATTTAATTAATAGTACATAGGCAGTCCTTATAGCAGTGACGGAATTTCCGAAAATTTTTATTAATTGTTAATTAATAATGCGGTTGCACCCTTAATCCGGACTATCCTTTGCCGTATAATTTGAAATTTAAATACGAATTCGTTATTTTCCGATATGGAAACTGTAGGTATATAACAATCGATTTTCAGCTTGGCACGTGACAATTTAAATATTGAAATTGTTATGTTGACATTTTATTCGAGGGTTGCCATATTTTTTCGTTTGCCTTTCACTTACTCGAGCTATCGGACTGTAGATTTTTCTTTTGTCTTAAGTGGGGAGTTTTATTGAAATAGCAATACCTTACCCGTGTGATAATTTTGAAAAATAAACCGATAAGTTACTCCAAAATCATCATCATCCCTCGACCCCTTTCATCCACTGTTGGATGAAACTGTCTTCCGTCTTGTGCCTTGTTTATCCAGTTTCCTGCTACTATGCGTATGTCGTCGCTCCATCTAGTTGGTTGTCTACCCCTGTTTCTCTTGTTTTCCCTAGGTCTACACTCTATAAGTATCTTTGTCCATCTGTTACCACTCATACGGATTATATGGCCTGCCCATCTCCACTTGTAGTCTAAGAGCTGGTGAACATTTTCACATCCGAGTTTGCACCTCTTGAAATCTTGTAGGAAGGTAGTTTATTTAAGTCTGGCTAGGGAATGGACCACCCTTTTAAGCAACTCCGGTTTCGAACTACCCCACAATCGTTTAAAATTGCAAAAAAAAGGGATGAGACATTGTCGTTTATACCTCTTGAAATTTTGAAGGAAGGTAATTTTTTTAAGTCTGGCTAAGGAATTGACAGTCTGGCTAAGCAACCCCGGTTTCGAACTACCCCACAATCGTTTAAAATTGCAAAAAAGGAATGTGAAATTGTAAGGAGAATTGTAATGGGATTGAAATTTTATAGAAAAGTAGTCTTATTTCAAGTCTGCTTGAGGAATGAACCACCTGATTAGGTAAATACGTCCGCGAACTACCTCTTATCGTTTAAAATTAAAATATATTCGAAGTTTTCATTTGTACTTCTTGAAATTTTGTAGGAAGGTAGCTCTTGTACGTTTGGCTAAGGAATGCACAGTCTGGTTAAAAAATTCCGGTCGCGAACTACCTCTTAGTCGTTTAAAGTTGTAAAAAATGGGTGTGAAATTCTAATTTCTATCTCTTGAAATTTTGTAGAAAGGTAGGTTTTTTTTTAAGTCTGGAAGAGAAATAAACCACCTGATTAGGTAACTCAGTTCAGCGAACTACCCCTAATCATTTAAAATTAAAATATATTCAATATTTTCATTCGTACTTCTTGAAATTTATATCATCCCATACCTATTGAAGTATGAAAAAATAATTTCCAAACGGCCAGGCCGGTTTTAACCTAGTTACAGACAGTGTTAAAGTTGCATTTTGAAATAATGCATTAATTACATTCTACCTTTTGTCGTTTTTGCAGCAGCTTGTTAATAATATTTAAAAGAAAAAAGTGTCGTAAGCCAGACAAATCTGGCGGCTTAGCGTCAAAAAAAAATCGGAAAATAGAATTTTTATCGGCCCGTCATAGACATCGCAATGCTTCCTGTAAAAATTTTCATAATAGGTGTGAAATAGAGATGATTTAAATTTCAAGAGGTATAAATGACTATTTCAAATATATTTTAATTTTAAATGATTAGCGGTAGTTCGCGGAAGTAGTTACCTAATCAGGTGGTTTATTTCTCTTCGAGACTTAAAACAAAACTTACCTTTCTACAAAATTTCAAAACATAGAAATTAGAATTTCACACCCATTTTTTACAACTTTAAACGACTAAGGGGTAGTTCACGACCGGAGTTGCTTAACCAGACTGTATATTCCTTAGCCAGACGTACAAGAGCTACCTTCCTACAAAATTTCAAGAGGTACAAATGAAAACTTCGAATATATTTTAATTTTAAACGATAAGGGGTAGTTCGCGAATGGAGTTACCTAATCAGGTGGTTTATTTCTCTTCCAGACTTAAAAAAAACTAACTTTCTACGAAATTTCAAAAGATACAAATTAGAATTTCACACCCATTTTTTACAACTTTAAACGACTAAGGGGTAGTTTGCGACCAAGTTGCTTAACCAGACTGCGCAATCCTTAGCCAGACTTGCAAAAGCTACCTTCCCACAAAATTTCAAGAGGTACAAATGAAAATTTCGAATATATTTTAATTTTAAACGATAAGGGGTAGTTCGCGGACGTATTTACCTAATCAGGTGGTTCATTCCTCAAGCAGACTTAAAATAAGACTACTTTTCTATAAAATTTCAATCCCACTACAATTCTCCTTACAATTTCACATTCCTTTTTTGCAATTTTAAACGATTGTGGGGTAGTTCGAAACCGGGGTTGCTTAGCCAGACTGTCAATTTCTTAACCAGACTTAAAAAAACTACCTTCCTTCAAAATTTCAAGAGGTTCAAACTACAATGTCTCACCCCTTTTTTTGCAATTTTAAACGATTGTGGGGTAGTTCAAAACCGGAGTTGCTTAAAAAGGTGGTCCATTCCCTGGCCAGACATAAAAAAACTACTTTCCTACAAAATTTCAAGAGGTACAAACTCGGATGTGAAAATGTTCACCAGCTCTTTGATTGGCTTTCGTGATATATCGCATAATATCAATTACTTTTGTTCTTTCTCTTCGTGTTACTCCTAACTTTAAAATGCTTTATACGTACTTTTTTTTGATCGATTTTGGTAGAAAAATATCCAGGCGTCAGATTAATCAGAAGAATTATCTACGTATTCGAAAATTACGGCGACAGCCGGCGCGAATCAAAATATCGTTGATAATAGAGTTTAAAAATTTTGCCGAACAAATATTTGCCGACCTTCTTTCGCTATTTGAAGAGAAATGGATTCGCGGAAACGTGGAATTCACGGAACAAATCCCCGAATCTAAAAGCATCGATCCATTTGAAGGACTTAGCCCGATAAAGCGATTCCTTAAATTTTCCGGTTTTATCGCCGACGTCGTTATAGCTTTCTCATTAACGGCTCCTAACGTGGAGCATATTTGCTAAAGTACCTACTACTCTAAATTGATTTTTCTTTTGGACGTTAGTTCTCGTCGTGCACGTTGCAGGCAAGAATTATTTACGAAAGGTGCCAAAAGTTTCGCGTTACTAATTTAATTGTTCCAAGCTCGAATGACGTTAAGACTAAAATTGACGACGCCGAAGGAACTTTACAGACACTTTGTCTCTTATCGAATTTTAAACTCGACGTCTTAATAAAACAGGTTTTCCTATTTAATTTTTGATGTTATGACAAAGTTTATAATCTATCTCGGGGATTTTAAATGCAAAGTAAAAGAAAAAGAAAGGCTTAAATAAGAAAGTCGAGTAAAAACAGTTTTCGAGCTTTTTGATTTATAAGAATAAAATCAATTTTATTACTTAACGTTAGTGCTACAATGTAGGTACAGCTTTGATAAACATGTTTTGTCGTCAATCGAGTTATCAAAGGTAGACAACCTATTAAGCACTAGAACTTAAATTTCTCATTTCAAACAGGAAGGTGTTAAACATATAGATCCTAAGTACATATATAGAGAACATAAAGGATGCCGACGATGTGCTAGGACTTGTAAAGACGAAGCGTCGCCTGCATGCGTCACTTCAACGTCCACTTACTCTAAAGGTTGTAAAGCATGGGACACAGTTATTCACTTAAAAATTCTCGACAGATTTGATCAAATTTGACATATCGAAAATTGAGACAGCATAGCATTATCTTGAATTTTTGAGATATACAGTGGAAGTTCCCATAAGAGGACACTCACGGGACCAACTTTTTTGTCCCTTTATTGGAGGTGTCCGGTTGTGGAAATAGTATACTAAAAATTCGGTTTTCAAATTGTTTGTGTATTTTTATTTAGAATTTTATTTAATTTTCGAATACAAAATACGTAACATAATTTGTCAATTGTAATAAAATAAAATATAAATTCTTTTAACGGATAAAATTCAACTTAAATGTCCACGTATTAATCATTTCAATACATAATTAAAAATATAAAAATATGTTTAAGGTTGGTATAATACATACAGGTGAAAATAAAATTGTTATATGCTGATTACTTGAACGAAATTCAAATGTTAGTTTGACATAATCTTGCATTTTTTTGCTGCAAGAGTCATTTTGAAAATGACTTTCTAAATTTTTGATGCGCTGAAATGCAGTAAAATCGTCTCTTGCAAATTTTTTTAAGCTACCAAACAAGTTTCAAGGCTTCATCGTAAGAATTTATCTCGTTACCATTTTCACTAGTTACCAACATTTCGTTTTCTGTTTCGCTTCCGTTATCTTCTTCACTATCATTTTCTGGATCAACGTTCGATTCAATGTCGACATTTTCGTCTTCTGTTACTAATTTTTTGTCCATAGTTAAAAGTCTTCTACTACTAGATCGTCTGCCGGTCCTAGTTCTTTGACACCTCTCGATAAATTAGTAAGTTCTGACAGTGGTCAGAAGAATCAGTGGTCAGAATCATTTTCTGGACCAAACTCGGTTGCATTACATTCACTTTTCTTAAATCCAGCTTTAGCAAAACAATTTTTTATGTTTATGGTAGTTACTCTATTCCATGATGCTCTAATAAAATATAATGCTTCCAAAACATCAATAGATTTTGAAAGCTCTGATGCAGATTTAACACCCCCCCCCCCCCAAATTTGATAAAATACGTTTTAAAATTTGATCTCTATAATGAAATTTGAAATTCTTTATTACCCTTTGGTCGAGTAGCTAGCATGCCGAAATTGTGTTAGATGGTAAAAATATAATTTTTACATTTCTCCGATTTAATTCACGAAGATGTGATGCAGCATTGTCTAAAAATAGAATAATTTTTCTTTTTGAAGGATCATTTTTCTGATCAGTTGCAACAACCGTTCAGTCATAATGTCTCGTGTCATCCACACTTTTCTGTTTGATTTCCAAGTTGCCGGTAAATCGTCGACAGTAACATTTTTAAACGTTCGAGGACGTTTCGCTTTTCCGATCACTAACAATTCTTCTTTATATTCTGCCATACTCCGAAGTGGGAACTGGAGTCTAGGAAATTACGAGGTTATGTCTTTTAGGTATTATGTATACAAACATACTCATTCGTCCGTATATCGGAGGGTCGCGTCCGTTTATGGGAGATTTAAGTGGGAAATGTGCGAAAATATCGTGTCCGCGTCCAGTTATGAGAGCGTCCTCTTATCGGAATGTATTTTAAGTGAGAAAGTATAGGGAAAAATTTTGTTCCAGGAAATTTGTCCGCTTATGAGAGATGTTCGCTTATTAGAGCTGTCCGCAAGGAGAGCTTTCATTGTATTCGCTAAAAATCGGGAGGCAGCATATCTCGTATTTTAAACCTATTTGGCGAAAACATATACGTACAAAAAATTAGGAAAAAATCATGTTACATTTTTGAAAAATAGACCGAAACGAAATATGCATTGAAATGCATATTATAATCCTTAGTCCGTGTGGACACGATTCCTCAGCCTTAATAAATAAAATAAAAGTGTGTAATAGCTCAAATAAAGTGTTCGTCAAGTTGCATATTTTTACAACTCAAGCGAAGACATTTAATTGTCAAACTGACATGGATATGATATGTAACTCTCCTTCAATCACTATAATAGATGTAAATAATAGATAATACTATAATAACTAAAATACTATAATAGAGCAATAACTCCTAGCTTATTTGGAATTGATCGTAGAATAGCATAAGCGAATAGAAAATATCATTCTGGTTGAATATGAGTTGGTGTAACTAGAGGATTGGCTGGGGTAAAGTTATCTGGATCTCTTAGGTTATAAGGTGTTCTAAGTGTAATTAAAGTTAAGATTATAATTGTTAAATTAAATCCTATGAGGTCTTTAAAAGTATAATATGGGTGAAATGGAATTTTATCAATATTTCTATTGGTTCCTAAAGGATTATTAGATCCTGTTTGGTAAAGGAATAACAGGTGGATAATAGCAAAGGCTATTAATAAAAATGGTATTATAAAATGAAGGGCAAAGAATCGGTTAAGAGTGGCATTTCTTACTACGAATCCTCGTCAAATTCATTGAACGATTGTAGTTCCTAGATACGGAATTGTTGAAATTAGGTTAGTGATTACAGTAGCCCCCCCAAAATGATATTTGTCCTCATAGCAGAACATATCTAAGAACTATAGTTATTAAAAGAATAATTACCCCAATTGTTCAGGTTTCTTTAAATATATAGGAAGAATAATATAATCTTCGTCCTACATGAATAAATATACAAAGAAAAAATATTGATGCTCCATTGGCGTGAATTGTTCGTATTAATCATCCGTAGTTAACATCTCGGCAAATATGAATAATTCTTTTAAATGCTAACGACACATCTGGGCAATAGTGTATTGCTAGGAATAGGCCTGTTATAATTTGTATTATTAAACATATACCTAAAATTGATCCAAAATTTCATATTGATGTGATGTTAGATGGAGAGGGTAAGTCAATAAGGGTTATATTTAGAATTTTTAAAAGTGTTTTTTTTAATTATTTTCATTAATTTCTTTGTCGTAATGGTCCTTGCTTAGTATTTGTGATTTTAACAACTTCAATTAATGTTATTAGTAAGTAAATGATTAAAGAAGAAATGATTAATGATAAGAATAATCAGTTTATTGGATAATTTAAAAATTTATTTAATGATAATTTAAAGTTCGCTATTTTATTTATTGTTATTAAATCTGTATTTATTAATAAATTTAAGTTTTGAAATTTATTTATTATTGAGGTTGAGATAATTAAAATTAATATGAAATTAATTATTTTTCAGTACAGTAGTCGTCACAGAAACTGAAACATGTCTTGAAGTAGATTTTCACGAATATTTAGTGGTGTGAAACGGACTTACTCGACAGGATAATAAATAATTCGTATAATCCGTACGTAGTTTTATGACCCTACTGTTTATCTATTTTTACCGACCAATCAAGTCCAATTTATATTTTATTTAAAATTTGCGTAAAAATAAAATAAAATTGCGTAGGTATCTACATAAATATATATTTGAATATTAAATATTGTATAATTATGAATAAAAATTAAATTAGGTACGTTTAAAAGTTTAAACGAAATTAAAAGTCAATGAAATCTTTTAATTGTATATATTTTTTTAATTTTTATATCTAGATAATCGTTTTTGCGAACTATCTTTCTGTTATAGTATCAAAAATTGCAATTGAACGAATGACTTTTTGTGTCATAAATCGCATTTTCTTTGTAGGTAATTTGTTAAAAAAAATAATGCGTATAGATATGAAGCGAGTACGATGGAAAATTGTTCACCAAAAAATAGTTGTTTGCAACTAGTTTTTTAATGGATCGATTTTACTATTTTATTTAACAAAATATAATAATTGAACACAAACAAATTTCTAGGTTTTAAAATCACGAACACCTAACCATAAGAAACCTCACGTAATACAGCAAAAATGTAAAATTTGAGAAATACCTAAAGAGCTACCTGATGCAATTCCACACAAATGCTGTCGTATTTTAGAAGGATACATTCAAAAACAAATCGTTAATATTTTATGTTGTAGCAACAACTGTTTCTTACAACTCTTTACCCCTATAATTTACAGAAGTTGTTATTATTTAGCTGCTGTTTCGCTCTTCTAAGTATACGAATGTAATTTCATCGACAGCTGCTTAAACTTTTAAAGTCAGTTTTGCATTGTACCATTTTCTATGGCGGTCACCGTACCTACTATTAGAGTGTCTATACGTTATTCAAGATAAGTTCCAATGCACGTCATCAATAAAACCTCGTATTTTTATAGTCTTTCTAACGGAATGGTACAAATGTACAATTTAGTAATTTTTTATTGATGAGATTCACGTCTAACAATAAAACTGATTGCGAGAAAAATTTAAAGTTATCGCCTCCGTGGAGTTTTCGACAATTATTTTAACACACTAACGACGCGACGTGACGTTGTGATTTTTAAAGTAATCCCAGTAATCCGATTCGTATATTAATAAAAACAAATACAGAAACGAGTTACATCGACAAAGGGAAACAAAGGCGGACCTTTCTCGTTATTCTACATCCAATAATACCATTTTGCACGTTTCTCCGGAAATTTCCAAGATTACAAGAATGTATTTGTGATACAGCTTCCCCGCGTCTGTTCGCATTTGATACAGTCGGGCTTGATCACTGTTTAATAAATAATCCATTTCCGAATGCTGTCGGAGAGGGGCGTGTTGTGCGTTACGAACAATAACGTTGTGTTATGTAATATAGATCTTTTGTTGGCATTTGATGCTGTTAGCTGTAGTTGTTGCGATATTAGCATAATGTATTGTTTTAATGCGCTCGACGTGAAATATCGCCGCGTTGCGTTGCATCGATCGACTTTTGCTATGTTCCCTGTCCGGTCCTTAAATTACCTTAACTTATGCTTAAACATTTATATGTAAATGTATTTGGTTTCGCATTAAACTAACAAGGGCATTATTAATTTCCGAAGTGCCGCACAATACTTCTAAATTACAAATATTTGTACTACTAAATTAATCGTTTGAAGCCGGATGCGGTAAGTAGACGAAATTTAATACTTTATCGCGGTATATTGATCATAAATTAATATAAACTCATTTACAGTTCATATATCAATAGTAATCACAGGTGAAATTAACAGGCTGTCCCCGTTCGAACAAGGCCAACAATGTATACAGTTAATTTGATTTGGGAAATGGGAATTAGAGCTTATTGGCTAAATATGTAACGAGCGTCTGTTGAGCTGCGGTAGTCGACGGGAAAGTTATATGTGACAGATTTCTGCTAATTACGTAACCGCCAGTCGAATATTATTTCTATGTAATTCATATGATTAATTAAAATGTTCGTATTTGTAGCTAATTTTAAGCAGGGCTTCCAACAAAGTGCCTTTAAAATAATACTGACACGGGGGCAGTGTTAGTCGCCAACGCTTCGACGCTTTAACGAAATTTCCGCGCATACGAAATGCGCCCGAAAATTTAATGTATGAAAAACAAAACAAAGTCCGGTGGCAATTTTCGGTAGAGCTCGAAGAGTTCTAAAACAAATAGTCCCGACCGAAAACGGTACGATCGTTCCGAAGATATTCGACCTCAAAATCTGTCGGTGGCGTAATTATGTCAAAAACATGTTCTCTTATCAGAAACTCTCGAACACGACAAAACGCTTCAGATAAGCCACTCGGAACTGTCGTGTCTTTAAAATCGGGGTGCAAAGTTAGCACTTCATTTTCAAAATTCAATATTTTTTACGTTAATCGGCAGAATTATTTTTACAAACTTAAAGATGCCCTTGTATGTTTTGAGAAGAAGCCGAAACTCCTTTACACTCAATTTTACCCTTATTAGCGGGTATCTAATAAAACATACTCGACACAATTTTTGCCAAAATGGAGTTACGTCGAATTCAAAACATGGGACATTTTTGTCATCAACTTCATAATTATTTTCATTTTACTTAAAGATTAATTAGGTATCACGTCTATTTAAAATGAAAAATATTGACTTTACTAATCAAATTTAATTTATATTGACTTTTAACGAGCAAACTGAAAAAACTCATAACGGCCATTAAAATAACGACCGTTTGAAAGCACTATTGTAAAATGGTCCCAGTAAACACAACACGGTATAAATAGCATTGAAAATACGTTGTTAAGGTTATAAATACGTTAGTCGTTACAGAAATAACCAAAATCATAACGTTACAATTTAACGTTTTATAAATTAACGTTATTTCAACGTTACATTACAACGATTTTTTATAGCTTATTTATTTAAACACATTTTTTAAACATTACAAAAACGTATTAAAGAAACGTAACTAGGTGGTTAATAGATATAATTAAAAAATACGTTGTTTCTAAGAAAATCATGAAAGCATATACTTTCTAATCTACGTTTCATGAGTCATTCTGCTTAATAGGGTAATTTGGAAACCTTATCATTGCAAAAGTTGTTAGTTCACATTTGCATTTAGTTGGTTTCACATAGTGTTCAGTGAAATGGCAAGTCGTTGTTGTGCCAATAGCCCTGACAATTTTTGTTATATTTGTGGCGAGTTTGTGATCAAGAAGCATCAAAGGAGTATAACAGAATTTGTGAAAAATGTTTACTTTGCCTACTTTGGAGTGAAGCTTGGGGACCAGCAAAAGCTTGGGCACCACACAAGGTATGTTACGTTTGTGTAGAGGATTTACGGAAGTGGTCATGTGGAAAAAGAAATCGTTTAGATTCGGAGTTCCCATGGTATGGAGGAACAAAAGAATCATTCCGACGACTGCTACTTTTGCAGCATCGATGTCAGTGGCTACAATTCTAAGAATAAAAAAGTTATTTCATATCCGAATCTTCAATCAGCATTGCGTCCAGTTCCTCATGATGAACATATTCCTGTACCAGACCCACCCGAAACGTTACAAAGTCTCTCTATGACTAGTAGCGATTCTGAATGCGAGGTACTCGATGCTGAGTCTGACTGTGAGTTTGAAAGCATTAAACCTCGGTTGTTTGAGCAAAACGAACTAGATGACCTAGTGAGAGATTTACGTTTAACTAAAGAAAAGCAGAACTTCTGGGTTCCAGGTTGAAAGAAAAGCATTTGTTGGCTCCAGGAACATCCTATCGTGGGTACCGAACAAGGGAACAAAAATTTGCTCCTTATTTTGAACAAGAAGGTAACTTAGTGTTCTGTAGTAACATACCCGGGTTAGTAGAAGCATTCGGTATAGAGTACAATAAACAAGATTGGAGGCTCTTTATTGACTCATCCAAAAGAAGCCTGAAAGTAATTCTGTTGCATAATGGCAACAGATACGCTTCATTGCCTGTGGGACATTCGGTTGTCCTCAAAGAGACTTATGAAAATCTACAGCTTGTGTTACAGAAGATAAAATACTCCGAGCATGAGTGGGTGGTTTGTGGTGACTTGAAGGTGTCTGCACTGTTACTTGGACAGCAAAGTGGGTTCACTAAATTTCCTTGTTTTTTGTGTGAATGGGATAGTAGGGCACGAGATCAACACTGGACAAGAACAGCATGGCCTGCAAGAGAGCATTTGGAACCTGGGAGCAAGAACATTCTGCGTATGAGTTTGGTGAATCCCCGAAAATACTCCTTCCACCATTGCACATAAAATTGGGCCTCATGAAGCAATTCGTCAAAGCTCTATCAAAACAGAGCCTTGCTTTCAATATTTGTGTCAGAAATTTCCTGGTTTATCAGAGGCAAAGTTAAAAGAAGGCATATTTGTTGGCCCTGACATTCGAAAACTTATGCAAGACCCTAATTTCGAAAATGCGATGAACTTGCAGGAAAAATCAGCATGGGGTGCATTTAAACAAGTAGTTTTGAAGTTTTTGGGAAATCATAAAGACCCTAATTACGAAAATATAGTTCAAAACATGTTGAAAACATTTCAAGAACTTGGATGTAACATGAGTGTAAAGGTGCATTTTTACACTCACATTTAATGTTTTTCCTGACAATCTTGGAGCTGTAAGTGAGGAACAAGGAGCGTTTCCACCAAGATATAAAGGAGATGGAGAAACGGTATCAGGGTCGTTGGGATGCCAACATGATGGGAGATTACTGTTGGACCCTTCTACGAGAAACTCTAGAAGCATCACATAAACGGAAAAGCTACACTCGAACTTTTACTGAGAAGAGGTTGAGGAAATACAACCCTTTAGATTAATAAGTAAAAAAACTGTACATATTCATACTTACACTTCCATCGTAATAATAAAATGTAAATAATAAATGTAATAATAAATGGAAAACTTTTCAATTATACCTATGTATTTTAATACTAGCGTACCCAACAAAAAAACAGAGATTGCCAAAAATTGGTACGTGGTAGAAAAAAACTTATTGAAAATTTGGATTCAGCACACCAAAACACATAAGAAACAGCTTGAACTTTGAAAAAAGTTTTTAAAAAATATTTTTTGGTTGGCCTGTGTTATTTTAACACACTAACGACGCGACGCGACGTTGTGATTTTTAAAGTAATCCCAGTAATCCGATTCGTATATTAATAAAAACAAATACAGAAACGAGTTACATCGACAAAGGGAAACAAAGGCGGACCTTTCTCGTTATTCTACATCCAATAATACCATTTTGCACGTTTCTCCGGAAATTTCCAAGATTACAAGAATGTATTTGTGATACAGCTTCCCCGCGTCTGTTCGCATTTGATACAGTCGGGCTTGATCACTGTTTAATAAATAATTCATTTCCGAATGCGGTCGGGGAGGGGGCGCGTTGTGCGTTACGAACAATAACGTTGTGTTATGTAATATAGATCTTTTGTTGGCATTTGATGCTGTTAGCAAGTTGTTGTGATATTAGCGTAATGTATTGTTTTAATGCGCTCGACGTGAAATATCGCCGCGTTGCGTTGCATCGATCGACTTTTGCTATGTTCCCTGTCCGGTCCTTAAATTACCTTAACTTATGCTTAAACATTTATATGTAAATGTATTTGGTTTCGCATTAAACTAACAAGGGCATTATTAATTTCCGAAGTGCCGCACAATACTTCTAAATTACAAATATTTGTACTACTAAATTAATCGTTTGAAACCGGATGCGGTAAGTAGACGAAATTTAATACTTTATCGCGGTATATTGGTCATAAATTAATATAAACTCGTTTACAGTTCATATATCAATAGTAATCACAGGTGAAATTAACAGGCTGTCCCCGTTCGAACAAGGCCAACAATGTATACAGTTAATTTGATTTGGGAAATGGGAATTAGAGCTTATTGGCTAAATATGTAACGAGCGTCTGTTGAGCTGCGGTAGTCGACGGGAAAGTTATATGTGACAGATTTCTGCTAATTACGTAACCGCCAGTCGAATATTATTTCTATGTAATTCATATGATTAATTAAAATGTTCGTATTTGTAGCTAATTTTAAGCAGGGCTTCCAACAAAGTGCCTTTAAAATAATACTGACACGGGGGCAGTGTTAGTCGCCAACGCTTTAACGAAATTTCCGCGCATACGAAATGCGCCCGAAAATTTAATGTATGAAAAACAAAACAAAGTCCGGTGGCAATTTTCGGTAGAGCTCGAAGAGTTCTAAAACAAATAGTCCCGACCGAAAACGGTACGATCGTTCCGAAGATATTCGACCTCAAAATCTGTCGGTGGCGTAATTATGTCAAAACATGTTCTCTTATCAGAAACTCTCGAACACGACAAAACGCTTCAGATAAGCCACTCGGAACTGTCGTGTCTTTAAAGTCGGGGTGCAAAGTTAGCACTTCATTTTCAAAATTCAATATTTTTACGTCAATCGGCAGAATTATTTTTACAAACTTAAAATGCCCTTGTATGTTTCGAGAAGAAGTCGAAACTCCTTTACACTCAATTTTACCCTTATTAGCGGGTATCTAATAAAACATACTCGACACAATTTTTTGCCAAAATGGAGTTACGTCGAATTCAAAACATGGGACATTTTGTCATCAACTTCATAATTATTTTCATTTTACTTAAAGATTAATTAGGTATCACGTCTATTTAAAATGAAAAATATTGACTTTACTAATCAAATTTAATTTATATTGACTTTTAACGAGCAAACTGAAAACTCATAACGGCCATTAAAATAATGACCGTTTGAAAGCCCTACTGTAAAATGATCCCAGTAAACACAGCACGGTATAAATAGCGTTGAAAATACGTTGTTAAGGTTATAAATACGTTAGTCGTTACAAAAATAACCAAAATCATAACGTTACATTTTAACGTTTTATTAACTAACGTTATTTTAACGTTACATTACAACGATTTTTATAGCTTATTTATTTAAACACATTTTTAAACATTAGTAACAAGGTGGTTAATACATATAATTAAAAATACGTTGCTTTTTCATTCATAAATTACCGGTTTAAAAGTAATAGTTTTTAACGTTAAATTAACTTCATAATTTTGCGTAGAACAAACGTTCATTTTTAACATTATATTTAACGTTAAATTACAACAATTTTTATAGCTTATTTATTTAAGTACGAGGCGCGTTTTTAAGTAAGTACCGTTTTGGAATTAAAGACGTGGCAAAGATATCGCAATAATTTTAAATTTTACATGAAAGCCTGTACCTTAATCTACTTTTAACTAACATAATTTCCGTGAATATTGAGGCACTTGTCATAACGATGGCCACCAAAGTTTTCGAAGATATTCGACCTCATAAAATTCTGTCGCCTGGCTTGTTAATTACTGTCAAAACATGTTCTCTTATCAGAAACTCTCGAACACGACAAAACGCTTCAGATAAGCCACTCGGAACTGTCGTGTCTTTAAAATCGGGGTGCAAAGTTAGCACTTCATTTTCAAAATTCAATATTTTTACGTTAATCGGCAGAATTATTTTTACAAACTTAAAGATGCCCTTGTATGTTGAGAAGAAGCCGAAACTCCTTTACACTCAATTTTACCCTTATTAGCGGGTATCTAATAAAACATACTCGACACAATTTTTGCCAAAATGGAGTTACGTCGAATTCAAAACATGGGACATTTTGTCATCAACTTCATAATTATTTTCATTTTACTTAAAGATTAATTAGGTATCACGTCTATTTAAAATGAAAAATATTGACTTTACTAATCAAATTTAATTTATATTGACTTTTAACGAGCAAACTGAAAACTCATAACGGCCATTAAAATAACGACCGTTTGAAAGCCCTATCTGTAAAATGGTCCCAGTAAACACAACACGGTATAAATAGCATTGAAAATACGTTGTTAAGGTTATAAATACGTTAGTCGTTACAGAAATAACCAAAATCATAACGTTACAATTTAACGTTTTATAAATTAACGTTATTTCAACGTTACATTACAACGATTTTTTATAGCTTATTTATTTAAACACATTTTTTAAACATTACAAAAACGTATTAAAGAAACGTAACTAGGTGGTTAATAGATATAATTAAAAAATACGTTGTTTTTTCATTCATAAATTACCGGTTTAAAAGTAATAGTTTTTTAACGTTAAATTAACTTCATAATTTTGCGTAGAACAAACGTTAATTTTTAACATTATATTTAACGTTAAATTACAACAATTTTTATAGCTTATTTATTTAAGTACATTTTTTAAACGTTACAAAAACGTATTAAAGAACGTAACTAGGTGGTTAATAGATGTAATTAAAAAATACGTTTTTTCGTTCATAAATTACCGGTTTAAAAGTAATAGTTTTTTAACGTTAAATTAACTTCATAATTTTGTGTAGAATAAACGTTAATTTTTATCATTATATTCAACGTTAAATTACAACAATTTTTTATAGCTTATCTATTTAAATATCAAGTGTACTTTTTGCAATTGTTCTTTAAATATTATTGTTTTGAAAAATTCTTGTTGATAAATTCTTCAGAATGTTGGCAAAAACCCATTTATTTCCCAACGGTTATGTCGTGAACAAGTGCAGAACACGTGTACGGTCGGCTTTTATTACAGATATATAAAAATGTGCATTTTATAATACCCTAAACTAAAACGTGCTACAATTAGGTATGTACAAGATATTCATATCTTTTCAAACCAGCGCATACCGTTTTCTCCTCTCATACTAATAAATAAATAATAAATTACTATCTATTATTAGGTATTTCTGTTGCAGCGAAAAACTGTTTTAAGTCCATAAATTCCAGAAAAAAGCAAATAACTAATTAACTGCAATACTTATGTGAAAAGTAAAATAAAAACAGTTTCATCAAGCAAGGAAAATTATGCAGAATAGAAATTTTTGAGATATCAAAAATAAAAATGTTTTCCCTCTTTGTAACCCCATCCGGAATATACTGTACCTATATTGCTATAATGAGCAGAATAAAATTTTGCGGGCTATTGTTTACTTCTAGGTATATAAGAGTATAGGTATATTATAATGAAACTTAATTGATACCATTTGCAATAAATATTAGAAATATAAGTACCGTAAGTATTGAAAAACTGTTCACCTTCTCTAAATTGTTAAAATGGACACCACATGTTTCGGTACGACCGGACGTTTTGTATTTTTCCATAATTTCAAAGAAAGGCCACGACAAAGAAATATGTACCCTTGAAATGAATCGTAAATTTTATCGACAAGCCTCCTAATAGAAGAAGTGAAATCGGCATTACCCTAGTGGGTGTTCAAATATTTTTCGAGTTTTCAACACAATACTCCAACACGTCCCGTTGTTAAGACATCGATCGTTCTTATTTTTGATACACACGTTTATATTAATAGATAACGTGGTTTGTGAAATTAGTTCTATATATAGTGGTTTATAATTTGGTAAGTAATATATTTTTGTATATACTTATTAACATTGTAATGTTTGAAATGTAGGTACACCGTTTCACATGTTTTGTAGTGGCGTTTCGTTGTTTTAACATTAATTTTTATTATTTAACTTTAACTTTATTTATTAACTTCTTAAATTATTTTAATAGTAAGTAGATAAATAATTGAATAAAGAAATCACATCATTCATTCGATTCACCTAATAATCGACAACATGTAAGTAAATGTAATTACATTTATATTTGTACTTATTTAAAAAATAATATATTTTCTAAAATTTAGATGTTATTAGTATAAGTGTAGTTCTGAAAATTACTAGTTTGTTTTGTATTTAGGTGGTACAGATATACTGTTATATATACATATTACTGTTTCAGAAGCAATTGACAAAACGTATGGATGTGTGGAAGGAAATAACAACGTCGTGGCGAATTGCATTAAGGACTGGCTTAAATTTTCAAAAGCCAGAATTAATGCAGAAAAAAAGAAGAAACAATAACTAAAATTGCATTTATAAGTTCTTAATTAATGGGTTTATAATTTAATTTATATAAGCATAAGTAGTTTATAGTTTTGTACAGTTAAGTAATATAATTATAGGAATCTATATTATTATGTAAAATAAATATAAAAGTCTTAGGTACCTATTTTGTATTATTTTATTTTTAAAATTATTGAACTTTAACCATTAATAAGTGTATTTTAGTTAGTTAATTATTTATCTATAGATGTATTTGTGTAGGTACAATATTAATAATTATTTCTGTATTAATAAATGTTTTTAACGATGTTTAATTTTCATTTCAAATACCTACTATTCAAATACTACTTATATAAAATTTACTATTTAATATTTTTCCTTACAACGCAATAACGTATCTATAGGTATAAACTAAATTACGTGGATGAAATAGGTATATGTAAGTATAACTATTATTATAACTATAGCTACCCATTTGATAAATAGAAGTTGTTCAAATTAATTAATTACATTTATTTCTTTTATTTTGGTACTAATATTTTAATGGCACAAATTTTGTCGAAATATTGAAATAAATAAATACCTAATAAATTTGAATTTGCACATTATTAATATATCATATCTAATAGTTATTAAATTTAATTAATTAAAAAATAAATATACTAATTTAACGTTATAGTAATTAATATATAAAACGTTATATCAATCAATATATAAAGCGTTACATTAATCAATATATAAAACGTTATATTAATCAATTAATAAAACGTTATATTCCTGGTTATTTATAACGTACTATTTAAACGTTAAAATAACGCTTTAAAGAATTTAGATTCAACGTTACATTAACGAAAGCATTTATAGTTAAAAATACGTTAGGTACTTACGTGAATAATTCGTTTATTAGTTGTTCATTAATAACGTTATATTGTCAGTTATATACTACCCGTTTTTAAACGTTAAAATAACGTTAAGTACTTATGTGTATAATAACGTTATATTGTTGGTTATTTATAATGTTATTCTCCGGGACATTTTTACTTTGTATTAACATATGTATGTAATCAAAATAAAACGTTTGGTTACTAGTTAAAAAAACGTTAATATAACCATTGTGTGTTTATTGGGATGAGTATTACCTGTATATAAACACTTGATATCATTGTTCCATAGAACTTATTTTCGACACATTTGCTATACAAAATAACGGGCAACGCACAGCTCCTCGGGGAGGACCTGTCAAACTTTAAGGATGTATTTCTCAATTAATTATTATAAACGTAAAATGATACATCGCGTCGTCGTAAATTCGATTATATAAAGTGACAAGAGTTATAGATGGATAACCGTAGTAAACATATTTTATAGACATTTTTAAAACAAATTTTTTTTAATTATGATCGACATTAATAAGAACGCCATAAGTTAAGGAAACGCCAATACCTACACTTCGTCCAAACCTGTATGCAATCCACGTCATCAATGAAAGGTTACTAGATGATGACGTTTCACACAGTGCTGTCACCTCGTACCTCGTATTTTTACAGTTCTAATAAATTGTAGTCTTTCTTTAAACCATTTAGTATATGTGCAGGAAAATCATCGATAGAATATGTCACATTCCAAACTTTAAATCGAATAATAAATAAACAGTCTAGTAACTTTTTACTGATGACGTGAATTGCATATAGGTTTGGATAAAGTGTATTCGATGTTCGGCGCAGAAAATAATCGCCAAATTCGTATAAAATACTTCATTTAAAACCGATTTTAAATAACTAAAAAATATTTAAATCAATTTTGCAGTATAAATAATATTAATGTTACGTTTAAAAATACCACTAACCTAAACGTGAACATGAAAATTAAATGACGGGGGCAGTGTTAGTCGCCAACGCTTTAACGAAATTTCCGCGCATACGAAATGCGCCCGAAAATTTAATGTATGAAAAACAAAACAAAGTCCGGTGGCAATTTTCGGTAGAGCTCGAAGAGTTCTAAAACAAATAGTCCCGACCGAAAACGGTACGATCGTTCCGAAGATATTCGACCTCAAAATCTGTCGGTGGCGTAATTATGTCAAAACATGTTCTCTTATCAGAAACTCTCGAACACGACAAAACGCTTCAGATAAGCCACTCGGAACTGTCGTGTCTTTAAAGTCGGGGTGCAAAGTTAGCACTTCATTTTCAAAATTCAATATTTTTTACGTCAATCGGCAGAATTATTTTTACAAACTTAAAAATGCCCTTGTATGTTTCGAGAAGAAGTCGAAACTCCTTTACACTCAATTTTACCCTTATTAGCGGGTATCTAATAAAACATACTCGACACAATTTTTGCCAAAATGGAGTTACGTCGAATTCAAAACATGGGACATTTTTGTCATCAACTTCATAATTATTTTCATTTTACTTAAAGATTAATTAGGTATCACGTCTATTTAAAATGAAAAATATTGACTTTACTAATCAAATTTAATTTATATTGACTTTTAACGAGCAAACTGAAAAAACTCATAACGGCCATTAAAATAATGACCGTTTGAAAGCCCTACTGTAAAATGATCCCAGTAAACACAGCACGGTATAAATAGCGTTGAAAATACGTTGTTAAGGTTATAAATACGTTAGTCGTTACAAAAATAACCAAAATCATAACGTTACATTTTAACGTTTTATTAACTAACGTTATTTTAACGTTACATTACAACGATTTTTTATAGCTTATTTATTTAAACACATTTTTTAAACATTAGTAACTAGGTGGTTAATACATATAATTAAAAAATACGTTGCTTTTTCATTCATAAATTACCGGTTTAAAAGTAATAGTTTTTTAACGTTAAATTAACTTCATAATTTTGCGTAGAACAAACGTTCATTTTTAACATTATATTTAACGTTAAATTACAACAATTTTTATAGCTTATTTATTTAAGTACGAGGCGCGTTTTTTAAGTAAGTACCGTTTTGGAATTAAAAAAAGACGTGCAAAGATATCGCAATAATTTTATTTTTACATGAAAGCCTGTACCTTAATCTACTTTTCTACATAATTTCCGTGAATATTGAGGCACTTGTCATAACGTGGCACCAGTTTTTGAATACCCTCCTCATAAAATTCTGCCGCCTGACTTGTTAACCACTGTATCACAAATGTTTTGACTTCGTTATCGTCTTGAAGATGCTGACCACCCAGGTGTTTCTTCAAGTGCAGGAACAAATGGTAGTCGCTGGGCGCCAGATCAGGGCTGTATGGAGGATGATCTAGAGTTTCCCATTTAAAAGATTTGATGAGATCTTTGGTCCGATTAGCCACATGTGGACGGGCATTGTCATGCAGCAAAACTTGCCACGTCTTTTGTTCTGGATTGCACGACGCAGATTGTTCAATGTCTCACAATAAGACGCTGCATTGATTGTCTCATTTCGAGGCAGAAACTCCACTAGCAATACTCCTTTTCTGTCCCAAAAAACTGTGCACATGATCGGACCAAAGATCTCATCAAATCTTTTAAATGGGAAACTCTAGATCATCCTCCATACAGCCCTGATCTGGCGCCCAGCGACTACCATTTGTTCCTGCACTTGAAGAAACACCTGGGTGGTCAGCATCTTCAAGACGATAACGAAGTCAAAACATTTGTGATACAGTGGTTAACAAGTCAGGCGGCAGAATTTTATGAGGAGGGTATTCAAAAACTGGTGCCACGTTATGACAAGTGCCTCAATATTCACGGAAATTATGTAGAAAAGTAGATTAAGGTACAGGCTTTCATGTAAAAATAAAATTATTGCGATATCTTTGCACGTCTTTTTTTAATTCCAAAACGGTACTTACTTAAAAAACGCGCCTCGTACATTTTTTAAACGTTACAAAAACGTATTAAAGAACGTAACTAGGTGGTTAATAGATGTAATTAAAAAATACGTTTTTTCGTTCATAAATTACTGGTTTAAAAGTAATAGTTTTTTAACGTTAAATTAACTTCATAATTTTGTGTAGAATAAACGTTAATTTTTATCATTATATTCAACGTTAAATTACAACAATTTTCTATAGCTTATCTATTTAAATATCAAGTGTACTTTTTGCAATTGTTCTTTAAATATTATTGTTTTGAAAAATTCTTGTTGATAAATTCTTCAGAATGTTGGCAAAAACCCATTTATTTCCCAACGGTTATGTCGTGAACAAGTGCAGAACACGTGTACAGTCGGCTTTTATTACAGATATATAAAAATGTGCATTTTATAATACCCTAAACTAAAACGTGCTACAATTAGGTATGTACAAGATATTCATATCTTTTCAAACCAGCGCATATCGTTTTCTCCTCTCATACTAATAAATAAATAATAAATTACTATCTATTATTAGGTATTTCTGTTGCAGCGAAAAACTGTTTTAAGTCCATAAATTCCAGAAAAAAAATGTGAAAAGTGAAATAAAAACAGTTTCATCAAGCAAGGAAAATTATGTAGAATAGAAATTTTTGAGATATCAAAAATAAAAATGTTTTCCCTCTTTGTAACCCCATCCGGAATATACTGTACCTATATTGCTATAATGAGCAGAATAAAATTTTGCGGGCTATTGTTTACTTCTAGGTATATAAGAGTATAGGTATATTATAATGAAACTTAATTGATACCATTTGCAATAAATATTAGAAATATAAGTACCGTAAGTATTGAAAAACTGTTCACCTTCTCTAAATTGTTAAAATGGACACCACATGTTTCGGTACGACCGGACGTTTTGTATTTTTCCATAATTTCAAAGAAAGGCCACGACAAAAAAATATGTACCCTTGAAATGAATCGTAAATTTTATCGACAAGACTCCTAATAGAAGAAGTGAAATCGGCATTACCCTAGTGGGTGTTCAAATATTTTTCGAGTTTTCAACACAATACTCCAACACGTCCCGTTGTTAAGACATCGAGCATCGATCGTTCTTATTTTTGATACACACGTTTATATTAATAGATAACGTGGTTTGTGAAATTAGTTCTCTATATAGTGGTTTATAATTTGGTAAGTAATATATTTTTGTATATACTTATTAACATTGTAATGTTTGAAATGTAGGTACGCCGTTTCACATGTTTTGTAGTGGCGTTTCGTTGTTTTAACATTAATTTTTATTATTTAACTTTAACTTTATTTATTAACTTCTTAAATTATTTTAATAGTAAGTAGATAAATAATTGAATAAAGAAATAACGTCATTCATTCGATTCACCTAATAATCGACAACATGTAAGTAAATGTAATTACATTTATATTTGTACTTATTTAAAAAATAATATATTTTCTGAAATTTAGATGTTATTGGCATAAGTATAGTTCTGAAAATTACTAGTTTGTTTTGTATTTAGGTATTTAGGTTATACTGTTATATATATATATATATTACTGTTTCAGAAGCAATTGACAAAACGTATGGATGTGTGGAAGAAAATAACAATGTCGTGGCGAATTGCATTAAGGACTGACTTAAATTTTCAAAAGCCAGAATTAATGCAGAAAAAAAGAAGAAACAATAACTAAAATTGTATTTATAGGTTCTTAATTAATGGGTTTATAATTTAATTTATATAAGCATAAGTAGTTTATAGTTTTGTACAGTTAAGTAATATAACTATAAGAATCTATATTATTATGTAAAATAAATATAAAGGTATTAGGTACCTATTTTGTATTATTTTATTTTTAAAATTATTGAACTTTAACCATTAATAAGTGTATTTTAGTTAGTTAATTATTTATTTATAGATGTATTTGTGTAGGTACAATATTAATAATTATTTCTGTATTAATAAATGTTTTTAACGATGTTTAATTTTCATTTCAAATACCTACTATTCAAATACTACTTATATAAAATTTACTATTTAATATTTTTCCTTACAACGCAATAACGTATCTATAGGTAAAAACTAAATTACATAAATGAAGTAGGTATATGTAAGTATAACTATTATTATAACTATAGCTACCCATTTGATAAATAGAAGTTGTTCAAATTAATTAATTACATTTATTTCTTTTATTTTGGTACTAATATTTTAATGGCACAAATTTTGTCGAAATATTGAAATAAATAAATACCTAATAAATTTGAATTTGCACATTATTAATATATCATATCTAATAGTTATTAAATTTAATTAATTAAAAAATAAATATACTAATTTAACGTTATAGTAATTAATATATAAAACGTTATATCAATCAATATATAAAGCGTTACATTAATAAATATATAAAACGTTATATTAATCAATTAATAAAACGTTACATTCCTGGTTATTTATAACGTACTATTTAAACGTTAAAATAACTCTTTAAAGAATTTAGATTCAACGTTACATTAACGAAAGCATTTATAGTTAAAAATACGTTAGGTACTTACGTGAATAATTCGTTTATTAGTTGTTCATTAATAACGTTATATTGTTAGTTATATACTACCCGTTTTTAAACGTTAAAATAACGTTAAGTACTTATGTGTATAGGTGTTAACGTTATAACGTTAACGCCTTAACGTTATATTGTTGGTTATTTATAATGTTATTCTCCGGGACATTTTTACTTTGTATTAACGTATGTATGTAACCAAAATAAAACGTTTGGTTACTAGTTAAAAAAACGTTAATATAACCATTGTGTGTTTATTGGGATGAGTATTACCTTTTTTTTTTTTTTAATAGTTGCTAATTTACAATCTACTTTATATTTAAAGTAATAAGTAAATGGTTGTTGAATTCATAACATATAAGGGTTCAGCCAGTGCTGAATCCACTAAAATAAACTTAATTTCGAACTAAATCATGCGGCCACTGTCGTTTTAATCTTCTGGTTGTTGGCCTGGTGGTGAGTTCTTCTATTAGTTGGTTGGGGTGTCCATGAAGATTATTGTGGTAGGATCTTGAGAGTTTGCGAATTTCATCAGCTATATAAGGGACTTTTAGATCCGTGTGCAGTGTATCGTTTCTGACATACCAAGGGGCGTTAGTTATGATACGGAGAGTCTTTGACTGAAATCGTTGGAGTATTTTTGTATGTGACGCTTTTGCACATCCCCATAGTTGGATCCCGTAAGACCATACGGGTTTCAGGATGACCTTGTATAGCAGAATCTTGTTGGATAAGGTAAGCTGGGAGCGTCGTCCAAGAAGCCAATCCATTTGTCGAAGTTTTAGATTTAAGTGGTCCCTTTTGGTCTTTATATGTTTCCTCCAAGTTAATTTTTGGTCCAGGTGCAAACCGAGGTATTTCACTTCTGTTTTAATTGGTATTGGGGTATTATTAATTGTTAAATGTGGACACTGAGTACGTTTATTGGTGAAAGTTATTTGGGCAGATTTATCACTATTAACTGTAACTTTCCAACGCTCGAACCAATCTTCTAATAAGTGCAGGTGGCTTTGTAAATTTGCTGCTGCAGTTCCTGCTGTGTCACTTGTGGATAGAATCGCTGTATCGTCCGCAAACGTTGCTATAACAGTGTGTTGGGTAGTTGGTATGTCTGAGGTATAAATTAAATAGAGAAGTGGTCCCAGTACACTGCCCTGCGGTACACCTGCCGTGATGTGTTGGAGACATGAGACTGCAACATTAATTTTAACTTGGAAGGTCCTCTCACTCAGATAAGATTTTATTACAAGATATAACTGACTCGGAAAGTGTGTCTTAATTTTATAGAGCAAGCCCTTATGCCAGACTTTGTCGAAAGCTTGCTGGATATCTAAGAATACGCTTGCACAAACTTTTCTAGTTTCAAGGCTTTCCATGATCTTGTTTACAATTCTATGTCCTTGGTGCAATGTTGAGTGGTGTTCTCGAAATCCGAATTGGTGAGATGGAATTAGCAGGTCTAGATCTAAGGATTCTTTAATTCTTTTCAAGAGTAGTTTTTCAAATATTTTCGACATAATAGGAAGAAGACTTATGGGTCGATAGGATGAAGGTTGAGTTGGTTGTTTCCCAGGCTTGGCAATCATGATAACTTGCGCATGCTTCCATTGAATCGGAAAATGGCGCAGTCTCAGGATACTGTTGTAGATTGTCGTAAGGAAAACTAAAGCTTTCTTTGTTAGGTTTTGTAGTACTTCTCCTACTATTAAGTCATAGCCAGGGGCTTTGCGAGCATTGGTAATTTGTATTTGTTTTCGAACTTCGATCGGTGTGAAGGTTTTAAGTGGAGGTGACATTTGACAAGGTGTATCCAGGAAATCATTAATTTGCATAGTATCGCCATTATCTGTAGTTGAAGGTGTTACGAATACGTTCGCTAGGTGTTCGGCAAATGTATTAGCTTTATCCGTATCTGACCTAGCCCAGCTATCGTCAATTTTTTTGATTGGTGGGATTGTTACAATGGGTCGTTTAAATTTTTTTGGTAGCTTTCCATATTGAGTGGTCTTTTGGCGAGAGCTGCGTTATGTATTGTTTAAAGGTTTCGTTGCGTGCTTCTTTTAAAGTCTCATGCAAACGGTGAGTAAGCCTGTTATAGATGGTTCTGTCGGTTCTGTATCTGGTTCGTTGCCATTGTTTCCTGGCCTTGCGCTTTTCCACAATGAGGTCTCGTATATGACGAGGGATGTTGTTGGTTTCAAGTATATTTCGTGGTTTAGTAGGTGTAGCCTGCCATGCAGCATTCTGTATTAGGGTAGTAAAGTAATGAGTTGCTTCTTCTAAGTCGTGCGTAGATTTAATTCTGACAGCGAGATTAATTTCTTGGTCGAGTAGTGTTCTAAATAGATTCCAGTTTGTACGTTTGGAGCATAGTCTTACAGGGGCTTCCTTAGTGATGATTGTTGTGCTGACTGTTACCAGTATTGGCGAGTGGTCTGAGGATAAATCAAAGTTGGACTCAGCTTTAAGATATGTGTTTGATATACCTCTGATCACTGCGAAATCAAGTAAGTCAGGCAACTTATTTAAGTCTGTAGGCCAATAGGTAGGTTCTCCAGTAGTAATAAAATTGAGGTTAAGATTGTTAGCTGACCGTAATAAGTTTCTTCCTTTAGGGTTGATCAACCTTGAACCCCAATTTGTATTTTTGGCGTTCCAGTCCCCTCCAGCAATGAACGTATTGCCAAGAGATTTGAAGAAGTCTTGGTATTCTTCGACAGAGATAGGGTGTCGTGGGGGCAATAGATCGATGCAACCACTAGTCTGTAGTCGCGAGTTTCTACTTTTATGCTTGAGGATTGAATTTTTGCACTTAAATACGATTGCAGCTGGTAATGCACAATTGAGTTTTTTATTATAACCGCAGATCCTCCATGGGCCGTCTCATCTGGATGATTAGCTAGGTATGTATTGTAGTTTGGTATTTTTATTACTGTTCTCGAAGTTGCATGGGTTTCTGAGACAAGCATTATATCAATTTTGTGTATATTTAGAAATGATTTGACTTCTGGTATGCGATTTGTGATGCCATTGGCGTTCCAAAGAGCCAGAGTATTACCTGTATATAAACACATTGTTCCATAGAACTTATTTTCGACATAACGGGCAACGCACAGCTCCTCGGGGAGGACCTGTCAAACTTTAAGGATGTATTTCTCAATTAATTATTATAAGCGTAAAATGATACATCGCGTCGTCATAAATTCGATTATATAAAGTGACAAGAGTTATAGATGGATAACCGTAGTAAACATATTTTATAGACATTTTTAAAACAAATTTTTTTTTAATTATGATCGACATTGATAAGAACGCCGTAAGTTAAGGAAACGCCAATATCTACACTTCGTCCAAACCTATATGCAATCCACGTCATCAATAAAAGGTTACT
This sequence comes from Rhagophthalmus giganteus, assembly GCA_036326145.1. Lineage (NCBI taxonomy): Eukaryota > Metazoa > Arthropoda > Insecta > Coleoptera > Rhagophthalmidae > Rhagophthalmus > Rhagophthalmus giganteus. The sequence continues at coordinate 19,815,121 of JARFJA010000036.1, read as the reverse complement.
AGATAATGACGTTTCACACAGTGCTATCACCTCGTATCTCGTATTTTTACAGTTCTAATAAATTCTTTCTAATAAATTCTAATAAAGTCTTTCTTTAAACCATTTAGTATATGTGCAGGTAAATCATCGATAAAATATGTCACATTCCAAACTTTAAATCGAATAATAAATAAAGTCTAGTAACTTTTTACTGATGACGTGAATTGCATATAGGTTTGGATAAAGTGTACTCGATGTTCGGCGCAGAAAATAATCGCCAAATTCGTATAAAAATACTTCATTTAAAAACCGATTTTAAATAACTAAAAAAAATATTTAAAAATCAATTTTTGCAGTATAAATAATATTAATGTTCAATGTTTAAAAATACCACTAACCTAAAAACGTGAACATGAAAATTAAATCGGTACAAATAATAATTACGTGACGATTCGAAATTCTCGATTCGATCATTTACGTAAAAGTGGCCCAAGAAAATTGCTTCAAATACGATGTAAATTGTACGAATCAAAAAACGTAATGTCAAAAATATATAGTTAAAAACCCAGTTTTCTTTGTATGTTCAATAATGTAAAAAAAAACTATCTAAAAGCTACATATACGGGCGATTCAACCTTAAGTACAAAAACTTCGTAAATCGATCGATACGACGTTTAAATTAAAATTGCCGAACATCGTCAATTATGGAAGTTGTAAAATTAACAGAAAATTTTAAATTATAATCACGCCGAACGGAATGAACCGTTCGCGAAAACAAGCGAAAGCTTTAAAGACGCATTGTAAGATTTTCAATTACAAAGTTCATTACAATTTCATTTCACGGAGCGGTCGCTTAAAACTAATAGTGAGAAGCAGCAGCACAACTGCATACTATAATAACTTCATTAGTAAAGCGTTGGCACTTAATTGTAATTCAAACTTTTCGTTAACGTTCCTTACGTTAAAAAATTGCAGTTTCGAAAGTATTCTTAAAACCTGAGCGACTACGAAAATACTATCTATAGTCGCCTTTACTTTAAATTTTCGTCTTTCGGATTAAAATTTGTTACCACCTCCTCAGGAAATGCGTTTCGTTAATATCCGCCTATTTTTGTTTACGCCAATCAGAAAGGCCAGAATAATTACATGTCGAGCTTAAAATAGACTTAGAATAAGTCGCATTGGCGTAAACAAAAATAGGCAGATATTAACGAAACGCATTTCCTGAGGAGGTGGTAACAAATTTTAATCCGGAGGACGAAAATTTAAAGTAAAGACGACTACATCGCTAATATTAATTTTAATAACCGTGTAATATCGGTTATGCAGCGCCGCTTATATAGAAGCGGATATGCATATTAATAAGACTTTACGTGTTGCACTCGAACGGTGGCGTTATTTCACTAGATATAAAGCTCGGTTGCGTTAATTAAATTACCTGGTTTCAAACCCAAATTAGTAATATTGTGTTTGTTAGTAGATAGACGTATCACGTTATTGCTGGCAGTTCACCAAATATCCCAGAGCGGAATTACGTTCATTATGTCATTTAAATTAAACGCACGTTCGAATTGTTTACTGTTCAAATCGAATAACTGTTAATTATTTAAAAAAGAAAAAGATCGCAACAAAACTTACAATCTGAACCGGCACTTAATGAAAGTACGTGTATAACGAAAAACGGGACCAATAACTGTCTCGAGTAATTTACGGGCGAGCTCTTTGCAATTTTTCACCTGCGAAAAATCGAATCGAACCACCACTGCACGTCGACGCTCAATTTTCCGACATACTTCGGCCCTTAAAGGAACCGAAGTTTTCATTAAACTTGTCGATTCAATTGATTTGTATGTTCAAAGCCCTTAACGCCAACAAAACACGGCAGATAATCAAGTTCGAGCGAGTGGACGTGTTTACAAAGCGGACAGTAAATAAAAACACGTGGAGGTCAACTGGAACGCGCTGCTATTATCCTTTTTACTGGCCGTCGAGAGAGGAGAACAAAAACTGATGGTTTTTCGTGAAAACGACGCCGACGTTAGTAAGTTATCTGTCCACAATTAATTAATTAAAAATTGATAATCAAAATTTTGATTTAATTTACTTAAAAAATACATCGATATCTGGTGGCATTTGACTACCGGGCGACGAATTAATCGGCGTTAAAAATGTATTATTGTTCCGTCTATCAATGTCTTCGGTTATTATCTGCATTGCGTCAGTTATTCGCGCCCTTAGCTTATCTAGTTTACGTGTTTTTGATGCACCTAAACGCGCAGTCTGTAACAAAAGTAACCTATATCGACTAAAACTTGTTCGGACTGCTTTCACGTTGGCGACTTTAAGGGAACATCGCCAAGTGTCCGACGCCGATCGAGCTGATTTTTGGCCCAGAGGTAGACCTATATGAGACTAGTAAAACCCCCAAATATTAGCTGCCCTAACCCGGAGAGTGAAAAATTACGGCCATTTTTTGTTTCCCACTCGCCGATTGTCCACCTCATAGCCAGTTTTGAACACTATAGAAATGTGTCTGTTTGACGCAGTCGGTCGAGGGGTCGGTAACTATAGTAAATTTTATACAGTAATACTAATTCAAAGTAATCCAAAAGTAATTCAAGTAATTGAAAAGTAATTCAAAACTAATTCAAAAGTAATTCAAAGTAATACAAAGTCATTCAACGTAATTCAAAAGTAATTCAAAGTAATACAAAGTAATTCAACGTAATTCTGTATTACATTCTAGAAATAAATACACACTAATACATAAGTTACCGACCCCTCGCGACTGACAGTCGAGCTCACTACCGACTGCGCCAAACAGACATATTTCTATAGTGTTCAAAACTGGCTATGAGGTGGACAATTGGCGAGTGGGAAACAAAAAATGGCCGTAATTTTTCACTCTCCGGATTAGGGCAGCTAATATTTGGGGGTTTTACTAGTCTCATATAGGTCTACCTCTGGGCCAAAAATCAGCTCGATCGGCGTCGGACACTTGGCGATGTTACCTTGTTAGCCGATTTAGCAGCGCAAAACCGCCATTTCAGCGCTAAAACGCAGCGCCTTCCCGGCTGAATGTGCCCATTGTTTCGTATGTAAATCGCCTACAGATTTACACGTTACTAAGCGATTTAGCGGCGCGATTATCACAACAGAAAACCTTAAAACGTCAATGTGAAAGCGGTCTAATTATCACAACGACGCGTTGTGTCACGATAACTTGTCGAAACGAACAATTTAAATTTTAAAAACACTATTTAAATTCGCGACTTTCCCTAATTTCGCGAGTCGCGCGGTCGCCTTCGCAATTTTTCATCTTGCAATCAGATAAACGTTTCCCCTTTTTGTCCCGTTTTTATAAAATACCCACCTAGAAAATATGAAAGTCGAGAGGAAATTTTTTTTTTAGTTAGGCCGCACCAACGTAAAGTGGAAAGTTTAAATTTTGTTATCTTACGTTAGATAACATCTTTAGTTAACGTCCAACTTATAATGAGCTTAATTTTTTCTTGTTTAAATTTAGTCGGAAGAGTTTCGTTAGAGCGTTATAACGGTCGATGAAACTTTAACAACGAGCCACCGTCAACAATTAACCCTTAATGCCGCTAATCTCGCAGGTATATTATTACCTACGGAATAGTAGGCTTTTACAAAACACGATTTCGTTCGATGTCAATGTTCTGATTATTTTATGATTTATTGCCCGAAAGCACTTTTTTTTTGAATATAATAATATTTATTTAAGACGGTGCTAATTCTGACGATTAGTTGTGGATTCGATTAGGGACTGATGTTTGATTTACATAAGCAATCTGATGCGAATTCGTTTTCGTCTGGAAATCGTTCAAAAAATTCGAGTTGCTTTTAGTCGTTTTTATTCACCGGTACGCGCGAAAACAGATCGTTTTTTGCTGTCATTCTGATGAATCGCAGGCAGTTTGAATAACGGCGTTCATTTTTTTTTCAAGAGCTTATGCACTCTAAATCACGGTTACGGATTAGAAAAAAAAATTACATGTTAGAATTAATATGGATGAATTACGCACTTACGAACAGGGGTGAAATCTAAACAAGATGCAACTGTCTGGCGACGTATAATAAATAGTATAAGTGGTGTCTAAATTAAAAGGACAGCGGACGCTTTAATTAATTTCGACCTTCTTGATTGATTAAACGGATTATATTTTAAGCTTGAGTTTATCTCCGCTCTCATTAATTACGTGTCGATTTCCAGTGTATTCCGATGAGGAACGATGGACACTAAATTATGTATAGAACAAGCTCGAATCCTTATTAAAATATTATCAAAACATCACACTCCCGATTTAGTTTACGTATAACGCATAAGGGACGACGCAACGGTTTCATAATATATAAGTACTTTATCTAAAAGTCAAACATAATTTCCCAACTTTTGTGACATAAACGGGATGATCGTAACACCCAAATCAAAAATTTCAACGAAACGAATTATTTATTTGAAATTAGATGTCCCGTTTTATTTATATAAATTAATGTTAGCCATTTAAGTTACTATTTTTTGACTGCAGTTTAATTTGAAAAAGAACTGTTCTGATGTACAGTCAAGTTCGTATGTTATGTCCCGTCGCCGGTGTTAGTTTTTATCGTAAAAGGCTTTAAAAAGGTAGATTACTGTCCGTTTTTATTTATTATCTGACGTGTCCCTTTTTACAATTAAAAAACAACTGCTACCCTTCATCTCTCTTGATCATCTCACGTCGCTCGTTGGCCTGCGATCACATCTCGCGGGACAAAACATATGAACTTGACTGCACCTACCTACGTTTTCAATACTTTTCATAGTTTTTAAATAAATTGAATCCAAAATGAAATATTTTCAAGTATGTATTACCTACATTATGTTTAAACAACCTAGGATTAAAATTTCTAACAGTCGATGGCTATTTAGAGTTTCGGTTTTTGAATATTCTTGTTTTCATTCATTAATAAAATTGTTATCGTGTAGATAATCATGTTAGATAAAATTTGGGAATGTTTTATCACTTGTATTGGGCAACGTTAAATATAACAATGATTTATAATTACAATATTTTAACAGCAAGTAATAATTAGATTATGTTTTTAAATTACTTCGTATTAAAGTCGAAACGATGGTGCGCGTATCACCGGGTGGTACGCAAACAATAAACTATTTTTGTAAAATTATATTTAAATAATTTAATAAATGTTTTTTAATTACCTATATATACTTATTTTTGTATTTCGATGTCGAATTTTTTTGTAAAGGAAGGTGGTACGGAGAAATTTTGATATTCTTTGGATGGCAAGCGGAACCGAAAAAATAAAATAAAAAATACCTACAGATTCATTTTTTTAATAAACACACGCTTACGTCGTTGTGGGGGTAGTTAATATGTCCGTCTTCTCGATCAAATTCGGGAATATAAAACCGATAAATATGATAAAACGAAAACGATAGCTTTGAAAAAGTTCAACGTTCGGTTTAGGTAGGTAAATACCTATACATTATTTTAATTAGGCCAAATTGCCGGTTAAAATATGATAATGGCGTAATATCGCATTAAATCTGCATCTAATATACATTTTATTTAGATTTTAAAGCTTCCTAAAGGGAATTTAAAATGTTGCCGTTTATGTAAATCTAATTTAAAACGCACAAAAATCCTTACATTTCCCTAAAGCTTAAAACCCAAAGAAAAACAAGGTAGAAAATAAAACATTTTACCGTTCAAGATTGACGCGACGTAATCCTAATCCTCCGATCGTCAACAGTGGTAAATCCCTTTACTAGGCAATGGCGAATTATAAATTAAAAAAGACGTCATCTTAATGCGCCGCGCCGTTAAAATACATCGAAGAATTTAGTCGGAAAATAAAGGGAATAATAAAATGAATTACTCGGGTGACCATCACGAGATCTCAATAAAAATAGTAGGATAAAAGGCGAAGAGCGTAAAAAGCCCAGAAGAGTGAACCTATAACATTAGTCCTGTTGGAAGTTGAGGCGTTCCGGTCAGCACTTTTTTGTTTATTGAACTGTATGATATAAACTTAATCTACGGCACTTTAGAAAGTTCGACCGAGAACTGCCGTAAAAGCGGAAAATCCGAACATTTTAAATCTTCATTAATGTACACCGTTTTAATTTCAGATTTATGAAGACGTTACCGTAAAATTGTAGCTCCCGCGAGTCGGAATTAGTACAACCGAACACTTCATTATTGGGGGACTATCGTGACCATTAAATTAAAACAATGCGCCCTTTGAACCGGAAAACAAAACAGCTTTTGATTAATGGCGGAATGCGCTTCTCGTCGTGGGCTCCCTTTTGAAATTAAATTGCTGTGAAATTGAACGCTTCCAAATATATACGTCAACAGCTGAAAGGGATTTACTCCTGCGGAGGTAAAAATTTTTCGGAATCAATTTTTGAAAACGAGTAAACCGAAACACGCGCAATTATCGCAGTTATCGAACGGAAATTCACTTAAAAGCCAACACTAATTGGAGCAACTAATCCTTGGGGTGTCCTATTCAGGGAGGGTCCTTTTATGTTCTGACCTTTTAAGGTGCCGAAGTGAATGATTTTTCTCGTCGTTCGTTTCTATAAAAGTAGAATTTCTCGTAGGTTTCGTGTAATTTCCGTTAACTCAGTTTTAAATTGGATAATTTTATTATCGATGATTATTTATTTGCGTTTTTGGGTCGAAATCGAACTATTAACTAAATCGTGATCTCGAAGCGCATCGTAAAATAAATAATATATAAAACACCGCCTTCTGTTCGGTTTCCCGGATGATCGAGGTAATCTATTGAAATGTTATTCGACGTCATAAATTTCGCTAGATAAATTTTTATTTATTTGAATCCTCGAGCTTTGTTACTTTTAAATAACGACGCTGATGTAACGATTTTATGTATGTAAGTACTTAGGTAAATAAAACTACGGAAGAACTTTACATCTTGATGTGTTTGAACAAAAAAAGGTTGATTAAATCACGAAATTCTGTAACAACGTAATTCGTTGGGCCTCATATTTTTATTTTCTAAAAAAACTGTGTTGCCTACTTTAAAAAAAAACAAGACTTTTAAAAAAATTTTTATGTTAAACCGCGAACAATGCAAAATATTACGACCGAATGCAATAAATCTTTGTTAATCATATTATCAGCTGGCGACGCAGTAACGTAAAACAGGAAGCGGCGAAAGTGATAGAATTTCCACGAGATTCCAATCGTTCGGAAACATCTTTAGTATCAAAACTTCAATCTTAAATTTAACCATAGATCTTTATGCGATCGAGATTTCTATCAAATGTTAGTATACGTACTTTTACATTCAAATGAAAGGAAAACAGATTTTGCTTTTGTTATTCGACTTGAAAAAAAAACGAATCGATATGGCAACGATTGTGGGGTTTTCATACAGGGTGTTACGAAAGTAACGCCCGTCCTTTCGAGGATCGAATCGAGAAGCTAAAAGAAATCGAAAATCAAGAGCGACCAAATTTCCGATTGGCCTTTCTTACAGTTTTATTGATGGAAAATAACAACGTTGAAGTTTACGAAAATTGCAAAAGATGTTCAAATATCAATCAGATCAATGGAAAGCTCTTGCGCGGCTTAGATGTTTAAATTGAAACGATAGCTGTATGAATACGGTCGATAACAATTGCTAGTTACACGACCGATTCAAGGTAAACATTTTCTTTCTGGTGTCTCCATAAAAAAAACATCTACCGGATTAAGGTCAGCTGACCTATAAGGAGGAAGGCCAATCGAAAATTTTGTCACTCTTGACTTTCGATTTCTTTTAGCTTAAATGAATGGGCGTTACTTTTGTAACGCCATGTATATGTGTCAATATATACCCAGATAAATGTTAAAATCGTTAAAATTATAAATTAATAGTTTTGCCCATCACCACCATAGGGGGGGCTTTTCAGAACGCAAAACTGAAAAAACTTTTCCACTTTTCAGAAATTTTATTTTTTTAATTCATTGTGCCCCGAAGAGGACCCTTACAATGGTGAACGTACAAGCGTTATTTAGTCCGTACGATACATTGAAATTCCGTAAAATATTTCAGTGCGTCGAAAAAAAAATAGCAAAATATGTAGTGCATGTTCATGAAGACTTCATCAGTAAATTGAAGCTGAAGGTTGTCCGTTTTATAACAAATAAGTCTTGTAACGCAATACAGTAGGAATGTAAATCAATGAAACTAAGGAAATACATAGTCATTAAACGCGTTGATTGTATTTTACATCAAAAATAGGCTTCAATACAAAATAAAATGCAGAGTTTTATATACTGTGTCATTAAAAATAAAAAAAAAATTAACTGTGTCTATAAACTGGTTTAAAATAAATTATTAATTTAACGTTCTGATTGTTTGTCATTTATTTATTTGACGAAGGAAAACAATCAGACCGCTTATCTTTTTTTTGTACTGTCCATTATAAGCGATGTCCGGTTTAATAGAGTTCGTTATAACGAGTGTCAGCTGTACCTATATACATACGCAGTACGTTATATTGGGGGACCGTTAATGGAGTACTGGAAAAATAATTAAAAAAATCTCGATCAATAATTTAGCTACTTCTTTATTTTTTAGCAATTTTGAAACGTGGCGCAATTTTTTTTATAAATATAGTGATGTGACCTTAAAGCTGGGAACACACTGCCCACACGTCACGTTACGGCACGCAACTTTATGGCACTGATTTCTACTCGCCGGCATGTAAAAAAAGTATAATAATAAGTAAATATATAAGAATTCACTATCTAAGTGTATTTGATATACCAATTACAAGCCAATAAATAGCGGCGGGCAGATAATATATCTTTATTTGAAACGTGCTGCGTGAGCATCTGAATAGATGCGTCACGTGTACTAATGTAAAATTCCATGCCAGCACGTGACGTGTCGGCAGTGTGTCCCCAGCTTTATTGTTGTCTGATATGAAAAATAACTCGAAACGTTTGTTTCGCGCGTAATTTTAATTTTTAAAATTACAATTTCTTTATCTGGCAACGATGTTCTAAAATTTCGAAAAACAATACCATTATAGTATATGTCATTTTTGACGACAATTTAATGCCAAATAATTATTTGATCTGCCTATTTGACGTTTTAATTGGTTCTCATAAAAACAACAATAATAATGCACCTAATACACGGCCACCTACCAGACATATTATCAAATTTATCGTTTAATTTTTTTCGAACAACTACAAAAATAGAATATTATATTATTTTCATGGGCTCCTTTAACGCCCTGTATATTGAAACCACGACCGTAACATACAGAGGCAGTCACAACTTATAAACCGCGTTATATCGAAACTGCATTGTATGTATATACACTGCATTATACGAGGGTCACCTGTATATTAAAAAAAAAGTTCATCGGAGAATAAAACGAGAAAATATCGAACCTACAACAAAGGGTCAACATATATTTTTTGCATATATCCGACGTAGTTACTGATAAAACCGCAAAGGTTAAAACGAAGGTTTTTTAGCGAAATGTGCAAGCGTCCCCGGATTACATCAGCGCCAACTATTTTTACTTTGCAATTTTCGTCGCGCAGGTAATTCGTATGGAAATATCGGGAAAATTACGCGTCCCAGTCTAGAGTTATTTTCATTTACACTTCGATTCTCCCTTGAGAACGTTTGAATAAGTTTACGTCAAAAATAATAATTAAAATTGACGTGAATGTGAGTGACGTAAAAGAAAAGTTTTAATATATATATAGAGGTAGGTAGGTAGGTAAGTACCTACTTATATCATAAATTCGCGACTTTTGTTCCGGGCGTTTTGTCCTAACTTATTGTTGTAAAAGAAACTTCAGTACTTAGGACTTGTAGTAGCTATTTCGAGCAAGTTTTTACCTTTCATCTTTAATAACCTCTTTCGTTATCTTTACATCTGTTTCAGCTATAAATTACTTAGTATTCATTGTTCTCGTGGGAGCATTGTTTTTGAATCACTTACACCGAATTACGTTTCTCGAGATACGTTTGATTGTTTTCAGAAACACGAGCGCGGGAACGTTAGTTATGTGGATGATGTTTAAGTTGCCCCTTAAAATACGGATACGATCTCATTTTAATCTCTAAAGTAAAAACCGACGCGTGCACGTACACACTAGATCCGAATAATTTGCCAACACACCCAGAGACAAAAACAAACGGTTCCTAAGCCTGCTCGAAAATTAACTTCGTTAAATTTTGAATGTCTTTCAACGTCGGCGTCGTGAGTTTCGTGACTTTTCCGTTCTGACGATAACGGTAAGAATAGAATAAAGTCCGAGTTACCTATAAATTGAGGAAGTCGAGACGGCCCGAGAATGCACTATCATCGATAACGAGACGCGAAATTTTTCTTCTCGACATCCCGACTTCAGGCACTTTCGTCACTTTTTACGTTCGAGTAGTTTCACGCTTTTCATCGTTAAGAACTGTGCTGTGACATCGCATTCATTCGAGAGGTGTTGCGAGACCTGTTTATAGAACTTTTCGCGGTTCTAAATCGACTTTGAACTGGTTTAGGACGAAAAATGTTACAGTTGTAAATTGGCCATCACGTAATCCCGATTTAAATCCAACAGTAAAATTAGTAATAGTAAAGTTTATGCGTTTGGTCGCCAATTTACAATTAAATTAGAGCTTCGCGAAACAATCGCCGAATAGTGACATAAACTTGATCAATATGTGATTGAAAATGTAATTTTATGTACGAGTGACCGTACTTTCGAGTTAGTTAAAAATCGTGGAGGTGCAGCAAGGTTTTGATATTATTTTTTTATTATTTAAATATAGTGCGGCTAATTTTTTGCAATGCATAGTCTTAGTGGAGAACTTAATTTTTTTTAAGTTTCTTGTTATTATTTTTTTGTTTACGTTTTCTTTAGTGTTCGTACTTTTTAATGAATGCGACGACCTTTTTCAATTTTTCTTCAAATTTATTACCTATATTTTTAGCTGAGCCGCTAAACTTTTGCAAAGCACTGTAAACTTGACCTCCTGAGGTGAATCAAATGATTAATAATCGAAAGCGATAAATTTTTAAAGAGCAAATATTTTCGTTTTTACTATTAGAAACTCTACTAAATATTACTATTACTACTACTATTCACTATAAATGGGTTTCGAAGTAAAAGCCTTAATACTAATTGCACTGCACTAATACAGAAAATTGCGATAATTCGTGCTATTGTTGTTATTGAAAAATTTACGGATAATTATTTTTTACTAACATCTCTCTATTAGACTATTAAAATGGGTGAAGATTTTCGAAAATAATTTTTTATTTAAAATTTCTCAAATTTAGATACTTACATACGCGTTAATTTGACAAATTATCGGTAACTATTTTTGTCGAGTTAAATCAAATTAAGTTTTTAAACTTGTTTTTAATAAACAAAAAAAAGTTACTAATTGTAAGTATATAGTTGTCAAAAAAAAAACTGTAAAATACAATACCGAATAAATCACGTTTTATTAGAATAAAAAGTTTACGTTTCTTTTTTTAAAAGTAATAATAGGTATACCGTAATAGCCTGCCTGTGAGTTATCTACATTAAAAAAACAAGACGCCCCCAAAACTGTATTAAACGAATCTGTGTTTATCCGTACCTTCTTTATTGCCTAATTTGCTTTCCTCGTTCTATAATCGTACAACATCGCTTTTAGGACAACTTTTCGTCAAGATAATCGACGATAAGTACGTCTACGTCTCGTTGCTAAATTTTACGCTCTAATGGGCCTGCGGTCTGGAAATTCCCGAAACAATTCAAAGTTCCACTGCGCCATCGAGCTTGCTTGTAAAGCCTCGAGTGAAATTTCCCCGCACGAAATCGACAACGAACATGTTTTTCTTTTAAATAAAAATGTGAAATCGATTTCGCCTAATAGACATAAGTAAATATTTTTCTTTGCGCGTCATAAAAGTACTTCCATGAAAAGTGATAGTCGCAAGATTTTTTTAAGCTCAAGCTTAACCCTTCGAGTGCCAAGGAGCGCGATCGCGCTCCTTAATACAATGATGTTGGCCATGTTGACACTCAAAGGGTTAAGTATCACTATTAATTTACGATTAAATAACACTAACGTACAGATACCTAACCTAAGATGCATAATAAAAGTAATTTAATTAAATTTTGGATGTTCGCGAGACTTTTTCCTTTAATAATAGTTCGAAATTACTAACGTAAATCCAAACGTGAGCTAAGTTCGTTCGGGCAAAGCAATTTAGATGATTTAAGCCTTGAACAAAGTGATCTTGACTTTTTAATTTAAACAATGCACTCGATCTGTTGCAGTAATTTTAAAAATTCGAACACTAAGACTTCTTTCAAAAATCGCATTTGAAAAACTGTAAAACGTCACGCGAAGATATTTATTTGCATTAAGTTTACCTATTATTTATAAAAAAAGCGACGTACACAATTTCAATTTTACAATCGAAAACCAAAAATCTGACAATTATTGTTAAACAATAACGAGGCCAGTTAATAAATTACGGTAAATTTATCAACTATTGCATCGAAAACAAATTAAAAAATTAATAACGCGCAATTTTAATTGCACGACATTCAACGAGTCACGTTTATAATAGATACAATTAATTATCTACTGCATATGCGGCAGAATAAAAAACAAGTGGCGATGACGCATTGCGTATCGGATCATCATTAAACCGTAAAAATCATCAGATATCTTTGTGCCCAATTATAAGCCCAAATCTCCTACGGGAACGTGACCCGAAATTTTATAAAAGCATCGACGGCCCCTCACGGTTAGTCCGTCCCCGAGTATAATTGGCGCAACTCTCGGGAATTTAAATGAAGGCGAATCGACAATATAAATTTTCGAACATATTTCCGGATTTACGAATCGATCACCGGTAAAAAATAAAAATAAATAAACAAAACGAAATCGCTTACCTTATAAATGCCTAGCAGCAGTACTACGCTGAGTACGATCATGAAGAGTTGAGTGCCGATAATTGCCAGATAGGCGATTTGAACTCCTGCGAACAAAAAGTCGTTTTTTTAAGTCTTCGTTATTCTTCATTTGCCGATGTTAGAAAAATTAATGCAAATAAAATCTCATCGCAAATAGCGGGTAAATGCTACCTAGGCAGATACTTATTTGTCCACCTTATAAACGGTGCGCCCCTATTATAATTATGAAGATAACGGAGATTCCCTTTTTAAGTTGAACGGCGTACGAATTTATCTTTGAAAAGAATCCACAACGTCTTTGATCTTTTGTTATTAACGTTGCCGAAAAATTAATCAAAATCCAATCATACTGCTTTAATAAACAGTGACATATCAGGTAATTTAAGGTAATTCTAGGTTCTTTAGAATAATTCAAGATATAAACTCGTTTTTCTACCTATTGTTTTGATATTACATTATTTTATTTAATGCGCGGGCGTAAAAATCTAAAATTTGGTATTCGAGATGGCGACTTGCAGATTTTAAAAAATTTGAAAAGATTTTCCAACTAACATAAGTGTTGCAGTTACTTAGAAAGTTCTTTTCACTCTATTTTTCTATAAAAATAGGTACTTAATATATTGAGCGACCATTAAAATAATGTTAAATATCTTAAAAATTCGAATTCGAATAGATATTTTGATGTTTGTGGACATTTTTCGACTTTTAATGCACTTAACGTTCCTTGTCTTAATTAAAGACAATTTGTCAGCAAATATATAAACAATGGTCGCATTCAGGGAATGGTAGCGCCGTAGCGCTTTATCGAAGCGATGCTCTGAATGGTGTCTGCTTTACTCGCAGTGCTGCAGTGCTTTAGTAAAGCATTAAAGCATATAAATATTCCGCTTTAACGCTTTATAACTAAATAAAGCAATGACGCATCCATGCGTTCTAACCTAACAAATTATGTTGCTTGTGTATGTTTTGGTTTATGCAAAAATAAAGATGGCTTATAACGTTACAATTCGGAGACGAAGTCATTTCCCTTGCAGTAACGTAAGAAGAAAGGTTGAAGATATTACAAGGTAAGTTTTACATAAAAATTTGAGTGTCTTACAAACAAAATTGCCAACCTAAGAATTAAAAGCTGAAAAATAACTAGTACCAAAAATGTTTATTCAGGCAAGATAAAGCGTTACAGCGCTGCAGCGTTTCGACGCTACAATTCCCTGAATGCGACCAATAATTAAGCGTTGCCCACGTTACCTACTACTAAAAACAAGTACAGATAGGTAATTTTTCAAACCTCAATTTTTTTTATTACACACATTTTTATAATTTTTCATGACAATTATTTTAAGGTTCGAAAGCGAATTCGGAGAACGTTTCTAGAGAATGTCACGTTTAAACGTTACTAATTTCTTCGCGTACCCACATAAATAGATATGCAACAAGTCAACCGAAGACGGCGCGTACAGAATAAAGAAAAACTAAGAGGATCAATCAGTTTACGAATCTTGCAGCAGTTCACTCGATGCACTTGGGATTTCTCGAGTGTATGCACTAAGGATAAGTCCGTCAAAGTTAAGACGTGTGTAGGAAACAGATAAAGGCACGAAACAAACCGAGCATGGATAATTGTAAAAGTTGAAAATGGGGAAAAATGTTCTAAAAATAAAATATCGCAGGTCTTAGGTAAATAGAAATCTGTAAGAAAACAGAAAGCCTCTGTCATCTCTATTGTGATAATGTAAGTAGCAGAAAATCTCTTGTTTGAAAAGGAGCAATTTTCCGTTTCATTATTTTTAATAAAATATAGGTCCATTAAGCGAGACAAATATTTTATGAAACGTTAATTCAATAAAGGCAACACAAACAGCATTCTACGCTTCTGGCCAAAACTGTTCACGTTTTGTTCGATACAAAATGTAAAGCTGCTTACGATGTTATTAAATAGAATATCGAAAATGTACATACTTTTCTAGAAATTTTCCGATTTTAGCTTTACTTCATCTATATGGCCGACGTTCGATTAACTGCCTACCTAAATCAAGTCGCGGGGCAACTGTAAATTTTTAAACTATGTACTTATAAAGGTCGAAAATTTGAACCAATCATCACCAATCTGCACTTAATATATTCCACAAATATATCATTGTTTACAAGTTCACAACACAAATTTACAATAGGTAGGTTCCTGCGAAAAATTTTTAAGAAAACAAAATTTTTTTTTTGGATTAATAGAAAGATATCCTACACGAAAATTAATACTTATAATTAAACCGTTTTTTTATCGTTGGTATCTCAATCTCTCGACATTGTAAATAATGCATTTTTTTATAATTATTTGATATTCTATAATAAAAATTTATTGGTATTGTACGATAACAAAGATAAATTGTCACCTATTTTCCTAAAATCTATGAGGAATTTCTAACATATTTTTATATTTATAGAATCTGCATTGGTTTATCTAGGAGCTAATATGAATACAAATTTCAACTTTCCTTTGGTAATCACACAATTTTAAGTTTCATTATAAACATTTTATGAGAGTTGTTAAAACAAAAGAAACGACTATCTTATTGTTAGTACCACGAGAAAGTCATTTGCAAATCAAATTGTCTAACAATAAGATTAAGAAACACTTGCCAACTAAAAATTTAAAATGAATTAATTAAATCAAAACGAAAGGAACGCGAATAATTAATAAATTAAAATTTCATTCACCTGCTAGTACAAAATTCACCGAATTCAATTTTATCTATAGAAATCAAGCGTAAATTTTGGCAATTCTTCGTTAGTCCATTATTAACAATTACAACTTCAAAAAATAACACGATCAGAAATGTACTCACCATAATAAACATCTTCTAATGCAGTGTACTTCTTAAAATTAACGCTAATTCTCCAGCTATAAAGAAGGATGACCAATATCGAGATGTTCTGAAAAAAAAATGTTCTTTTTAATAAAGTTACGCCTGATGGCCGAATATTTGGGGACGAGCTTAAATAACGCGCGGAGCACGCAATAAAAATTCCAATAATCAAGATGAGAACATAAAAATAATTTTTACGTTTTCTTTTCGCGATATCCATATTATGTATAAGAAATCCAATTTCTTTTCAATTCCAGAACGTCAGATTAGATTAGGTACACAACCTCAAAAACATTTTAATAATCGCAAGTACCACCTTAAAAGGAAGGAACGCAGAAAGACAACCGACGAAATAAAATTACTTATAATCGGAAGTTCAAATAAACGAACTCCGGATATTTTCGAATCTTATATAAAATTAAAACGCCCATAAACATTCCGATTATTAGCGGGACGTGTATTCTGGAAAATTTGATTTTCTAATGAAATTCGACAGTTAATTGGCACTCGAACAAGTTTTCGAGACACCCCTAAAGTTGCCCCACGAACAAGTTTTTAATGAAATCGAATTACTGCGTCTCATAAAATATGTTTTGTAAAATTGAATGGGAACCCTTCGATTAGAAAATTTGCCTTAATAGAACTCGGCATCGGCGTATTTCCGATCGCGAGTCGAATATTTTAATCGTCCGAACGAAATGTTTGCTTTTCGATCGGTTTCGTTGCACGTCGCGCGTTTGCAGGGAAACCGGTTTTGGTCAAATTACCTGGTAGAGTAAACTTTGTGTAGCTGGCACGTCGAAACTATCGACTTTACAGAAAATTGATAAGAACATAAATTATAGGAAATTTGCCCCGGTTTATTTTATCGTATAAGTATTTTTGTTGTAAAACGAACCGTAAAGGAGATTCTATTGGATAACTCATTTTTGACGTCTTTTCCACGCGTTGGCGGCTGAAGCACGGCCTGGATTTATGGGGACTTTTGACATGTTAGTCAGCAAAACCCAATTAACAACTGTGCCAAGTCTATAGACTATCAAGACTATAAATAAATGTCTAGAATTTCTCAATTTCAAATAAGCCTAAGTTATTCGAAAATGTTTTGAAGATGTCAAGGTCCTTGGCAAATTATTATCGTTAAGGGATCATTTGTTTACCTTTCAAGTTTTAAATTATGTTAACAATGGGCACTTGACGTTGAAGTTTTATCTTTTAACTCGAGCATGTACACGGTATACATACAATTGAGCCCCGTCTAATTAATCCTCTAAACCCTTGGAAAGTGCGATTACATTCATTTCAACCTCCACGGTTTTTAAGATAAAAAAAAAAGGAAATACGAAGGGTACCTAAGTCAACGAGACGTCCACGTATACTAAACACGATAAATTTTTTTTTTAAATAACATGCAAAGCACCGCCAAGATTTTCAATTAAAAACTTTAAAAAAAAACGATCTTGATTAAAAACAAGACGGCCAGGAACAACGGTGATAAAAAAGCGTATTAGGTTAGTAGGGGTAACCGAGAACTTTGGAACGTCAAGAAAATGTCAGCGTAATGAGTTCCTCGTTAACCGCAGAACTTTCACAAATGTACAAGAAAATAAGTTTCATTTCGGCCTCTCCGTTGCCGTTCCAATAAAGTATTTCCAGAACTTTTTAGTGGAAAGTTCGCGTTCAGAACACAAAATTGGACGGGCCCTCGCGACAATAAAACGCCGATGTCCGCCTCAAACGTATTAAAAACGCTTGCGCGTCTCTTCGTTTCTTATTGTTTGATACTTTGCCGAAGTTCGCAAAAGTGCGCGAATTTTGTGTCGCGCTTTTGTTTAACTTTTGTTACGGTCGTTTCGTGGGTAATGAAATTTCGGGGCTCAACTACAGGCCCCGGTGGCTCGTCAGACATTCGCTACCGCCGCTCCCCGATTGATACTCGACTGGTGCGAAATTCTCGTTACAATCTAGGAATAATGTAGTCGAAGAGTTATAATATGAAACTTTTTATCTTTTGGTCAATCTGTTCGGTTTAACATGACAGGGTGCTGTACTTTCGACACTATTTTTCCGTAGTAGGTGTCGTCTAAGGTGACAAACTGCGCCAAACCCTCTCCGACACGACAAAAGGATGACTTTTTTCGAATCGAGAGCTTTTTTTGGTGTTTAAGAAGTATTACGAAAAAAGACTACGTGCGATACTGTTTTTTAAAATGATAGAAAAAGATATGTGCTGCCACCTCCCACCTTGGAATCATAAGGATCGTTCCTTAGCTTTAAGTTACGTATTATTACAATATGCTATGATACGGGATACCGGAAAAATTAAAAATTAAGACAGACCAAGGAGACAGTTGTAAGGAGAGTTGGATTGTAAATTTAACAAGAAATGTCAGAAAATTAAAAATATTAAGAAAAGTTAAAAAAATTGTTATGTAAAAGGGGTAATAAGGAAGAAATAGGGATGGTAATTTTAATGAGAAATGTCAAAATAATAAAAAGTTAAGGGAGAATTGTAAGTGAGAAATTAAGAGGGAATAAAAGTGGCAGAGGCGTGAAGGAAGTTGGAGGGAGCGTGGATGGAAATGAAGATTGGAAGTGGTGAAAGAAAAGAACAATAAAAAGGGTGAGAACTATTGAATAAGTATAAATAAAGCAAGACTGTTAATCTGTAGGAGGAACTAGAATTAGAATTAAATTAAAAAAAATACAACGTGGAGGCGTAGTAATTAAAAATGGCGCCCGACGTAAAAGGCTGGAGATTATAAAAAAATAATAAAACAATAATAATAAAAATGGAAACTCGAAGCAAGATAGGGAAAATAGACACGGGAAAATCACAGGAAGAAGAAAAAGCTAACCAATCAAAAGACATATTGACACAGTTAAAAGCAATATTAGAACAAAATAGGGAACAAGAAAAAGAAGAAAATAGGAAAATTAGGGAACAACACAGACAAGAACTAAAAGGCATATTAGAGGTAGAGGTAGAAGATAAGGTGGAAGAAAATGGAGAGAAGTCTATAGGGGAAAATAATATGCAGTATAGGAACGATGGAACGTATAGGAACGTATAGAAACAAAAATTGACAAGAATTAACTTCATAAATTAAAAATTATTAACAATGAAACATTTAAATATAAAATAGATCTTATCCCATATGAGTATAGAGTGAAAACAAAACGGAAAATTCATAGAAGACTAATAAATAAAATAATGGAAAATAGGGATAGGTATCATCGGAATAAAGCAAAGAAAAATTATAAGAGAAACAAGAATTACAGGAATTATATGGGGAAAGAAAACCGAAAAATTAAAAGGAAGGTTAAATTAAGAGAAAATCAAAAGGTGAGTTTAGAAAAAGGATTTAAAAATTTACAATTTAATAAAATTCTAAATTTAAGTTAATTAAATGGGGGGGGGATGCTATGATACGGGATACTGGAAAAATTAAGAGAGATCAAGGAGACAGTTGAAAGGAGAGTTGGATTGTAAATTTAATAAGAAATGTCAGAGAATTAAAAAAATTAAGAAAAGTTAAAAAAATTGTTATGTAAAAGGGGTAATAAGGAAGAAATATGAATGGTAATTTTAATGAGAAATGTCAAAATAATAAAAAGTTAAGGGAGATTTGTAAGTGAAAAATTAAGAGGGAATAAAAGTGGCAGAGGCGTGAAGGAAGTTGGCGGGAGCGTGGATGGAAATGAAGATTGGAAGTGGTGAAAGAAAAGAACAATAAAAAGGGTGAGAACTATTGAATAAATATAAATAAAGCAAGACTGTTAATGTGTAGGAGGAACTGGAATTAGAATTACAGTGCTCTTCCTCTATAGTTTCGCAGTTGGGCATGAGGGGAATAACTTTTCTTAGAAATTAAGTCGAACAGAGTTCCCCTACCAAGCGCCTTTCGTAGCGCTCGAACGAATTCACTTGCGTCTTTCTTAATAGTTCCATCTTACACTCGTCCTAATAAAATGTTTTTCTTTTGTTTTGATTTTCTACTGATGGTTTTCCTCTGTTCGACAGTTAGTTGTTGTTCGTACGCTCGTGCTAATCTATATCTTTATAATAATAAAATGTCACAAATCAACGTAATATATTTTGTTTTTATACTTCTTTTAATAAATATAAATAAATAATAATAATAAAATAATAAATACAATATAAATTACTTAATTTGTACTATATATATTGGATACACTCCATTTTTCAAGCCTTACAGCGCGCGGAACTGTATGGAGAGAGCCATTTGAATCTCGAGGTACGCGCTGATGTCTTAAGAGTGGGGGTACTAGTCGAGTCGAAAACTGGGGAAGCGGAACTGTTGAGGAAGGAACTATAGAGGGAGAGCACTGTAGTATAAAATTGTTAGAATAGCCAAAATAGTTTTAAAATAAATAATTAATAGCTTAGAATTAGTTTAAAAATTAAGTGTTGATAATATAATATAATTAAAATAATAATAAAATAAACAAAGTGGGACTGTACCATAGCAATACGTATCGAAAATGAGATGGATTTCTGATGTATCTGTGGTACTATTGTGTGCGGGACAATTCCTCCAGTGGTCGGTGAACATCCTTTTCTAGTTTCTCCCACCACTGTTTTTGCTTTTAAAGTTAAATATCGACCCGCTTCGGGACGAACATAGGATCGATAGGTAGAGGGATGTATAAAATGCTTTTGCTTTAAATTTGATTTCTTTCGGCGCCCAAAATGCGACGGTCAAACGGTAATTGGAAGGGAAAATTTTAATTGATGGTTAAATAAAATTGATTTTTAATCATGTATTTATGCGTTTATTACACATTTCCTATAATTTTAATTACAATTTATAAAATAAAAAGTCGAATCAGCTGTTACTTTGTTTTTCAACTATTACGCAGAGTGCTTTTGAATTAACGTCGCGGAAAAAACCTTCGACTGCACTACGATATACATAGCATTACACTTGAAAACTGTCGCAGATTCGCCGTCGATTATTTAATTACGGAAGTCAAACTGGAAGGAAATCCCAATTTTTGGTAATAAAACGTCTTAATCCCTTAGATCCTTTAGATATTTATTAGGCCACCGAACGTAATTAGAATAGCAATTATGATGATTGGTGCGTGTTTTATGAATCCCCGGCGCGCGCTTATTACCCAAATTACTTAAGTTTCAAGTTTACCAACCGGTGCGGCGACTCCAATAAATTCTATTAAATAACGGTCGTAATTCCTTATACGTACCATAGGTAGAATAACACGTAGGCGTTTACTAAAAGTCATTAATTTAGGATTAGATTATTACGAAAGAGCGGGACAGGACGGGGGGGCGTCGGCGTCGTTTCGCCGCCAATTAAGTCGACACTGTTTTAGAGGTCGGCGTGAGGTTAAATAAACCCGGTGTGCAAGCAAAATTTTTAAAGGGCTAGTTCGTAAGGTACAGTAAGTAAGTTTAATCATTTTAACAACTGGAGACGACCCCGACCGCGGCAAGGATAATATTAATGATAGGTTTAACACTTAAGATGTAATACCAAATGGTGGTTCAGAATTAACAGGGATATACAACACAAATGAGGCTATAATAAATTGTTGAAATGGTGGAGATGCGAGGGTATGTAATAACTTAATTCCCCATCTTTGTTGAGATGCGTTGTATTTTATAAGATAAATTGCGCTATATTAAATAAACGTAGCTACATATATATATTGCTTAAATTGCATTGAAATTCTAGAGCATAATTTTTCGAAATTAAACTTTTCCCAAAAATAATAGAATGTTATAATTTAAAAAAATACGAGGAAACTCGTAACACGTTTCTTCTTATTTATGGACGCGGTGTTCTTTAATTTACAATAGCAAAATCACAAGAGACTCGTTTTCGGCACCTGATTAACCTTATAACGTGATATTGTCGATATCGTTAAGCGTAATGGAAGGTCGGGAACCTGAATAGATAATCAATGTCTTGAAAAACACGAACGTAACACAATTTCGAACTTCGAATGTCTTATTCGCCCTTGACACGATAATAAACGGTAAAAATAACTCATAACCTGTCCTATGAACGAGGAGAAAATTAACTTACCTTGAATTTTACTTAGGATGCAATTTCAAATGTCCACCAAATGAAAATTGATACCTGTTCGTGGAGTAAAGGAGGTCTAGCGTTAAAAATAACGAAATTCGCATTTTCGCATAAATCCACTCACCTAGAGTTTGTCAGAAAGTAGTAGGTTTTAACATTTATTCTGTCAATTTTATCATTATACCTATCACTAGAGAAAGACACAAAGTTTCATGAAATTTTTAATGTTAATCACATTTTCCCGCGATATTCCGATTGTTTTCTCCATCATCAAAAGAACCTGTCGACGCCGATTGAAAAATCTGTCACGTTTTCTTATTAGGTTCATTATTAATAAAATTATTTAAAAGATATAAATAAATCAAATATTATTAATTGTTAAACGTTTAAGGCAACAAGACCGGATGAACTAATTCTTTCAAAATTTTACATTAACGCACTTCAAAGATCATCTTGAGCTTGAACCGTGTGCATTTACCTGTAAAGCGGCGTTTACATTAGCGTGGAACAATGGCCTTGAGGTTGATAGTCAGACATGCACTTGCATTTCAAGTACCAACGAATAAATAAACTTGCGACGCACTTACGTCCGATTTCGGCCGTGACTCCACGCTAATGTAAACATCGCTTTAGTTTTAATAAAATGAAATCGTATCGATTCGTGTAACGTACAAATAACAACTTTTCGTTACTTTATGACAGACAATGGGTCGAATAAAAGCAGGACAAAGTGCTATTTATCTATTTTAAACCGGAGAACTTTGTATTTCAATTTTAACTGCCGTGAAAGGAAACGGAATCGACATTTCATCCCCACGATGTTTATTTTACAACGTATCTAACGGAATCCATTAAATAAATTTCGATTGAAAACGCTTTAACGAAAATTTGTCGTCTTTTAATGTATGTATCGACAATTTTATATATAAATAAGTAGTATTTATACTTTTCGTAGACATTTATTTGATGATCGCATTCAATTTCTTTTGCTTATTACCTACCACTGACTGTAGAAGAAATCTTTATCTATAATAAATAAAAATTGAGACGGGAAGTTTGGTAGCTCGTGCTAGAAGTTTTAGGATTTTTGAAGATGAATTTGAAGTTCGTGACAATGAGTATAAACGTAAAATCTAAACGGTAATCGTCGAACGTTATTACCACGAGTGTGCTAATCGTTATCTAAATGAGATCACTGAAATTATAAAACCTCTCGTAATAAATATCAAAAGCAACTGTCTACCGAGTGTTTGAACGAAAGTGGTCGCAAGCCCGAACAAAAAAAAATGAACCGCGACAGTGAGTACTTTATTGTGCCAAAGAGTTTGAGATTCACTACTTTTGAAGACGAAACCGCCATCCACAACACCCGACCAAGAACGACGAGAGAAAGAGAGAGTCTGAATGCGCTCACGAAGTTTTTTCTGCTAATTCTCGAAAAAGCATCGTTTAGATTTTAGAGGCCTTCTACACGAACAGTTTAGTTCTCAGTTCAGTCTCAGTTTCAGTTCCAAACCGATGTGTAAACGCTGAAACTGAAACGGAACGCGATGATTCGACGTGTAGCAAACGTAAACTGAGAACTGAACTGATTCATAAAAACAAAAGCGTGTCGAACTGATCGTGTAAAAGGCCCCTTATGGTGATCGGTCGTTCTGGATATTATTCGTCGAATCTAAGATCCGCTCCTGCTGTAATCGGATTCGATTCGAAAAAAGTTTCCACCAAAAGTTCAAATTCTCTTAACGTGCATCAATTACGGTCCACAGAAGCGTTTCGGTCACGTCTCAAAAAAATGGCTGGAAAACGATATCAGTTCGCGAGCTGAAACTTCGAATAGTCGAGACGAAACTTAACAGAAAAAAAATTAACGATGAAACTGTTCGTGAGCCTATCGCGGATATTAATTGAGTATTTCTTAAACAAATCATTTTATGACAGGAATAAGTATAATGTCTCAATTTTTATTGATCACCCTTTACGATTAGTCATACATTTCGTATGTACATCCACTTTTTAACTGTTTATTTATTGCATGCAATATTTGCCGACTATGAAACATCCGATTTAATTTTATTATGATAACTAATTTAACCGCGAATTTCATATAGGCAAAATTGCCGAAAATTATGAAGTTCCTCAACGTATCTAAAACCAACTACCCTAACGATTTTAATTGTAAGCAGTGTCTGTGAACCTTTGAATATTCACCTATCGATTTTCATATACTACATATACTACCTATCATAGTATGCACGATAAACTTTCTTTAATAATAGGTTTGCGCGTGTAATTAACAGTGAGCGGTTTCCAATTATTTCAACCAATCAGAATTTTAGAGTTCGAACGTAGCCATGCCGACGCGACGTCTGCAGACGCTACTGGCAAGGACATTTTTTGCTTTTATTAAATATAGATGAAACGTCTCTAAACATTAACGAACAATAAAATTAATGAACAATTCGGATTAACGAGACTGTTTTGTTTTTCAAGTTTTAAAGACAGAAACCGGGCCGTCACTATCGCAACTAATTAACAAGCACCAATGTTATCTGTTATCATTTATACCAGGTCCATTAATAATAATTTATTCCATACACAATTAGGGCCCTGAAATGCGTTGTTCATCCGTAAACGCAAACAATCGATCCTAGTTTATCTCCCTCTCCTAAACGCCCGCCTGCACAACAGTCGAGTCATTTCATACACTATTGCGATATAGGTAAGTACCATGTATATACCATGATATATACGATAAATCGGTGTGTAAATACCGCCACTCAAGCAGCACAAAATATTGGCACATGAATGGCATATAATTTGACACGTTGTCATACGTCTACAATCGCTATCACCACAAAAAACAAAGTGTAAAAATCATGGAAAAACAACCATATAACCAGTGTCTGAGATATAATTACGAAATGTTACGAACTTGCGTTTGTGGCGACGCACAGTGGTTAAGAGGCGGAAAAAACCCTAAATTTTGAAAATGGTATTTTTTGTATCAATGATATTTTTACAATAACATATGTATCGTAGTAGTATTAACTATACATCAGCATATTTTATTCGTTTTAATTAATGAAAACAATGCATCTCAAGTAGACCATTCTTGTTCTACCTGGAAACTAGAAATTTAGTCATATGAATTTAAATATGGTTTTAATAATTTTCCAAAATATTTAAAATAAATTGCGTATATGTTTTCCGAGAAATATGTCTTATCTTTCATTAATCATAAATAGTTTTGAAAAATATTTATCATCTGTCTTGTTAGAGACGATTATACAAATGTACAGGGTGCGCCAAAAGTTCTGCAACTTTTTTCAATTCGTCGATTGTTCTTCGTTGTGTGTCAATTTTCGCGCTTTCTTCGTTTGAACATGTTATTTCAGTCGTATTCATGCTGTTTATCTGTTATTCCAGTCGATCCGCTTCCATTTTTGAAGTTTGCCATGGTCTCCGAAGAAGCTCGCCACGCCGTCGTTTCGTTACACAAGCAGGGATGGAAGAATTGCCGGATTTCCAGAACGCTGAAGTTGAAGAAGTATGATGTGTCGCGGGTCCTGAAGCGTTACAAGGAAACTGGAAGTGTTGCAGATCGTCCTCGAAGCGGAAGACCCGTCGAAGTGCGTACAAAAGCTATGAAGAATCGAATTCGATGCCGAGTGAAGCGAAATCCGGAACGATCTCTTAGGAAGATGGCAAAAGAGCTGGAAATTGGCGATGGGAACGTGCGGCGGATTGTGAAGGAAGATCTGAAGCTCGTCTCTCATAGGGAGATCGCTGCTCACGTTTTGACCGACAAAATGAAGGAGAAACGGCTTGAAAACTGCAAGAGGATGTTGACCGTGGTCGCAAGTCGAGGTTGCCAGAAAATTATCTTTTCAGATGAAAAGCTTTTCAACCTGGAACCTGTCCATAATCGCGAGAACGATCGCATACTGCTACCAAAAGGAACTCCTCGAGCTGTGAACATCGAAAGAAGCCACTTCAGCAAGGACTCCGTGATGGTTTGGGCCGGAATCACCGCGAAAGCCAAAACGAAACTGATCTTCCTGGAAAAAGGCGTCAAGATCAACTCCGAAGTGTACCAGAACGCTGTTTTGAAGGCTGAAGTGGTTCCTTTCGCCCAGAAGCACTTCCCGGACGGCAACTGGATCTTCCAACAAGATTGGACCCCGTCCCACGGATCGAAATCGACGATGGCTCTCTGTGCGGAGATTTGTCCTGCGTTTTGGGACAAATCGTTTTGGCTTTCAAACTCCCCCGATTTGAATCCGCTCGATTTCTCGGTTTGGAGTATCTTGGAGAGCAAGGCGTGCGCTACAAAACACGCCAATGTGGAGTCCCTGAAGTGCGCTCTACAGAAAGCATGGGACGATTTGGACCAGAAGACCCTTGCACAAATCGCGAAAAATTTCAAGACCCGTTTGGAGGCCTGCATCGAAGCTGAAGGCGGCCATTTCGAACACTTGTTGTAATTGTGTAAACTACATGTTGTTTCCATTGTTTACACCAAATTTCGCATAAATCCGTTGAGTTTTCGAGAAAATATGGCAATTTTAAAAGTTGCAGAACTTTTGGCACACCCTGTATATAAAATACCATGTTTACTTTATTGACTTTGGACATACAAAAAAAATTCCAAATAGCTCCAAGCTCTGATTAACGTTTTTACAAAGTTAATACTGTTAACAAACTCCCATTAAAAATTAAGTGCGCCTTCTTGTAACTTTAGCTGCAATTGTTGTTTGATTGTTGTTATGGTTCGTTATTATAAATGGGTAGGTACTGCGGGTATTTAAATAAGTGTGCGACACACAGTGCAAAAGATGTTGTTATGTAGGTACTTTTACCGTGTCTATGTTTATTTAAACATGATATCGATGCAGTTTTTCCAGAAGGGCGTAACTCACAAAAATAGATTTTACAGGACATCACATTTCGTATCGTCAAGTAGCTATAAAAAGATATGTTTCGCGGAAATACAAATCGATTTTTCCGATGGAAAAAATCGAAATATTGTTACCAGATTTGAACAGATGATGCCTTGCCTTTGCTTTAGCTGCATAAGATAATCAGATTTTCACAAAAAGTGTGGATTACGCCCTTTGGCAAAACGCCATCGATATATTTGTAGAACTATATCCGTGAAATAAATAATAAATAAATAAATGGGATTGTGATGGAGCATTTGCGCAAAGCGAGTATGGACAGAAATTTTCGGGCCCAGAAGAAAACATATCTAATTCTCATTTATTTATGACATCTCAATTGTTCCCTTGGTGATTTCAACTCTGACAACGAAATGCAGCATATTTGGAAAAATTGCTGACCATCGTCAACAAGATACTGTAGAGCGTTAAAATTTGAATTTGCCAAGGAGGCACAAGAACTGATAAGAAAGGAAAAATGTAGAGTAGAAGACGAAATAAAACAATTGACATCTAGTAAAATAAATATTCGCGGACGTGCTTTGGAAGAAAATTACCAACTTTATTTTACTATGATTGATGGGAAAGTTGCTAATCGTTATTAGCAACTAACACGCCATCGACCGATTGCATTATTTGTGGAACTAAACCGTCAGAGATGAACGATAAATCAATTTTTTTTTCAAAAACCATATAATGAAGAAACCCTTAAACTGGGCATATCAACACTGCATATAAGAATATGTCTTATGGAATACATTTTACATATTGTCTGTCGATTCTAATATCATCAGATCCGTATATATCTTATTTAAGGTCAACGACAGAACATGAAACAGCCCAAAATTTATTAAAATAAAAATTTATAGAAATAGCTATTCATATTATATAATTATTTGTTGTATTGTTTTGTAATATTTGTATTGTATTTGTTCATTGTAAATACAGTGATCTGTATATTAATTTAAATTGTATAATTTTATTAAATAGATTGTTGTGCCTAACAATTTTGTGGTTTTTATTTAATATACCATTAATGGTAATATATATGATTACATAGATTTAAGAAATAATTTCATTATAACGAAGATTGTTGAGATACCGCGTTTTTTCCGCACTTTCATATACCACCACCAAACGTACCGTTTTACATTCAAACCAGCGACTGCATGGTAGAATAAATACGTTGTTCGATACAAACATGCCCCGAATTACCTATATACGTGGTTTCCAGAAGGTGCTTGCTTATAGTTAAGCTACAACACAAAATGTGCGCTCCTGTAAAATTTGCATTTTGTGGGTTAAGTCGTTTTGCCAAAACGCCGTCTATATTACTGTAGTAGTCAGCGCCTAAAATAAAATCGCCCTATTTTAACTAATTTTCATTATAAAATATTGTCGATAATACCAACAGTTAAAATGCGTAAATACAAATGCCATTACTTATAAAACGTCAACCTTTTAAATAAACAGAGATGACGCAAACGTCAATTTATTATTGTACTAGTGTCGTTTATTAAAATTACAACTAGTGGCCGTCAGTAGAGCTTTTTTGTGTCTGCTTTATTTGCGCTATTCGAGGTGTTTAATGTGTTCCGCTCGCGTCCGCTTTTTCATTTTCGCAATGAAAAGCCAGAGATATTATATTTCCTGAAATAATCCGAGTTACTGGAATGTTCGCACGTACACACACACACATCCACACTTCAAACTGTATAGGTTCAAACTCGAATTTGTTTGAATAATTTGCGGGAATTTTTATTGCGTCCACGCCGATGCCGTTAAAGATAAAAATCAACGATGACTTACCAACGTGTATATGGCAGCCGTAATTGCGGCGTGTTTGGGATTAAGAAGTCGGCAGCAACCTCTCGCCGAAAAATGGTCGTAAGGATACACCAGGACCGACTTCATGACTACCACATCCTAGATTTCTGAAACAACACAATACGTTATTAAATTCGATTAAATATTATTGCGGACCGCGTTCCCTTTGTTTCCGCGAACAATTTAATTAAATCGATGACACGACATAAACGTTTTGTAGGCAGGTACCTATACATACGTACGTACGTACTGCTACATCACACCGAACCGTAAAATTATATTACTAACCCAAAACGCGCAACCGATCATACTAATACGTAATTACGGCAGGTGTTTTAATTAAAAGCCCTTATCACGCCCGCGTTTTAGTGTAGCAACTTAAAACGAATGTACGTACTTCCAGATTATCATACGAGTTTCAACGGTTACAGAAAAGTTACCGGGAATTTCCGGGGGATTAACTGGTAATCCGGCTAGAATACGAATTGCCTCACCACGAGCAGATTATTCGATAATAAAATAAATGTAACACGACTAAATTGCTTTAATAACTTATAATATGTGTCCTAATCAGTTTAAAATTAACGAAATGAAACTCCGTTAGGTCCTTAAATCTCTTGAAATTAAAAAAAAAAAACATGATGTTTTAACTCGATCTGTCGCGACGTGATTTATATTAGTTCCTCTTAATCATGTAGTTAATGACTTATTTACGCTTAAAAACGGACGTTCTTTAGGTTTTTATATTTTCAATGTCTCTCCACTATATTTTTAGAAAAAACAACAAGAGCGCATCTGACTTTTCCACCTTTTTGCTTCAATTCTTCGTTTCCACAGCAACTAATTGTTATTTCGTTGCTGTAGTCGCTAGTAAACTTTTCGCGCTACATTAGCTTTTAACGTTATCGTTTTTGCACAGAAACGTTCGCCTGAAACGATATCAAACTTCTCTTATGTTTCAAGCTAACCCAAGGTAATTACAGAGGTGTATATAAAGTATCGGCGAGATCGCGTATCGTTAATATTCGATTAAAACATGAGAAACGTCGATGATAACGTAAGAAAAAGCGCCTGAACGCTTCGGAATACCCTAAAGAAACTTCTGGAGAGTATTAATCATTATACAAAGTGTTTTTGAATTGATGTCGCGGAAGCAAGCCGATTGTGAGGTTAATACACATACAAACAAAAAATCTTTTACAACAGTAACAATTTTTTTATTTGTGCAAGTTTAATTTTGAGGAAGGGGGGGGGGGTGATTTTGTCCGAAAAATTAAACGGGTCAGTTTCTCTTTAAACCTGAGCAAGTACATCGTAAGAAATGGGACCGCGGCGATTTAGAGAGCTATCGCCACTCTGCTAGGTCGCCACGGTTGTGGGTTCAAATCCCGCTGCAACCACAGACGTATGTTTGCTGGCACTCAAGATTACCAGCTTAGCTGCTAGAAGTAGCTGATATTTTTGCGATCATTGGGCGCATTCAGCCGGGCTCATCGCTAAAACAGCGGAAAGTAAGCGCTACGTTATAGTAGTCGACTATGGCCGAACGACCTTAAACTATTGCGATAAACACGTAGCACAACTGATATCATATGTCAATTGTGAAAATAAAATAAACAGCGGTTCGATCGGACCGCTGTTTATTTTATTTTCACAATTGACATATGATATCAGTTGTGCTACGTGTTTATCGCAATAGTTTAAGGTCGTTCGGCCATAGTCGACTACTATAACGTAGCGCTTACTTTCCGCTGTTTTAGCGCTTTCCCGGTCGAATGCGCCCATCGACAAGTTATCTTATCCATGCTAATTAGACAAATACTCAAAATGTTTCAAATAAATATCTAATAAAAATAAATAAAAATATCTACTATCATCCACGTCATAACGAAGGCGATAAACTACAGATGCACCGAGCTATACTTCGTCCAAACCTATATGCAATCCACGTCATCAACAAAAGGTTGACGATGACGTTTCACACAGTGCTGTCACCTCGTTCCTCGTATTTTTACAGTTGTAATAAATTGTAGTCCTTCTTTATGCCATCTAATATGTGCGCAGGTAAATCATCTATAGAATATGTCACTTTCCAAACTTTAAACCGAATTACAAATAAACAATATAGTAACTTTTTTATGATGACGTAAATTGCATATAGGTTTGGATAGGCCATAGGGTGTTGAATCACTTTCACTTTTCGAGTTCCTAAACTAGTCTTTAACGGGGATAAACCCGGAGTATCAAATTAATAATCGCAATAATTCGTAAATCGTCGACTTTAGGAAAAAAAAAACTTATTCAGGTTTTTATTCGACTTTTGATCTCGCCTGTCCGTAGTTTTTCTTTTCCCGCGACATTAATTCACAAACGCCCTGTGTAAGTCGCGCTCGAATTATTTTATTCCACTGCAACTTTCCAGCCGATTTTAAATTAAATTAATTATTACCTACAACTGGATATTAAATTTGTTTCGGATATTCGAAATATAATTATTGTCGTAGTTTTTTCCTAGCGTTAGATAAATCATCTTCAATATTATCCTTTTTTACTTGAGGAAAAACATTTTTCTTACCGTAATTATCGGAGATCAAGCGTGACACGATATAAAACGCGATTATTCAGAAGCCGTTTCCAGCCATACATCACTCTCGATCCGTTTCGTTGTTAGAACGAGGTATAAGAAAGCAATTTTGTTGTGAGTAAGTGCGTCCTTCATTTTTGAATAAATATATCTATCTATTATTATTTTTCAAACGACACAATATCGATAGCATTGTTTTTTGTAAGACATTCGACATTACTCATGTACGGGACGATTTTCTCAGAGAATATTAAATTCTGGAGGGATGTTGCCGATTTTTTTACAAATATAACGTTGCTTATTCAGAAAACTAAAAAATGACAATTCTTCAAACAGAAAAGTTTCACTCCACACTATTATTACCAATTTAAAAACGTAACTTTGCTTCGTCAACGCAACTTAAAGTTAACGAAACAATAAATTAATCGCGAATATATCTCCGAAAGTAATGAAAATTAGGGCACTTGTAGGCGCAAATTGGACGTAAATTATTAGTAAAAAAAAATAATTAAAAAATGCGACTAACTTAAGTTAAAAATTTAATTTGTATTTTTCGTTAGCGTGAAGTTGGCGTAGCAATGAGTTAATCGCAAATATTTCCGGAAACAACGAAAACTGTCGTTAATTTCGATACGAAACATTGTATCGAACAATTTTACGAGTTCTATCACCCACATATCGTTGGACCAAAGTAGTAGATACACCCTGTATAAGTATTCGTATAACAAATCCTTTTAACCAGTTTAAAAGAAATTCATCTTTGTAACGATATTATAACGGACACAGTAGGCTCGGGAATGTCCCAAATGATGACTCATCACGATAAAAAGAATGTAAGTAAACCGACGTTGACTGTTTCAAATTGAATAACATAAATGTAACTGTGTAAATAATTGTGTGCCCACAGATCATGTTTAGAAACCCCACTAAACGTTGCAATATAAAGATCCGACCGCGCGAAAACCTCGGTATCGAATATCCATGTTATAAATGTTTCAAATCACCCCCTTTTTTCGAAAGAAATGCATCTTTTGAAAAATCGCGTTTTACTAGAGAAATATTCTTAAGAGTATTTTTATAAGAATTAAAAAAAAAATTTCACTTGTTCCACATTATCTCGAAAACGTTGCGTTCTATCGAAAATTATACAGAGAAATGTTTGATAGAGAATTATATGATAATTCAGAAACATATTTCATATTATCGATTGAGTAATTAGTAACGGAAATAACTCAGTTTAAAATTTTTAAACGTGCGCCATTTCGAAACGGGTCGGTCGATTTGGCTGGTTAACGAACTCGTCCTTCAAATTCATAAAGACAATACGCTGTCCAAATTTCAGCCTCCTCTCGAAATGAACGACCTATATTCTCGCGATGTAGGGGTCGCGATCGGAAAAAAATCTAAAGTGGCGCACCTCTGCGTACCGTCATCGCTAAAAACGGCGAATATCAACGTGTCGTTTTGCAAATACACACTTTTCACTCAATTTTTTCGA
Organism: Rhagophthalmus giganteus; assembly: GCA_036326145.1. Classification (NCBI taxonomy): domain Eukaryota; kingdom Metazoa; phylum Arthropoda; class Insecta; order Coleoptera; family Rhagophthalmidae; genus Rhagophthalmus; species Rhagophthalmus giganteus. The sequence continues at coordinate 19,782,375 of JARFJA010000036.1, read as the reverse complement.
TTTTCAATAATCCTAATAGGCAATTTATTGGATCATATTGCGACTTCATTTTTAGGAGTCGCGATTATAAAAGCCGAACATGGGGCAGAGACGACGAAATTAGATTTTTGCAACAAATATTCAAATGTTATAACTACGCGAAACGTGCGGTCGTTGAATGCATTTGTGAAAATGCAGTTTTCTCGGAGCGAATAGTATTATTGAGGTCGATCGCGCATATTTACAAAGTAGTATCCGAATCTCGCGTCTATCCGTAGGATTTTCGCATTAGATTATGTTCAGCTATCGGGTTGATTACGATTTCCACTTCGGGAGAGAAGATGTTTATTCAATTAATCGGATTTATGGTTACTCCATTACTCTACTCTCCGATTTCTATGCGCTCTACGAACTGTAACTACACAGACGCGAAGATAGGAAAGACGCGGAATAATAAAATGACGGACGTTATTGTGTTGTACAATGGTTACAATTTGAAAGTAAAAATAAGTAGGTACGGCTCCTACAAAATAAGTGGAAGATCCAGCGATTTAAGGCGTTTCAAAGGGCGAAACGGTAATTCTGCTGATACTCTCTAACATAACGTCACACCCCTCGTGCTTTGTTCTCAGCGACAAATGTATCGAAATAAAACTTGCACGACGTAAATGCAGGTTTTAAATTCGAGCTTCTGAAAAATGCAACAGAGAAAATACGGTCCGATTTATTTTAACTATAGGTACAGTCAAGTTTATATGTTTTGTCCCGTCGCCAGTATTAGTTTTTATTTATTATCTGACGGGTCCCTTTTTACAATTAAAAAACAACCGCTACCCTCCAACCCTTTTGATACTCCTCATCGTTGATTGGCCTGCGATCACATCTCGCGGGACATAACATATAGACTTAACTGTACATGTGATCCTCGACTATATATTTGTCTATATATTGTTTTTCGGAATCACAGCTCGGTTTTAATTTTCTAAGCACTTACATAATAAGGACAATGAGGTAACTACTTGGAAGAAGTTGTTATTAAAAACATTTACGTTTTTCAAATAGGTTGGAGTATTAAGAAGAACATTACATTAAAAAAAGGCACATTAAAAGACGTAGGTTACGTGACGTGTAGAATCTAGAAGGCAATTTAAGGGCGCTTTAGCATGTCCGATTACTTGCACCCTTACGAAATATATGACGGTGGCAAGCGGGCACGTATTTAATGTTTTTCTTGACAGACAGGGGTTATTATATTAGCGAACATTTTCAACAAATTTTAATTAAAAAATAAATAGCGACGCTATAAAAATAACTATTTGAATAAATTTGTTATCTTTGTTATTATTAAACACCTACGTATATTAGATAATTACCTATTCTATCACAATTTAATTTTTTTAATTTTTAATTTAAAATGATGACTTAATCTTCAATCGTCCGATTTAGCTAACGAATTGCGTGTAAAATGTTTGTTAATTTGATTTAAAATTTAATAACAATGTACAATTTCCTAAAAATCCACATTTCGATTTTCCCCGAAAGTCTATATTTATTTCGTTTTACAATCTTTACTTCTACGTTAAAATGCTGACGTTTCCAATTTCAAATTTTAATTTCTGTTTCCAAATTACTCGATCCTGTTTAAGAAGCTTATCGGCGACTGAACGTTTAGTAGATATAAAAATATTTAGTAGTATTATACCTATATATAAAACAAAAAGTTTAATTTAAAAAAACAAACAAGAGTTTCAAGTTAAATAATCCCACCTTTACAGTTTAAAAATTTCAATTTGCGCTTAAAAAAGTTTAGAACTGAAAAATAATTTCAAAGCCCTTATTTCGGTTTAAATGTGTGCCTCGAAATATTTCGTCGATTCTTTTAAAATATTGAAATTTTAATGAAAAACGAAGGTTTTAATTTAAAAGATTTTATTTCGAAAACAAATTGTGAAGTGAATTTGTTTAATGCGGGAATCGAAAAATTGTTCGTCAAGACGATGTTTTGTGACCGAACAAAGTCATTATTAACAATTTGTACACCCGTTGTACATCGCTAATGAACTAATTCTGACAACGAGATGATAAAATTATTTCCAGAAACTCAGTTTCGTTCATTACATAAGCTGATTAATAAAGTGAGCTCCGGTATTTCTAATCTTATTAAAATATGAATCACTTATGACCGTTCGCCGTCACTGTTCTTTTAAATGTCAACAGAAATTGATTACAGTAAAGACCCGGTGCACACAGGCGTGAAAGTACGCTACCGAATGTTACGCGCGGTTCGAAAATACCATATTTCTTACGAGCAGGCACGCCAGGGCGTCCGCCAAAATATGAAAGTCTTTCTCCCCGACTTTCTTCGATTTATGTAGTGAAGGTTCCATTGCAATGTTCATCAATATTACTATCAGTTAACAAAGCGTCCACGTCACTGGACGCTTCGTTAACCGTTTATCAGTTAACAAAGCGTCCAGTGACGTGGATGCTTTGTCAACCGAAAGTATGAAATTGAACTTTTGCAATTGAACTTACACTACATAAATCAATTGACAGGAGAGTAATGACTTACACTGATCGACGTCCGAGTTGAAAAACAAATGATTCGCCCTCAGCGGAGTTGAGGGCACGAACCTTAGTTCCAAAATCAAATAGAACCAAATATTGGTTATAATTAATTTATTTTTGAATATTATTATTACTTTGGCAGATTAGTGTGTTTGATTTAGAATCAATTTATGTTTTATAAACAGGTAATAAGATGATTTTTATTGATTTTCTTATATTGTTACTAGTGTTAATTATTATGGTTATTTTAGTTTTGATTGGTTTAGCTTTTTTAACTTTGTTTGAACGTAAGGTTTTGGGTTATATTCAAATTCGTAAGGGTCCTAATAAGGTTGGATTTTTAGGTATTGTTCAGCCTTTTAGAGATGCAATTAAGCTTTTCTCTAAGGAAGTTAATAGTCCTTTTATATCTAATTATTGATCTCCTGTTATTATATTATTTTTTTCTTTATTTTTATGGGTTTGTATTCCTTATATAACTGGTATGATTAATTTTTATTTTAGTCTGTTATTTTTTGTTGCAGTAGGTTTGTGGGAAAAAACCCTCGATAGCTTTACATGTTTTCAGATTAAGAAGGTGTCCGTTTTCAGTGTTAAATCTATGTTTTTAACATATAAAAAAAAGAAAAAGTAGGTATATTTTTTATTATCACTTACACAAAAGATGTTTATTTAATTTTATTATTACTTTGCAAATTTCCGTGACATTTTCCATTTATTGTTTAATTTCCCTAACTTTCCCTGACCATCTTTCATTTCGCTGACTTTCCAGGTTGGTGGACACCCTGGCGTTTCATCAATACACGTGCAGTTCACACGAGTTTACGCCGTGTGTGAATTGCTTGTAAAGTTGCAGTGGCATTACCACCGCGTAATTATACGTCTAAGACCTCGATAGTCCGGAACTCCGAAGTCCGGATGATTCGGCATGCTCGCCGGTAAATGCCCGTTTCTGTTTTGGAGCATTTTGCAATTTATGTATATTATATATTTTTTTTACTTTAGACTGCAGTGTAATCAGAAAAAATGTGTACTTATGTACTTAGTTTGTGATTACCATGTTAGTAAGCTAGCATATTAACATTTTTCTGAGTTTGATCCATTCAAGTAAAACTGCTTCCAGGGCTTCTAACGACACACCCCATTAAAAAAAGTAAATATTTCTCAATCTTAAAGAAAATAAAAGACAAAAAAAGTAAATAAAAGTAAATCCATAAATAAAAGTAAATCACTAAATATACCATACAAAGAAATGAAAAACTACACGTTTTTAAATCGATTTAAAATTTTTGCGAAACCTCGAAAAAACCCCTTAGGTTTTTTTCTGGGAAAAATTTTGACCGCAACGTTCACAACAAGTCGGAAACGACTAGAAAACTGGCATTTCCAAAATAATAACACAAGAAATGACGAACTGCGGGCGTTTAAATACATTATAAATTTTGCATAATCTCGATAAAATGACACTACCTGATACGCATAGAACAGGTCCGGAATTACTTGAAAAGTATTTTTTCTAGAACAACAAACAAATAAATGACGAACTAAGCGCGTTTTCGGCGATTTAAAATTTTTGCGAAATCCCGAAAAAATCCTCAGGTTTTTGTTTTTGGCAAAATTTTTATCAGGACGTTTTGCGATGCAACTTTCAGAACAAGTCGCTATCGACTAGAAAACTCGTATTTCTGGTATAACAAAGCAAAAAATGACGAACTGCGGGCGTTTAAATAGATTATAAGTTTTGCATAATCTCGATAAAATGACACTACCTGATACGTATAAAACAGGTCCGGAATTACTTGAAAAGTAGTTTTTCAAATATAACAAACACAGAAATGACAAACTACACGTTTTTATAATTTAATATGTGAAATACTAAGTGATTATCACAAGACGGAACAGCAGTTAAAGACATTCATACATCTGATAATGCTCGCGTATCACTAAAAAATCAAACACCCATTACAACTTCACCAGGAACCAAATCACCGAGAAAAGGACCTCCTGTACACAGTCTACTCTTTTATCAGATTCGTGAATAAATAAAAAAAAGTAAATCAAATAAATAAAAGTATAGCTTATCCAAACCTATATGATGTTCACGTCATTAATACAAGGTTACTAGATGATGACGTTTCACGCAGTGCTGTCACCTCGTTCCTCGTATTTTTACAGTTCTAATAAATTGTAGTCTTTCTTTATACCATCTAATATGTGCGCAAGTAAATCATCTATAGAATATGCCACTTTCCAAACTTTAAACCGAATTACAAATAAACAATCTAGTAACTTTTTGTTAATGACGTGAACATCATATAGCTTTGGATAAGCTATAAATCGATGGAAGCACTGTGCTTCGATAATCCGGCACTCCCCGAGTTCCGAACGTGTCGGACTATCGACTATGTACTATACAAGCTTTTCAGAAAACAGACTAATAATAATTCGAGTGATGTAGGTAATCTACTTTAGATGTCGTGAGCGAAACGATATTTTCACAGTATCAGCAATGTAAGCATAGGGTCGTGGATTTATCTCGCACAATATAATAAAATTAATGTAGGTTCCTACCTACACTAAATTAGATAAAGAAGATAAATTAGGAATGTAGAATATTTGAAAACGTAATGTGTAACCAATTGATTTCGTAAAACTACGCTGGATGCGCTAATGCTTATATAACTACATATTATCCTTAATACATACTTAATAATTATTGACGATCATTAGTTGACTAAACTTCAAGAACGCAAACACATTTTGTAAATCAATCAGAATTTCTCGCAATTCATTAGCGTACAAGCTTTAAGCAACGTGGAATGTGTTTTGCAATTTAAAGGGTCAGGATAGATAACCGCAGCAGCGCGAAAATGGCGATGATCCTTTTAACTTTCGGAATTGACGTCCGCTAGGGCCCTAAGGCCTCAATTCAATTATTAAAAGTTATCCGCATTTCGAGCATGCTAACTTAATTTGCCGAGTTTTGCATCGGAAAGGTTTCGGGTCGACGACGTGCGGGGGAGTAAAACAAAATTAAAAAAAAAGAAGAAAAAAAAACGAAATTAATGAAACCCATTCGACCTGACTTTTGCTGAATTTTGACAAACGGCCCCGTCTTTGCCCGACCGAGAATATCTATGGCAGTTCATTATTTAAGTCGTAAATTTTGACGGGGGCCCCATTTGCGGGGTCATAATTTAACGCAAAAGTAAGCACACAGAAGAAAACAATTCAGCACGTTCGGAGTATATGAATCGAGCTTCCCGCAGATCATTTTTAGGTTTAGCCTTGCCCATTTGTATTATTGAGAGCAAATGGAAGGTGCGATTTATCATGAGTTTGCGAACATGTGAACCACACGTTAATGCGTCCTTATCTAACGGAAACGATTAATTAAGCATGTTGAAATTATTACAGGAAGTACGTTCCGTTTTTTTAGGGATATTACAATTTATAAACAAATATTACACGAGCGACAGTCTCGCGACATTTTTGTAATAAAGTAAATGCGAGTTTGCTGTAAACATCGTTTATTTACTTTCGCAATCATATTTTGTCGGCGTTTTAATTATGTCTCGGAAACTGCAAACTGGAAATGATTTATCAAATTTCTAAAATTTAATAAATCAAAACTCAAGACGTCTCCATTTCGTATTGAATAATTCGGCGCGGTGGGGAAGGAGAGGGGGGATGCTTTTTCGACTACGCATAACAAAAGAGAAATTAATATTATTTTATAATACTTTTATAACACTGAGGTGGCCGCGAACTGCCTACGTATAATTTTAAAGATCCGACCGCGTACAAGTCACGGATCGGAAACTGCTTCTTTTTCATTTTTGTTAAAAAAATGCAACTTTTACTAAAAAAATAAAAAAACTAAAAAAATGTTTGAATCGCTTTTTCGAAATGGAACTCGGGCACAGTTGATAAAGACGCACGATGCCATATTTCGACGTGACGCGCGAGTTTTTTTGGACTCCCGGTTTGGCCGGAAAGGCGACGCCAATTTTCGATTTCCAAACGAAACCGTTTTTAATATTATTGCATTTTCGAAATCCTGGGCGAACTCTGAATTTGATTTTTTTTGCGACAAATTTCCACAAAAAAATTACACGTACTCCGAATATTTTCGTGGAAAATAGGTTTTCGTCAAAAAAAAATTTACCCGATAATAATCGACCTCTTGTAATATTAATACCCGGAATTTCGATGCGCCTTATAGGCCTGTCGGCCTACAATTGTAGGCCTACAGTTGTCACCCGGACGGGAAATATTCGACATACATAGACGACAAACAAATTCTTATAACCACTGTATTCACGAATTATTTACTTGTAACGCCAACGTGAAGTACCTAATTATCTTCATGTCGTAAGTAGATTATAAATTCAATTACTTTATAAAATGTAAAACCATGTAAAAACGGAGTTGGGTGTAATGTTAACTTTTGTTAGTAATATGTATCTCAAAGTGGCGAACATTATAACGAAAATAAGCCATTTTATTATTATAAAAAACACGTTTTTGTATGTTTATTGATTATTATTATTATAATAATAATATAATATATAATACGTAAACTGGCCCGCTCGATCCGTAAAAGTGCGGGTTTTGCGCGGTTTTCGGAGGTATTTCACCACGGCCATCACGTCGAATCGGTAGGGCGCGAGGACGCCGGGCCGCGTTTTCTCGCGAGTTAAACGACGAAAGACGGGAATAGGGCGGGTCCCGTTTCGATGTTCGAAAGGGAAACGTGCGAAAAAATCGATTCTTTCGGGCGTATTTTCGACCGTCCGCCATATTGTTTCGTTTGACGTTTCTCCGGTTCGAATTTGCGTTCGATAAAATGGCCGTTTTTGCGACGTTTTTTCGGGGCGAAATCGGCGCCGAAAATTAGTAGGGGACCGGGAACGGCCGTCGCTCGAGTTTCCCGGCGCGTCTTGGTCGATTAACGAAGATCTGGACGAAAATAGGTCCCGCGGGAGAGAAGACGGAAACAATTTTCGAAATACCAATCTTTTCTTCTGCCGCGTGTTAGGTTACGGTCGCTGTCAAAGTCAAAGTCGATTTTCTAATCGAGTTTTGTCGTGTATGGGGACGTTTTATCGATTCGAAACGATCGGAATTGGGTTTGTGCACTTACGATTGTGTTTTTGCGCGTTTTCGCCGACCTCGAAAGTGGATTTGTAAACGTTCGTAATTTCGAGGACGTCCAAGTTTCGACCTCCGTAAAATTGCAAGTTTTCTCGAAGAACGGCGATGCCGACGAGGCGATTTCGCTTCCGGACCCGCAGAACCGTCTATTTTTGTCGATCGGAAGACCCGGTAATCGACAAAACGCGTTTATTCGACGAGCAAGTTCTAACCTCAAAAATGGAAAGTTAGATTTTTCGTTTGTCGAGGCTCCGAATTGGATTAGTGCCGCTAGGACGCGACGAATTACCGTTACATTACGCCAGGAACGATCGCGACCACGAGCGAGAGCGCCCCACGAATGCCATTATTGGATCGGCAAGTTTTCGGTCCATCGAGTGCATGCAGTTCCTATATAAAGTTTTTGATTTTTTCCAGCGGGCCTCTTCGAATTTCGATAAAACCTTTCGACTCGCGCCTTTCGACGTCGACGTCGTCTCTTTCGTTGGCGTTTGGACACTATATCGATAATGCTTTCGGAGTGATTTGCATGTTGTAAATTTTATTTTTGCTCTCTTATAAATATTGTAAACTAAATCACGGTGCCGTTGAGTAGAACGAGAGCGCCCCACGAATGCGATTATTGGATCGACAAGCTTTCGGTCGCGCAGCGACCCAACGTCGCGTAGCGACCTAACAGTCGCGCAGCGACCTAACGTCGCGCAGCGACCTAACGTCGCGCAGCGACCTAACGTCGCGTAGCGACCCATCGTCGCGCAGCGACCCATCGTCGCGCAGCGACCCATTGTCGCGCAGCGACTCTCAGACTCGCGAAGCGAGTCAAAGGAGGGACGCGGCGGCTGGAGGCCGCCAAGGCCCGACTGGTAATAATAATATAATATAAAAACTAATTTTACAAAATATAGAATAGCGATGACTTTTCTCAGCATAGCGCAGTAAAATATTCTATAATTTTTTCGGATTGCTCGTTTCGGTGCTTTTCTTAATCTTTTCCAGGTATAGACTAGCATTTGTGAATTTTAAATAACCTGTACCTGTACCTTTGTACAGATTATTCGGTTGACATGCCGATGTATTTATTTTTGCGATGTCTTCGACCGAGATCTAGATATAAATTAGAAACTTGGAATAGAGTATGGAATTTCTTGTCGACATACGAAAAAAGGATGAAAAAACAAAAAATGACCTACGTAAATACCTCTATTACTTATTATAAATTATAGACAAAAATCAAAAAATTTTACTACAGTCTATGCATAAAAAATCGAAATAATTAAATGAAAAAATGCAGTTTTAAACTATTTTTAATGAACATAAAACAACCCTCGAAATGTAATAAATGATAAGAAGCTTAAATTTGAAGAAGCGTATATATATATTTTTTAATTCGAGTCTATAGTCAAATTATGACTATTTTTCTATAAAAAATATGTGAATTAGTAGTCTATTAGTAGTCTAGAACTAGATTACTATATCTTGAAAAACAACAACTTTACCCTAGGGGTAAGTAGTTACGTAATTCCTTAATTCATTCCTATGAAAAGTTACATTTACTAAATGTAAAAATCATTAAAATTGTGATTGACGCGAGTGGAAGTTAATAGCAAAAAGAAATTAATACTTAACGATAGATAAGTTATTCCTATCGTGTCAAAGAAAATTTTCTCCGAATAGGTAATCGTTGTAAATGATTTGACCAGTGAATGATTTAACTAATGATTTGTTAAAGGACCTTACGGGTTTTTATAAGGAGCTGGGCCCAACTGAAGATAGCAATGAACCATATACCGTTTGAAAGCTCTCAACGAGTACCACAACGTAGGTCCAAGCATAAGTCACGAAAACGAAGTACAACATTTTTAGGAGCATTCAAATGTTTTATATCGGTTTTGTAACTAAAGACATTTATTGATAGAATTCATGACCAAGTACTCATGTGTTATATATCATCGGAAAGTGCGCTTCGAGATCTACACGATGATGACAAATTCAACGTCTTAACTGGTGGTACAAGGGCACTTTCAATGCTTTAAATGAATTTTTATGTGGGCCCAGAAACTTGTAACCAGTCTAGTGTTACGATGTAACGGGTCTTGTGATCTATTATTAGGAGCGCAAGTGCTACACGGAATAAGTATGTGAAATTATTGGCACGTCAGTAGTACCGTGAAAGGCGTGCGGTGCTTGGTGAATATATATATATATATATGCGAGTAAGTTTTAATTTTAAGTGTATGTCTCGTAAGCTCGTCGTTGTTTATTTGTTTATGTTCTGTCATGGTTTGTTAACGCGGGAGTTTACGGAGTAAAGCATGTGTTGTGTGTTGGTCGTTCCGATGTTGTGAAACATCACATCATCCTGTTAATTTGCAACGACCAACACACACACATCAAGCGATTAGTACAGCAGACTGATTTATGTTTCTTTTAGATTGTCCATGTGTTAAGTGTTAGATGTAACGTTGTCATTAAATATTGTCGCAGTGGAAGGTCCGGGGCGCCTCCCCTACTGCTGAACCAGATCCGGCAGGGAGGCTCGCTGGGGTGGGGGGATCAGGAGTCACCTCATGCAAGTTAAACACGCAATAAAAGCGAATTGTCCGATACCAGATTATTGATTGACGGGGTTCTTCAAGTTCACGGGTGCCACCCCTAACCGAGGGTTAGTCACCAGCACACTAGGACACGCATACGTCGACGGACCCTCACGAGCCATATACCATTGGAAAGTGCCCTTCAAGATCTTTACGATGGTGTCAAATTGAACGACCTAGCTGCTGGTACAAGTACACTTTTAATGCTTTAAATTGATTTTTGTCCGGATCCAGCAACGTATATTCCGTCAAAGACACGCATACGTCGACGGACCCTCACGAGCCATATACCACTGGAAAGCGCACATCGAGATCTTTACGATGGTGATAAATTCATTTTCATTCATCTGGGCCCGAACAAAAATCCATTTAAAGCATTAAAAGTGCCCTTGTACCACCAGTTAGGACGTTGAATTTGACACCATCGTAAAGATCTCGAAGCGCATTTTCCAATGGTATATGACTGGTGAGGGTCCGTCGATGTATGTGTGTCCTAGGCTGGTTACAAGTTTCTGGGCCCGCATAAAAATTCATTTAAAGCATTGAAAGTGCCCTTGTACCACCAGTTAAGGCGTTGAATTTGTCATCATCGTGTAGATCTCGAAGCGCTCTTTCCGATGATATATAACACATGAGTACTTGTTCATGAATTCTATCGATAAATGTCTTTAGTTACAAAACGATATAAAACATTTGAATACTCGTAAAAATATTGTACTCCGTTTTCGTGACTTATGATTGGACCTACGTTGTAGTACTCGTTGAGAGCTTTCAAACGGTATACAGTTCATTGCTATCTTCAGTTGGGCCCAGCTCCTTATAAAAACCCGTAAGGTCCTTTATTGTTAGTTTTGTGCAACGTGACTTGAAAAAAGTTATTAGGAGCTATTAAAAGCTATTATGATAATTGTTTTCCTGCACCAATTTTGAATCAGAAATCGAGTTTATGAGGATCTTATTGCCGTTATTTTTTTTTAATCTACATTTTAGTTATTTAAAAATAATTAATAGGTGTAAAGCTAAAAATACTAGGAGTATTATTTAATGATGTCATTTTTTACTTACTTCAAACTCTTCCAAACGAAACGACACCTTCAGTCACATATCTATAGTTTGGGGTTATGACCCAATATACGTTCCTATAAATGTATAGGAACACAATGAAAGCAGAAAATTTTTCAAATAGTAGTAGAAGCAAGTAATTTATAGATATTATTTATATATTATTATGTTCATACCCACCTCCAGCTCGTTGGTTCGGTATAATATTCAAACTAAGTAATTAATTAATTAAAATTAAGTAATAATTAATTATTTTTTATTACCCAACCGTATGTACCCATAGTATGGGTACAAGGTAGGATATGGAGGCGGATCTGCACGTATTGTTTGACGACACTCGTGAGTAAATAAGACCGTCAGACATTTTCCAAATACCGATGGTACGGGTACGTTGTTCACACGCAGTTTCGGCGTTAAAATTGTTATGTCTCATCATAAACATGAAGTGTGCGGTGTTTAATTGCAACGCTGACAACCAATGTAAAAATTTTGACAGAAAAACTACTTCTTTTGCTTTCCTCAGGATTCCTCAGCGGATTCAAGTGGAGTATGCTACGTGTAACTACTCACGGATGACGTCACTGCGCCGAGATGAACGTGTTTAGCACACTCGGAGGTCCTATCTTGTATAGTTATTACATCAGGAACCGTAATTACTGAACTGTTAAGTACTTAACTTATTTCTATTTTATGTTAAAGTTTTTAAAATCGTATCAAAACTGTTTTCGACCGAGCTTGTATCTCGACTACATTTGGAATTTGGCACCCCGTCGATAGCCTCTGGCTATTGTCGCATGGCAGGCAGTCTTCAAGCTGCTCGAAGCTACCATGTAATCGACATCGAAAAGGTTATTACTAATCCGTTTACACCTAGGGAACAATAAAGTTAAAGCCGAAATGTTTCCCGAGAAGGGTAAAATTTGTTTACATTCGGTCGACCTACAGATTGCACACAAGAAAAATACCGTTCAGTAACAAATGTTTCCCTGTATGCCTACAGATGTATCCTAGTGAGTACTAGGCATTAAGGGGATGAAACGGGAAAAAGAATGTTTTTTAAAAATTCGAGCTATAATTTGTCCGTATTCTCTTTAAAATTTGAAATGGAAGTTACGTCCCTTCGAATATTTCGAATCCTATACGTGGACGACGTCACGGGTGAAATTTTATAGTTTAAATATAATCACGTGAAGAAAACATTCGAGTATTTTGTTACGATAATTTTTAGTTAAGTAATTTAAACGCCCTCGTTTGTTTTATTAGGAAGTGTAATATTACAAAAGCGTTAGCAGATAAATAATCTAGAGAAATTATGTTTAGTTTCTATTTTTCGATTTTCAAAGAGCAAAACGCATTGTGCAGTTGAATGATTCTTTTTAATATGAGTTTCGGTGCATATGCGACAGACGCCACCGTCAGAAACTTTTCCGAGGATTACCTCTACATACGATATATATCATCCTATAGATTACATATTTACGTCATCTATATTTTGCGAGTCTGAAACCCAGTAAAAGTAATGTACAATTTATCTAGCGTTCTATATTCCATACTAAATCAAAATATCTGCAAATACCTCTAGGGACCATCTCGAAATGGAATATGTAGCTCTAAGGAAATGAACAGCGCCGAATATATTTTCACGGCCTTTGACGAGTTCGGTATTGGTTCTGCGACACTCGCAATTTATGTATTACGAGCGTATTAACTATTTTTAACGAAATCTCGGAAAGACGAGCCGCCAAATTGTACTTACATTCGCTTTCGTGCAGCTTAAATGGATTACCGCAGGGTTCGGTGCATTACACGGTATTTAGGGTTAATGCAATCTTTGTTCGGCGAGCCTTCAGAATTTCATTTTCCTGTTTACGTTTCGCTTCCGAAACCCCGAGTTTTCTTTGCGTCCTCACCGTAGGCATAAACGTTCCGAATACGATATGCGACGCACTAATTATTAGAGCGGCAAAAGCCGTTCTCGAAACGAATTTTTCGAAATAGAGATCGTCGAACGGAAAAGTAACCTACAGGAAAAACACGCTTCGACAGAACGAAAACTCACTTAAACTTAATATGGATCGCCCTTTAAATTGAAGTTCTAAAAGGGAGCTCACGCAAAGGTCCGGCGAAACCTCTCGCCTTGTTCTCTGAATGCCCGAAGTTAGAAGATGTACTACAAGTATTAAGTATCGAGTCGACGGCTGCACGAAGAATAAATGAAAAACTAAACGAACGAAATTATCAGTTTAGTTTTCGTAAACAGCTTAACCATAATTAATTGTAAGATGATTTCGTTACTTTTGTACTGAACTTCTTACAGAAATAGATTGCAGCATTTAATTTATACCGTTCAAAATTTGTGACGTGACGTTATATTTTACGTTTAATTTATAATTCGAAATTAAAACTTTATACCTGTAGGTCTTTATGAAAATTTAAACGTGTTTAATTAAAACAAAATTAAAAAAAGCGAAGGTCGGTTTTAGAGTCGTCGCTTATTCTTGAATAAACAGTTCGTTAACATTACAAAATTGACAAATTAACAAAAATTGTACAAGTTAAAAACCGGCCTGTTTTATAAGAACACGTCGCCTATATTATTTATTGCCTTTATTTACGTATAATTTGAAACGTTTTCGCTTAAATTTTTTAATATATGCGCTTTAAATAATTATTATTGATGTTATTCTACCACTGACATAATTTAGTATCAAACAAAACTGATGGGAACCCAATTGTACCTAAAGATTAACAACAATGACAAACTTAAATATTATAGAGGGTTGTTTGGAAATAGTTAGCCAAAATGGAGGAACTGACTAAGATCGTCGTAAGGACGAAAAAGCCCCCACAGACGTTAGTCCAAAAACGCCATACTTCGAAATTACAGCTCGTTTAATTATAGGGGCGAACGGGGTAACGCAGATCGGCGGGGTAATACCGGCCATCGCTAATACTGACATGTGAAAAAATCTACGTGCATTTTGCGCAGAATTGCTTTATGTGAACGTGTCACATTTGCTTTAAATTTTACAAACATTTACAGTCATTGTTTGTTGTCATTACGAGTCATGATGAAAATTGCCCCATTTATGGATAAACCGTGCAAGATATTAGATTTTTACAAGAACAATAAACTTTTTTAAATTACCCTATTAATCGAGAAAAAGTACTAAAAGAGTCGGTGGTTGCTAAGAAAAAATGAAAAAAATAAACACCCTCTGTGTTAATTTGAGTTCGTTAGCCTTAACTGCAGCAATGCGTGTACCAAAGTTAAAGTTTTTAAGTTAAGTCGTTAATAACTTATTTCGAAAAAGTAGGTATATCATAAGGCCTCCCTTCGACAGGGCTGTATTTCGAAAAAGTTGTAAATCTTGGTGTATCGACATATTTTCAGCTCAGAAATCTGTAGTTAAGCGTTGTACAGACCTTTCAGAGACACCCTGTATAAATAAAAAATGTCGAATTTATTCAAAACATTTTTAATACGTATAGATATGTATTCTTTGATATCTGGAAAGTGGTAAATACGTTTTTTTTTTAAATATAGTAAACGTGCTTTATCGACAAAGTAAAAAAAAGTAATAAAAAAATATCGACAGCAACATGTTATGGGGGGGGGGTAGTTATTTATTCAATAATAAACCGCGTTAAAATGTAATAATTTTCATTTCGGAAATTGTACGCTTCAATTATTTTTTATTTATTTAAATTCTAATCTGTCGCATTCCAAACAAAAACACGCACTCATCATTTTTTTACTAATTTTTGATTTTCGATCGCCGCATGTTTAGATTTTCATAACTTGGATATGTTAGAATGGGAATTTTTAATCTTATCCGGTAAAAAACCAGCCGAACTCAACTTTATTGATCGACCGAAAAGAAAAACGTTAAAAATGAATATCTACACCCGTATTTTTATAAAGATGTATCAGATTAATTTCAATGTTTTTTTTTTATGTCGATGTTTTTCCGCGCACATCTTCGTTCGGTTCAACATGCAAAACAAAGGTACGAACGCCGCCCCCATTTCGAAAACCATCCATAAACACGTCTACTGATAAATGACGCTCGTTTCCGCGATAGCTTCAATTTTCGTTGTGACATTTTGAACGCACCAACGCCATTCTGAGTTAATACGGCATAAAATTGGAACTGAAAACGTTGTAATAGGTATGTAAATATTGCGTTTATATTTAGGTAACTATTTTTCAACAGTGTATAGCTTAAATGATTTTTAAATTTACGTTAACTTCGAATCCAGTAAAACCGAATATAAAGGTAAATATCCGAGAGCCCCTTGTCGTAAATGAAACACCTAATAAAATATTTTAAAAATTATTATTTAGTAGATATAGGTATTTTATAATACAGGATATTAAATCTTTAAATATTTGATAACGGTGACAGTAATAGAGACAAGAAAATTATAAATAACATCAAAAATTTTCTATTTTGGAACGGCGCGACGCCAACAAATAAAATTGTTGTTTAAAAAATACCTACTCCTACATTCGACTGATATATTGTATTTTTAACTCATAATCAGTAGGCGTTCTCGATAATTGAACCGGTAGATACCGAACAACTTATTGTCATCTTTGAAAATACGAACTTTTGCGATTATTTAACACGTTTAAAAACTTAAAACTTTTAAAAACTTTTTAAAAATTGTACAAATAACACGATACGACTTTTAATATTGTGATAAATACTGCGGAGAGTTTATAATTTCGAAGGAGATAAGCACCGATAGGTTAGTTCGATGTCAAATCAAATAAAATTTGACACAAAGATCGCCCTTCACATTGACTAAGAAAAAAACAAAATGTTATTAAAATATATCAACCCATATTGATAATATACAGCTATAATATAATACTATAGCTCATCCAAACTTATATGATGTCACGTCATTAATACAATGTTACTAGATGATGACGTTTCACACAGTGCTGTCACTCCGTACCTCGTATTTTGACAGTTCTAATCAATTGTAGTCTTTCTTTATACCATCTAATATGTGCGCAGGTAAATCATCTATAGAATATGTCACTTTCCAAACTTTAAATCGAATTACAAATAAACAATCTAGTAACTTTTTGTTGATGACGTGAACATCATATAGGTTTGGATAAGCTATATGTCGAGTTTCTAAAAAAAAAACAACTAAAAATCGCATCGTCGACATATTTTTAATTTCCTAATTAAGCCGGAGAGGTGGGACCAGTGCATTTTGTCTGGCCTTTCTTGTGCGGAAAAGTTTTCGTTTCCAAATTTGAATGTGAAAACTTTAAATTTGAATTTTGATAAGAGCGCGTCCTCGAAATTTTTCAAAAAATTCTAGAAAACAGTTCGTACTAACGTTAAATGATTTACAAAGTTTAAAAGTGGCACGATAATGGTTTCGTCCTTAAAATAATGTAAAACAAAATCCCCTTTTCGACCAAATCCAGGTCTAGAAGGGTGTCCAGGGAGTAGTGCCACAAGTGTCACAAAATAATACCACAACTTCCTATAAATTATTTTTCTACGGCACTCCCCTGTTGAGATATTCACCCCCAAAAATTGAAGAATAAAAATCAATCCCCTATTCTTTATGTACCTATTATTTTCTCGAATATGGTTCGTTTTATTGAAATTAACAAGGTACTCTTTTATTCTAAAATGTCTGGGAAATCCGAAAATATTCTTAAACGTTAAAAAACTTAAACTTCCGAGAAATTATGAGGTTAGAAAAGTTAGGGGCGGTGCATCACTATGTAAAAACACTAAAGTAGTTACAGTGTGTTATACTTCGTCCAAACCTATATGCAATCCACGTCATTAGTAAAAGGTTATGACGTTTCACACAGTGCTGTCACTCCGTACCTCGTATTTTGACAGTTCTAATCAATTGTAGTCTTTCTTTATACTATCTAATATGTGCGTGAGTAAATCATCTATAGAATATGTCACTTTTCAAACTTTAAACCGAATTACAAATAAACAATCTAGTAACTTTTTTTTTGATGACGTAAATTGCATATAGGTTTAGATAGGCCATAGTCGATTGCAAAGCAGCGCCATTTTCAAACGACTCTTAAATGAATTCACACCTAACAAAATACGCTATTTGTTTGAATTTAATTAAATTTCCTTTGTAGAATTAATTCACTTCGCAATACGAATTGAAAATTAAATTAAACAATCGGCCATTACTTATTAAAATTAGAATACTTGATTCGGAAAGAAATTGTCGGGACGCAAAACAAGCTGTCGGCTGCAAGTCGTGTATCCTTTAGGAAAAAAAAACCACACGCGCCTAAATTCCTACAATGAACTTTGTATCTACAAAATGAACCGTTTCAACCAAAAGCAATAGTTTCGACGGATCTTACAGAGAGAACTCAAAGAGAAAATTAAACATTTATAAGCAAGACAGGAAAGCCATTACTCAAAAGAAAATATGCCCCATTAACTATTTTGTAATACAGAGAAAACTAAAAAGGAACAAGAAAAATTATTCGGTTCTGCACAACTGACGTTTTCTTGTTGTGCTATAAGCATTTATTCTGGACAACGCAACGATTTATAATAACTTTTCGCGGATATTTCGTTAGTTGTCAGTCCACCTTAATATTTACGGTCATTTTCATAAATCGGCTGCAAGTGAATGCATCTGTTCATATACAAGGCGATCAAATAATTCAAATACGTCAATAATCTAAAGTTTACGATAAATTTCCTATTTTTTGTTACTTAAACACGCATATTTTTATTGAATCGTTATCGGTGTTTCAATACAACTACAATAATTAATTTGTTTATCCTCAAAGTTCAGATAATGTAATAGGTACATGAAAGACAAATTGAAATTAAAACTTTTTATATTGAAATTGAATAAGAGTAGGATATAAAACTATTGACCACGTATTTTGAAATTTGTAAAAGCAGATGTATTTAATGTTCATGTCTAAATATATCACCAACCTTTTTAAAAGTATAACTAATTCTCTACTCCCTGTAAGTGATATTTTTACACACGAACATTAATTTAAACGAATATCACCTAATAAGTGTAAATAAAATTAAATCGATACTTATATGTACAGGGTCCGGCAGGGAAGTATGGAAGATTTGAAAAAACTGTTACACACTCATTTTTTACAAAAACGCAAACTTTATTGTTTGAAACTGTACCTTACATGTTGCCATTACAAAACCAGTTAAGAAAAAATTACGTACGGAAAATAACATTAGTTAAGTGCCGTCCATTGTTGTCGAAACACTCCTGAAGACGTTGCGAGAAGTTCTGCATACTCCTCCGAAGCATGTCACGTGGAACTGCTTGAATCTCTCGGGTTATTGTCTCAATTAGGGCTTCGAGTGTACGTGGTTTGTTTATGTACACTCGTGCTTTGAGATAGCCCCATAAAAAGTAATCGCACGGTGACAGGTCCGGTGATCGAGGGGGCCATTCCACATCGCCTCGCAATGAAATCAGACGTCCAGGGAATGTGTTCCTTAAAAAATCCATTGTTGCTCTTGATGTATGGCAAGTCGCCCCATCTTGTTGAAACCATACAGTATTCAGGTTGATACGTCGTCTTCTCAATGCTGGCAAAAAATAATCACGCAACATCTGTAGGTAACGATCTGTGTTGACAGTGACGGTCCGACCATTTTCACGAAAAAAGTACGGACCAATAATGAAGTTTCGACTGATGCCATACCAAACAGTAACCTTTTCGCTGTGGAGCGGTGGTTCATGGAGCTCTTTTGGGTTTTCAGCGGCCCAATAACGGAAGTTTTGTTTGTTAACCACCCCTGACAAATGAAAGTGGGCTTCGTCACTCATTATCAAAACAATGTCATCTGTCAAGATTTCCAACATTGCTTCTGCAAACCTCATCCGTCTGCCATAATCATTTTGCTGCAATTCTTGAACAACCATCAGCTTGTAAGGATGATAATGCAAATCTAGGTGTAAAATTCGGCGAACTGAGCGGTCTGACATCCGTAGGGCCCGAGCGTGCTGTACGGCCGATCGGTGAGGGCTGGTTTCAACTGCTTGACGCACTCCTTCAATGTTTTCCGGGGTCCTTACCGTTCGATCACCTCCTCGCGCACTTCCAGGTCTCAAAGAACCAGTTCTTTGAAAGCCATTCACCCACTTCATTATCGTATCAAACTTCGGAACACGACCGTGACGGCCAATATTGAAATGATTTCGGAAGCGTCTCTGAGTTTGAATGACCGAACGGCCAGTTTCAATAAATGTGTTGTAAACAAACACACGATGCTCGATAGACCACGGCTCCATGGCAACTAAAATGGCGTTTTGTGAACAGTAGATACTACCTATTCCGAAAACGTTAGGTTCACCGCCCCTTGCTTGGCGCCATTTTCAAATCTTCCACACTTCCCTGCCGGACCCTGTATTTGTTTAAAACAGCTCAAATTTGAAACTGTATCACTTCACCCCATTTTACGGTACTTACTGATGAGATATTAGACGTTCAAAAATTGTATAAAACCTTTGTAACGATAATAATAACTGCTGCTTACACAAATTAATCTAAAAATTACAACAACTATTAATCTGATACAGCCACTTCGGCACAATCCGATCATCCGCAATAAAAATTTTAATGCGGAAAATGTGACTAACGTAAGTGTCCTTATCAAAACTTTTTTGAGAGTTCCAATAGTTCTGGTGGTAGTTTTCGGTAGAACTCGTAGAGTTCTAAAATAATAATGATTGTGATCGAAAACGGGCACGATCGCTCCTTAAAAAGATATTCGGCCTCAAAATATGTCGGAGGCGCGATTATGATAAAAGGTTTATTTTGTTCAAAGATGGGAGTTTGATTTTTTTTTTATTTATCGAGCACTCCAGATCTCGTCGCAACGAATTACATGAGCTTATTCGGAACTCTTCTGACGTGAAATGTGATTATTGGACTTTTGTCGATTTTTTGTTAAACGTCAAAAAAAAACTTTTTTCTTATCGGGAACTCTAGAACTCGAATTTTTGTTTTCGTACTAGATGGCAAAAATAATTGTTAAAGTTGATACAATTTCAATTTCACGCTTTGATGACGTCATGTAGGTATTGTAATATTTTTTTGTGCTTGTGGCTTGTAGTGATCAATGTCTATCAACGTACCAGTGTTGTCGAAATGCCTTCATGACGTCACAAAAACATTAATTTGTAGTTTTTAAAACGTTTAATACAGTAAATCCTCGATTATCCGTCCTTCGATTAACCGACCGGGTTTGAACGTTTCTTTTTGTTCTTTTTTACCTGCGGAGATCTTTGCAATCGCCAGATTTTATATATCTACCTACTTAAAGATTTTGATTAAAATAAGAAAGAAGGAAAGATGTACGTGTAGTAACAAAATTATTTCGTTTAACCGGTCCCCGAACTATCTTTTTTTTTCACCTTTTTATCAAAGGTTGTTAAATGACATAGCTTTCACTTTTGAACAACTTCTTTCAATGATATTTTATCGTATCTTCGATATTAATGGCTCTTTAAGGATTTTAATTATTGAATAGTTTTTAATAAAACACCCTGTATAGAGTCATTTCAACGTTTTTCGTGGTATATCTTAGTTTTGGACAAAACAGAGATGTACAGTACCATTTAAAAACTCCCAAAATTATTTGTCATTTACGCCTATTGCAAAGTAAATCCGGAGGGGGAGGGGGGAGGGCACGGTATAATATTTTTGTCAGATTTCTTAGATAACCGATATATCTGCTGCGACACAATAAATCAAACAGACCGTATAAGCGATCTACGCATCAATTATAAAGGGTATAGCCGGATAAGCATGGCAAAATAGCCGCCAAAGAAATCTACGAAACAACCTATATTATTACATTGGCAAGTCATAAGGAAACGATATATACACGTTTTACTCCCTGACCTTTGGTAGTCCTTGAGAAAATCGAAAAAGTATGTACCGGGGGAACTATTTTTAAATTCGTTTATCTACGCAACTATTATAGCTACGAACATAAATCAAAAACAGATAGTTAGAGAATACTTCATAGCATAACATATGTTTTTTCTATTAGTTCCGACTAATAATAACTATTAAAAAATTGATGGAGAAATTTTGAAAATTGAAAATTTTACAGTTCGGCCAGAGTGACAATCATCAAAAAAATGTCAAATATTACTACTAATGTCTACTACTACTCCTAAAAGTTTCGTGAAAAAAAAATTGGTACAACACTCTGAAAAAAAAAATAAAAGCAAATATTGGTAACGTCAAAACAAAAACCACAAGTTAAGTTTTTTACGTTGTTTAAACCGCGAATAGAAGTAGTGGTCAAATAAAAAATATAAGAATGTTTCACTACTTACTGTAGTTGTGTAAAGCGATGTCAGTACCCATCACCATACAGGAACAGCACTGGCGCGGCGCTTTAGTCGGACATTCAGTTCCAGTTCTAACATTCTTGCAGTGTTGTTAATATTCATGTTCGACGATTAAAATACGTAGTTCTAGAAATTCCAAAATCGTACTCAGTAGGCATAAGAACTACGTTACAACCACATGATGTGTTCATTGTTGATCATGGTTTTCGTAATGTAATAAACTACATAACTAATGAAGGCTTTACCGTATTTATGCCTGCCTGTAAAGGCAAAAAATCTCAATTAACTACGGAAAAAGCAAACATATCGCGAAAAGTAACAAAAATACGTTTTTATATCGTATTTATATCGATTATATTCCTATTGTTGTGACTGTCCCAACGGTAATAGAACAGTTGGGTGTTGTTCACATGCAGCAACTATAATATATTATTTATCATTCACCCGATAAATGCCGCGTAATATATGTCCAGCAGAGATATTGTCGAAAATATTTGCAACAAATTCTGTTTCTGTTGTCATTAATGAAGATAGTGATGATGATTAATAATATTGACTGTAGGTAAACATCTGTACTCACTCAGGCAACTATATAACCAGAATTAATTAATAACAATAGAAACGTTTTCTATCGCATTCGATTATATTTGTGTACATAAGACATTTGTAACTTTTCTATTAACTGAAATCCCTGTATATTAGACACTTATTTGCATTTTTTGTTTTGTTTATATTTTATATTGTCATAATTGTTGTTTTATTTTGTTATAGTTTATATTTTTGTTTATGTAGGTGCAGTACATTATATAGTAGTAGTGACTATAGAGTGTACATTATTTTTTTTCAAAGTGTTGTACCAATTGTTTTTTTACGAAACTTTTAGGAGTAGTAGTAGACATTAGTAGCAATATTTGACATTTTTTTGTTGATTGTCACTCTGGCTTAACTGTAAAATTTTCAATTTTCAAAATTTCTCCATTAATTTTTTAATAGTTATTATTAGTTAAAACTAATAGAAAAAACATATGTTATGCTATGAAGTATTCTCTAACTATCTGTTTTTGATTTATGTTCGTAGCTATAATAGTTTCGTAGATAAACGAATTTAAAAAATAGTTCCCCCGGTACTTACTTTTTTGATTTTCTCAAGGACTACTGAAGGTCAGGGAGTAAAACGTGTAAAACGTTTCCTTATGACTTGCCAATGTAATAATATAGGTTGTTTCGTAGATTTCTTTGGGGGCCATTTTGCCATGCTTACCCGGCTATACCCTTTACGTTTAAATTAAATTTAATTGCAAGCTGAAGAAAATACAATTGGAAAAAAGGGGAATATATTTACGACATTACTGTTGATATACACAAATATAATCGAGGAAAAAGAACAAAATTATCAAAAAAAAAAGTTTTCATTAACCATCGATTTTTAAAAGTAATTACCTTTCAACGGATAGCATTTTATAATTTAATCAAACTTTCGTATAATTTTGTTATTTATTAAATTTAGAAAAGAATTTTAACATTTCCTCATATATATAATGAATTACTTGAGAATATTCTGAAAATTTATATGTATACTCTGCCCTTGAATATTTTTTCTTTTAATTAAATATCCCAAGTGCTCACACGGGAACGTGAACACAATTTATTAAGTTTTGCAAGTATATTGCGTAGTCCGCACATTTTAGTTATTTTTCAAATATTTTATGATGGAATTTGCACGATTTTATTGAAGTTACGATAATTTAATCAATTTTAAATTACCATCTTACGTCAAAATAACTTTTACAATCGAGAACCTTAAACAATGGCTTTATATATCGTCTCAAAAATTAAATGAAACACGAAAGTGGGGTGTCGAAATCACAGGCCGCGGTGAAAGGTTGACAAAAACGAATCGAAAGTTCTAGAATCGCGCTTTTGCGCTGAAAAATCGCATTATTCTCGATGAAATGTAGATAGTACGCGATAATCGAATTTAAGAGCACTTTGAAATTGACTATCACCTTAGTAACCTCGTCGCGGGAAAATTTTTAAAAGAAAAATTTTTCTCCGTAGCAAATGAAATTTGGCGAATGCGATGCGAAAGTAACGCGACGTCCTAATAGAAACAATCTAAGGGCGTCGAAAAGATTCGAACTTCGAGAATGAAAATTAAACGCTCACGTCGGCGTCGCACATCTCCCGTGTTTACTCCGATTTCCGTCGTACCGACGCTTCTCGGAAAATCGACAACGGCATTAAATGCGGAAACAATGTATCAGGATTTCCGCGTAATTTACCTTTAGTTTTATAGGGTAATTTCAGCCGGACATGGTGAATAAACCATTGGAACGACACGAGAATTTTATGCCGCGTTCCATTTAATCAAATCAAAGATTCTACTTTTCGAAAGAAGCTCCGAAATAAGCATTCGTTCATTAAGCTAAGAGTGGTATGTCGCTGTACGAAGACGGTTCCCCCATTTTTACCCCTACTTATTTAAATTGCGCCTAGCATTAATATTTAAAACACTAAACGGCGTTTACATAATAAAATAGGTCAGTTATTGCGGAAATGGACACTGCATATCGATGGCGTTTTGCCAAAAGGGCGTAACCCACACTTTTTTGTGAAAATGGGTTATTCTAACTATCTTATGCATCTATAGCAAAAGCACCATCTGTTAAAATCTAGTAACAATATTTCGATTTTTTCCACCGGAAAAATCGATTTGTATTTCCGCGAAACGTATCTTCTTATAGCTGTGCAACGACATAAAATGTGCTCTCCTGTAGAATTTAGTTTTTGTGAGTTACGCCCTTTTGGAAAAACTGCGTCGATATGTAATCTGAACTTAATTAACTTTGTAACACATTTTTTCAAAGGAAATTTGATATTATTGGTAGATACCTATTCAAACTACTTACGAGTTGAAAGTGGACCACACAACATGGAACCCTCTTAGTAGTCTAATTGTAAGAGTCGGTAGATATTTTGGTACCTATGTACGTAATCGAGTAACGAATAAAGAAAGACATGGAAATAAATGAGTTGGTTTAAGTTAATTTTTCTTTGGGCATTTATACGCCGTGGGATTTTAACCCATTTTGTAGAAAGGTTCAAACTACGCCCGGAACTCGTTCGACTGCCACCCCTGTCGTGGTTCGAAGCCGCAGAAGCCCGATTTTAATCGAAATGTTACATTACAGGTAGTGGCATTTATTCGTCATCGAAATGAAAGCCGCCCGTTTACGAATATGTGACGGTTGCCATAAGCAGCCCGATTTTGACGGTGGTAATTGAACTTTTCTTTGCGCGCCGCCGCGCACCCAAGTTTCTAGTGTAAAAGGTAGGTTCGGGGTTTAGTTAAAACGTTAACAGATTTTTCGACGTCCCCGAAAGATTAAAAAGCTCCATTCGGTTGTAAGTTACAAAATTGAAAATTGAAGTTTTAAAAATGCCATCGTATCGCGCAACTTTTAAAAAGTTTCAAAGCATGTACAACGCGATAGTATTTTTAAAAGTCCAATTTTCAATTCTGTAACTACAGCAGTTAGTGTACTTGTAGATACAATTTTGATACCCCGATTGTGCTCTAATCAATTTTTATTATTTATAGACATTATTTATCAACTTTTTCGTGGAAATTTGTTTGTTGGGTTGCAGTTTCAGAATGTAAAGGGATCCACGTTGTGCGACCCACCCCATATTTAAACTCAAAATAACTCGACAGTTTAAAGCTCACTAACTTTAACGTAAGATAATTAATCGACTTTAAATTAGCCGTTCTAAGTCTCTTATTAGAAGTCTGTATAAACGGAAAGCTTGTGTTAGCGAAAGTGCTAACGACGAGGAAGTAGTAAGTAAACCAATTAAATAATTAAATGAGTTTCGTTTTTTTATTTGTGAGGAGGCTATTTAAATTAATCTCGAAACGTTTTCGCGTCCCGCGCAGTATCGGATCGCGGATTAAAATTAACGATTCAGTAGATTACTTTGTAAAATGTCGGGTTTTCCTCTATTCTTAATTTAACGAAACGTCTAGATAGGACGTCAATTAAATATCTAATAGTTAAAATAATTGAAGCTTTGTGCGAATGTAGTGACCTAACTCAAAAAAAAAATGTAACATGCATCACGAAAAACCATTTTCGAGACCGAATTGAATTGACTGTTTATTTAAAGGTTTTCCCGACAATAAATCTTGTATCAATTGAAGTTATCAACAGTTTTGATCAAAGGTTGTTCTTTCTTCTAGTAAACTTGTCACGAAAAAGATTTACAATCGACCGCATATAGTTATTTTCTTTTAAAGGAAGTTTGACAAGCAAACTGACCGACGACAAATTATACCCTTGTAGGTATAGAAAAAATACTTTGTGAATATAAAATTAATGCATACCTACATTTATTATGTTGTTTTTTGGCAATCACAAATAATAGAAGGGGCTGTTTTATTAATTCGTGGCTAAGTAAACATAGTACGTGTTTCATCGTGAATTTTTCATGATGCCGAACTATGGGCATTTCATTAAAACGAATCTCGCCCTTATTTATTAATAATTCACTGTAGGTATTTGGACAGATTTACGGGACTAAATATTTGTTTTCGGAATCCACACATTTTTAAATGATTAACTACCCGGACGGTATGCCGACGATAAATAAACACAACAGTTTGTAACTCGCGTTCTCTTTTTTTTTTCGACGGGTATTTGCTAATTTCGCTAGAAAATATTTGCATTGGCTATAATGTTTTGTACGGTCTGCGCAATTTAAATATAAATCTGATTTTTATAGTCGGACAGCGTTACCTATAATACTATACAAATTACAGACAAAATAATAAAAGAATCAAAATTACACTAATAATAAGTTTAGTATTTTCCATATCTAAGTATTTTATAAATTTATAATATTAATATTTATTATTATTATTTATTTATTATTATATTATAATTTATAATATTCTATAAATTTTATACGATATTCTAAATTACTAAATTTGTAGCTGCTGGGTTCCAATTATTGCGTTCCAAATATTGAAGGGTAGCAACCCAATTAAAATCGTTTCTCGTCGACGAAACCGCGTCATTCACTTTTAAATTAACTCCTTTTAAATAAAATAACAAAATAAACAAAAGCAAGTTGTAAAAAATATAAAATTCAAAAAAATATTAACCACGTAGTGCCTATGTATGTGATAAAATACGTTATAATATTGCATAATTATTGAATTAATCACATTAAAATTTCCATGTGGCAGCAATAACGACGCGTTCCACGACTCGCATCATAATTATCCGATTAACGAGTCTAAAAATACAACGCTCGTAACTTGGATTTTATGGCTTAATAACCGTTATTGCGCGTATGAAGGATGAAACGTCGCTAATCCTAAAATCAAATGGTGGCCAATTTTAAACAATAGGAGTATAATCGGGCAAATTAATTCAAAATAAAATTTGAATAGGTACCTAAATAATGTAAAATGTAAATGTAGTCAGTTAGACTAGCGGTAAACTCCCGAGAGGGTTGCGAAATTGAGAAGATGTGATTAAATGTAAACTGACTTAATTAATTTTGTTATTAAATTTCTTTATTAATTTAACGGGTTTCTTGAGCCGTACTTTCGCCGTTCGTGTAGAACAAAAACAATTTAGCAGATACTTCGTTAATTTACCGATATTTATAGCAAATAAAAGTAACGAAATAGGGAAAGAGCGAAATGGAAATGTGCGAATTTTCACGTAAAAAGCGCAATCGTGACAAATGTAAAACCCAAATATTTAATAAGCTTTTCTCGTTTGAAAAATGTCGTCTCCACGGAAATCTCCTGGATGTCAACGAATGCAAAAATTCAGGTAACGACTCAAAGATACATATCATAAAGCTAACAGAAAACGTGGATAATAAATAACACAACGTCGCAATCCCATAAAATTGGATAACGGTCTAATAATGCATTAATCTCGATGATTAACGGCACGTCGTCGAATAAGCGAGCAAAATAAATAACGATCAGTTTACCCGTCACAAATAAAGCAATCGTATTGTTTAAGTAATTTTTGTAAAATATGTAAAATACACATTTAGGTCTTTTCGTTGCAATCGAAAATGAGGCGTTTTAAATGCAACTAAATAAATCTACACGACCCACAAGTGGTTGTTAATACATTTTAAAATTACGTACATAGATCAGGAGCGAAATAGGATTTTTCGAACAAATTTATGTCTCGCATTACCAAACACAAAAGAATGCTTCAACAAAAAATGTTAGTAGAACAATTTTTCTTTTTAACGTAAGTGACTATCTAATACCTTCTATTGAATTAACGTCGCACTATTTCAACCATCATTTTTTTTGTAGAAAATCGACATTGTCGATTTAAACGGTAGGTGTTCAGAAATTTAGGTTATTTTTACATTGAAAGGGACCGACTTTCCTTTGTTATAATGTACAACAACGAAGACCTATAAGATTATCATCAGTAAATATGAAAGCACGAACCACTAATATCAGATTAAAAAAAATAAAATAAGCGCGTGGAAACTTCAGATTAAGCTTGTTCCATAACAAAGCTCCAGGAGATCGAATGTTTATCGACTAATACAGAGTGCGCGAGACAGGAAGTATAAACTCGAGTTTCCGTGGCTTTCATCAAGACAGCTCGAGTATACAAAGCTGCCAAATTCAATCGACAATATAGAAGATTCTGTACAAAGTAAACATTTCCCGGTTATCAAAACTTCAAAACCGCCGAAAAGCAAGGTTAATTATTGAAGTTCGGATCGTTGCTTGTATTGTACACACATTGTAATACATTAATATGGCTGGTAGACTAAATCATACGAAAAAAGAAAGATCGGACAGCTGAAAGCTAAAAATCTGTGGAGATACAGTTTTTTCAGCGAGCGATTTAATATTGTTTTACCAATCGACTCTTTAATACGTGTATCGAGACCCCTATTCGACCGATCTTAATGAAACAATTGCTAATTTACAGCGGAATCAATACTCTTTTAATCACTTTTTATCAAAAACTTTTACAAAGTTGCATGTTTCGTATTGTTTTACAATTTTTCACCCAGTTTCTCGGCATTTTTGTAATTTTTCCAAAACAAAGATAATCATTATCCTCACAAAATTTTCTGTAGGATTTACCTTTGGACCGCCTATAAAAACAAGGTGAATTATTAGGGGGACCGGAAAGTAATGTCGTTTCTGCGCACATCAATATTTGTTTACCATTTATCAGCTCATTGTGTACTTCAAAGTCGCACCAAAGATATTTTAAGGTTACTGTGACTTGTTTACTTATAAATAATTAAATCTTCAATTTTTTTTACAATTTTGGGTGAAATGGCCAGCCAAATACTATAAGAGGAACATATCTGGAATTGTATACTTTTTAAGTTTCACAAGGGTAGTAACGTAACAGTTGCTACCAAAAACATTTACGATGTTTATCCAAGTGCATTAGATGTTTGTAAATGCCAAAGGTGGTTTTCTAAGTCCGGATCCAGTAAAAAATTTGAAAATTTGGATGATATCCAAAATGCCATCTCCAGATATTTTGCTCAAAAACGAATTGATTTTTATCGATCCGGCATTGAAAATTTGCACACTAGATGGCGAAAGATGATTACATCATCGATTAAAAATAAAAGCTTGTTTGAATTTAATGTAAAAAAACGACATTATTTTCCGGTCCCCCTAATATATAGGTGAATCTGAACTAAAAGAAACTAATGGAATAATGTACTATCTGGTAAAAAAGTGGTGTCGCGTACCGAGTCGTATGGGATAGGCAACTCAAAAACCACTAAGAATTCAATCCCTTATTTTATGAAGGCGGAGTTAAACAGCCTTAACACTGGTACTTACATTACAAATTAATTTCGACTCGTTTTTATAACTAGATATTATTTGCTAAACTAGGGGGAAGATAAGATAAGATAATTATCGGTAAATTTATTGTTTACATCAATTATACATAATTATGTAATGTTAGAATTTAATTAAATTGGTAAATAGAGATATTTATGAGTATAGAATATTAGTATATCGATAACTTAACAAACTTGTCAAAAAAAAAATTGTTTTACCGTGTGGACGATATTAAAACATGTTTTATAAAACATGAAATTTGTTTGACGCGAAAGTGCTGTCATCTTTTGAAATTTAAGTTTGTACTTCACATACAGGAACCTGTTGTGTAAAAAATTAAAAATTGATAATTGACAACTTGCATTTTCCACGTAGGAAAAGGTTCGTACTAAACAGGAATGTTCTTTTATAGTCAGTTTTTGTTTTTTATTGGCTTCGGTCTACCCAATTAGCTAGTCTAAATTTGGTGTGGTTTTCTAGATTTTGTTTGTATTAAACAATTACGTTTATTAACGTCCATGGTTACAGCGGGATTCGAACCCGCAGCCGTAAGTGGTGCTAGAAGACCAGTCGAAATGTTGACCATCTAGGCCACACGGCCCCCTATAGTCAATTAATATTGTTGTTTTCTGCGTTTCAGTACGAGTACACGTTTATTATTGATTTTTTTGTAAATATAATTTGATTAATCAAAATACAATTATTATCCTTCAATAAAATTATTATTCACGAGCACACATCAACATCTATCTGCTGGTTCAATGGAACGGTTTAGAAAAAAGTCAGCAATATGACGTGATTATATTTGTTTTTTTTTAACAGATTTTTAATACCTTGCACGCTGTCAAGTATGACGTATAGGTAGTCTGTAAGGCGTGGTCTAACTTAATGACGTTTCGCGGGCCATTCTCATTGGTTGATTAATGAAAGTTTGACAAATAAATTTTATTCAGTGTCTTCACTTTAAAACTTGTCACAAAATTCCACCACGATGTAAATAAAACAAATTTTTAAAAGTTGAACTTGGCCAAACATTTTCATGACAAGTTTTATCTACCGTTCGAGCGTCCACACGATAAAACATGTTTAAAAAAAAACACCGAAATATGAAGTTTTTTCAAGTTTTGTTTATGTTTTGATAGGTGTCTTCACGGTAAAACTAGTTTTATGAAATTTGTTTTATCGTGAAAATGCGACTTAACAAGCTGTATTGAATAACTACGCATCGCGTTGCGAGCAGAAGTTAAATTAAGCTTATCGTTGAATCAATAAATATTTGAACATAATTACCTTTGTATCGAAAGCATTGTAATAATGGGTAGATGATAATACGTATATTTCCCCATGCCAGACTTATAGATATCTATCGAAATATCGTGGAATCGCGGAATTGCCTCGATATTCGGATAGTGCCCGAATTATCCAAACCCATCAAGCAAACAAATTGGGACGTTTTCCGAATAACACTATATGACCTAATAAATTTAAATATATAATTAAAAACACCAGCAGAACTTGATCTTGCAGTAATTGATCTCACCAACTCAATTTAACAAGCAGCATGGACTACTACGTCACATAATAACCATGTCACCGTCGAAGAAAAGCTTCCTGTAATAGTTAAAAATAAAATCCACGAACGAAGAAAACTCAGAAAAAGATGGCAAATAACAAGATACGAAAATGATAAGAAAAAATTCAACAAAGCAGCAAAAGAACTAAAGGAACTACTACTGCAAATAAAAAATAAATCCTTCCAAGAATACATCAGTAATCTATCAGCAACAAAAGTTACAACTCTGTAACATTGTACAACTCTGTTCATTGTGGAAAACAACAAAAAAATTGAAAAAACCACAAATATCCATCCCGCCAATAAAAGACCGAAATGATAGATGGGCAAGAAGTAATAAAGAAAAGGCTGCTGCATTTGCAGGTCATCTAAGAAATGTATTTCAACCATATGAAATACTTGTAGCAGAACACGAACAGAAAGTTCAGGAATTTCTGAATACCCCCTAGCAAATGGATCTTCCAATAAAAAACTTTAGAATTACTGAAATCAAAGACACAATTTTACGACACATAAACCCTAAAAAAGCCCCAGGGTTTGATTTGATTAATGGCAAGGTGTTACAAAACCTAACAACCAAAGGGTATAGAGCAATACAACAGCTTTTTAACGCAATCTTGAGACTTGGCTGCTTCCTAAAACATGGAAAGTAGCACGAATTATAATGTTACAAAAACCGGGCAAGAATCCACAGGAAACAAGTTCTTATCGTCCAATAAGTTTATTGCCAATTCTGTCAAAAGTTTTTGAAAAATTATTCCTACAACAACTAAAACCCATGCTAGAGCACAACAACCTTATTCCAAATTACCAGTTTGGTTTTAGAAGCCAACATAGTACGATAGAGCAAATACACAGAATAGTCAACACGATAAATTATGCATTCGAGGAAAAAATGTATTGTTCGGCAGCTTTTCTTGACATCAGCCAGGCCTTCGACAAGGTCTGGCATGAAGGTCTTCTCTACAAGCTTAAAAAACAACTACCCTACAGCTTTGTGATCGTTCTCAAATCATATTTAGCGGACAGACAATTCCTAGTGAAGTATCAGGATGAATATACTGAATTGCTTCCAATTCAGTCAGGAGTACCACAAGGGAGTGTCATAGGGCCCATCCTATATATTTTGTATACGTCAGATCTTCCAATCAGTAACAGAACCACAGTAGCCACGTATGCAGACGATACTGCAGTACTTGCAGTACACACTAGTCCAACAATTGCTTCAGAATATTTGCAGGGAAATCTAGATCTTTTGCAAATATGGTTAACAAAATGGAAAATGAAAGCTAACGAACAGAAATCAGTTCATGTGACGTTCACTTTAAATAGAGAAACATGTTCTCCGGTTACAATAAACGGTAAACAATTGAGTCAAGCGGATGATACAAAATACCTGGGAATGCATATAGACAGACGCCTAACATGGAAGAAACATTTATTTACAAAAAGAAAACAGCTCGGTATCAAACTACAAAAAATGTATTGGCTGATTTGCAGGAAATCGCAGTTAACACTAGAGAACAAATTGCTGATATATAAGGTAGTCTTGAAGCCGATATGGACTTATGGCGTGCAACTGTGGGGCACAGCAAGTAATTCCAATCTGGAAATACTTCAAAGATACCAAAATAAAGTATTACGAATCATAGCCGATGCC
Organism: Rhagophthalmus giganteus; assembly: GCA_036326145.1. Lineage (NCBI taxonomy): Eukaryota > Metazoa > Arthropoda > Insecta > Coleoptera > Rhagophthalmidae > Rhagophthalmus > Rhagophthalmus giganteus. The sequence continues at coordinate 19,749,532 of JARFJA010000036.1, read as the reverse complement.
CCTTGGTACGTTACCAACGCAACAATTTCAAGAGACCTGCAAGTACCATCGATCAAGGATGAAATCCAACGCTTTAGTGTGAACTACAGTGCCAGAACTGAAGTGCACCCTAATGTGCTAGCAAGAAATTTATTCTCGGACAATATTGGTGAAGTGCGTAGACTAAAAAGATTTAAGCCAAGTGACCTAATAGACAGATTCAATTACGAATAGCATAACCATACTAATAATATATGTTATATTGTTTTAATGAAAGGAGTGACTTCACTGGAAGTTATCTTCTGCATGTTATTAATGTCTATATGTATATAATACTAAACACACTAATTTCTTATTATCCGACAGGATAGATTGTAAACATAAGGAAGAAAAAAAAATCCAAACCCATATTTTTCTTCCTCTCCATTTTCCACCTAAACCATTGTCATTTCTCAACGAATTGTAAGAAAACTTGAAATAAGTTGTCGATTGGAAAATTTCTTTAATATTCGGACAACCTTTAGAAATGAATTATACACGAACACTTTATAAATTTTTTTGTTTAGGTACTTGGAGTTTGAACTAATTCTAAAAAAAGAGAAAAAAGCGCACGGTACCGCATCTTTTACTTGTAAAAGGACAAACGTCCTACAAAAAGCTCGAACCCGAAGCTCTTGTGATCATAAAATGTATGAAAATGTCACATATTACATATTATTTCGAATTTCTATACGTTGTCCGTCCACATCCGCAGATGATCAAAGAAGACCGACCGACGCCGACGTTGCGCATTTGAATAATAGTCTCGGGTTCGGCCGGCGCGCCACAATTCAATTTTCTCGAATTATCCGCTCTTATTAAAAAGGAAAGGCCATTTGTCTGCGAGAAAAGTGTGCGATAAAACGCGCTACAATTTCGTGTCTTTTTTACGAGCATATATATTTCACGCTTATTTTTATCTCCGACTTGTGTTTGTAGGTAGTCCGAGAAGAGAACGCAGCTGCGGTCGTTCGTTATCTTCAACAAAAAAAAAACCACGATGCCTTGTAAATATTATTTATGCGTCTTATATAAATACGTCGGCTACGAAAACGATGGCCGGACAGTTCGTGTTACTATCGCGGTTTGAAACGAGCTATATTAAAATTTTTCGCGTTATTGTAAATGTCTTAGTTTTAAGCCTATTACACTAATTAAAACTGGGTTAATCGCTTCTCCGCGTTCCTGCTCGCATCCAAATTCTACCCACAACAGTAGGTCTCGCGTTACTACGGCACGTTTAATATTATCTTCATGACAGAAAGTGGAAGTTTTGGTTGAAAATGCGTCGCGAAATTTCCCACTTCATATAAAATTAACACTAATTTCAGTTACGAACATACCCTTTATGGCCCTAAGTTGCTTGTTTTACAAATTAGAAATTTAATATTTTTATTTTGGGTGGTGTTGATACGTTAAACGTATGTATAAATGTACATAGGTCTATATACATAATTTGCTTGTTAAATCCATTTTAATTTAAAAAAAAAGATCCGTGGTGATCGGTCGAGTTTAGTGTTCGTCTTCCAACTAGCGGTCGGAGGTTCAAATCCTACTGCCTTCGTGCACGTTTATGAACATCATTACTAACACAATTTACTAAATTACAACAAAATAAGTTGGTACCATGAAAAAATTAAATAAAAATATCTAATAATAAAACAATTCAAAACGTTTAACCCTGCGCAAAAGAATAACTATACATACTCGGATCAAGCAAGAAAGAGTGTGTTATACGTGGCGTTCCCGTTGGTTCGCCACACGCGATTCAGGGTAGAGCTATAGAGGAACGATTTTTAACGCACATTAGTTCGATAAAAAACGCAAGAAATATGCACATCGATAAATGTAACGTAGCAACTAGATGATACTGAAATTATCTTATTGATGACGTGCATCGGAATAATTTTCGAACGACCTATAAACTTGTGTTTGCGGAAACTTTCAAAAGAAAATTATTTAAACAGTTTAATCAACAAATAGTTCGTTGTCGCGCGCCAATGAATGTTTCGGAGCATGTTGTTTTGCAACAACACACACACATTGTGGGCCAGAATTCGAAAAAGCTGGCCAAAATTCTGAATTCGCATATAACCAAATACTTACAATTTTCTTATTAGTGTGAAAGTGGTTAAAAAAAATGAAGTTCCTATTGTCATAGGTGGCCAGGGGTCACCAGGAGTCACGGGGGTTCTTTTATCAGTGGACGCGTCGAGTACAGGGTTGGGGGCAGCTTTACTACAAAGAGGGTTACCGTGTGCATATGCTTCAAAGGCAATGACGGAGGTTCAATGTAGATATGCACAAATTGAGAAAGAACTACTGGCAATCACCTTTGGATTGCAGAGGTTCAATGAGTTTATTTACTCTAAGAAAGTGATAGTAGAAACTGATCACCTACCCTTAGTTAGTATATTTAAAAAACTTTTAAATGCATGTCCTGCACGCTTGCAGAGAATGCTATTACAAATTCAAAAATATGATATCGAAGTAAGATACAAACCTGGAAAGAAACTCATAATTGCAGATGCTCTTTCTAGAGGATACATCGATAAAGTCGAGTCAAATGATGATTTTGATAAAGAAGTTGACTCGCAGGTTTGTCTTATAATTTCAGAAATTAACATTACAAAAAATAAATTTAACGAGTTTAAAGAGAAAACTGCATCTGACACTGAATTAAAGTTACTAAAAAAGGTAATTCTAGAGGGATGGCCAAAAAATAAAAAGAATTTAGATGAGAAAATAAAAAAGTATTGTAAATACAAGAGCGAGCTAACAGTAATGAGTGACTTAATTTTCAAAGGTAATGTTTTGGTAGTACCAAAAAGTTTACAAAAGGAAATGATAGAAAGAGTTCATTACAATCACATGGGGGTCACAAAATGCTTACAATTAGCTCGAGACTCAGTATTTTGGGCAACCATGTATAACAAAATTAAACAAAGAATTTATAATTGTCAATTTTGCCTTAAATACTCTAGATCCCAGAGTTCAGAACCACTAGTAAGTCACGAAATTCCAAAAATTCCATGGAATAAAGTGGGGATAGACATTTTCGATCTAAAAGGGGTAAAATACATTTTAGTAATAGATTACTATTCAAAATACGTAGAGATTGAAAAATTGACAGAGAGTACGTCAAGCAATAAAATTATAGAAAATTTGAAGACGATGTTTGCACGTCACGGCATACCATTAACAGTAGTTTCAGATGGGGGACCACAATTTGCGTCCCACGAGTTTAAGTCGTTTTCGCAGGCATGGGAGTTTAACTATGACATAAGTTCACCAACCTATGCACAATCAAATGGTATGGCGAAACGCAGCATACAAACTACGAAATGCACATTAAGAAAAGTTTTGGGTGATAACAAAGACACTCAGTTAGCTTTACTAATGTACAGAAACATGCCTGTCGACGGTACTTATTCGCCCGTAGAAATCTTAATGTCTAGAAGGCTAAGGTCAATTTTACCTGATAGGAATGAAAGTTATAAACCTTCCGTTATAGACAATAGAAAATTCAACAATTTTTTAAATCACCAGAAAAATAAAAATGAAAAATACTACAACAGTAAAGGTGAAAAAATTCTAAAGTCAATAATAGAAGGTACTAACGTATTTGTACAATTAAAACCGAACTCAAATTGGTCAAAAGGAATAGTTCTTGGGAAAATTAGAGATAGAACTTATAAAATAAAATTAGATAACAATTCCGTAGTCTTTAGAAATAGAAAGTTTCTGAAACCGTATAAAAATATTATGCCTTCATCAACGGAGTTAAATCCTAAATTGGTAGAAGAAGAAAGGGGCGAAGATGAAAAAGTTCAAGTAAAACACTACTTAGATTTAATGGAAGAAATAAAAGGCGAGACTACAGGGGAGGAAGATAATGTTATGTGTACGAGGAGTGGCCGCAAAATAGTCCCTCCTCAGAGACTAAATTTATAGTTGTTATAGATAAAATTTAGTAGTTAAGTATGTGAAGTTAATAATTTAATTGTATGATAAAAAAGGGAGATGTCATAGGTGGCCAGTGGTCGCCTGGACAACGGTAGATAATAAGAAAAGAGTCGGTTTGTCAGAATTATGTTAGCACTTAAAAACTTAATAAGTATATACCTGAGTCCTATATAAATACAACTAACACACCTATCGTAAATAACGTCATAATTTTAACTAATTAAGGCCCAGTTTTACGAACACGATTTATACTACAGAATAAGCTATTCCTGGAATAACTGTTATGGAAACCATCGTCTCTACAAACGTTTCCATGGCAGTTATTTCAGGAATAGCTTACTCTGTAGTATAAATCGTGTTTGTAAAACCGGGCCTAACTGTAGTATGCGGACAACGTGTAATTTTTAATTGACACACTTAGAAATAAAAAAGAAAAAATTATTTTAATCGCCGTGATTATCGACAGACTTATTAAAATTACTTGCGTCTTCGAAAAATGTCATGAAAACTAACTCAGTTTAAGTTACTATATAAGTTACTTACTTGTAAAAGATTTTGACTTCCTTTTGCGGCAACTTTCTTATAAGTATGTGGAAATAATTTGCAGCATTTAAAGATATACTAACAGTTTATTTAACTATCAACTGGAGGAAGTGGTGCAATTTGCGGAAACCCGTGGATAATGCGAAAGCATCGTCTCCTTGGCTTGATAGGTACTGTAGACGAGCAGAAAGTACTAGACTTTACTTTTGTAATAAAACGCCGACACATCATTTGCATCGTTCTTTATGAGTGAAATATTATCTTATATTTTTTTTCGATTTTAATCTTTTGTAAGGCGAGTTTTATCGATGAAGGTAATAGAAATTAGTTATTGCCAGTCAATAGAGAATTTAAATAAAGTAAAACTTACAGCAGTTTTCTCATTTATCTACCTACTGCAAACATGCGTGCGTGAATTAGATCGTTGCCGTAAAACAACGTTCAATTAAGCACGCTAAATTATACAAATTCTAATTCATTAACAATTAAGTATAATTAAGCATAATATAATTATCAAAATACATATTAGCAATTTTAATGCACCATAAATTATTTTTAATTGGATGGAAAATAATCGACCGCAAACTTCTTTATCAAAACCTCGTCTAAATTAATTCATAAATAAAGTTGCGCAAGCAGCCACGACGGTATCAAAAATAGAATGATGCCCCATATAAATCAACCCTCGGATCACCGGTCACGGTCGCTACCTCGACCTCCGCTTCGCCATCATCAAAACCTTTAATTAATCCTAAATACGAACGTATTTATGTTGAGCTCGGCAAAAGAGCCGAAATTCCTTTTACTTAACGTCAAAGATTTAAGGATGCGAAAAAGACCACGCAATTAATCACTTCCCGTTTGTCGCGGCTTTCGATACGTCCTTTATATAAACCATAAACTAAGATTAATAACTCGCCGTCTAGAAAACGAATTTTACAAGATTCTCTTCAGTGAATCGCTAATCAGTATATACTTACGCGATCGAACCAATTTTTCAAGTATAAATAATTTTCCGGCCTGTCCTATCACTCGATCAAAAATTGGCATCAAAATACGCTCTTTCGAGCCCCCTTACTACGAAAACACTTATATAACGCGCACTTTGGCGCGTTTACTTTGTTGTTTCGATTCACCATTTCGTGTTTTATGTGGAAAAATTCATTATATTTATACAGTAGATACTTATGTTTTTATCTACATTATAAATTGTAAGGGAGAGTGGTGGTGAGATCGCATAGCTTACGTTGGACATCTACCTGGCACTAACGAGGAAGGTTAGGCAGGTGGAAATCTCGGAAAAATGTGAAACTTTGCAGAATTGTAATACTAGTCATCCCTAATCAAGAGTCGTATTCCGTTCGTGCTCTTACGCGGTTTAAGAGGATGAAATCCACCCTTGAAAATTGGAACCTTTTTCGATTTTGCTTATTATCTGTGAAACAACAAGAGCTATCGCCAACAAACTATATATTTTTTTATAAATGGCTGTTCGAGACCTACATTATGATACAAAAATTAGGGGTGAAAATTTTAAGGGATGGTACTGTGCGTCCGATGCGGACTAGTGGACGCTTAGCTTAACAATGCTGCCGCTGCGACTGCCGCTCGTCCGTAGCAAACTATAAGAAAAAAATTTAAAACTTGTGAATTTTTCTTTGTATTTTCAACCTTTTTCTCGTTGTCGTTTTTCCTCTATCGTCAATTTCCAGCGCAGATTCTTGCGAACTTGCATTATTACTTACCTATACTTACGTAAGGTAAAATTTCGTTCGCGAAATTGGACCGTCGAATATTTGAGGGGAGCCCTAACCAAGACCCTAACCGAGTCCCTATCAAAGAGCCTAACCAAGCTAGATTTTCAGAGAATTTGTGTTTGAGCTTAAAGGTCCATGTATTTACACTTTATACATACATGGAGAGTTAGTGGTCAAAGAAACATCCTACCTTTCCTCGTCGTATTAATCCTTTTTGTTTGTAATCCTTTTAGAGAACACAACGCAATACACAATACTCGCGCACTCACACGCAAAAAGATCTTATTAAACGAACGAGCACTCCTCGCACACACGAACAATGCGACGCCGTAATTTAAAATTCGAACTACGGAAACAAGCACTACCGTTCTGTATCATTGACGCGAAAGATCTGAAGCGGTTTTCCACGAATTCTATATATAAATGCATTCGAATTTATACGTGGATACTAGGAAATCTCACTTTTATTTTAAAAACATTCAGTTCGCACTCCGATAAGCTATGAAAGTAGCACATGTTTTATGAGTTGCTTTGTTGCTATCGGCCACACAAAAATGCGATTAAACTTTTATCTGGTTTATGGTTTGTAATAGGAAAATCTTCAATGTTGAGGGGTACACGAATAGTTTTTGAATTAAAAATAGAGCAAATTTATAATTCTGCGGTATAAAGGCGGTAGATAGTGATTATTCAAATAATTTTACTGCATAAAAAATACATAATTCCCGAATAAATTTCCTAAAAAGTAGATATTTTAAAAATTTTCGGTCATTATCTGCCGATTTTTTTTATCAAACTCCACTACGATTCCTATAATAGCCCAAGCTCACGTCGCACAAAAACCTACGTCACAACACTAATAAAATTTTCTTAGTGTGTTTAAGAGTTAATATGGTGGGAAATATCCAACCGGTGGCAGACAATTGAATTTTTGTTTTAATCATTTATTGATAAACTTGATACTTGATAAAATTTATTATAGACTTTAGAGAAATATCAATTATTTAGAATTATTGTGGTCTGCCTCGCAAAATTTTCAATATGTCAGTTACTGTAAAAAACTACATCGCGTTGTTTTTTTTTTCAAATTATAGTTTTAATTGTCCTTTACATGGATATGTACGTCTGCTGATGTAAAAATATACCCAAGTATGACAAAATTAGGGGTGAAAAATCGAAGGGATGACTCCCCTTAGAATTTTCATCCCTAATTTTTGTATCATAATGTAGGCCTTGAACGGCCATTTACAAAAATATATAGTTTCTTGGCGATAACACTTGTTGTTTCACAGATAATAAGCAAAATCGAAAAAAGTTCAAATTTTCAAGGGTGGATTTCACCCTCTTAAACCGCGTTAGAGAACGAACTCTTGATTATTGTTGACTAGTACTACAATTCTGCAATGTTTTAAATTTTTCTGAGATTTCCACCTGCCTAACCTTTCTTGTAAGTCATTTTTGAAAAATATTATGAATATATTCTCCAAACCTTTTATTATAAAAATCCAACAACAAAAACTAACAAAAAAAATGAATAAAATTTGCATTAATTTTTAAAATTATGAAAGCAGATTGAGCGATTTCCCTATAATTTGATAAATAGTGCGCGATAACGTATTTTTTGTTTATTACGAAACTTTCTTATTTTTATTAAAAAAAAATTTCCAACTGTTCCACTTAATCTTATTGTTAGTTGATCGCGTAAAATTTGTCTAAGGCACTTCAGTAAATTTTGCCGACCTGACTTCATATTTCATTTTCAACTCATTTGCCAAGTCTATTCGCAAAGATGCTGGACGAATGCCGGTTCAACGCCGCCCGTATTTTATCGTAGAATGTTCTCATTTTCGTCTCATTTATAAAGATTATTTCCGGAATAAGACGTACAGAACTTCGTTAATGTTACAGATGGAGAATACCCATAATTATTTTATGATCTGTTTGATAAAAGCGACCATGGACGATTCAAATTTTATTCCGACGCACGTCATCGCTTATCCCTTGCGTTTTTATAATTTTCCGATAAATTCTAGTCTTTCTTCGTCACATCGTATGCGCGCAGGTAAATAAATCATCGATAGAATATGCCACGTTCAAAATTTGAAACTGAATGTTACAAATATACGATCTAGTAATTTTTTAGTGATGACGCGGTGCATCGGAATAAAATTTGGACGTCATATAGCTTCTTCGTCGCAGCTATTTACAACCAGTTGTTTTATTTATTTTTTGCTTCCTCCGTGTTAGTCTGTATTTTTTACCATTATAAAGTTCGCAGTATAACTACTTTTTTTACGAACGTAAGTGAGGTACATATTATACCTACATAGGTATAATATAGATAAGTAGTATATTTTTCTATACAAAATGTTTGTATTATTTCAACGTATTTTATACATACATAGGTAAAACCGGATTGATTTTTAAATTGAAAAGTTTTTCTCAAAAACCTGCTTTACAAAACCGTTTACATTTGTCGACTGCTTTAACTCAGTTTTCTCTACACGTCGTTTATCGATATATTCAACTATTTTGTGCCGTATACAAAGCGGTACTCGAGTACTAAGCCAATTGTTTAACTTTCCACGATAAATGAGATAATTATAATACGGTAGACCCTTAACATTCGCGGCTTTGGCATCGCGAATTTAACTTTCGCGAGCTTATGTTCGTTCCATCTCACTCACTGAGAGATTACCGCAGTTGAGGTAAGTACATTAATTGTTTGTTCTACTTGTCGCGGTTGTTGTACTTAAAGGGATCGTTTATATTAAAAAAAATACACTTAAAATACACCTACGTTTAATATATCGATGGCGTTTTGGAAAAACATCGTAAGCGACAAAAACTAAATTTTACAGGAGCGTCCATTTTGTTTTGTAGCTTAACTATAAGCAAATACCGCCTGGGTACACGTTTGTACCAAATAATGTAAATAAAGAGTGAAAAACGTAATTGTACGGAGATTAGATTCTACCCTTGAACGAGATAACATGACAAGTATCGTGAGTGCTATACGGTTTCGAAAATCGATTTTTCTGACGAAAACATATTTTTTCCACCACGGTTATTTTTTTTGCCGACGAATACCCCTACATGTTGGTAGTTCAAAACCAAGATTCTACCCAATTCCGTCTTAACTCGTTTAAAAATGGCGGCCGTTTTTGTTTCGTGCCTTGCGTCAATTTTTGCGTTTCTAATAGGACTGCGGAAAACGCTGTATTTCAGTTATGGTTTATCGTACAGTTTTGGAACAAAAACGATTAGTTTTGGCGCACTTCGTGCTACATTTTTGTCGCGTAAGTTATTTTTCGTATCTTGCATAACCTCAGTGTAACCCTTTAGTGCATATTTTTTCGTATTTTTTCAAACTTTACCCGTGAATATCTCTGGTGGCTAACGACCTGCTAACAGTTTAAACTTGTTAAACTTTAAAGTACTATATGAGAGTAAACTGTAGCAAAAGTTTAAGTGTGAAATTCCATTGCACATAGTTATGCCCGGTTAAAATCTTTAAAAAATCAGGATATTATCCGACAGTATTATGCAGGGTGTTCAGGAAATGGTGGGAAATCTCTCAGGAGACACCACATCAAAATAATACTATAATCTCCCCCAAAGTTGAGAATTAAAATACATTATTTTTATGATAATTGATCCATTGAGATGGATTGACCCAAAAAAAAACCAGGTGGCATTCGATTTAAACTTTGGTGGCTAGAAAGGTTTTGGTGTGATAATTAAACATGACCGAAAATCCGGAAAAACCAAATGGGGCGAGACACTTGGAGCGAAAACATCCAGGGCTCCATTTCATAATAAAAATATAAATAATAATAATGGACGGAAAGAGACATTAAATACAATTTATATTTTTTTAAATTTAAAAATAGAATTCTTTCGTACAATTTTGTAACGAGTCACTATTTACTCCAAAAGCTTTCCAACGTCAATTCTAAACATTGTGCCTATAAAAATTTTTACCAAAATCAAATTTAAACCTACTTTTCTAAAATGCCTACATCGAGTATTCATCGAACATACAATTTTTATATGTATTTAGTATTAAACGAGCACTCGAAAGACGACACATGTGCACATACGCGATACCACAACGACCTTCGAGAGGCTTAAAACGTATTCAAATATTAATAATTTCAAAGGAAAAATAATGCGTCTGAATAGCGCACTATCTGGCAGTATTTTTTTTTCAAATTACTATTCAAATTTCTCAATACTTGGGCGTACTTAATTGCGAACGAAATTAGAATTTCCTTCAGCGCATCTGCAACTAGAAACTTGTCGCAAACATTTAACGCTTTTATTACAGTTGGACAGAGGCATCCTTACATATTAAATTTTAGGGTAAATTGAAAATTCTGTTTATGGAGCGACATTTTCATCACTCTGGCGCGAATTTCCCGAAATAATTAACGGAATAACTCAACGTATTGAAATTTTATTTGCCTACTCAGGAAAGTTTAAAAAAAAATTAAACGTCTTAATATTTTTCGTTCCAACCGTAATCGAAATACGAAATGGGGAGAAGTGATTTTTGAAGTAATCCTAAAAAGGAATATAATGAAGTTTCCGTGTAAGACGTAAACGCATCTAATAGTTAATTAAAGGATATCCGTGAATAAATTTCGACGTATAGAGTCCTATAAAGGTTGAAAAATTGACCTGTTGCTCCTGGTTGTGGATGATGCATCAAACGAACATCTATATTCCTAGGTATACTTCTTGTTACCCCATAAAAATGCTTCAGGACGAACGATAATCGATGTCCGTTTGTGATTTTCGTTATACGAAAAACAATAGACTAATCGTCGAGAATTGAACGACATTTTTATTTCTATCGTATTTAATTTCATTAACATCAAATAATTATTGCATTTTTGCACTTTTCCCTAACTTATATAGCTTATATATTTTACATTGAGTCGCACGATTAAAGCTCCTGCTAATATATATTTTTTATATTTTGCGTCTATAATGAGCTCATTATAGCATCGAAATTAGTGCTATAATAACCTCATGACGACACGCAACTTCACATTTTTCGAAATTGGTAACATTAAACGTCACATCATAAATTCCTAATAAACCCAACTCAAAACTTTATTATTTTGAATTAAATTGACATGATCGCCAACCGCAACAAAATTCCCCAAAATTTATATTTTACTCGGCCTTTGGAAAACTCATCGCTGCGCGATTCGTTTTCTAAACTTGGACTCGTGCGATAAAAGTATACCTTATGAAATTTGTACTTTAATAAATATGTACTATTTTACACCATAAATAACTCAATATTAATAGGAGTATCGAAGTGTGAACTAGCGCCGTATATAGTATTGCCCAAATGCGTTCAAAATATTCGACGTTTCCTTGCTTCCATTCTAAGGATCGGAAATGACAAGCGAAGCTGTTATCGCAATAAGCTTCCGAAGCCACAGAATGACAACCCAAACGCTATTCATGCACACTTCGAGTTTTTTGAATACTCAGCTCCATCACATAAATAAACAGTTTTCGGAACGTCTAGAAATACGCTTTGAAGCATCTCGTTAGATGCAAATTATGTTCACGGATACTTATTAATTTCGATAATTTTTTGTAAGTAACACGCATGACGAACTCGACAAAATCCCGGACACAAAGAAAAACGCGCCTTTCAAAGGAAAGGAAATTTGTCTCGTCGCAGAACCGAGAACGTTCATTAAAAAAAAAAACGTCCGCGTTTCTCATTTAGAATCTGAGCATTGTTAATTCTGCGATTGTTGGATATTTTATAGCTTTATAATAAAAGAATTTTAATTGCTCGTTAAAATTTCAAGATGAAATAAATTTACAGTCATTACAAATACGATGTAGGTAAATAATAATAATTTTTACTGCGCATGGCAAGATTTTGGAGATAACATCCTATATCGTAAGACAAGAGCCCCAAATCAAGTTTTTTTTATAATATCCAACCCGGTACATTTTTAAATTTAACTTGAAGAAACGCAGAGCAAATAAATTACTGAAAATTTTTCTAATTTAAAGGTAGTCGACGAAGAGGAAAAGGTAGTTAAATTTCCCTAAAATATTTTTATTGCCTGCAGTTAATAAGAAACTTTTTTGTTGGAAAATTTACTGTGCAAATATTCGCGAAGTCGTACGCTTTGTGAAAAACACTTTTAATACAATTGAATAGGTACTTATTAAATATTTTAATAACGATCGACTTAACACCTAACTCACGATGAATATACAGATTCACTTCCTTTTATTCTTACAACAAGCTTATTTTAAACGATATTTTTTTGAAGAAATTTAAATGATTTGAATAGAAATATTTAAAAACAGCAACAGATTAGAGCTTTTTAAGAACATTGAAAAAATTGATTATTGGCACGATTTAGTACTAAGGGAGGTTTCTCCTGGGAAACACCACCAAATACACATACCGACGCCGTTGCTAAAAACTTTTTGAATTTTGCATTTCGGAGAATTTTGGAAACGTCTCGAAAGTTCTACCAAACACGGCGACGGCCTTGCACAAATAGAGATAATAATAAAATTTCAATTTTGATGCAACTTTAACTTTAGCAAAATATTAGATTCAAAAAATTCATACATTAAAAAAAAATTGTTTATCAAAATTTCCAAATTTTTTCTCCCAGAAACGATTATCGCGAATTTGCGATACTTTTATGATATTTTAAAGGTACTAAAGGCTCATCGGTGGTATTTTTTGGGAACTCTCCATGTACAGCAAATTAAGTAAAATAGAGAATATTAAATTAAAATAGTTTAAAAATGTATTTTATACTCGGGGGGGGGGAGGGCACTCACCAATTTTTCGTCAAATATTCCTAGTACCTATCCCTACTATAACTATGTAAGTATAAAAATTTTCCAAAAGATATAATAAATATTTAAACAAGTACCTATAAATTTTTTTTCTACAACGCTTTCCTGTTGAAATATTCATCCTCAAAGATGAAAAATAAAAATTAATTTTCTTTAAATAGAGTAACATTTTTATTTTTCGTTGAAATTTAATAATTTTTGGTATGCCTACGTAATAAATGAAGGCGTTTAAAATGATGTAATAGGTTTTATTTATATCGAATCAGACGAGAGAGAGGTGCACTACCCAAAATAATTCAGAAGTTTAAGTGTTTAAATTTTTAAGGATATTTTTTGATTAAAAAAAAAGGTACTCTTGTTTAATTTCGATAAAATGAACCATATTCGTGAAAATCCTACATAAAGAATATAAGATGCAGAGATACTAATTTAATATCTCGATAGGGTAATGTCGTACGAAAACAGAAACATTTACAGAAACTTCTGGCATTATTTTGACGTGGCTTACGCACTCCCGAAAGATTTTTACCATTTCCCGAACACACCCCGTATTTTTACTCGAGTGTTCCTTTGCATATTTCACGGCACTTATTTTAAAAACTACATTGTACGACCGTTTCGGGAGCATTTTTTTAAATAACGCACCTACGTAATTACCTACTTATTTTCCAAATATTATACATTGTGGAACAAAAAATAGGCACCGTAAAAAATAAAAATTTGTTAGGGCCGCGTCAGAAAAAATACGAAATCGTTTGAATTAATTGAATTAGCTTGGAACGGTTTAAATTATTAATTTAGACAATCAATGCCTATTAATAAATTTTTACCGATATTGCGCAATATTTATGGGGAAGATAAGCAGGTACGTGAAATAATAAACGAGTCGCAAACTAAAGTGTTTTTGATGCGCACATCTTATGGCTGTGTATAATGCACGTTTTTATCAAAAAGCGTAGGTAGATACTATTATCTCGAACAATAAAATACAATTTCTCTGCAAGTTACGAGACTATGATATCAATTTTGTTCTTCACGTACGTATTCGAAAGTAGATTAGAAACACTTACCAATTTCCGGGGACGGTATTACGATGCGACTATTTCATTAACGACAGTTTAAAAACATTACACAATCACACATATTCGCAAAACCGAAATTTTTATACCCAAAACGCGAGTATCCGCAACAATTTAACAATACGGATGCCGGGCGTAACTAATGTTTATCGCTAACAATTTCGCAGCTGCACGTTTCCATTCAATTTTCCAACACATATAGGTTACCACGCCCGTTATAAAATTCCGACTAATACAAATTGTTAATTAGTTTATACATCGTCTATTCTTATAGTCACTAATGAAATTATCTAAATACTCGATCCAAAACCGCAGTAGTTACACGCACGTAATTCGTAATTAAAATAATTAAACTAAGCGCGTCATCGAAACCAGATGTTGATAACACTCTCATAAATCACATTCCACATGGTATATTTTATTGTATAAAGCTTATTAGAAATAAATATTGATAAATCAAAATCAAACAGTCGCGAGCATGTTGCACTTGTTTTTTAGTCATTATACCAAAGCCGTGTTTATTTCCTTAGAAACAATTGTTGCAACAATCGTTTCTATGGAAATAAACATGTAGTAACAACTAAACGTGATCGAACATCTATTCACCCAGTATAAGTAAAATTAGATTTTAACAAATCATTCACAAACAAATGAAGCGCGATTGCATTATTTTGGCATTATCTGCATAAGTTTTGCGAAAAGACATTTTTTTTATTAGGTATAAACTATTAATTTATCTCCGTTAACTCGAAGATGTTAACATGAATTTCTTAAAATCAAATTTTGGTCTTGCAATTCTGAAAATTAGTTATTCCTCGAAAATTACAAAAAACACGTTGGCAAAAGTTGTATTAAAAGTTATCACAAATATATCATAGAATCCAAAAATGCAATTAAAAATATAGCGTTCCACTTAAAACAAATTAAACTAAATAGCGCCACCTAGTAGTGACGGATCAAGTTTTAATTTTTTTTATCACAAAATATGTGGCCGTAACCGAGATTTATTAAGATGTTTTCGAAATTTTAAAATCTTTATCCGTTTTCGAGATATTGCAATATTGCTAGCGAAACACCCTGTATAAAACCTGTTCGTTTTTCCGGTTTAAATCCCGATTTATTTAAACGGGATTAATTTTTGTGTGGCCAAAAACTATCAACGTATCCAATCCCCCCCCCCCCGTGCACTACAATTTTTAACGAACGCTGCGTATCGGCTGAATATTTATGAAAAATATTACATAAAATATTCAAGGCCCATTATCATTTGCATATAAATGCACATTCATATTTTGAATAAGTACCTATTTAGCGGTACTTACAAGGAACGTTACCCAAAGGGTACACACCGATTTTGATGAAAATTTTATCATAGTAACTACTATCCAATAGATGGTGTTTGGTGAAAAAATTAGCTGCCATAAAGACTTTATTTACGTTTTATTCAATAAAGTCCTAAAAATTGTGATTTTAAAAATTCATAGGGCTGTTATCAGAACGGTTTTAGATATATGTTTGAAATTCGTAACATTTTAATTTGAGGTTATTTTCTCCATTTTAGAATAAAAAAATTTTGTTTTACGCATAGTTTTTGAGCACGACCACCATTTTGATTTTTTTTAAATGGAAACATGAGGTATGTTATATATCATTGGAAAGCTTATTTTTTCCTCTGTTTAATCATCTAAAAATTGTATGGGGTTACATTAGGAAAAATTGAGATAAAATAGAGAAATGTTTTTCATATAACTATTCGTTCGACTGTTGTATGTTGTATATAAGTATATTGTTCTTACTTACTTTCATTCTTCTATTTTAAACTTACTTTAAAACATAGGAATTATTACATTTATAAAATATTATTATATTATTAAAGGAAACCGTAGCTAAACCATACACATCCTTTTTTTTGGCAAAATTTTTACTAGAACATTTTGAGACGGAATGAGTCGGAAATGACTAGAAAACTCATATTTTTAGAAGAACAAAGCAAGAAATGACGAACTGCGGGCGTTTAAATAGATTTAAAATGTTCGCATAATCTCGATTAAATGACACTGCCTGATACGCATAGAACAGGTCCGGAATTACTTAAAAAGTAGTTTTTCAAATATAACAAACTACACGTTTTGAAATCGATTTAAAATTTTTGTGAAATCTCGAAAAATCCCTTAGCGTTAACGTTTTTTTTTTGGAAAAATTTTGACTCGAATGTTTTGGGACAAAACGTTCAGAACAAATCGGAAACTACTGGTAAACTCGTATTTCTAGTATAACAACGCAAGAAATGACGAACTACGGGCGTTTAAATAGATTATAATTTTTGCCTAATTTCGATAAAATGACACTAACCTAGCACGCATAGAACAGATCCAGAATTACTCGAAAAGTAGTTTTTCGAGAATAACATTGCAAGAAATGACAATATTTAATATGACACTAACATTGACATTTAAATGACAATATTATAATAACCAAACGAATAGGTATACGAAAAACATTTTTCTATTTTATCTCAATTTTTCCTAATGTAGTCCCATACAATTTTTAGATGATTAAACAGAGGAAAAAATAAGCTTTCCAATGATATATAACATACCTCATGTTTCCATTTAAAAAAAATCAAAGTGGTGGTCGTGCTCAAAAACTATGCGTAAAATAAAAACTTTTTTTATTCTAAAATGGAGAAAATAACCTCAAATTGAAATGTTACGAATTTCAAACCTATATCTAAAACCGTCCAAAACAGCCCAATGAATTTGAAAATCGCCATTTTACCAACTTTATTGAATAAAACGTACACGAAGTCTTTATGGCGGCTAATTTTTTCACCAAATATCATCTATTGGGTAGTAGTTACTATGTACACAAAAATTAAATTGTTTTATACCATTATCAAAACTACTTATATCAAATTTTAAATTTTGAAATCAATTTTCAATTTTCAAAAGTTTAATTTTCGAATGTACAGATACTGCAGTTACAATTTTCAACCGCCGATTGTGGGATTTAGGGGAGGTAGCAAAACTTTTGAAGAGATGTGCAAAACTTGCGCAATACGATGGCATTTTTAAAAGTTCAATTTTCAATTTTGTAACACAACTGATATTACTCTGTGTTATGCATGTTAGATAATTCATTATTCGATTATCATGTTCGTTAAGTCAATACATGGTTATGTAAAGACCGAATACTACCCCCTCCATACCGTTAACAGACAGTTCGGTTTTATCTAGGTAATTAATTTTATCCCATAAGCTTATTTCGAGGCGCTTAATCGTTGTTAAGTAAACATCGCACCTTTTATTACGAAACGGTGGAAAACGTGACACCGGTTCACCTCATAATAAGTGTTAAATATTAAACGGCTCTTTAAAACCTTTAGAAACCGATATAAATCCGGGCTTATACGCAAACACGTCCCAATAGAATTCTCAATGAATAAAACCGATAATCGTGTGAAGTAGACGATGCGGGAACGAAGTGATGTGCACCGACAAGATTAAATCCCTGATCCAATTTCATCTGCTGAGAAATATGCGCTATAAATCTGCGATTCGTCGCATATACAAAATGAGAAAATTTATTAAACAAATTTATATAATCCCTTCGCTTATAACTCGGACAAGATGTCGAGGAAACTGGTCGATAATTGACAAAACGAACAGTCGTTCAAAAATTCCAGATACGTTTGTTTTTAGCCGACTGTGTATTTATTAAGTTTAATTTTAAATCCTTTTTCGACTATAATTTTGTACTTTCCGAACGGTTAACATTCGAAACGTAATCGATTGTCATAACAGAACGATCGACGTTTTACGGATAAGCAAATTTTTCCCGTACACCGCAGAACGCTTTTGAAAGATTATCGAGGTTTCGGGAATCGCGCATATTTTCCCAACAGTAATCCAAACGAAAACCACAACATTCTACGGTACACGCGCCGATCATGCCCACATATATTTCACGGAGTTACACCCCACGGGGAATAAATCAGAAGAGTCTACATAAAACAGACATTCTACAATTCCATCGTCATCCTACAAGTTTATTTCCAATTTCGTTTCGCTTCGATAAATCATAAAAATTTGTTTTGCACGATTCAGGTATATAAATTCCGAATGCCCGTAACGAACATCGTGTAGACCTTATTGAATTGTAAAAAGTTTTTCAAACAAGAGATCTCCGTTTGCATTTGCATGTAATACGTTAACGTAATTTTATGTCGTTTCGAGATAATTTAAAAACCGACGTAAACGGAAAAGGAAAAAAAAACCAAACGAATCGTATAATGATATTTAATAATATTGAAGACCACAACTTCAAAAGGGGCGAAAAATTATTCAGATATAATGATTTGATTCCAAAATTAAAAAAATAATAATTTTTTTATTCGGATAATATAACACTGAAATATTACTGAAATAGCAAAAATAAACTACAGTAACTCTGTACGTAACTTGAATTTTACGTAAGTCGAATTTGTACCACATTAAATACTTAAGTGTAACTTGATAAGAAACTGCAACACTTGCGTATTTATTATTACTTTATAAAACAACCATCGTGTGATAAGATTTACTCTGATATAAACTATATAAAAGTATTAAAAATACATAAAAGTATTTTTAAAAAGGTTTAGAATCAAAAAAATACAAAACTTCAGAAGCTCATATTTGATACGTTTATGCAACTTTTGTGCTACATCCAAAACACAAATTGTTTCGAATACCTACCATTGGACTTGGCTTAAATAGGCCCGTTTGGTAAAAATCGCATTTTTCCATGTTTGGCACGTAAAAACCTATCGTTTTAATCTTTTGAAGTATGGTCTTCAATTATAAAAAAAAAATCCTCGAATGAACATAAACTATGGATTCCAAAATTTATTTGCTTTTATTTTTATGGACCTTTTCTTCAATTTCGTAAATTCGGGCAAGCCTCGGTATCGAATTTCCACATAATATGTCTCAAAACTCTATTTTTTTCATTTTTCTCGAAAGAAATATCTTTTGAAAAATTACATTTAGTAGAGAAATATTCTCGAGAGTACCAATTTTTATAAGAATTAAATTTTCATCACTTTTACCCAATCATCTAGCAAACGGTGCATTCTATCGAAAATTATCAAGAGACATGGTCGGTGGAGAATGTTATGCTGATTCCAAAACATATTTCGCATTACCGATCCGATAATTGATAACGGAGATAACTCGCAATCAGTTTAAAATCTTTGATCGGCCACCATGAACAGTTACTTGAAATTGAATGGAAGTTGGTTTTTACCGAAAAGGTTTAAAGGGTATATGTTGAGCATACTTCGCCAATTGATAAAATTCAAATTAAAGTAGTTTTGCCGGTTCCTTTAAATGAAAGAACCGCAATAATAGACCAATGTATTTTCATGAGAGAATATAAATAATGTAGGTAGTAGGTAGACCTACAAACTTTCATAAGATTCGAGGCCTGCAATCAAGCGACAATAGCGGTAATGGGAGGAGATCCTATTTCCCAAATCCCTGAGCAATAAGGAAGCACACATTTTGACGGTATATACCTATATATTATGTAGTTTATTTAATGAAAACACGACGGAATTTAACCTAAATTTAACTATTAAATCGAACAACACATTAACTGTACACATTTAGTAATTGTAGTAATTTTAATTTATTCCGTTTCAAAAATACTGGTGCATATTTATATAACAGATCCTTTTCGATATGGGACGAACTATAGGTGTCTATAATATTATAAAAATTAGAAAAGTACCTACACCAAACTATAATTTCACAGGCATTGTTGGATATTAAGAAATTAAAAGAATCAGTGACAAGATTAAATCGTTTGTCCTTAAGAGGAGGGTTCCATAAGTGAGAATCAACAGATGTCGCTATGGTAGATTCACTTCAGGAAACGATACTAAAAAACCATTAAATTTTATTAAAAAAAATTAATTGATAATAAATACTAATTCAATTAGCTAATTGCTCCTTATATTTTTATCCTAAAAAAGTTAAAGGAACAGTTTTGCTAAGTTGTACACATGCTTCCGAATACTTCAAATTATAAGATATTTAGCTACTATATGACTAAAATATTATAAGGAGCAACTAAAAGAAGGTTCAGTGAATACGTATACGAACGTATAGGGTGTAATTGTTGCTAGAATTCGTAAACCGTTTCTTGAAAAATCGTTATTTTCAAGTATAAAACTATCTTACAGATAGCTACTTGATTTTGAAGCATTTGTCTAACAAAATTGTCCAACTATTATTGAATAGATGGTGCTGTAAAAAACTAGAGTGGTATTTTTTTTATTTGATAAACAAACATCAAACTGTATAGGCGGCATATTTCGTTGTGAAATATTTATATTCAACATACCTATACCGAAAATGAACTCGTAATTCTTATTACGAAATCTTAAACTAAAATAAAAATTGAACTCTTGTATTTTCTTATACTCTAAATAGTGAAATTCCAACCATTTATAATATTGTATAAAAAGGTCTAATTTCAAAATAACAATTAAAATTAAGTATGTATGTAGGTACATTTAATTATTTACAAGTTTTCATTCTATAAAAGATAGAATCTCATTCGGTTTGTTTTTCGATAGTAAGCATAATTATTTTGCATTTCGACGTGTTGTTGTTTATGGTTTCTGTGAATTACTGAGAAATACTGAAAATGCGGCGGACGTTTCCCATAAATAAGTAGATATGTATACATACGTTATTCGCGTTAGGTCCCAACACGTCATCCTCGTATTTTTACAGTACTAATAGATTTTAGTCTATTTTGCCATGTCATATGTGTGCAGGTAAATCATCGGTAGACATCGGAGTGCCACGTTCAAAACTTTAATCTGAATATTACAAATATATAATTTAGTAACTATTGTGAATAACGTATAGCTACATTTATTTGAGAACGAAACTGTAACCATTTAACTTTTCATGCAATTAACGGCATGCTATAGCAATTATTATTCTGAAATATATACATATAAGTAATTACATATGTGCATATATCAGTAATATTGGATTTCCTATTGTTATAATTTTTATTTTGTATTAATAATGGCACTTCTCTCACATATTACACAAAAAATAAATTTTAAAAATCAATAATCATTATCATTGTGACTTTCTTGAAGAGAAATATTTTGAATTTTTCGCTCCCATAACTTGGTAACCTTTCTGGTTGCCAAAACGTCCATTCTTTATATTCTGTAACTTTATATCGTAGAATAAATAATTATAAACGCTAAGAAAGTTTACAACGTAAACATAATTAAATTAGATGTCAATGCATCAATGAAAAAGCGCACTCTGTAGAAACTATTTAGTACAAGAAAACAGGAATTAACATTTAAATAGCTGATGCCAAAATCGCGCCATCTTACGATTAAACCGTTTGATATTAATTAAAATAATTAGAAAAATACTACTGTGGCGTTACTAGCGGAAACATGGTAGAAGCTGATTTTTCCAGCCCCATCTTAAATTGCATGTCAATCGCAGTTCTATCCCTTACTACCTACAATACTGACTGCAATACGTTCGACAAACAGCTATTCTGCCTACATTTAAAAAAAAAACTAAACAACCTATTAGAAGTTTGTTTACTTTAACTGTGGCGCAAATTGAATAATAGAAAAAACAAAATCCCAAAAAATTACGGAACATTAAAATACAATATTCAATCCCGTATAATAAACCGCAGCCTCGGCAAGCACCTTTTTCTAATTTTCACAAAAACGACATTTTCTAAAAAAAATTGCAGGAAGATTCGGTAGAGAATTTTATGTGAAATTTAGAACATATTTGATATTAACGATTCGATAATTGCGTTTGATATTTTTTTGGCGAGTTAATCTTCTTAGAATAATAAATAACAAAAATTTCAGCTTTTGTAGATAGTCCTTTTCGCAATAATCGAAAATTTATCAAAGGTCTAAAAATCCCATCCTCTTATAAACCCTTTTAATCAATGATAAAACGAATTGAGCACTTAATAAAAACTAAATTATAATTATAAAGCTATGTTCGCTTCGCCCTCGATTCGAAGTCTCTTTGATCTCAAATCCTGAATTATACCAAATGGTTGCGGTTGAGAAACTTTTCAGGCGATTAAGAGAAACCAAAATATGTTTTAACTAAAATTTCAACAAAATCATCCTCGCAATATTAAAGCGAACGTTATTTAATTGCTTCTCACGATGCTTCGTGGCGTCGAATTTTCAACGTCGCGTGCCTTCAAATATATTCGAAAGCTTCGTCTGTACAAAAGAACTATTTGAAAAGTTTATATTGTGCATAAGTACAGTCAAGTTCGTGTGTTTTGTCCCACGAGAACAAGTAACGAGAGAGGAGCGAGAGGGATAAAGGGTAGCAGTTGTTTTTGAATTGTAAAAAGGGGCACGTCAGATAATAAATACAAGTAATCTTTTTTTTTTAACCGTTTACGATAAAGACTAACACCAGCGACAAGACAAAACATATGAACTTGACTGTATCTACTAATATAGCACACAAACACCTTAAGTTATTTTACTTTACGACTCCGTTCGGTAGATTTATTTTTTTCGGTACTTCGCGAAATTCTTCGCTATTTTAGGGCGCGTTTAAATAAAATATGTTGTTTATGACGTACTTTTGGTGTCGTCACATGTAATCTTCGTAGTATTATAGGTACCCACAAAAATTTATCAGGCATGGGAAAATTAAATGCGGAAACGAACTTCGAACGAAAAAGTGGACGTTTCCTCACGTAAAAACAGTGCAAAACCTCTTTAAGACGAACATTTTTGGTTCCAGAAAATTTTGGCCTTTTGCAGAGAGGTGGTCGACTTAAGGTAAACGTATAGTATGTTGTCACATAACAGAGATCCCGGCATTGACTCATTTAAAATGTACCCCGGCAATTGGTTGCGGAATTTTACGCTGCGACGCGGCCCGCTGCGTCCCATCATAGTGCACGCTTACCTTTAAGCAACGAAAATTATTAATTGTAATTAGTGCGCTTAATTAAATATTTTTTGCGATCTTACAATAAAATCATTCTCATTGGTCACATCCGGAGCGATTGTTTTAGTAGTTTTACTGTAGATAAAATTAATTATTAGTCTAAAGTTAATTTAAATGGTATTTTTCATTATTGGTTAACGATAAACGTATGTAAATGATAACAGCGATTAATCAACATTCAAAAATTTATCGATACCTACTTTTGAAGAATCCAACGTATTTTCCCATTAGAAAGTTATGGTTAAACTTAAAGTTAAAATTTGTAAACGCGTTAAAACGACCCTTAAGCCCAAATTCCCAAAACCAATACACGGACGTTGATATTTATTGATAGTCAAATACAAAGTAAAATTATCTGACAATGAGTATCGGTTGAGAATAAATTTTGTTTTATACGTTTTATCCTAAATTACTTATTGCCAAAAGATATTATTAAACATATCTACAACGATACGATCCAAAAACTCTAAATACATAAATTGAACCCAAATCAAATTCAAAAAAGAAAAAAGAAGCATTTATTTAAATTGATTTACCAAAAATGCTTTTAGTTTATAAGTGAAACTTGAAATCTTAAAAGAGAACTGCTCGCGGAACGTTTTCACTTATTGCACATATATGTTCAGTATGATCATAGTTAATGTCGCAGACAACGTTTAACATGAATAATAAATTAAACAAATTGATACTTAAACGTAGCGTAAATATTTATAAGTGCTTATATATGGAATATATAACATAATATATAGACACATATAAAATGCGTCTGCCTATAAAAGCATGTTGCCGATGACATTAATTGAGTCCATGACTGTACTTATACGGTATAAATACCAAAAATGTACTAAACAACAGTTTGTCGAACTAAAATAATACCTACCAGTATAAAGCTTAAAATCCTAAATCTCACATTGTTTCCATTGTTTATAATTCCCAGGAGTTAGCATACATTTATGATTCCGTGGTTTTGTTGGAATTTTAGAGGAAACAAAAACACTTGTTTACAAAGTTATCCGTGCATTATTATTAATTTGACGACCTCATCTAAGCTACTTTGCAGAATAGAATTTCGAGTTTTAGACGTCATTCAATAAAATTAATACATACGTACATTCTGTTTTTAATGGAAATTACCTATGTGTGTATATTAAAATGTTAAGGTTATCAACAAGCGCCACGTTGTAAGTGAACCCTAATCAAATTATTGTCAAACTTCTCGCTTAACTACAAACAAACATAACACGTTGTAATTTATAAGTATTTTATTGACTGAAAACGAGCCTATTCGACAAAAGTATCAGTCAAATACACAGGTTATCAGTCATATCAACAACAGGAAAATTTTGGAAGAAAAGGGTTATCCCACTGTTGGTTAAAGCATATCGGTACATGACAACGACAAATGGTAATATACAGAAGCAAAAAAGACACATACTCGCTGGTATAGGTACATCAAGGTTTCCAGAGCGTTTTATACGACCATTACCAGAATCAAATTCGGTCATGTTAGATTTCCGGCACACCTACATAGAATACAAATCATAGATTCCCCTATATGTCAGTGCGGGAAAGATATAGGGGATTTAAATCACTTGTTATTTGCATGCGAAATACATGGCGAACACCGGGAACAACTTTTTGCAGATCTGGCGTTAGCCGGTCTGCAGTTTCCAACAAATGTCAAAAATGCACTGTCCGGTAATAATGTAACGATTTTCCGAGCGATCTACGAATTCGTACACAAGTCCGGCATTGGGCGTAAAACGATGTGTGCCAGAATCAGAATGTGGCGGATGGGCGAGGGCCCAAGAAAACCAAAAAAAAAAGTATTTTATTGCTAGTCACATAAAGTTCACCCCACTTTCGAATTTTGGATTCGAACCTATGCCTTTATTTACAGCCCAGTTAAATTTGGCAAAACAAGAACCAATCTTCGAAAAATTCCCACTTGGCTGAATTTTTGTATACGACTAGATAGGGGGGGGGAGGGTCAGGTCGCCCCCTTTCACACCCTGTAAAAAATTTTGCACGTTCATCGATGTTGTATACAAAAATCCAGACAGGTGGGAATTTTTCCGCAAACGAATGCTAATGTGACTGGTCTATTGGTGCCTAATTCGTGCCTATTCGTACTTTCGGTCCCAAAATTTGTGCTACACCCGTTTTCGAGATATTTGAAATTTTCGTCGGGGAATAGCTAACTTCACGTCAGGTTGTATGCAAGTCGCAAATGTTATGACCTACGAGTACGTCAATCAGAAAATACGCACGTAAATACATATCTACGAGTTTGTAATTTTTTTAAGCGGTTCTTATTTTGTCGATTTTTAACTTACAAGAGAAATTTGAAAATTGCCGCAGGGGAAGTTCTAAGTTGTGACGAGTACGTGTGATGAGAGGGTCGTAAAGATTTCCGACTTTTTTTCTCTCGCGAAACTAAAAAGAAATAGACAATGTCGCATTTAAAGAAAATTATAGTAACTACGCATTATGATCGACAGTACTAATCTTAAACTGGACGAGCTCCAATAGACACAAAAAGGTTTCTTATTCCTCGCTTCAACATTTCGATAAAATAAGCCATAAGTTTTTGTTTTTAATGCTAATAGTTACCTCATATTTATTTAATGTGCCTATATTTATTATGTATCTCAAACTTTGATCGGAATCATTTTCGGCAGTTTTATATTTTGCGAATTAAAATATAATAAAATAACACACATAATTATATGTACATACATAGGCTATGGTACTCTTTGTGCCTTAATTAAATCAGCTACCGTTTTAAACATTTAAAAATTATTTGAAAAATAGCTCATGTCGATAAAACTGCGGTTCTTTAAATAAATTGGTTACGTTACATTTTAGTGTAAAATAAATACCTATAACTGTAATATATTCAATTAAAATATTTTATATGTAAGTACTTATTTTTTTTTGCAGTCTGAATAGTCAAATAGTTCCGAAAAAAACAGGTATAGGTGGTACATACTTTATTGAGAAGTTTTGGTGTACTTATTTAATGTAATCAGGTACAGTCGGCCAGAATAGTAATGTGTGTGTCCACGGGCAGCACAGCACGAGATCCCTTGTAATCTTTTTACTGTTAAGGGGGGTGACCGCTGTGTTTGTTGTCAATAGATGGCAGCAGCTACAAAAAGTAAGCATTATTTTATGAATGGATAACTTTTGAAAAACGTTAAAATTTTGATTTTAGCTTGAATTTTTACAAATGCAATACATTAATTTAGGGAATCACAAAATTTCATGTTGATCATAACTGTTTTTAAAAATTTATTGCTAATTAAAGTTTGAAAATAGAAGATTTTATTTTGAGTAATGTCTAACTTTTTCTATATGAGTTCCTAAGTTATTTTATAAATGTTCTAATTTTAAAATATGAATGTCGAAATGGAACTAATAAAGTTTATTTCCAATTTTAAAGTTTATCGTCAAGCTCTAATTATTATAAATATAAATAAGGTTTTTCAAAAGTTATCCATTCATAAAATAATGCTTAATTTTTGTAGCTGCTGCCATCTATTGACAACAAACGCAGCGGTCGCCCTCTTAACAGGACCTTTGTAGGAATAGTTGAAGCCGGTTTCCTGATCAAGTTCGAATTTAATTTATTTACAAGTTCATTTTAAATAAAAACCATCTTAAGTGTCAGCTACTGATGCGGTTGCTTAGGTAACTGCAAATTAATACTCCAAATGCTCGAAACACCTACTACCCTAGTAGTTTCCCCAAACTACTGTAATAAGAGACATACATAATAAGAGACAATGCTTATGAATAGAAAAGTACAAAGTGGGGAAGGAAAAATTAGAGTTGAATAGATTAAGTAGTATGTTGCAAGCGTGTCAACAATATAAAGTTAAGAATTAGAGTATAGATATTTTTTTTTAAATACGATTTTAAAGGACGATACATTTGACGGATATACTAACATTGTCTCTTATTGTCACATTATGTTAATTAGTGTTGTTAGTTTTTGTTTTAATCGCGCGGCGGTACTTTTAAACACGCCATTATGAGGTTATATTTTACTAACACAAATCTCATTCCAATTCGATTTACACTTCCGCATCTATTTCGGTGGCTCTTATTGCGGCACTTTTAATAAACTAATATGGTAATAAGAGACGAAGCTCTTGGTAATAAGAGATGACATTATGGATTCACAAAATATATTTTATTACACCATTATGACAATATATTTTATTATGACAGTTATTACGCCGTTTACTATGATAATGATTGGTATTTTGGACAGGTTAAAATATTGCGTAAACAACAAAAAACTGCATTTTCTCCGGTTCGATAAAATTGTTACATTGATGAGGCCAAAGAAGACTGTCATAGCTATAGTGGAAAATGAATTTATATTTTATGGCCCACTTGATTTTTTCATGGCTCAGATCCATTCATTATAAAACGACATCTCTTATCTTGTGTTTCTCTCATCTCTTAAACAAGGTATAACTCGCTAAAGTTGATTTTAAATAGGAAAGAATAGTTTATGGTTTTTACCTGGTTGTGTTTTTTGTATTTTTCGTTAAGGGCGTACGGTCCCTATTGCCGCCAAACGATAATCCGTAGGTGGTACTGTTAGTGAATTTTAGAGAAATTTTAAACAGACCATCCTTCTTGGTTGAAATAGCCTGCCTCTGTAAAGTCGTAAAATCTACCTGTTTCGAAGCTAAGGGTAAAAATGTTTAGATACGGTGTTTTTACATTAAAACGTATTCGAAGGCGATTTTAAAATTCGCAATACAAAAGTTAAAATTTAATGTTAAGTACAGGAAAAATCTGAGATTACTGATTTGAAACACTGATTTATTTAAAGTTCGCTAATAAAGAATCTACTTTAATTTTAATTGAAATTAGAAAATTAATTAATAATTAATATTATTATTATCATAACAATATAAATAAGGGCGTTCTCGAGGATATTGAATGCGAACGGATCTCGGTAATTGTATTGTTATCAAAAAATGTTGTTTTTAAAAAAATAATAGATTTCACATGTGAAAAGTATTACATTAGGAAAATTGTAATTTAAGTAGATGTATATTAAAAGAATATGTCTCGTATAAATTGTAATAATGTTTATTTAATTTTATTAAATTTTCTTTTTCGATAACTGCATATAAAAAGTTTATTCTTATTGTTCCTGTTACGCGAAATAAGGTATTCTGCGAACAGAATACGAAATGACAGTTCGGGACGCGAAATATTATGGATTGTTATTATCATTAACCTCAAATTAATTAATCGTAAATGTCAAATTTTCTAATCACATTTTTACTAATTTTGGGATAGTTATCAAAAAAATATTTGATACACGATTGCGAAATGCTTTCGCATTCTCGAATGATTTATTTGCTCGCTAGCGCTCGCAGAAAAACTTTTATTCTCGAATGCAAATATAATACAATAGTAATATTGTATAACTAATGCTAAAATATCCACCTTTCCGCATGTATTATATACTATGCTTTTCCAACGACCACAAGTATTTTTATTAAAAAAAATTGATTTTTGACGTTTACGTAAGTTCGTTTGACATTTTAATAAAATGTCAAATGTAAATAAAGACCATTTATTAAATAATGACGACAAAAGTAGAAGGTGCCATATACAAAAAAAGGCAATATCGTAAGAACTTCAATTGCAAAATAGTCGTCAAAAAACTTAGTTATAAAATAGCAAGAAAAAAGAACAAAATTGATGTATTCCAATGATCTTGCGAATTCCTCATTGTTAATTTTCTCAAATTTAAGACATTTTATCGGTGCAATATACGATGTAATGAGATAGCTAATCGTGATTAATATTTTGTTAATCAGGATTCCGTTTCTAAAATGTATGTAAAATGTCATACACTAACCGTTTATTGATGTTACAATAAATTATGTCTAAATTCACAATATTGACTTAAAGAATTTAAAAGGAGAACGTTTCGCTTGATTTATACTGTTAAGTGACCAATGCTCGCGTTAGATTTTTAGGTTGTAAAATTTATGACCTTTTACAATAAAAATAGGGAGGTCTAGTCATGTTACCCAGTATTTAACAATAGTTGTGGGACGACCCACAACCATTGTCCGATATTGGGCGTCAACGTTTAAACCAAAAATTAAAACTTCCAACAACCCGCTTTTGATTATTTATAAAAAATTGATGTAAAAACGAAAATGATCATCAGAAGTGATTCTTAACGGCAAGACGTGCTAAAATTTCTCCAATTTATTCAAATGATCGTTAAAAACAAATTGAAATTTTAAAAAATTGCAAAGCGATTATTTAATTAAAATAAGTATTTATTAAGCAAAAGAGCACGTTGTGCCGTAGAGGGAATGTTACGTTACCCACTAGTAATTAATTTGCAAACTTTGGTTACCCCAGTTTTGAGTTATGATTGCAGTAAAATTGTACTTTTTACACAATCATTAAGGTTTTTAAAGGTGTTATGGAAATGATAGATTTTTTTAAGTATTTTTCTGTGAATCGGAACATTGTAATCTATGGAAAACGTAATTTATTTCATAGAAACATCGATCTTTTTATTTGGACCGTACCACCTTAATAAAATCATTTATTTTTCAGAACTGTAAACTTGTGACTTGAATTTTTTGGTAGGGTTTTTGAAACATAACTGAACGCACGTATCTTTTTTTGTCTTTAATGCTGAGTAAAGAAAATTTCGCAGGTCGTTTTAAAATGTTATTAGCTATCTCTTTATTGTATAAAGAACCTTTCAACGCAACGTGTATGAGAAATATAAACTTTGTCTCTTATTTCCATCTATTGGTAATAAGAGACAAAAAAAGAGCACAAAAATGTTTTGTTTTTTTTATGAAGCCCTTATAAGAAAACAATCTGAGATAGTTATATAATGATCCTCGTTGGTGAAAGTATATGCTGTATAAATTTTAGGTCTTCAATCTATATCTAGTTGTCATAAATGATCTAGTCACGTCTCTTATTACATAGTTTGTCTCTTATTACCGTGTTCTCCCCTATACATATTTTGAAAATAAGCGATATACGAATTCTGGATCGAAAGCACGATTTTCGGCATAGGTTTGAATTGAAAAATCAAAAGTACCTACGTACGTAAACAAGGCGAAGTTAGTCGCCACAACAAAAATTCTAATTATTGTAAATAACTCAGGCACGAATTATGCATTAAATATTGGTATAGGTCCCGAAACCAAAATTCGAGAGTGAGGGGACTCGCGGACACGTCGCAAATATAGCCTTCTTCGCAACAACGCAGTTCTAAAGAACTGTATCCGAAAAACCTAAAATAAGAGGAAAAATACTTTCCAAAAACAATTAACAAACACAGCTCCTCCAAAGATAGAACGGAATAACACCGTAATTGCATTATAAAGCCATTAGACGTGACGTATAAAAGTTATTTGGTAAATACAGCTATCGGGGCTTCGAGTAATATTAAAACGGCTTTCAGGTTAAGTTACTTGCTAACTAACTTTACCGCCCGCGCTTCTTATTTACACAAGAAAGGCGAGGGTTTTCCAAATAAGCAATAGCATTATTCCGAGAAATTTACTCGTACATTTTTATTAGCCCTCCCGAATTTATACGTGCAGCTACACTACGTTAGTCTTCCCTTTTTGAAAGATTCGATTCATTTCGTTCGAATAAATTTTAGGTATGCTTTGGGAGCAAGAAAAGAGCATCGCGGGACGATGGAAAGGTTCTCGCGAAGAATGCGAAATGAAACGGACGGTTCTTTATTGCGAAAGGAAAAAAAAAGAGTTGGCATTCGATAACGTTTCGTTACGTCGCGTCGTATACGAGGATTAATCCCAAGCTACAGGTTGTTTATTAAAAAGAACGCTTATGGTTTGGAAGCCGATCGCAACAGTTGAAATTAACAATTCGACGTCATTCACCCACTCGCAGGTTCGCGCGGCATAATTAATTTTGCCTTTTACGATTCTTTGTACGGGAAACGTAGGAAAGTTTGTCTCGAACTTTCGCTTTTATGCTTGTTCTTTGCGGATTTCGGAAGAAAATCCGTAAACACGAACGGATAAATTTCTCCTCAACTGCCGTATAAACTTTGTAATGGTGCGTGTATAAGTTGGGCAAAGAAAACTCGGGATGCATTAACTAGTACTTGGGTAATCTGTTGCTTTACAACTTACGTCTTCATATTACAATGCTCACTACCTGCAAACGAAATTTGCCTTGCTCCAAGTTTAAGCGTTAGCTCCCCCTCTTTAAGATTACAGACAGCTTAAAAACAATTTTGAAATTTACGGCCAAAGCCGTTTATGACGCAATGTAAAATTGTGAATAGTGCGTATTTGACACGATGCTCCCGATAGTGACCCGAAATTAACATTTCCAATAAACTACCAAAGTTGTATAAGTAGTAAACTTCGTAATAAAAAAGACTCCGAGACGTTCGCCGATACCTAATTTTTTATTCAATAAACGCCGAGAAGTTTGAATACTGACAGAATACGTAAACGCGAATTCTTGCGAAGAAAATCTTATTTTAATAAGATTTAAGTGCACGATCCCGCATTTTTCAGATATTTCGCGCTGTGTACGTAAAACAGGAACGTCATAACATCGAACTTCTATCGTTTTTATTACGTGTGAGTCATTCAAATTTTATTCCGATGCACGTCGTCAATAAAACGACGACTAGATTGCGTATTTGTTGAATTCAGTTGAACGTTTAAAAAGTGACATATTCTACCGATGCTATACATATACTACAGGAACTTCGACAATGATTGAAACCCACGTGACCTTAGTACATAAATAACCAAACATGCTCAGTTGGTAATAATCGAATAATTAACAAATAACCAAAGATAAATGTTTTTAAGGGGGCGACCTCTGCGTTTGTTGTCAATAGATGGCAGCAGCTACAAAAATTAAGCATTATTTTATTAATGGACAACTTATGAAAAACGTTAAAATTTTGATTTTAGCTTGAATTTTTACAAATTCAATACATTAATTTAGGGAATCACAAAATATCATGTTGATTATAACTGTTTTTAAAGATTTATTGCTAATTAAAGTTTGAAAATAGAAGGATTTTATTTTGAGTAATGTTTAACTTTTTCTATATAAGTACCTAAGTTATTTTATAAATGTTTTAATTTTAAAATATCGATGTCGAAATGGAACTAATAAAGTTTATTTCCAATTTTAAAGTTTATTGTCAAGTTCTAGTTATTATAAATATAAATAACGTATATAGTTGATTAGTACTGTCGCACCGCACTGCTCCATGTGAAACATCTAGTAACCTTCTCTTAATGACTGCATCGGAATAAGTAATTAATTGTAAATATTAATAATGTAATATACCTAATATTGCAAATCCATCTAAAACAATGCCCAAACATTTAAATTTCAAAAGTGACTTTGCTGCTTATAGCAACAGGTGTTGTAATTAAATTATAACTTAATTTACATAAATAGTGGCAGCGCCGCAATATATTGTAGTTGATACTAATTGATTGCTTTGATGTTTGTCTTCATTCTCGTTACATTAATTGTCTAGGTTAAATGTTTATTATTAAGGGACACCCGAAATGAGGTTAGGCAATACGATCTGCTACCATAAAACAGTAAAACATTTAGTAGATACCGTCGAAATTATAATTTCTATAAAAAATCTCGAATGGCTCGATTAGTTTACGAAAACTGTAGAATTTGCACTACAAATAATATTTTTCTAGACAAAAATTAGAAATAAATCGATACGCTACAATCGTTTTTCAAATTTTCTATAGTCGCTATGGTTTCAATAAGCATTTTCGATTATTTGATGTTTTAAATGCGTCTAAAGGCGCGATCTCGCGGCGCGTACAAGCAAAAATTAAAAAATTTAAATATCGATACAATCGATAATACCAGAAAATACCGGAAAACTAAAAATATCTTGGAAACGGTTATGTTTAGGTATAGAAAATGTGATATTCATTTGAAAGAGGATGTAATTCTACATCAGCACATGTAAAAAAATGTGACGTTCCATTTAAAATAAATAAGTTATTGTCGTTTTAATTTTGAAAAGTTGAATAATGTTTTGCGACTGCCCTTGTACGAGTTAGACAATAAATAAGGAATGCGTTAGATACATTAATGTATTCGTAGTTTACGTCTAAAGTTTTCATTACTTAAACTGATTAATTAAGAAGATATGATTATTTTAGTGTGGGGTTGCA
Organism: Rhagophthalmus giganteus; assembly: GCA_036326145.1. Lineage (NCBI taxonomy): Eukaryota > Metazoa > Arthropoda > Insecta > Coleoptera > Rhagophthalmidae > Rhagophthalmus > Rhagophthalmus giganteus. Next base: position 19,716,038 of record JARFJA010000036.1, on the reverse strand, counting down.
TTTGACAAACTTTGATTGGCTATTACCTTAATACTTTTTGACTTAAATTTATATGTTTAACATTCCTGTTATCCTAAAGTAATTGTCACACATGTGGTCAATGGGTCAGTTTGACCCAGACTCTTTTTGATGCCATTATTATCTGCATATATAATTGTTATTATTATAAATTGGTTTATTGGCCTTATACAACATCAAATTTTATTAGATATGCTAACAAAAAATAAACAAACAATAATATTGTATTATTTATTGCAAAAAACAAAAAAGGAAAACTCTATTATAATAAAATGTAAATAGTGAATGATGTATATTATTCAATACAATTACCACAAAATATATTGGCATGTTCTTGACATACAAACATACAGCAAGATTTACACTTTTTGCTGGATTTACGATCCTGTTTAGGGTCGCATTGATGACATCTTCCTCTCTTCAATTCGCTCGTGGAGGTACTTGGTGCAGCAACTACGTCAAGCTTCTTTCTAACGCTTAGTTTTACTTTCTTCGTAGTTCTTTCTTGGCGTAATGCTTCAGTTAATTCATAATACAATTCTTTCAAAAATAAGCGCCTTTTGTATAAATTGTTAGAGTGGTAATTTAGATGAACACATGAATACAAAACGTAAGCGTTTATACCAGTTTATACATAGCATATTATAAAATAGGCATACTGGCCACCTTTTAGTCTTCCTTTTGCAAGTATACGTGCTAGCTAGCTTATCTGTTGTATCTACACCTCCTTTTGTTTGATTGTAGTATGATATTATCTCAGGTTTCTTATGGTCTTCGTCTGAAACTTTGTTATCATGGTGCATGGATGATAGCAATATAACACATCTGTTCTTCTTTGGGACGTATGATGTAATAGTTATATCGCGTTGGAAACCAAACATGGAAGAAAACTGAACTTTGTCACGCTGTGGGAGGAATTCTCTTGGAATCTCTGCTTTATTCTTTCTAAAAGTGCCAACTAAAGTTAATTGTTTTTTCAAAAGTCCAGTAACTAATGTGTAGTCGGTAAAAAAGTTGTCCGTCGTAATGTTTCTACCACTATCTTCCAAGTTTTTCACCAATCTCAAAACTACATTTTTGCCTTGATTAATTTCTCGTGGTCCATTTTCAGGCTTTCCGGTATATACCTCTGCATTATAAACGTAAGCCGTTTTCACATCAAAAAGTTACCATAATTTGATTCCATATTTTCCTCTCGGTTTGGAGGGCATATACTGCCTAAAAGGGCAATTTCTCGAAAAGGAACCAACTGTTCATCAACAGTTACATCTTCATGTGATACAAACATTTTTGGTACTGGTTCACGCACATGTCGAACACTGATCTGATTGCTGCTAGTTTGTCATGACGACGTCTGCTAGACCTATTTTCCTTATTGTCGAATCTTAGGAATCGGCTTATAACGTACAAACGCTTTAGAGACATGGTAGCTCGAAAAGTTGGTCGACCATCTTTATCGTCCCACAATTCCATTAGAGATTCTCCTGCGGATCTAAATACTCCAGCCAGCAGTAATAGTCCTATGTATGCATTTATTTCTTGAACAGAAATTGCATTGCAATTTATGTCTTTTAGTTTACAAACTCTTTGCATTTCATTATTCGTTTCTTTTAGAATAAAATCTATTATTTCCTTAAAACAATCTAAAGGATGATAACTTTGTGTCGTCAATTCTATGTAAGGCGTAATTAGTAGGGCCAGGGGCTGGTCTAAGTATATTAGCTGCGCTGTAAGCGAGATGATAACGATAACAATTTAGCAACAATAAAAATATATATTTACCTTGCACAAGACGTTTTTGGCAGTATTCGAGACCACTCAGTTCCATTACGAGAAATAAAATTATCATTATCCTGAACTGTATCGCTAATTACCTCTTCTTCATCATGTTCTGTTTCTAACTCATCAGGTTTTTCACTAACAAAAGAAATATTATCGCCTTCCTCAGAGTCCTCCACATCACTAAAACCCTCTATCTCTACAGTATCACTTTCATATAACAGAGCTTCTAGTTCAGCATCACTCAAGCCACGCCGAGCCATGTTTTTTACATCGAAGTTCACTTGTAAATGGAAGCGAACTGCATATAACGTAATACGTAGCATTCGGGAAACCCCCTGCATATGATAAACGCAATACACAAAATAAGGGGAGTCCCCAACGACAATTGTGGCTCTGTTCACAATTATTATGTCATGATTTATGTGAGCACCGGCTCTGGGTCAAATTGACCCACGGATTACGTATGTGACTCATTGATTTTATTTACAAACCAATGTAATGAACGACATGAAATTTAAAGGAAATAAAGTGTTAAATACATTCGAGGATTAGATGTAATATGAAGTCATAATTTTCAATGGTTTCAAATAACAGCCTAATAATAATATGAAAATGGGTCAGTTTGGCCCAAAGGTAACAGGAAGGTTAAGTAGAATATGCAAAAAAAGCAGGTGGTTTTCTATTTTAAATAATAATGTTGGGTACTCTACCGCAATATTAGATCACCCCGTGTAGGCGAAAATAATTTTGCCCTATGTGACTCTTACAGCCAGAATATTTTTATGTAAAATATTTTTTTCTATTGTGCTTAGTTTAGGCTCCATCAAAGGATCCCACAATTCGTGGACACACTGTATATATTATTAATATAAACACCTTCTTCGGTAGTCAGAGCCATCTATGCGTCTGCATATTATCCATAACATATTTAGAAAATTGGTATTACTTACAAACTAACATAAATATGTGCCTACAAAAATTATAAAAGTTACCAAACAAAAAAGAGCTTAAAAATTATCCGGGTTCGCGTTTAATATCTGCGAAAACGCCACGCCGATAAAAAGTTTTAAAGACAACATTTGATTCCATTGTGCCGGAGAGTTCATTCATTAAAAGTTTCGTCAAAAATTGATCAGATTACAAGTCAAGTTACGTAATAAGAAAAAAAACGTGTCAAACACTGAAATCGTTTCTAATTAAAAGTTAGAAACGCGTCTTTGTTATAATAATATAATCGCTCGAACGACGATTTTGTTGCTTTGTAGGTTTATTACGTCAACAAACAAGTTATCTTTCATTACACAAACATTATCGAGACGCTCGGAAATTTATAAAATATCGATAACATTGAAGACGAGCTCGACTGCAAAATTAAGTCAAAAAAAAAAAAAACGTTTATTGCTCAATAAAATTTCCGTCAATACACACCTCCCCCGGCGACATTCGGAACATTTCTCGCGTGCGCCACAATTTATTGCAGTGCTCCCATAAATATTATGGGTACTCGCCCTCCTCCGAATCTCGACAATTTAACCTGAATGTTTTAGCGTAGCGGTGAATAAAAACAGTTTACTACGTCGAAGAAACAAATTTTTCTTGGATAACAGGCAATTTTTATTTATTTTACCTAGCGAACTCGCATTCATTATTATCATCATCGCTATTTTACAATATGCACCCGTCAATATTTAGCCCGACGCGACGTCCTATCGTCAAAAGAAAAAAACATTTCTTTATCGTACAAATGCATCAAATTACAAATAAAAAAAGGGTAAATTACAATTTCGAAGTGCAAATTACTGTTTCAAATCCTCGGATTAAAAAAGTTTCCCATCAAAGCATCGCTCCGGACGGCGGTTATGTCATTATTTAAATCGAATTCGGCGTCCGCAAAAGCTCCCTATCCGAAATATAAGACGGTTTTAAATTAGCTCGAATGTGATTAATCGCCGAAATTTTATTTTAAATTTTTAGATTCCGTTTTCGCGGATTTCCGCGCGTTTAAAACAACAAAAACGAGCGCGCGCCCCGCTTCCGCGATAACGTGTCCGAAATGTCGGACGAGTTAATTAAACCTATTTAGTAAATGTTTAAACTGAAAAGATTAAGTGCGGAATATTATCATTTAAATTAAAAGCTTTTGTAATATTTTTATAACCCCTTAAACTATACTTAAAACGACAAATGGGCAAAAAAAGCAATTACGAGATTTAAAATTAGAAGTAAATTACCATTTGAAAATGTAAGGTGACGCCCTCGGACATCGCCCGTATTACGTTATCTACGTATAAGACTTGTTGCAAAGACACTTTAGATACTACTACAGATTGATCGATCGACGTGGCCATCCCTTTCGCATCGCTTTAGCGCTCTCGGGAACGAGATTTTCCGTAATATGATTCATACTCTTGCCACCCTCGAAAATATTGAACAGTTCAGATAAAAGGACATATTTTATTCCTTTCTTTATCTTGAGTAATATGTAATGGTGGTTGTTGCACATACTTACCAGCAACCACTGTGTCATAATAATGAGACAATTAAGTTGTGAGGCAAAAAGTTTAATATTTTTTACACTTCCTTTGTAGCCCCAATATTTTCTAAATAATTTGCATCGTGTCAACTTTCCGTTAATTTTCTGATAGGTATACGTCACTTTTCATATACATGTACAGGCAAGTTCATATGTATTAGTTCGTCGAGACGTGATCGCAGGCGAACGAGCGACGAGAGAGGATCGAGAGGGATGAAGAGGTTGCTGTTGAATTGTAGAAAAGGACACGTCAGATAATAAATAAAAACGGACAGTAACATTTTTTTTGTCTTTTACGATAAATACCAACACAGGCGACGCCGACGAGACAAAAAACATTGACCGTACACGTGTAGGTAAGCAATTTCAAAGTTGGAGATAAAAAATTCAGCTTTCGTGTGCGATTTCCCGAATTTTAAATATGCACGAAAGCTCGACATTTACAATTTCTAAATACATACGTCATCTAGATATATTTGTGAAGAAAGCGTTTGCAAAAACGTTTCGCTTATTCATTTCAATTCAATGAATTATGTTTTAATCCAACAGATCGTGTCTATTAAACGAGTTCAAAGGGGAGAAGATAAATTTCATTACGATGCAGCAAACTTGAACGCAAATATAAAATTCGATTTAGCCGAACTAACGCGATTACGAATGCAGATGCGATATCTTTTTAAGTTCATGATTTTAATTCTGTAAAATTGATTTGTGTAATTAATAAAGATTCGTTCGTACAAACAACGCATTCGTTGTTTATGTATTCCACGATATTTAAAGCTGGCGAGTGTTTTTTATTCGATAACGACTATTCGCGTGCAATTCACTAAATCGCGTTTATCGTAAATAACGTTGGCGTTTAAACAGTAAACTTTTGAAATGAACAAATCAAATTTAACAAAATATTTCTTGTGCACACACAGAGTATTTCGTAGGTAAATGTCCTGTTGCGGTCAAAAAATTCTTTTATTAAATCCGACTGCCAGAATAAAATTAATTTTTAAAATTTTATTTTAATTATTAATTATGTTTTAATGACCATTCCTCCTCTAATTTGGATCTAATATCGATTGCGCAATTGAAACAATACATGTCTACCAAAAATTAAAAACATTTATTCAGAGTGGTTCGAAATTTAGGGCTTATGAAAGAAATGGGCAAAATTGATAAAACGCCCTGTATCTCGGTTATTAAATATCTGAGATCCAGTAACCATAGGAAATTTGGAATCGCCTAGGTGTCCTCTATTTACAGTTAACGTATGTACATTTACCTATGAAACACCCTGAAAAATAGAATTAATTAATATACCTATATTCGACCTTTTAACAGAAAATTAACTATCAAATCGTGATTTACGAAAATTACAAAACCTAAAGTCTATTCCAACACATCATCAAACCGTTTTGCGAACGATACAGTACATGCTATCAACGAATCAGAATTTTAGAATTTACTAAACTATCTAAATCAAAAATTTTGATTGATTGAAAGCATACACTGCACCGTTCGCAAACCGGTTTGATGATGTGTTGGACCTCTAGACGACCTCTGGTGTCGTCGTGTAAACTCACCTTTAGATATCATCATAATTTAACGAGAACATTCCATTTAAATATAATTTACTTTTAAATAACTTTAAATGACGCCGCGTCGATAAATATTTTTTTAATTGAACAACAATTATTGCTCGTACATCCCTGCAACCGGTTTTTTCTTAATTGCCTCTTTTACGTTCTATATAAGTTAGTATATTTTTTCAGAAAACGAGCACTTTCAGTTGATTGCCTTTTTTTGTTAGATACTTAGGCCAAAGAATGGCATTTCTTTGCAGATAACTTTTTATTAATTTAACAAAGTATAAACGATAAAATAAACCGTTTAATAACTCGTCTGCGTTAAAATAATAAAGCTTTAATTACGTCAAGTTCTTATTTATGGAAAATATACCTTTTACAGAGAAAGTAGGTATTAATAAAAATGTGATTTTGTGCACAAACGATTTATTTAATTTTTAATTAAGTAATTGTATCTCAAAACCATAGACAATACGGGTATCACATGCATACCTATAGATAATATACTTATATAGTATATGGTTCGGAATGATCGAAAAAGGGGAGCCGCTAATGTTGCTTATTGCACGTTATCTAATTTTGGTATCGTATAGCTTCCATTCGCTCATATTACAGCTAATTATTTATTATGTAGGTACCCGATAACCGACATTTTTTTAACTACCATCTATGTGCTTATTGTTCTGTTAGGCAGGTATATCATATTTCTATTACAATAGGTAATGCAGCACGTTATAACATAATAACGGCGGAATAGCGATCGAAAATTGAATATTAAAATCAAATTTGAATTTAACGATGTTATTAACTTCACTAATGTTATTTTTTATATTTCGATTTATGTTTATACATCTGGTTTTCAAGAGTTTGCCTCAAGAAGGTATATCAAAAAAGAAAATCAAAGCCGTCAATCTACTGCATACGAAGATTAAAAAATTGTTCGGAACAAAATCGAACGTTTTGTACGTCACACGAATTTCAACCCAATCGATTTTATAGTACATCGTTCAGTTTCATTATTAACAATATAAATTGTTAATGTTCATGTTTGAAAATATCATTAATTTTTAAACGTTGTTAAAAAACAAAGATCCAGATTTATCTGAATCATGACAGATAACTCCCCCTGGCGATGCTAGAATTGCGAAACCGGTTGGGAGTTGTTAAACGTATAATTAAAAGGTTAATGATATTTTTTAACATGAACATTAATATAAACGAATATCACCAAATAAGTGCAAGTAAAATTAAATATAAAATACCTATCAAATATTTTCTAGAGCGCCCGAGTGCGATAAAATAATTTGTGCGCACGCGTTCGGTCATTCAAATCCGAATAAATAAGCAACATCGCCGACGCAATGTAGTACAATAAATTTTATTCCGCCCTCGTATCATAATAAGCGTTTTCGACGGACACAACATTAACGTCCTAAATAAATGTCTTCAACGGACGTCGTATTTTAATTAAAAACTAAGAAGGACGCACGACCTACGTGACTTTAATCCGTTTCTAAAAATAAACTCTTATTAAAAAATACACGGTAGCTATTTATAGACTCGACGTTTTTCAGTAAAAAAAAGTTCGTATAAACCTATGTCGCAATCTGCATAGTTTATACGGAACTGCAAATAGTCGAAGTTTTCTTAATCAACATTTTAATATTGAATCGGATTTTGGACCTGTGAAAATTGATTTTAAACCGAATGAATAATTTACCTATGTAGATATCATAGAAAAAAAATTAAATAACTTGATCGGACCACAACACGTTCGAAATAATGAGTTTTTCATTGATAGAACACATTAATAAATAACATAAATTTATTTTCTAGTCGATGGCTGAAGATATTTAAATGTATTGGTTGTAATTATGTTAAGCAGAACATGTCTGTTTTTTTATAAATTTCTTCATAAGAAAGAGTCGCGGCCTCGACTCATCATAATTTAAAATCTTCTTTTTTTATTATTTAGCTTTATTTAAAGATTTGTAGTAATTTCTCCACAGAGAAAAATTTAAAATAATTATTTACAATGATTAGCTAAATCCCCGTTAAAGGCTCCCGTTAAGGCTCCTCACCAGTGAAGGGTCGGTTTCTATTGCTTTCTCAACAAATTGTTGTTGAAGCTTTAAAATGTCAATTTACAATTTTAAAATGTTTATGTTCAAACCAATTCAATGTACTATCTATTAATTAATAAAAAAAATTCGCGAATACTCAAATTGCGTATTCATTTCCACAAATACCTCCAAGTTTAATTAAATTTTCTTCAAAAAACGTTCCACGACTACGCAAATTAGAACATAAACTTATAAAAGTCTCTTCTATATACTGGTAAAGTTTGTTGCACTCGTTATGACTCACCCTGCATAATAAAAGTTCATATAACACAAAAGATCAAACATTCAAACATTCAGATAAAAATAAATTGAAAAATTCTGATCTGTGCAAATTTTATTCCAAAGAAAAGATTGAAATTGAACTGATAAAATGTTTTCGAAACATTTCACACGGGATTACGTGCTTTAGTGGAAAAGGAAAGATGAAAGTTCGAGATTTCTAAACTGACCAAAATATAAACCCGCCTTAAATTAGCGAACGAGGTATGCGGAGATATAGTTTGTTTGTTTTTTTAAATTGCCATTATTAAATGTTTTTCTAACTCCTTTCCGTTTAAAGTACAAGAAGTTCTAGTTCTCTCCCAAATACCATAAATCGCATTAGGTAGGTACCGTAAAAAGTTATAAGTAAATTTATGGATTCCTAACGCGCCGTAAAAAACTTCAGAAAGTTTTCTGAAATTAATTCATTATACGCATTGAAAGAAACTCGTGACTTATTTTTTAAAACGTATTATACTTTAACTGCGGAAACATAATAGAAATGGACAAAAGAGCCGTTTTATCGGAAAGATAAGAAAATGAATAATGAAGGTGAAATGAAGGTAGAGCTTATGTCGCAATAAAACGAAAAAAAAACGGTCGGGAAAAGTGGTTACTTTCATTAATAACTCCGCCCTTCGCTGCTACTCGCTTCAGTAGCGTAGGCGCACAAGCGATACAATTTGAATTGCTAACTATAGAATTATTATCGCAAAACGCAGTAGTACGCCACTGTAGTTCGGTGCAACGTGTATTTGTGCAGATTATGGCTCATAAACATCTTAAGACCGCCCACTTGTTCTATTGCGCAATCAGGGTTTTTGCCAATTATAATGACATAAGCACTACTTACAACCTACAACATTTTATTACACAAACGTTTCTGTTCTTTTTAAACTCTTTCCACCATTTTATTGATGCGTACACGTTATTCGCGAATAGGTTCCAATGCACGTCATGCATAAAAAGTTACTAAATTGTATATTTGTAATAATCAGTTTAAAGTTTTGAACGTATCATATTCTACCTGCACATATACGACATGGCAAAGAAATTCGTGAACCGAAATTCGTGGAATTGACGTGAATTGGAACCTATCGTAAATAACGTATAGATAGTTTAATATTTGTAAATAAAATAAAAATTTTATTGTCGATATTGATACGTTAGGATGGCCGAGCCCCTTAATAAAATAAAAATAAACATGTGGCATGATTTTATGGATATGAAACGTTTTTATCTTGATTGATCATTGATTTTTAGAGTGAGCCTTCCAAGTGCCTATTAGATTTTCTTTAATAAACCGACAAACAATAAGCCGCATAAGCTAACCTACACATAAATATTTTAAGATTATCCGAAAACGTTTGATATTGATTTCGTAATGCGGCGTTTTTCAAACCACCCCATACGGCACGTCCCTGGATGGCGTTGCAAAATGGAAAAAAATCTTCATTTTTAAATTGGAACTGTTTTTATTTTTCACGCAAGATTGATCGTTAATTAAGTTATTCGCTTTTTTTCTGGAATTTTTTGACTTGGTACAATTTTTCACTGCGATTTTAAGTAAGATCATAAGTGGCACGAATTCAAAAAAATAAAAAAATCAATTGTTAATAGCTCTTCTTTTATTGTTTAATTTGTTGCCTTAAATTAGTGATTATTCAAATAAAGCGTCGCCTGCTGTGACACAAATTTTAATTCGTGTTTTTAATTCAGATTCTGGGTAGTTTGAGAACGAATACATAAAAGCTGCAAATAACCGATAGACATTGTAGAATAACCCGAAAGAAATCGAATTTATTACAATAATGTTATCGGTATGAATAAAAATTCCCATAAATCTGAAAAACCACGATAATTTAACGAGTTTGACCTACTTATGGCAATTACCTAAGGGTAAGTGTGTCTGTTTTAAACATAAATACAATACGTTATCTGTCTCACGTTCGATGATAAGCCGACGCGACAGCCAAGCGGTCGTAAAACGATCTACGTCATTTTTTAGATAACACATGTTATAAAAGAACTTGGGAAATATACAAACCTATATAAAACAGATGTTGTTATTTGTTTAAATTTAAAAAAATTGGCACTGTTTGTGTGTTCAATGCAATTATTGTGCAAAATAGATTATAAATGGGCACCTACGCATCGCATTACAGTGGAGAGTGGAAAAGCGAGATTCCGAATAGTGATACAAGTAACTATTTTCGTGTATTCATTGCGAACATCCGTTATATTTTCAACTGGTCAACTTTTTTCTTAAATGCATTATAATTACTATACTCCAATTTTTTTTCCTACTCTGTATATAAAAATGTAGCGTGACTGACCGACTGACTGGCACATCAACGTCCGGTCTTCACCACTGATCCTAGAAACGCAAAATTTGGAAGATACGTTTAGTGTATGATTCGGGCACTCCCACTAAGTAAGGATTTTTCCAAATCCCACTCATAAGGGGATGAAACGGGAAAAGTAAGTTTTTTTTTTTTAATTCAATCTGCAGTTAGTGCGTGTTGTCTTTAAAATATTAAATGGACGATACGTTACTTCGAATATTTCAAATACTTCGTGGACGAAGTCGAGGGTAAAAGCCAGTTTACAATAATAATCGCAATTCAAAACGTCGTTGTTCCGAATTCGACGTCCCGATATATATATATTTGTTACACAACATAGGTATGTTAAGTAGATAGTCGGTTTACATGCATGTTAAATACTGTTAATTTATTGTCATTTATTGAATATTATTTGATATTTTATGTAATAGATTCTTTGAACTTGTTCGGTATTTGAATCTTATATTGGTTAAACTACTTCCAACTCCATCTAGAGTTTGAATGGAACAAGGCAAACACTTATTCGAGCACACTGTAAAAAGTTGGGGTAAATTTACATAAGAATTACGTATGTAATGTATGTAGTTTTACAGCAGTAATATAATTTTTACATATGTACTTATTTGTAATATTCCCAATAATAAATGTATGTAATAATAAATAGTGTACTTTTGCCATAAAACATACGTATAGGTAATTTACATGTTTTACCAATGTGTCATAAAAATTGCAATAAAATAATAATCATTAGTCACAAATAACCGATGATTATACTGTGGTTCAATTGTAATTTTACAAAAACATCGTTTAAAGTGCATAAAGCCCGGCTGAAATTACCTATATATAGCATATTGGTGTAAATCAACCCCCAAAAAAAAATTACATAAAGCACCCTCGCGATTGACGTGCCTCTTACCTATTAAAAATGGCTTACAAGCTCGACATTGAAATCGAGACGCCTTTTCAGGACATACACAGATTTTATTAACTTCGTATCTTGTAAAATATTCACGATTTACCTTTAGACGGCGGTGCTTTAAGCGATCCTCGCTGAATAGAGTTCTCGCGGCGCGGCGCGGGCGTCTGAAAAGAGAACAAAAAAGTTAATAACATGTAGGTACAAAAAAAAATATGTAAGAATCAAGTTAGACATAAAAAATCGCCAAAAAAGTGCAAATCAAATTCGTGTCGATATCAGCGACGAAATAAAAAGTTCAAAGGTCACTAGATTGATTAGAATATCGAGAATTACTTTTAAAAATAAAGTGTTAAAGATATTTTCTTAACGAAACGAGTTACCCCATCAACAATTAAAACTGTAGATATTATTTTACCCAACTTTATACTTAAGATTAATATTTTAGGTACCTACCCAATTTAAATTTATTAACGATTAATAATTATTACACATTAAGCAGTACGTATAGATATCAAAAATTTCCTCAAGTTATCAATTTTTAATAAATAAATACCTAATAGATAACTATGTTTTCGTAAAACCTTGAAATTCGAATATTGCTTATATGCTTTACATATTTAATTATAAATTAATTAGAAACGCCACATTTTTGGCGAAACTAGTTAAAAATTCTAAGACTGATGGAAACTGCGAAATATTGTTATCTATTATTGCGCTTACTTTACAACTTTTGTTGTATTTTGTTTTTTTTATTACGATTTTTATAATTGTTATGTACCTAAGTAAATTATGTATAAAATTTAAAAAAAAAAATGTGAATTCCTTTACGAGGTAGGTAATTACCTATATCTAGTTTATCGTTTTTTTTAATAATAGAAATATAATGAAAGTGATAGAATCAGTAAAATAAGTATCGACATAGATTATTCATATATTATATTAATTAATAAAGATTAATTGTACATAAATATCTATCTCGTCTGAGAAGAATATTTTGTAAATTAGTTCTTCGTTAAAATAATTAAAATGACATTTAAACAATATATAAATTTAAATCACTTTTACATATTACGTTTTAAAATTCTTTGAAGAAATAAAATGTTTTAAACGAACGTTAAACGTTTGAATTCGAACTTTATAATGCTAATATTTTAAGATTTTTACACGAAACTTTTATAGATTGGACTTTAAAATAATTGATTTTGACAAAAGTTGTTCCTAAGAGTCACTTAAATGCCCAATAAAAATCTAAATAGATACTTCAATTGCCGCGTAATTTAACGGGAGCTATTAAAGAAATAACAACAAAATCGAACGAATTCGTTAAAAAAAAAGGCGCCTTTCGTTTAGGGTTAGTTAATTACGAGGTCGTTAGTAGTCGTTTCATCCGAGCAATACGGCGCGCATAAATTCTCTTGCCTCCTTATCCATTCAGTCATTATTAATGAAATTTTACGCAGAAATAAGCATGAGCTACGAAAAGTAAAATCGGTGAATGGAACATTTCTCTCTTGTCGCACAAGCTAACTTCCGCGATATTATCCTGACAAAATAGAAGGACGATCTCGAACAACGCTCGCGGCGTCGCTACGTTAACTTTCGGCGTCAAGTTTTTAAATTTTATTTGTCGCATTTATTTATCGTCTATCTATTAAAAACAGAAATTTCTTCATTTTGTTTGTTTTTTCAATTTTAATTTTTTCTTCAGGAGTACGGATTGCGTGGAGCAGTTAAGCAAGAACATTGAAAATGCGTTGGTAGTTCTAAAGATGGATTTTTGGAAAAGATCTGCAGGTATATCACATCGCGTCAGGACAGAGTTAGCAATGAAAAAGTAAGGGAAATAATCGATACTGAATTAGCAATAACGGAGGAGCTACAACGAAAACAATGAGAAACAAAAAGAATGAGCGAAAAGAGAATACCAAAACAAGTCGTACAGTGGACACCAAGAGAACGAAAGAAAAAAGGAAGATGGATGAGTGGTAACCAAAAGGCCATGTCGAAGATGAACATAACACCCAATAATTGGAGGGACCAAATTGGATGGCAGAGGGGAACTATATATATATTTTTTCCTTTTTTTGAATCAATTTGCTTCTTATAGTATGCAGAACAAGAAGTTTTGCGATTTAACCATTTCTGTTTGTACTACGTGCCAAAATGTTGATGTGCCTAACTTGAAAAGTGAACCCCAAAAAATGTTAGATACCTGTAATTTCCCAGAGAAGTGGGTATTAATTCTTCTTTATGAACTAAGTACAGTTTAGACGGTAAGTAATGTCCGCACTCTCTTACATAATTTGTTTGGGTCAGCTTAAGCGGAAGTTTGTTATCGCTGAAGATATTTTAAAATATCTATTGACTGTAAATAGAATATAAGTATATAGATATGCATATCTATTATTAAACCCGTTTGAATGATTGTATAATTTCTAAAAGTAAGTATGAATGTATAATTTAAAACTACGAACAATATTAAATCGGTGTATATTGATATACACAGATATACATAGATATACACAGTCAAATTAATAGAAATTACTTTTAATTTAACTTGTTATCGATTATTTCGTAAATGTAAATGTTTCGTGTAAAGTAATTTTTAGTCTAATCAAATTATGCAAGTGGATGAAATAATTTATAAATCATTTGTTACGCCTATAACGTCCGCTGTGCGACGCGGCGATTATTACATAGATATTTTTCAGTAACAAATTAAAAATAAAATAAACCTGTTATTTGTATGAAAGAATTCTAGATATGCCTAATGCAATAATAATACTTTGAAGTGAAATAAAAACATTTATTTTACACTAATCGCTCGGCCGTGAGGTTTTTCGTGTGTTGTATATGTTTGGAAAAGATTAATTTTCATCTCTACAATGTCAATAAATGTCATAATAAAGATCACATAAACGTCGAATTAACGCAATTCTATATTATTGTAGTGATGAATTTGTTATGCAACATAAAATAATCAACACATTACAAGCGATTTGCTTTCATCTAAAGACTATATTTTGATTGACGGAAAACGTAAAATACAATCATGTTGAGATGGTGAAATAAAATTCGGTATCGATCAGGAAAATCACGGACCTTCTTGTTCGACGTGTTGTCTATTTAAAGAAATTTAGTGATAGTGACCTTCGATGTATCAATCAGTTTTTCCAAACGAACAAACAACGATTTCATATTTGGTGATTGGTTTTTGTCGACGTTCAATCATTACACAATTGCCGATATTATTAGTAGCTATTTATTAACCTATTATTTTAAATGAAAACAAATTAATTATATAGTACTGCGACTTTATCTAAATATTATTAAAAATACAATATTTTAATCATTTTTAATCAAATAATCGATTATTTTTTTAGATGTATCTTTTGGCGTGCTAAAACAAATATGACGAAAGTTTAGCCGTATCGTGTGGGTAATTAGTAAATAACCCTATACGCGTACCAGTGAAAACAAATGAATAAAATAATTTCCTAATAAAACCTCGACTGTTACGATTATTAATTGCCTAAATGTGGCATGCGAGCAAACCATAAAATTTCTACTTTGACTTAAACGATGTAATCTTACAGTAATTACGAGTACTTACGTAAATTAATTAAAAAACAACCAACAACAACTACGAATAAATATTAAAGCTTTGAAAGTTGAAATATTTTAATTAAATTTAAAATAACAGAGCGAAGATAATCGACATTTCATTAGATTTCGATTAGACGACTGCGAAAGGTAGGAGAGAGAGAGCTTTTAAAGAAAGTTTCGCCAAACAAAGTCAGGAGGTTGATTAGTTTAAATGCTGTCAACGTCAACGATTCTGAAATCGGTCGGACAGATGTCCAACGGAATTCTTCAATCAGATTTAGTTACTGTAAAAGACTGGAATAATTTATTTTTTTTAAATAAAATTAGTGATACGGCGTCTCTGACGTTTAACGTATTATTCTTATTATAATAAAATTAAACTTTAATTAAACGGCGACCGTTAATAGATACTATAATAATGACTGAAATATATTTCGCGCATCGTTGATTATTTTATATTTTGTATCGCGATTTTTGAGTGTAGCGATTCGCAAAGCGATGCTTTTCAAATCGGAAAATCCAGGTGCGCAATGAATTGCTTAAGTTTACCATAAAAGCCTGTACTATGAAACTCTATTTTAAATTAATTTAAAAGCGTGATATTAGGCCTCTAGTTCATTAAAAACGTGGCACATGTTTGAAAATACCTCAAATTTTATTTCGAACAATTTCTGCGAAAACTATTTCATTGTTAACCACTGTTATCACAAAGTTCTGTACTTCGTTATCGTCAATTGAATAATGCTGACCACCCAGAAATTAATTTTTCAATCTTAGTGAAACAAATTTAAAGAATCGCTGCCCTTCGTAATCAATTGGCATAATGAGGATGATCTTGATTTCCCATTTAAATAGACCTTGTGAGGTTGAGATTCCTTTGGTCCGATCATGTGCAACAAGTAATTTTGGGACAGAAAAGATTTGAAATTAGTGGAGTTTCCTGCCTCAGGTAATGAGACAATCAATGCAGCGTACTTCATTGTGAGACATATGAACAATCTGCGTCGTGTTCAGATTCTCGTAAGATAATAAAACGGCTACGTGGCAAGTATTCTCGAGTGCAAGAAGAATGCAGGCGATCCACAAATTGTAGAATTGCGGCGTAACTACGCTTTACGTCGCACGCCGCAGGGTAAGATCTCATCAAAGGCGAACTAAAATGGGAAACTAAAGATTTATTTTCACGGCTCGCTATACTAAACATGAAAATTCTTAAAATTGCGCCCAGCGACTACCATTTGTTTAAAACGCTGCATGGTTGAAGAGAACACCTGGGTGGTCAGCATACCCATTCAATTTTGACGATAATGAAGTCAATAATTAATTATTGTTTTGTTAATGAGTTCGTAGTGGTTAACAAGTCAGGCGCTTACGAATTTTATAGGAGCTGGGCCCAACTGAAGATAGCAATGAACCATATACCGTTTGAAAGCCCTCAACGAGTACTGACAACGTAGCCTCCAAGCATAAGTCACGGAAACTATGTAGAACATTTAGTAGCATTCAAATGTTTTATATCGGCTTTCATGTAACTAAAGACATTCATCAATAGAATTCATTGCGATATCTTTGCACGTCTTTTTTTAATTCCAAAACGGTACTTACTTAAAAAACGCGCCTCGTATATTTCGCGCATCGTTGATTATTTTATATTTTGTATCGCGATTTTTATGCAGTGTAGCGATTCGCAAAGCGATGCTTTTCAAATCGGAAAATCCCAGGCGACGTTGTCTCCCAAGCAACTGATGATCGTGCGCTTCACAAGAGCTTGTACCGCATAAAAATGCGATATAGAGTGTATATATAGAGTGGAAAACTCGATAATTTTTAAAGTTACATTTAAAAAAAAAGCGTGTTATCACCTCTAGTTTCATTAAAAAAAAAACATGACAAATGTTTGAAAATACCTCAAATTTTTTTTTCGAACAATTTTGATACGAAAAGCTCATTTTCAATTTTAGGTCCCGCGTTATACGAGAGTTACCTGTACCGATATTGCAATATTATTAATGGGCAACCCAAAAAAACTTAAATTTATTTAATCTTTTACGCTTGAAACAACATTTAAAAACGAAATCGCGCTCCCCTTCGTTAAAATCAAAATTCGGCAACTAATAGATTCTTGATTATTTAAATTAGACCCTTAGGCTGCGGGTTGAAATTTCCCTTTTATACGAACACCTGCGTAACAAGAACGGATATTACAAATATTTTTGAAATTAGTGATCAACCTCCCAAGGATAATGCGCAATAAGATAACATTGCAGAAACTTCCATTATATCGCACATAATGGATGCAGTCTGTTCCGGGTAACGGTTGTTCAGATTCTCGTAAATAATAAAACGGCTACGATATCCTAATAATTCTCGAGTGCCCAAAGAAGAAGCAGGCGATATACAAATTGTATAGAATTTTGCGGCGTAACTACGCTTTACGTCGCACGCCGCAGGGGTAAACATAAAAGGCGAACTAAAATGAGAAATAAAGATTTATTTTCACGGCTCGCTATTAATAAAATAATTAAAATTCTTAAAATTGCGCCTGAACCCTTTGTTTAAAACGCTATATGCGTTAAACTGGTTCAAAGAAATACGTTCGTACATACCCATTCAATTTTGAAATAATGAATAAATAATTAATTATTGATTTTTTTGTTAATTAGTTCGTAGTTTTTGAATTTTGAATTTGACACCATCGTAAAGATCTCGAAGCGCGCTTTCCAATGGTATGTGGCTGGTGAGGGTCCGTCGCCGTATACGTGTCCTAGACTGGTTACAAGTTGCTGGGCCCGCATAAAAATTCATTTAAAGCATTGAAAGTGCCCTTGTACCACCAGTTAGGACGTTGAATTTGTCATCATCGTGTAGATCTCGAAGTGCGCTTTCCGATGGTATATAACACATGAGTACTTGTTCATGAATTCTCATCGATAAATGTCTTTAGTTACAAAATCGATATAAAACATTTGAATGTCTAAAGTGTGTTCAATTCAACGACTTAATTACGTTGCTGGGCCCGGATAAAAATCCATTTAAAGCATTAAAAGAGTGCTTGTGCCAGCAGCTAGGTCGTTGAATTTATCACCATCGTAAAGGTCTCGAAGCGCGCTTTCCAGTGGAATATGGCTCATGAGGGTTCGTCGATGTATGCGTGTCTTAGACGGAGTACACGCTGCTAGGCCCAAACAAAAATCTATTTAAAGCATTGAAAGTGCACTTGTACCACCAGTTAGGACGTTGAATTTGTCACCATCGTGTAGATCTCGAAGCGCACTTTCCGATGGTATATGGCTCGTGAGGGTCCGTCGACGTATGGTGTCCTAGACTGGTTGCATGTTGTTGGGCCCGAACATAGATATTCATTTAAAGCATTAAAAGTGTCCATGTACCACCAGTTAGGACGTTGAATTTGACACCATCGTAAAGATCTCGAAGCGCGCTTTCCAATGGTATATGGCTCGTGAGGGTCCGTCTACATATGCGTGTACTAGTCAGGATACACGTTGTTGGGCCCGAACAAAAATCCATTTAAAGCATTAAAAGTGTACTTGTACCACCAGTTAAGTCGCTGAATTTATCACCATCGTAAAGGTCTCGAAGCGAGCTTTCCAGTGGAATATGGCTCATGAGGGTCCGTCAGTATGCGTTCTTAGTCGGATACACGCTGTTGGGCCCAACAAAAATCTATTTAAAGCATTAAAAGTGTACTTGTACACCGTAACTAGGACGTGAATTTACACCTCGTAAAGTACACAAGCGCGCTTTCCAGTGGTATAAGGCTCGTGAGGGTCCGTCACGTATGCGTATCTAGTCGGATACACGTTGTTGGGCCCAACAAAATCTATTTAAAGCATTAAAAGTGACTTGTACCACCGTTAGCGTTGAATTTTCACCATCGTGTAGATCTCGAAGCGACTTTCCGATGGTATATGGCTCTGAGGGTCCGTCGATCGTATGAGTGTCCTAGACTGGTATGCATGTTGCTGGGCCCCAAAAAAATTCATTTAAAGCATTAAAAGTCGCATGTACCACCAGTTAGGACGTTGAATTTGCACCATCGTAATAGATCTCGAAGCGCCTTTCCAATGGTATATGGCTCGTGAGGGTCCGTCGACGTATGCGTAATCTAGACTGGTTACAAGTTGTTGGGCCCGCATAAAATTCATTGCAGAAAATGCCCATTGTACTCACTAGTTAGGGACGTTGAATTTGACACCATCGTAAAGATCTCGAAGCGCGCTTTCCAATGGTATAGTGGCTGTGAGGGTCCGTCGCGGTATGGGGTAACTAGACTGGTACAAGTTGTGGGCCCGCATAAAAATTCATTCTAAAATGCACCTTGTAAAGTTGCGTTAAACCATCGTAGTACCACCCTTTCAATTTTGTGTGAGTCATTAATTAATTATTGATTTTTGTACCGTTGATTGAATTTGACTCGATCGTGTAGATCTCGAAGCGCGCTTTCCAATGGT
Organism: Rhagophthalmus giganteus; assembly: GCA_036326145.1. NCBI lineage: Eukaryota > Metazoa > Arthropoda > Insecta > Coleoptera > Rhagophthalmidae > Rhagophthalmus > Rhagophthalmus giganteus. The sequence goes on along the minus strand of JARFJA010000036.1, from coordinate 19,696,402 downwards.
ATATGGCTCGTGAGGGTCCGTCGACGTATGCGAATCTTAGACTGGTTACAAGTTGCTGGACCCGCATAAAAATTCATCGAAAATGCCCTTGTACCACTAGTTGGGACGTTGAATTTGACTCGATCGTGTAGATCTCGAAGTGCGCTTTCCGATGGTATATAACACATGAGTACTTGTTCATGAATTCGTTCATCGATAAATATCTTTAGTTGCAAAACCGATATAAAACATTTGAATGCTAGTAAAAATGTTGTACTGCGTTTTCGTGACTTATGCTTGGATCTACGTTGTAGTGCTCGTTGAGAGCTTTCAAACTGTATATGGTTTATTGCTATCTTCAGTTGGGCCCAGCTCTTTATAAAAACCCGTAAGGTCCTTTACCTATGTACTTGCCTACCACGAAATTTCCCATAAACGTTAATACGTTTACTTATATAAATCAATTGGTAGATATATACCTACCTATAGCTTATCCAAACCTATATGATGTTCACGTCATCAATACAAGGTTACTAGATGATGACGTTTCACACAGTGCTGTCAACTCGTACCTCGTATTTTGACAGTGCTAATAAATTGTAGTCTTTCTTTATGCCATCTAATATGTGCGCAAGTAAATCATTTATAGAATATGTCACTTTCCAAACTTTAAACCGAATTACAAATAAACAATCTAGTAACTTTTTGTTGATGACGTGAACATCATATAGGTTTGGATAAACTATACATACCAATATTTTCATTTATTTTTTTTAAATCGCGTCGCATTTTTGTTTGAAGCAAAAGTTACAAGAGTACAAACACTTTTTAAATCGACAAAGGTCTGATTTTTCAACTTGTTGCCGAAAACAATTAAAGCGTCAAAAAACCCATGAAGGTTTTAATATTTGTTCGTTTTAAAAAAAAGTTTCATTCAAATTGGACCAGTTGGAATGTGTTCCCGAGATAAAAATTGGAAAATATTGGACGCTAAATATAAACATTTAAATAAGAATTTAACGACGAAAGCGGTGCAATATATATAGAATGTTTCAAAAATACTTACAACTTAATTATTTAAAAATGTATGTAACGTCTTGTCCTTCATTTAAATCTATTTTGAAAAATCGATTAAACAAAACTGTAACTTTAAATGACAAAAAATTATAAATTATCAATGAAAAGTGATCGTAAGGTATTCAAAATGACTATAGTTTTTATTTTAAATATTATTCTTATTCGTCCCAGACCGTATTTGCTTGAATGTTTAACGAATAAAATATTTAACTTATTAATCATTCGTATTTACGAGACTCTCGGCTCGTCTTCGGAACGAACATATATATCTCGTTGTTAGTTTCGCAATTAACCGACCATTATTCTGCTGCTGAACACGGAAACAATGTTTAAATCAGCTGACCGCGCGTAATTTTGAACTGCAGTTAGTTACTGGACTACATACGGCATATTTGAAATACATGGTTGAACGCTGGCATTCGGTTCTCGCACGACGAACTGAGAAGTGTTGAAGTATTTATTGGGTCCTACATACGAATAGAGGTGGAGAAAATGCTATTACTTCAATTTTTTTTAAGTGTTCGACTCATATACCTTTCCTCGTAGTTAAAATAAGCAAAAGTAGATATAATGCGGCATTATTTTTACCATATACAGGGCGTTTCTCGATTGCGCGCTAATACTTAAAAAATCTTAATCTTTAGATGGTTTTAAGAAAAAAAGTTCATATCAACGTAGGTCCGTCAACCGCTTTATTTTTGAAATACGTCCGTATGTGTTTCAAAAGAAAAACTACATCGAAGAAACGCCCAAGAAAAACATTTTCATTTATGAAGGTTATAATTTCAAAATGGGAGACTGATTCATAAACTCTCATAAGACGCATATTTTTGCCGCATAAATTTTTTCATAATCAACTCCAAAACTACTTTTTAATATTATCGGGATGTCTGCCAGTACTTGAATTTCTCGAATTCCTTGAAAACGCGCGGAATTAAAAATTGTCAAGTAATCGAAATACCTACTGGAAACGTCTTGAATTTTATAATAATTCTAGAATTTCTAATTATAATTTGATCTTATATTACTGGAAAAATTGTACGATTACCTGTTAAGTACCATTACTTTAGTACCCATCGCCGCGCAGCTGATGTTCATTTTTGGCTTCTCGTACGGTACCACGATTTTTGCTGAAACACACTGACGGTACATGTCATTTGTGCTATGTTAAGCAAAAACTCTTCTTCATATGGACAGATTGTTTAAATTCCTCTAGGAGGTTACAAAAAAAATCATTCCACGTGTTAGAATTAATTTTTAGAGTGAGAAACAATTTTTTGGCTAGTTCAAATATGTGTTTTTCACTCCCCATCACTCGTTAGTAAAAAGTAAAAAAGTAAGTAAAAAAAATGTAAAAAGTAAAAAAGGGTTACGTAATAAATCCTCCTTAAAAGGTGAAATATTTTAATTGACATATCTCGTTAATTGAAGATTTAAAACCTAATTTTCGAACTAAAACGTGGGTCAGAGTCCTTGTTTTTGCGTTAAATATTAGCTACTTTGCTCAATGAATCATTAGATACTAAACCGCCTAATTTTATCGTAATTTAAAATAAAATTTATGTTGTTAAAGTATGTAGCTATAGTCAAAAGTCATAAATATTGTAAATAGAAAGTCACAAATATGATTATTTCAATGGTAAAGATCAAGCAAATCTCCAGCATCGACTATTATTATTTTTTACTTAAAAATAACTTTCGGCCATACTACAAACACTAATTGATACCGTGCATTTTTAAATTTTGTTGAATATTGTTTCGTTTTCAATAATAATTCATTAGGAAAAAGCGCCGTAAATTGAACTATTTTCAGGAGTGCGCCTACACCCTTAACGAGATTTTACTGTTATTTTAATTTTTTACAAATGTAATCGATATTTGTTTAATAATAAAATGTGTAAATAGGCACTCCTATCTCTATTATATCGCGTATTTGAAAGTGTAACTAAAACTGTATAACTGTATAAATATTTAATAAAATGTGAATGACATCATGAGTAATAAACTATGAAGATTTTGCTGCCGATAAATATGATATTATTTGGGGGGGGACGCCTGAAATTTTCTAGTAGACAATCATCTTAATTTTACCGTGAAAACGGACTTTCGTTTTTTATCCTGAGTTCGATTATTTTCAAATTTTCGTTTTATTAATCTATTTTGCGTTAAATTATTAGTTGGCGATTTTTAAAAATTATAAAAAATATAATACATTTATTTACCTACAACTCAATAATACATAATATGTATTTACATCGGTATAAGTACTTCCGGGGATTAGTAATTGAGTTTTCCCGACTCCTTTTAGTCGAACGAACGAATGGAAAGCTACGGCATTTCGGTGCTTTCCGGTGTGTAAAAATAAAATCCTCTTTAGTTAATACTCGTGGAATTATGTTTTTTTAGAAACTCGAATCGCGTAGCTTTCTGGAAACGAATACGTTTGAAGACGGTCGTGTTCGTACTGTAGAAGGAAACGTTTTGCAAATACGGTCGTTCTCGTAATCTGAAAGTTTTCCGAATTTCAATTGAAATTCAGTTAAGAAAGCACAAAATTCTGGAATGAAACGCTTTTTAATTAATTAAGTAAGCGTTTCGGTCGATTTCCTGCAATTTCGGGCTTCAAATGAAAGTAATTGTTACGGGAATCTCGCGAAATAACTGAAATTAGAACGAAGAGCCTAATTAACCACCCATCCTAAGGACACGTGTTTCTATAATCCTTTTTAACCCTATCTTCATAAAATGTAAACGACTTTATAGATGACGGTATGAACTAAAATTGTTTAAAAATAGTATATCGTGCAACTAGCGCGTGAAGTCAAGGTTTATACACGAGCGAGGAGCTTGCAGCACGAGCCGCGGGCGAGTGTTGCAAATCGAACGAGTGAATACAAAGGCTTCACGCTATACTTTTTCTACGGCCCTAAACAAATTATAGATTCATGTTGAATTACTGCCGTCCCTAGGTATCTAACAAAAATGAAAAACTGGAACGTTGCACCTTTAACGAATACGGCCCTGTTGAAATAATAAGGCGCCCATTTCCGTTCTTGCTTTTGTACGTCGATAACATAAAAAAACGCCGAATATTGAATTTAACGCGATATATTTGTGCAGATAGGTATATATTTTTGCTACGGGTGAATATCAGTGTTTGAGTAATTTAATTTTATGGGTTTCGCGTGCGCCGCACATATCGAATAATGTTAACGTGTCACGATGTGAAAAAATAAAAGTCCGGAGACGTTTTTGGTGTCGCTCATCTGCGCAAGCATACGCATATACACCTACGTTTAACGTCCATAAATGATTTACGGATTTATTTTTTATAATTTTATTATGATGTTTCGGAACGAAAACTTTAGGCGAAACAAATCAGATAAAGCACTTCGTGGAAATTTAGGCAATCGACATTACGGAGACGGAGATCACGGAATTATACAATAATTAAATTGAATAATAATTATATCGAATTGTTTTATTTCTCCGTGTCCGTTCGTTAACGAAATAAAACAAATTCACTCTCATAATTCCATTTCGCTGACAGGGACGTTCGTCGATGGTGTCCCGTTTAGACTTTTCGAGAAGATAAATTGTTTTTAACGGTTTTTTTGGCCCAATCTACAATTTAGCTTAAAATGTATAATATAAATTCTAATGTTAAAGCAGGAATTTTTCAAATAGAACTTTTCCACCAGAATATAAATGTTTCTTGCTACGCGAAACACCCTATAAGTATTGTATTAGTAATTTAAGAGGAAAATAAAGAAGAAATGTCATCGATTACATGATTTTAAAGTTTTAATTTCAAAAGTTCGTAAATGTGTAGCAGATAGACAAAGTCCGTCAATTCACGTTCATGTCAATAAGCTCGTTTCAATCTCGTTTCGTTCTGTTTATTTAACCATAGTTGCGCTTAGTCCACGAGGGGTCGGTAACTATAGTAAATTTTATACACAGTAATACTAATTCAAAATAATTCAAGTAATTCAAAAGTAATTCAAAGTAATTCAAAAGTAATTCAAAGTAATTCAAAGTAATTCAAAAGTAATTCAAAGTAATTCAAAAGTAATTCAAAGTAATTCAAAAGTAATTCAAAGTAATTCAAGTAATTCAAAGGTAATTCAAGTAATTCATAAGTAATTCAAAAGTAATTCAAAGAAATACAAAGTAATTCAATGTAATTCAAAAGTAATTCAAGTAATTCATAAGTAATTCAAGATAATTCAAAGTAATTCAACGTAATTCTGTATTACATTCTAGAAATAAATACACGCTAATACATAAGTTACCGACCCCTCGGTCCACAATTTGATCTTAAATCGCTTAATTGAATTCTTGGTCAACTATAGAACTTTTTATGCCAACTACAAAATGTAGGTAATCTACCTGCAACAAAGTCGGGGTAATTAATTCCACATAAAATCAGCTACACCCGCACATATTTTGTCGGTATCGCAGCTTTGAAGTTCGCCATCGTCGTTCTCATTTTACGGTTTGATGTACCTTGCCAATCTTATTCTTCTTTGAACCTCCTCAACATGAATTATTTTCATGTTACGTAATCACGGCCCCTAATTATTTTTAAATAAAAATATCAACATTCGCGACGTAGGTAATTAAATTTTTATCAGCTTTAATATTTTTTGTAAAAGTTTTGCTTTTCTTTTATCTTTTGTAACGTATATACCTACGCTTATGATTTACATGGGTGTTGAATCCGTATTAAAGAGATAAACAATTTATAGTGGAGCGCTCGGCCTATTCCCGAAAACAGAACAAAAGATGGATTTTCGATATTAAATGATTTCGCTGTTCATTTTAGTTCAGGTTCTAAGTGCACTAACCCTGCACTTTGCGATACAAGCATGAAATTTTAGGGGTATATTTTATACGCCACACTAACCACAATAACCGTCGAAGCCCTTTCGTAGCCACCCCCTAATTCAAATTAGCCCCCTTTTTACTCCCCTTACTCGCGGCTCCTTATAAAACAGGGCGTCTAAGAAATGATGTCGTATAAAGTACGTCAAAATATAACTTTAAGTTTCTATAAACTTTTTTCCTACGACGCTCCCCTGCCGAGATATTCGCCCACAAAATTGAAAAGGAAAAATCAATTTGTTTAAAATTAAAAATTAATTGATTTATTAAAATTTAATCATGTTTGGTAAAAAATGAGACTCGCCTTATGATAGAAGTCGTTCTATAATCAGGCAAAACAATTTCGTAGATTTTTGATTCCACTTCAGGGGGGCATCTTTCTAATTGTATTTTCTTTCAGGGAATTAATTTAAAAAAAATTAATTTCATTGTTGAATTCCCAAACATTTTAGGTTAAAAAAGTTACTCTTGCTCACATTCCATCAAATGAGTCATATGCGAGAAAATCGTGCATAAAGAGTAGCTTATTTTGAATTAAAGAATAATTTCCAAACGGCTCTAACGTTTATTGTGGTTAGTAAAGAGTATAGAATATACCTTAACCTAGAATTTTATGCTTGCACCTGTTACCCTTTAAATGTGATTTTCTCGAAAATAACTCATTTTATGGAAAGCGAGCAAGAATATAAACTTTTTTATTATAAAATGTTTGGAGAATCTGACAAAGTTATTTTTTTAAAATTAATCTGCTGAAAAAATGTGATTGGAAAGATCAGGGGTAGTATATCCAGGGCTTTTGATACTTTAACCTCATTTAAAAAGGGACTTAGGGACCAACATTTTCAAAAAAGGGGACCTTTAGTCTGGCAGTCCGACTTAACGACTGAGCTTTGTCTAATCTCTTTGTACCCAACTTACAGAGTTCGCCGTTTTTTTAATGTTTAATGTTGAAATTTATGTATGCATTATCACCACCAGTGGTTTGAACTTTCTGGAAAATCTATACCTCTGACGGCCCTCGTCCTGCTTATCCCAAACTTGACGATTTTAATTTACAAGACTAATTCATTTTTCCGTATCTATTATAACGATAATACAAAGAAATTGATAAACAGAAATAATATACGTGCACAGCACAACTAGCAGCACTAACAGGGTTCCCACTTTTATAATAGGAAAAACTTAGAAAATTGATACATTTTTATGTTGGTCAGAGACAAAATCAAGGAATTGCTCCCCGGGGGCGCTATCAAAAAAATCCACGAAATTGTTTTGAAATACTTCGTTTATTAGAAATGCAAACCAAACACGATTAAATTTTAATTTAAAAAACAAAAGTGTTATTTAAACAAATTGATTTTTCCCTATCAACGTTGCGGGCGAATATCTCGGCAGGGGAACGTCGTAGGAAAAAAGTGTATTTAGAAACTTAACCCTTTGAGTGCCAACATGGCCAACGTGATTGTATTGTGATTGTATTGAGGAGCGCAATCGCGCTCCTTGGCACTCAAAGGGTTAAAGTTTTATTTTGACGTGTTCTATCGGTCCCCGAAGGATTTCTCGTCATTATGACGCGTCCCGAATATTAAAAGGGATCAGTTTGAATTAGGGGAGTCGCTCCGACGTTTATTGTGTTTATGGTGTATAGAATATATCTTTTTTTACGCTTAAATAAGAACCTAAACTATTTGCCGAATTTGAAATTCGAGTAATTAAACTAGTCATACAGAGTGGGTAATCCACTTGTTTGGAAATTTGTGCTATTTGTCCGACTGCGTTAACAAATTAAATTTAGCATCGTAAAGAGATGGGTATTACACGAAATCATATTAAGTTGGGTAATAATACAAAGATTCCTACAATTAGTTATTTCCATACTTATTGTTAGTTAAGCTTTGATCATAAATAATAGACACTCAGCCATATTCAAATCGAATTTCCAACGGTGGCTTTGTTTACATAATGTACTCTTGCATATACCATTACGCATAGTACGTTAGACAAAGGTAGTAAAGCCTCCTTAATTATTTGTTGAACTTCGTCGAGCTTTCAAAACCCACCACATAGTGGAGGTAAGTAACTATTTCGGGAGCTTCGCGTACTACGTCCGGCTGCTCCCGACAGACTATTAAATAACTAACGAGAATTAATCTCCCTCGAGATAACATTAAAAAAATCGATGGAACGGTTGACATACGTCGTCCCCATAACGACCTCGATTTTTTAACACGAAAACCTATTTGCCTAACAAAGTGTTTATCGCACTTCGACATTAAATAGGTCGTGAAAATTAGAAAGCGCCTAACCGAAGAACGACGATATCTTTCGTCGACCGACGCCGACGGCGGAATCTACTTTAAAGGCAGTTCATTAGCAAATTCAAATTTCTGAAGCACCTACTCGAATAACGTTTCGAGTATTATATTTGCAAATTTCATCATAGACTCGAGAACTTCGTCAAACATCGTCCGGGAAATCCCATAAAAGGGCGCCCTTTATTGTTTGTAAATCAACTGCTCGGCTTCGTTATTAAAATATAAAAACGAGGATAACCCGTCGGGCACTTAAAATTAATTTAGGTGGAACGTAGCACCTACGGCTAAAAACTTTTTTATATCGCATAAAGGAAAATAAGTTATAAAATATCGGTACAGTAAATTACTTCCCTAAGTACACTTTGGAGCGAGTTATTTTTTTCTTACTAATGCCGGGGCCATAAAGACTTCAGAAATAATTTCAGAAACTCGAACAGATGGTTTCCTTGAAAAAAAGTTCAGGATAATGCGAAAACTTGATGCGGGGGAATTGGCTTCTCGTGCAAGACAAGCATAAATTACCTAATTGGTTTTTCTATCAATTTCGATGTCAAACAGATTACGCTGGCGATATTTCTTTTTTATTTATAACGATGCGATTTCTAAATCGTTTTGTTTTAATTTAAATATATAGGTTTACAGGTAGATAAAAGTCGATTTAATGAAAACGATATAAATAAAAAGGGCCGCGGTTTTGTAATAAAGGGCGTTTTTGTGATCTTGTTGATGATTCGGGATAAGCAATCCCGATCCAAAAACACTTCAGTTGAAAATTACAAATTAAGAACTGATTAAGAACTTTATGAGCACCGTGTGCAAAATGGGGTAGGGCCCCATCATGTTGAACCCACACGTGTTGACGAACAGAAAGCGGAAGCTCTTCCAATAACTCGAGGAGCGTGTCTTACAAAAACACAGTTTAAACTGCTTCTTCAGTTAGGCCTTAGGTAGTAAGATATGTAGTCTAATATGACCTCATGAACTATGTCCGCTCACATGTTTACAGTCTTGGTGGTTTCTCGGAAGATACGAAAAACAATCGATTTTTTTAAGTTTTTTTAAACGAAAAGGTTTTCAACATAATATGCTTATAGGAACTTTTCAATGTATATTTTTTGAGTCGCCCATCGCCCCTTAAAATTTGTCTTGTATATAATGAAACGCCCTATATAACTATGTGAGTAGTAAATGATGAGAAAATTAACACCTAACACTTTTGTTTTATTTCCCAGCATAAACAGAATTCCCCCCCACTTTGCCGCTTCATCAAAACATTAGTTTAATTAAGATCTATAAGGGACTTAAATAAGTTCTCGCTGTTCCCGCGCAGATGGTGTTATCTTAGTCTTTTTGCATCGGGCAATACTGCAACCAACTTCATCGTGAAGATCCATCATTAGGCTCGAAATGGCAGTATATGTTATTCCGCCGAAGCGAAAACAACATATTTTTTCATAGCGTTAAACATGTCGAATTTCGTGCCACAGAAAAAGTGTTTGCGGGGAATACTACTGCATTACTTTTTTAAATCTGCAGCTGAAGCACACAGAATTCTTGTGGAGACTTACGGCGACCATGCTCTGTCGGCAACAACATGCCGAGATTGGTTTAGACGTTTTAAACATAATTATTTTGATGTTGAAGATAAAGAACGCTCTGGCGCACCGAAAAAGTTTGAAAACGAAGAATTGGAAGCATTACTCGATGAAGAACCATGTCAGACGCAAAATGAAGTTGCAGAAACATTAGTAGTTGATCACACAACAATTGCGAAACGTTTAAAAACATCAGGAATGATTCAAAAGCAAGGAAATTGGGTGCCGTACGAATTGAAACCGAGAGACGTTGAATGGCGTTTTTTCACGTGTGAACGGCAGAAGAGGAAAGGTTTTTTGCGTCGTATCGTGACTGGCGATGAAAAGTGGATACACTATGATAACCCGAAGCGTAGAAAATCGTGGAGTAAGCCCGGCCATACATCAACATCGACGGCAAAGCCGAATATCCATGGTTCCAAGCTCATGCTCTCTATTTGGTGGAATCAGCTAGGTGTAGCATATTAAAAGCTCCTCGAACACAACGAAACCATCACGGGAGATCGCTATCGACTGCAATTGATGCGTTTGAGCCGAGCATTGGAGGAAAAACGGCCGCAATACGAGGAGAGACACGACAAAGTAATTTTGCAGCATGACAACGCTCGGCCACATGTTGCAAAACCGGTCAAAACCTACTTGGAAACGCTCAAATGGGAAGTCCTACCCCACCCGCCGTATTCACCGGACATTGCTCCTTCCGATTACCGCTTGTTCCGATCGATGACTCATGGCCTGGCCGAGCAGCACGTCCATTCTTATGAAGATGCCAAAAAATGGGTCGATTCGTGGATAACATCAAAAGATGAGTCGTTCTTTCGACATGGCATTCGTATGCTGCCAAAAAAATTGGAGAAAGTAATGGCTAGCGATGGACAATACTTTCAATGACATGTTCTTTATTAATTTATTTAAATAAAGCATTTATTTTTACGAAAAAACAGCGAGAACTTATTCAAGTCCCCATTAATTTCAATCTTACTTTTAGATTTTAATTAAACCGATATTTTGAAATACCCAGCCATACGTATGTAGATAATAGGAAAAAGTAAAACAAATTTTCCGTTACTAACAATAAGTATGCCGTTTAGCTTTAAAGCGTAAAACTTAACGCTATCACGTGTCCGACTTCAATAAGGCCTTTGCGAAGCCTTTAAAAGTTCGAAACGCATAACAATACCACCCTAAAAAATAAAATGTAGTTGTTGTAAAATCCACGGTATCGTTTCGAGTGGTGGGTAAGTAGAAACTTTTATTGCTCGAATAGCTTCAGTAATAGTATTCTGTGTAGTACATAAGTAGAGTTAGTTACCGTTTGGAAATGGAATGCAGTTTCATTAAACGTTCGTACGTGTTTGTAGAGAACATTATAGAAACACTAACTGCGGATACGTTTGAGCAGTTATGAGTTTCCAATAAATTTACAAACGTAAAGTTTTATTAAAAACAGTATCTTTTTAGTGCGCCATTTAACAAACACACTTGCGACACCTTTACAGATTGTAAAAGAATTATAATATGTTACTTTTCCGGAAATCGAAATAGGTATAAATTTATCTACATTTGTTCAGTTTCTTGAGTTGTTTAACCGAATATGGCTTATTGTTAACTTTAAATTGTTGCCGACCACACCTAACTTAAATTAAATCGGAAATTTAATGTCTCATTGTTAGTATTATTATCTAACGTAACTTTTAACTTTCGAGATATATTTAGTAGCAATTTCTTCCCAAAAACCGTAGATTATCATATATTTAATAAAATCTCGAGTTTCTAACAAATTTAATGCACAACATAAATAACTTATTTTATTGTAATTATGAGCAGTGAAAAATTTATAAACACAACTCGTTACTTTCCATTTACGCGAGTTTAGTTATCTTCTGCTTCTCGATAGTCCTTTTAATCTAACAAAAACTGAGGTTTATTAAAAGATAGAAAAATTTCGAGAAACTGTTAAAATTTCAGCATAAAGCTTCGATTACTGACAAAGATATGATTTCAAAATGTAACATAGATTAAAATAATATTAAAAAGAAGCTACCAATTTATGTAAAAACGTAGTATACAGTGTGTTCAACGAGGAATGGGACGTGGCAATATCTCGGGAACGGATGAACATTTTAAAATTAGGAAAAGTTTAAAACTACATATGTATATTCATTTAGATAATACACTACCTAACTTTCATCTAATTTTTTTAAATGCATTTCCTCATTTCGTTTTTGTATTCTATACCGGGTGGTTTTAAAATGTTTCGCCAAACTCTGGGATATTATGCTATACACTTCGGACAATTAACGAGTCGATTAAGTAAATTAAAACCATAGTTAATAAACAAAATTAAACTTTAATAATAAAAGTTGTTGATAACAACTAAAATTTAATTACATTATGTTTATTAGAGTTGACGTTCAAAATGTCCACATACCATATCTACACAGATTGCTTGGCAATTGACTAATTGTTTGACAACTCCTCCACAGCACCAATGAAAGTGTTGTACACAAGGCTTTTCAAAAGCCCCCCCAAAGAAAAAATCCAATGGATTGATATCAGGTGATCGTCGCGCCATAGAATAAGCTCACCTCGATCTATCCAGCGATCACGAAACACTTGAGATGACTCGAGAAAACTTATGACAGTGATTAGATATTTATTTTAGCCACCTTGATACAAAATCAGCTCATAACAGCATATATTTATAAAAAAAAATTAATTATTTGACAAGGAAGGTTAGGCAGGTGGAAATCTCAGAAAAATTTGAAACTTTGCAGGATTGTAGTACTAGTTAACCCTAATCCAGAATCGTATTCCGTTTGTGCTCTTACGCGATTTAAGAGGGTGAAATCCACCCTTGAAAATTGGAACTTTTTCGATTTTGCTTATTATCTATAAAACAACAGGAGCTATCGCCAACAAACTATATATTTTTGTAAATGGCTGTTCGAGACCTACATTATGATACAAAAATTAAGAGTGAAAATGTTAAGGAATGGTACTGTGCGTCCGATGCGGACTAGTGGACGCTTAGCTTAACAATGCTGCCGTTGCGACTGCCACTCGTCTGTAACAGACTATAAGAAAAAAATTAGAAACTTCTGAATTTTTCTTTGTATTTTCCAACTTTTTCTCGTTATCGTTTTTCCTATATCGTCAATTTCCAGCGTAGGTTCTTCCGTTGACTGTGAACTTGTATTATTACATACATATATCTACATAAGGTAAAATTTCGTTCGAGAAATTGGACCATTGAATGTCTGAGGGGAGCCGTAATCAAGGCCATAACCGAGTCTCTATCCAAGAACCTAACCAAGCTCGATTTTCAGAGAATTTATGTTAAAGCTTAAAGGTCCATGTATTTACACTTTATAACTACATGGAGAGTTAGTCGACAAAGAAAGATCCTACTTTTCCTCGTCGAATTAATCCTTTTGTTTGTAATCCTTTTAGAGTACACAACATAACACATAACACTCGCGCACTCACACGCATAAAGACCTTATTAACCGAACGAGCACTCCTCGCACACACGAACAATACGATGCCGTAATTTAAAATTCGAACTGCTGAAACAAGCACTACCGCTCTGTACCACTGACGCGAAAGATCTGAAGCGGTTTTGCCAGAATTCTATATACTGGGTGCGGCAGAGGGGACGGACGTTTTTGAGATGGGTAGTACTCTCCCCCTCCGTCTACGAGAGAGGTAGGGAGGGTGCCGTTTGACTCGTGAGTTCCTAGCATTGTTGTACCAGTTGTCGGCATGGAGCCTTGGACGGTGGAGCATCGCGTTTTCGCCTATGATTGTTTCGTCCGAAATAATGAGTCAGTCACCGTCGTACAGCGTGAGTTTCGTCGCCACTTCAACATTCATCGGAATAGAGCTGTTCCCTCTCGAAACACCATCCTTCGTTGGGTTGAATCACTTCGCAGGTGTGGTGAACTGATCAACAGAAGACCAAGAGGAGCTCCGCGAACAGTTCGAACTCCTGAAAATGTTGAACGCGTTCGACAAGCCTTTCTTCGCAGTCCGACTCGATCTGCCCGGAAACATGCTGCTGCACTTCGCCTCAGTGATCGTTCGGTAAGGCGAATTTTGCGTTTGGATCTCCGCTTTCACCCCTACAAATTGGCCATTGTGCAACAGTTACAGCCCGGAGATTATGCACAACGAATGAACTTCGCACGTGAGATGGAAGCACTGATCGATCAAAATGAGAACCTCATTTTGTTCATGAGTGACGAAGCCCACTTTCACCTAAACAGCATGGTTAACCAGCAGAATTGCCGTTATTGGGCTAATGAAAATCCGCAACAGTTACACGAAAGACCGCTGCACAGCCCAAAAGTAACGGTTTGGTGCGCTGTATCGCAAACTTGCATCAGTGGCCCTTACTTCTTCGAAAACGGTAATGGTCGTGCTGTTACCGTGAACTCAGAGCGCTACGTCGAAATGATCACCAACTTCTTTATCCCTGATTTACGACGGCGACGTGTTCCAATCCGACGTGTGTGGTTCCAGCAGGGTGGGGCGACCGCCCATACAGCCAGAGCATCAATGGACGTTATTCGCCCTCTCTTCCCTGGTCGCCTTATTTCTAGGTTTGGCGATGTTCATTACCCTCCTCGGTCCCCAGATTTATCCATATGCGATTTTTTCTTATGGGGATACCTCAAGGCTAGAGTATACGAGAACAAGCCCCGAACTCTGGACGAATTGAAGGACGCAATTCGCGTGGAAGTCGCCCAAGTTGAGAGAGCGATGTTGGAGAGAGTCTACGCGAACTTCCAAGAACGCCTCCAGCACTGCACCAACGATTTCGGCCACCACATGCCTGATGTGATTTTCCACACTTGACTGTCTCAAATGCTATTTCCTTGCGAACCTGATTCCATCAATAAATTTATTTTTGAGTAAAAATTAACTATTTTATGATTTTTTTAAAACCGTCCGTCCTCTCTGCCGCACCTTGTATAAATGCAATGGATACTAGAAAATCCCACTTTTATTTTAAAAACATTCAGTTCTTTTTCTCAGTTCTCTAAAATTTTCTTAGTGTGTTTAAGAGATAATATGGTGGGAAATATCTAACCGGCGGCAGACAATTGAATTTTTGTTTTAATCATTTTTGATAAACTTGATGCTTGATAAAATTTATAATAGACTTTAGATAAATATCAATTATTTAGAATTATTGTGGTCTGCCTCGTAAACCTGGCAGTTCTCCCTCCAAATGAATAAATTTTCAATATGTCACCTACTGTATAAAACTACATCGCGTTTTTTTTCCAAAGTATAGTTTTAATTATCCTTTACATGAATATATATGTCTGTCGATGTAAAAATGTACCCAAGTATGGCAAAATTAGAGGTGAAAATTCGAAGGGATGACACCCTTTAGGATTTTCATCCCTATTTTTTGTATCGTAACGTAGGTCTTGACACTCATTTACAAAAATATATAGTTTGTTAGCAATAGCTCTTGTTGTTTCACAGATAATAAGCAAAATCGAAAAAAGTTCCAAGGGGAAAAATTCAAGGGTGAATTTTACCCTCTTAAACCACGTAAGAACACGAACGAAATACGGCCCTTGATTAGGGTCGACTAGTACTACAATCCTACAAAGTTTCAAATTTTTCTGAGATTTCCACCTGCCCAACCTTCCCAATGAGTGTGTAGAACAATATCCCAGAGTGTAGTGAAACACTTTAAAAACTATTTGTGATGACCTTTATTAAAACTTTTATCAACCTAACTTGCATAGTTACTGAAAAAAAATCAAAATTAAGAATTTTAAAACGTCAGCAGTGTCGGAAGCGTTTAGTTACCGTTCTTGATTGTACCGATCTTCGGAAATGCCTACTCGAAAGTCGCTGAGAACGTATAAGCCACATCAAAATAATGCCACGCGTTCCTATAAATGTTCTTTTTACGATGCTCATCTGTTGAGGTGTTCACCCTCAAAGTTGAAGAGTAAAAATTAATTTGTTTAAATAACACGTTTATTTTTTGTCGGAATTTAATAATTTTTGTGCACTTAAGCAATAAATTAAGATCTTTAAAATGGTGTAATAGGTTTTTTGATATCGCTTCAGAGAAGCCAGGGACGCATTTATATAAGAATCGTCTATTTTACAACTAAATTCTAAAAATATCTACGTCGGGCATTGAGTTATGAAAGTTGAAACTATAATTTCCGTGACATAAATCGAGCTCGAGCTCTTTCATCACGACTAGTCCATCTTAATTCTAGTAGAAAACAAAACTAATAGCTAAAGCTCGTACACCTATAGATAACTTTTGTTCTCACTCTTGAAGAGTTAACTATACGAACATTAGCTTAATGGCCGATTGCGCAGAATCATCCATCAAAGTTAATCGCGAAAGGTCGCGTAAGTTCTGACATTTTTTAATAATATTAAATTTTTGCGAATTACGTCCATTAAATTCGTGTTTTTTTTTACAATTAATTACGCTAAAAGCTTCAAAAGCTACGGAATTCGGCATCTGCCTAATTGCTTTCACAGTGCACACTTGATAAAATATTAGCACTTCGTCAAAGTTAAAAACAACTTTATTCACAAATTGCGGCGTACAAAAGGAAATTCTTAATTGTAACGCCAATGTAAACAACTTCTAATTAGTGACTGTATCAAAAGGCTTAAAGCTCTTCCAACGGGATATTTAAAGTATTAAGTAAAGTGAAATTTGTTAAAGGTACCATTAAATGTAGAAGTCATTAACAACTGTCTACTTTCTAATAGAGGTAATCAAAGTTTTTATTATTCTTTATTGTTAGTTGAAATAGGAAAAAAAATTATTTGCGCGCAATGTAATTGAGCTCAAATATCTTTTACTTCTTTTCTGAATATTTTCGTATTTTTCTTTAAACTACCTATAGCTACATTTTCTATATAATGATGTTTTATGGTTTACTCGAGGCGTTCGAGTTACGATAACGATGTTCCCAGGCGATCTATTAAAATCCATCGTCAATATTGATACAGATATGACACGTTGAAAACTAGTTTTTATAATTCATTAAAGAATCTTGTTCAAAGTTAAAAAGTTCGACTGTGCGCTGCCGAAGTTCTGTTAATTAAAAGCCATCCGTACCTATTTCTCTTATGGGAGTTCCAATGTTAAGTTCCGCACCCATATCTTCAGTTATAGAAAAGATATCATAATGATTCTAGTATCTATTTTATCCTTAGACAATTGCCTACAAATTGGTTTTTGTATTTAGTCAATTTTTAACTTTAAAGTATGTAAAATCATCAGGTAAATGCGCAAGTATAAATGCAGCCAAAAAGTTACTGTTTGCTTAAGCCAATCTGTAGATATATTTTTGTAAAATCGATTGGTGCAAACCAAATGTTAAAATTTTAATAAACAACGTCGTTATCGATGCGGAACTTTTTGATTCGGTTCGATTTTAAATGTTCTCTCCGAGTTTGGTAATTTATGACAGGAATTAAGTCAGTATTCACAAGATCGTAAAAGAGACCCTAAGCTAACCGGCTCGCATTTTACCCTGTTGTCGAATAGATGGTCGATTTAACTTGACCGACTTGAAAGAATTATTTTTTTTATTGTATATGTATCGCATGTTTTCAAGAGCTCATTACTGATACATATTTATTCACTATCCAACTTTACACTGAATTACTCAAAAACCGATAATATGATAATTTACTACATAATAATTATTATTAGGTTTATTCAAAATCAGATTTCGCTTTGGTAAAATAACATTTTCCTAGAACCATAATTAACCATAATAAAAGCTTCATAACAAAAGCTTTGATCCCACAGGTACAACTCTCTAATCGCTTCTAAAAAAAATAGTAGAAAAAGGTAGTTTCTGGAAGGAATTTCAAAATTATTGTCGATGTCTTAGTTATCTCCTAGCCACGTACCGGTCTTGTTTGATATTTATTGAGTTGTTATAGCGCTTTTGGAGAGTTATCCATACAGTATTTTATAAGTGTTTATTATTATTTGCAAAATTTGCAAATTAAAAAACCACAAATACTGCAAATACAGTAAAATATTTATTGTATAATACGCTGTCAACACATTTTCCGTCACTAAAACATGTAAATACATACGAAAATGTTGCGAAGAAAGAACTAGAAAAAAGCATTAATTTGAAAAGAAAACCATGTGGATTATTTATTGACCCAGATAAATTTTATCTTGAAGCATCACCGAATGGTATTCAATGGTAAGAAACTGAAAGTATCGTAGAAATTAAATGCCCCTTTGTTACTTTTAAGTTAAATCTTACACCGGAGGAAGCCATCCGTTAAAAAAAAATATATTTTGGAAATACCAAAAGGATGGTAGTTATACGATTAACCAACTTCATGATTGATATTTTCAAATATAGGGGCAATTACGTGTGACTCAGAAAATGAAGTGTATTTTGACTGTCTGGACTGGAGTAAATAAAATAAAAATAGATTATGTGGAAAAAGACGACGATTTTCGGAACACAAAAATGAAAACTAAATTAGATTACTTTTATAAACGTTGTCAACTTCAAGAACTTATAGATCACAGAGTGCGCAGGAATATGCCACTCAGAGATTTGCAAAAATGCAAATTTAATGTAACCCATTGAATAAAAATTGTTTGTGTTGTTTGTATTTTTTATTTTTGGAATTTATGAAATAAGTTTTTAAAAACATTTGAAAATTTCTGAAAAATGTTTCATGGGTCATATTTTATTGTTCACGCAGTGACGTTACGGTAGAACAGATATCTACGTTTCTGCCAAAACGCCGCCTGTACCATATTGGTTAGGTATTGTCGTTTTTAAGTTGCAGTTGTGATTTTATTCAATGAGTAGTAGTGTCCTTGTAGGTAGTGATTTTGTAAAGTATTATCAAATCTACTACCACACGCTCATAAGTATAGATATAAGTAATTTATTCTTTTTGTTTCTTTGCGTGTCTTCATAATATGTTACTCAAATCTATGTAGTTTCAATATCTATATCACAACTGTTTTTATGCTTTCCAGAAGAAAGCGAATTACTTAAATTATTATCAGCATTATAATTTCATATTATTACAGAAATTTCATTTAATTGTACGAGTAAATATTAATTACAAATTACTAAATTTTTCATTCCCAAAGTTATGTACCTATAAATCATTTTAAAATTGCATGACTAAATAATACTATTGAAGGCGATGGCAAAATTGCACCACGTGCGTCGTTCCGTTATTCGACAACTCGGAAAAAATGGTACGAATTTCAAGGTTACGGTCACTTCGAAGTCGTCGCACCCTTTTTGATTACAGTCCCTACTTAGGTAGCCTAATATTTCCGTCTTACTTAGAAAAAAATGTACTCTTTCTAAGATTTTTTCGCACGGTACTACTGAGTCCTCTTAAGTCGATTCGTGCTAACGTAAATTTTGAAAGTCCAGTGGAGTCAAATCGAACGATCAGACGTACCACTCGACTGGACCTCCGTTAGCAATCCAACGAGCATAAAAGTAATCCAAGAGTTGCCTTTCAGGAACTGCTTAGCGCGAAAAATCCGATCCTAATTTGAAACGCCCCTTCGAGCATATTATCTCTGCAATTTATTAGAATTTAATAACGTAGATTTCAAATAAATCGTGGTTTTCCTTTGTCGGAAACTATTTGCTCAAATTCAGAAAACAAAACGTCACCGTAAAGAGGATTGAAATGACGTTTAAAATTTCGGGGGGGGGGCGTCGTACGATCCACCTTAATCGCCGTCATCGATAAAAAAATCCCGGCAACTTAATTGCCGCCGCCGCATCAAATTATAATGGCAACGACGATCTTTTCTTATGTAGGATAAAGATTTTTCTTCCCTTATTAAAAGCTTCGTTTTCCTTGTAAGGGCCGTTTTGAATCGCTCAAGATGCAAACAGGCGGTTAGAAATCATTTGTTAGGTAGATTTAAAGACGATCTGAGCCGTCTGAAAGGAAGCTAATCCGGCTTTTAATTAAAACCATAATTATATGCATGACGTTACTTTTATCTTTCATGAATATTCAATGGTTTAATGCTCCATTCAAGGTTAAGCGCGGGAGGCAGCACTATCTTTAACCAGCCATTTATATACACCCCTTCCCTATTACGACGAAATGAACTTGATGGATAGTTCGCGCCGTTCTCCGCATTTATTAGAATAATAAATAATATTAATCTACGACGGCCCATTAAATAATATATGACTTAACAATAAATGAAAATTATAATAGATACAATCCCCGCGTAATTAATTAAAGAATAACCGAACGCCCCTAAACGACGAGCACTTCGAATTTGTTTAGAGAAAATTAAAAAAAAAAGATATTCAAAGGATAAGTTGAAGTTTTTCGTAAAAGGAAATTAAGGAAGAAGTCGACTACCGCGAACAATTCTTCATTATTTTAACGCAGTCATCCCTCTGTAATTAAATAAGGGCAGGACTTCTTTGTTTACGAAGAAATAAAATAAATGAACTAACTGGAACGCTAATAATTTATTGCCGTAATAAAAACACAAATATTTACTTACGATTAGTACTACTTATCACAATTTCAACAAATTAATAATAATGCAGGCCGCCCTCGTTATTATAACCGATAAATCCTCCGTCATTGTGTCCACCATCTTGAGCATAATTCGCTTGATTATCATGATACACTCTATTTCCTGCCTGCCCGACAAACTTGCTATCGTTAGCATCGTAATAACCCTTATCGTAGGCCCCCTTAGCACCCCGACTGTCCTTGCCGAAATCCGGCATCCGAACGTCCACCCTTCTCGAAAGCTCCACTCGCGTCCGACTTGTGCGAATTGGCGCTTCCATATTTATCAAAGCGTCCCCGTTTGTCGGCCTCATCATAAAACGTATGATCCTTTTTATATTCGTTCTTATGGAACACTTTGTGATAACCTGTTGTTTTGGATCCTTTTTTATGTCCGCCGGATTCGTCGAAATTCGCGCCTCGACACCTTTAGATGCCTCGTTCTCGATTCCGTAATATCCAGAATTTTCGCGATGCCCTGCCGCATTACCGTCGTTTGTACCGTAATATCCTTTCTGTTCCCCGTTGTCGTGTTTACCTTGCAAACCTCTATTGAATCCTTCGTCGAATTTGAAGCCGCCACCACCCTTGTTTCCTAGATTGGAAAATTTAAAACCGTCGTAACTGCCGTCGTCTCCTTTGGAAAAATAGAAGTTTCTAGAGTTGCCTAAATCGTTATCGTAAGCGTATCGATACTTTTGAAGGCCCAAGTCGTAATCTGTAGGTCCGAACCCTTTACCGTACTCGTAAGAAGGGATGGCGTAATTAGCGTCGAAATTTGGATAGTAATATTTGAAGCTTTCGTAAGATTCCGGAATTTCTTTGGAGTAATGTTCTATGGCAACCGGCGGATAACCGTAATTAGACGAATCGCCGGTCGATCCGGAATAACGAACGTAACTCGTCGGGCCGTTCAAGTCCGAATGATACATGTAACCTGATGATTCGGCGACTTGATCTTCCATTCGCGCCCTCCGCATATACATCTTATTCTTTTGGGAAGTCGCAACTGCAAACACTAAACACGTCAAAAATTTTAATCGCAACATTATCGGTTCGCCAGTGCGAATTGTACTGACATCGGAAAATAAGGGAGACACTTTTATATTCGCGTTTAGCAGTTTTTGTATAAGATTGCAGGTGGTGGACGCATGTAAAATCCGAGGACGTTTGCTTGATTTCACTCGGACGTTTATTGTATCTGATAGAGTTGAATGAATCGATCTCCGGCCCTACAAATTTGCGGTCAATGGGCAACGGCGTGTTCGAAACGGCCCGTTAGCGGTCACCGCCTTTTCAGATTTTCCGAATGTCGTTGCGTAATGGCTACGAATTGTTCTTGAGGTCGTCGAGTACCGGAACCGTTTTGCCATTTCCAATTAGCGGTTTAACGCGCCGATATATGTCGCAAATGCATTAAAAACGCATTTCGAAGGTCAAATTCGATATACCATATGCAAGTGTACTTAAAAATTACGAAGCGTAAATGTTAAGGAAAACGAAATGGCGCCAAGGTCTCGACCGAATCGAAGCAAATCAATTGTTTTACTTTTTTAACGGTTTTTAATTTCGCGACTATTAGTGTAGAACAAGGGCAAAAAAATGATGGTGATTATAATAAAGTACCTACTTGCATAGTTATCTTTGTAAAGTAACGCATAAAAGTTTTTTTTTTAATTTATTTATTGGACTCGGGATCTGCGCCCATACGCCCAACATCTATGTACAGCTTATCCAAACCTATATGATGTTCACGTCATCAATACAAGGTTACTAGATGACGAACATTTCACACAGTGTTGTCACCTCGTACCTCGTATTTTGACAGTTCTAATAAATTGTAGTCTTTCATTATAAAGGGCGATTGTTTAGAACTTACCGACCAAATGACAACACCGCTTGCGAGAAATTTGGCAACGACGTTGTTTCATCATATGTTGACATTTCATTGGTGTCGAAAATAAATTTTACATCGGTAATAAACGAAATTATAAATTGTTGTTACATTTGGAGCGCAAAATAGTAAAAAACGAATTTTTACAAACTTTTATAATTATTCTGCAAACTAATAACCTACGTATATTGGTTGCATACATCACATTTATTATAACCTCACAAAAATGGTAAGATTTTATTATTTAATTCTTTAATTATTTGTCATTTTTTAGATCTTATTTCACCTGTAAATCCTAAATGAATGTACGACCAGCAGAAATAATTTGTCATCAGATTTCAACGACTTAAATTGATAACCAACCATAATGAAAAGTTATCAAAAGAACTGATTCCCAACTAACAATTTTTAAATTTTGCGGCGGATTTCTATTGGTATCACATGAAAATATTTGCAGTCTGTAGCGGTGATAAATTAGGCAAAAGGAATTCTGAATTGTTTGAGTAACGAAATATTATACCTGCTGTTACATATATAAATAATTACGTCCAGTTTCACGTATTTTACCACTTATGTTATTTTTGAACATGTTTACATTAAAATATTATTAGTTTAATTTAATCATTTACGTACGTCACTGCCTTTGTTATTTAACCTGATATTGACGTTTAGTACCAACAGAAATCCGCCGCGAAATTTAAAAATTGTTAGCTAGGATTGTTTTAATGCACACGAAAACGTAATAAAATAGAACAAACTTTATAAAAAATAAGCTAAGCAAAAACCACAAGCGACGGCAATGATGGTTTGTAAAACTTAAAATCTTTAAAACGTTAAAATTACTAAAGTTACTAACCACGTTGCCATTTGGTCGGTCAGTTCTAAACAATCACTCTTTACCATCTAATATGTCTGCAAGTAAATAATCTATAGAATATGTCACTTTCCAAACTTTAAACCGAATAACAAATAAACAATCTAGTAATTTTTTGTTGATGACGTGAACGTCATATAGGCTTGGATAAGCTATACTTCGTCCAAACCTATATGCAATCACGTCATCAATAAAAAGGTTACTAGATGATGACGTTTTACACAGTGCTGTCACCTCGTACCTCGTATTTTGACAGTTCTGATAAATTGTAGTCTTTCTTCATACCATCTAATATGTGCGCAGATAAATCATCTATAGAATATGTCACTTGCCAAACTTTAAACCGAATTACAAATAAACAATCTAGTAACTTTTTTTGATGACGTGAATTGCATATAGGTTTGGATAGGCCATATATGTTTAGCAATGGCGTTTATATGTGTTATGTGGTGATGTTCCACAGGAAGAATGTCCTCCTGCGTACTAAATCGCGTTTGTCCAGCACTTGTTTACTAGGCGTTACACCCCGGTGCCGGTAGTGTAGCATATCGTTCCCAAAATTAAATTAATTAGAGAAATTAAAACTCGATTTTCTTACAACAAATTTAAGGTAGGTAAATTATTTCCAGATTTCATACCATTTGTTGCAGAAGTACTTTGGCTATAACGTATTAAAGTAGTCAACGCGGAAACAAGTTGCAAAAATCGACATTTTCGCGAAATACCTTCCAAAATCTCCAAAACGGCCTTACGTACAAAACTAAAATTTTTACTGTGCAATCTCGACTGGCGTATGAATACCTACCCTAAGCTTTCAAGCTCGGGGGCCAGAAGATTTTACTAGGACCGTAGTAAATATCAACAGTCCCCACCTTATTGTTAGAACATTAATTATTTTATAAAAAATACAAGTTTTTTAAAAACTTCCTATAAAAGCTAATCAAAATTAGCATCAAGTCAAGTACAGTTATTGTACAATATTAATGTTTACTCTAAATAAATCTGACTTGATTAGCCAGTATGTTTACCGAATGTAAAGCTGTTTCGTGTTTTTTAATAATTTATTAATGGAATGTATGAAGAGCACAGTTCCCCTTTAAATTCAATTCAGTATGTAAATGCAAATAAGTAGAAACGTTCTGTCTAAAAGGAACGTATGACATGAAAACTTATATACATACCTACGTAAAGCAGTGGACTTTTTAAACCGGAAAGCCGAGCTGTCGCGCGACTAGCGTGGTTATCCGAAACCCAGAATGCCATCAATTGTATACTATGTTGCCTATCGCCTTTCAATAGTATAGAATAGATAGAATTTTCCTCGTTACTTATACAGGGTATTAGTGAATTAATATCGCGGAAAAAAACTACGGGTAAGTAACATTAAGACGTACAAAAACCTAAATAAAAATTTTTCCTAAAATCAATAATTTTCGAGTTATTGCTATTATTAATTTGATAATCGTCTTACTCGTGTATATTCCCTCTAAAGAATTTTAAGAACTCGAAAAGTGAAACTGACTGTTGGGTCAGCAGCTAAAACATCTGTACTCTTTAATTTATGGCCCCCATTGTAGGAAAGTGCCGATTGTTGTGGATATTTTCATTTATGAATGCAATTCCTATTTTCAGTTTACACGTAAAAGTTAGATTACTTTATTTAACATAATTAATAACATGCCTGTTTTGGAACAGTTACGTTTAATATTGAGAGGTTTGAACTAAAAGGAGTGCCAGTACTAGTTTTATGATTTTGAAAAATTGAAATATTTCTATGGGCTTTTAAAGTATAATTAAACGCAAATAGGTAAGTAGGTACTTTATTTTTTGGGTTTTTAGCAAACATAAGGACCAAAAGCAAAATTTAAAAACTAAACATTCCATAATGACGCAATGAGTGTTAGTAACTTTCAGTGTTATTTCGAGTTTTTTCTAGTACATTTATCGAAGTGCCGTTATCGAAATTGATTTATTAATTAGAAATTTTATTAAAACACATGCAGATGTAATAGATTAAAATAAAATGAATAACAAATAGCTATTTAAATGACGAAACATTTTGACTATTTGTTACATTAAAACTTGTCAATGACCGCAAAAGATATTTACGACTTCAACCCCTACAATAGTTTCTGTTTACTATCGTAGTAACCTAAAGGAATGCCAGCTGAGATAACGGTACTTTTCAGAACCCACCAATGTCACTTGTTGAAGTTTAAAGAGGAACTACTGGTTTAATTTCTCGGACGAAAACACCCTCCCCCCCCCCCTCAAAAGTAAATTTGCTCAAACCAAAAAATGTTACTAAGATTTTTTGTTTATATTAGTGTCAGGTACATGTACCTTTCTTCCGCGACGTTAATTCACTAACACCCTGTATTATGCAGCCTTGTAACTCAGTTAGAGGCACGGCGTTTCTACATTTTGCCTAAACTAGATGACTGAAGTTCGAATGAAACTTGTGTAAAATGTGTACGACATATCTAATAAATTATATCTACCGATAGTAAAACAAAAGTTAAAGAATAGAAACTGGGGTTTTAAAATCGATAATTCTATGAAAGTTACATTACAGGATACCTTTTTCACAATTTGTTTCGGTTTACCTGACCCTTACTCGTTGTTACTCGTTGGAGAATTTTAATCCCCATCTAACAGGAATCACCACGCCGTTAAAAAAAAACGAGTTTATTTTGATATTTTGTAAAATGTAGTCGTTTATTACAGAACCTCTACTTATTTTATGTATTTTGTATTTAAAGACGACAACTTAATGTGACGCCAAATATATATACAGGGTGGTCCGGAGCTTCACCGACAAACTTCTAGGGGTGAAACTACGTTGGCAATGGGAGAACCGGCAAGCAAACAGCAGTATGTTACAGCCCATGCAGAAGAGGCAACATATGCGAAACAGATAACAGGGCGGGGCCCCTGTGAGTGCTTGCATAGCCTGCTACATTGGTGTGTTTTATTTTCTCTGATCTCCGCGACCTGCGGCTGTTTCAGTCCTTACTTCGTTTTCCGATAGAATAAATGTATTTCGACCCGAGGTTCTATTGCAAAAGATATTTGTCTTGACGGTTCGACCACCCATAGAAATTTGTCGGTGGAGTTCGGGACCACCCTGTATATATTGTTTTATCTTTCATTCAAACGGTTAGCGAATGTAACATAGTATCTAGGCTACCTATACATTATTATTAATTATAATTATAAATATCAATTTATTATAAATATATAGGAAGATCCATTTTTTAATAGGTGTATATATACATTTTGATTTAAGGACATTACTCCCGTTTTATCGAGATAGGGAAATTGCATGTATTTTTCGAACAGGAACATCTCAATAAGCATTGGGTTTATCGAGATGATTTTTTTGGTTAGAATCACCTGAGTCTTTTAGAGGAATACTGTTACCAAACTTTCAAAAAAATTAATGCTTTTTGAAATGCATGTAAATCTTTTAAAAACCGTCAATTTAATTTAAAATGGAACAGTGTCCTAAGATCTCAATAAGATATAACTGAATTTTAAAAAAAACAATTTTTTGGATTAACCGTTTGATTACAATTTCTGTTCAAAAATAATTGAATTCAAAAGCAAGCCTTCTCCATTGTTATGGTATACAAATAAATTGTTTTGAACAATACTTGAACATGTCAATGTTATCAGCAGCAAAAGGGTCATTTACATTTACCTAACTGCAATCCCAATGTGAAAAATAATATCACCCTAAGCATTTAAAAATTATTAATTTAATAAATTCATAATTAACATTTAAAAATATAGATTCCTAAATATTATTTATTTATAATTAAGTATACAAATATTTTTTTAAGTATAGGTAATGATACAGTTTAGTATTAGATATATGTATGTATTTTGAAAATTGCACATTTTTATGATGCAGACCGTCTAAGAAACTTGTAAACTTGTAAAAATAAGTAAAGCCGGGAGTGAGTATTTATCCATTCAAGATTTGAATAGAATACCGAAACCTTCCCTAGCCCCTTGTCGGTTATCTTTCACATTCTATTTTAACACATAGAAAAAAATATTTTTCAAAATATGTGTCGTGGTTTGTCTCAGAAATTTGTTATGAAATTCTAAAGGTATACCTCCGCCCTTTTTGTGCAAAACTGTTTTGTCTTTGTTGTTTCCTTATTCTGTAACTAAATGACATACCTATGTAATTGTGAAAAATTGAGTATTTCTTTCATAGAAAATAACAGTCAATTTGAATGCATGATAATAAACATAATAATGATATCCTCGGCGTCGTTAAAGGATTACTTACCTTATTTTAATTTGACACTATTAACTGCGGTAAATACAATCTATTTCAGGAAAAAATAATCTGGTAGTTTAGATTAACTAATTCAAAATTCAATTTATGTTTAAGCACAACTAATATTTTAAACATAATCATTGATGTTCATCTCTCATACCGAATATAGCTTTGATTAAAATTTTCAATAGGTATTTAAAAAAAAACAATCTTGAAGGGAGATTCGAACTACAGTCACCTCGTTTAGGCAAAATGTAAAAACGCCGAGCATCTAACTGAGCTACAAGACTGCTTCGTAGAACAAGCGAGGAAACTTCCATCTATTCTATACTGTTGAAAGGTGATAGGCAACATAATATACAATTGATAGTAATCTGGATTTCGGATAGCCACGCTAGTCGCGCAATAGCTCGGCTTTCCGGTTTAAAAATCCACTGCTTTACAGAGGCACTCTGACGATGGTGTTGTAATAAACCGCCGCAATGCAGTATGTAGTCAATGAATTTTTATATTTACAGTAAGTTCGCACTTTCGAGTAAATATAATAAATTCTTATTGTCAGGGCAAATTATTCAAATCTAAATTTATTGTGGGTGTGGTATAGAAAAACTTAAGTACCTACATAGGTATTGCACGATAAAAATGACGATGAAAAGTGAAAAAGTTGTAGTTACTTTCTAACCTATTTATTTACTTTAAAATAAATTGTCATCTTACTTACGATGTTATAATGTAAACGATAAATTTCCCGACAATAATTAACGTTGTAAAGATTTTTAATTGATTAAAATTTCCAACATAATTAAACGTATTTTTTTTATATAAATACCGGGCGATCATCCAAGGCAGAATTCGGTTAAACTTGTCTAAAACAATTCAAAATGTGTAGATTTGAGAAATATCGAGTTACGTATAGGTAGTTCGCGTTTTCTTTTTTTTTGGCAAAAATTTGACCGGAACATTTTGCGACGCAACGTTCAAACTCGTATTTCTAGTATAACAAAGTGAAAAATGACGAACTACGGACGTTTAAATAGATTATATTTTTTGCATAATCTCGATGAAATGACACTACCTGATACGCATAAAACAGGTCCGGAATTACTTGAAAAGGTAGTTTTTCTAGAACAACAAACCAATAAACTGTCGAACTGAGCGCGTTTCCGGCGATTTGAAATTTTCACAAAATCTCGAAAATATCCCTTAGTATAAGTTATCTACATATTTTTGTATGTATTTAAAAAAATACTCAGGTAGTACATAAATAAATAAATATTTCTCCCGCATGCTTTTTTGAACGCAGACGCCGTTGGGTCGATCCACACGAAATTGTACAGTCGTGATTACTTATAACCCCTGAAATATTTATAAAATTTTCACGAGGCCCATTAATGGGGTTAGTTAATTTTTTTTGTTCACGGCACGTCAAATTTTATGAGACCAATACCAGAGGAATAGTATTTGGGATTATAAATAATCTTTATTTATATTTAAAAAGGTACAGTGCCGTGGTGACTTGTTATGACGTAACAAGTACAATGTCACTCGATAAATTCATTAAAAAAAGCCTGAAATTTTGACGAAAAATCGGTTAAACATAGTACAACACAAGCACGAACGTTCATCAAATAAACATTTTCTTTTCAAAATATCATTAAATATTTTTGAGCTCTATGCTCACTCGCGCTGTTTCATAATAACCACATAATTCCGTATATTATATGATCGTGGTTAGCTCTATATATATATATATGAAAGCATACCGTTTCCGTTTCCCTTTTACAATCACAAACATTTTATTAAAAATTAACAATTCCTAGCGTCGGCGTCGCGTCGCAAATTACCTATACTTGGTTTGCTTGATTTTATTCGCAACGCGACGAAAACGTTTTTTCCATTGAAAGTAGAATTTTCATTTAGTTAGCAATTTAATCGAAAATACGCGCAATTTCGCTTATTAAAACAATTTAGAAAATTCGCAGATTTCCTATCAGTTTCTCAAAGAATGTCGGCGTCTTAGTTTTCGTGGAGCTCCGGTTTTTTCGTGATAGACATTCCTTCGCTGGCATCCAATAAAAAAAGTCCACGTTCTGTCAAACGCGCGAAACGTGAAGAGGCTGCGTGCTTGCGTGTACGGCAGACATCCTCTCTAGATCAACTTTAATTCCGGAATTATTTGGAAATTCTACCCGAAAACGAAATTACGACCTGACGTTTAAAGTGGGCGTTGCGATCAGTTTTTAAGTACCGAGGTATTTACTGCCGGTTCGGAATTTAATTAAAAATAGAGAGTTCAGTCTTAGTTTTTGCTGGTTTATTTTTCAAAGAAATTTTAAATATTTAGATCTTTTAGGTAGAGTCGATTCGCCCGTTTACAGCCCCTTACCTGTTCGTGACCCCCAACTTGTGCAATAATAGCGAAACCATAAAAAAAACAGTTATCTATTATATAAAAATATCTCTATTGGGGGTCGTAAACGAGCGAATCAAGCATATTTACGTATTATCATATTTTAAAAGGTGAAGAGATAAAAATATTTTAAAATTATCGACATTGGTAGAACATGTTAGCGAACCCAAGGGATTCGCGATTATTGTAAGCAATCGTCGATTATAGTAAAAAATAACGTATCTAATGTTTACCACATCATTTTATTAACCTGTATTGTTGTTATCTACCTACCTATTTAAAAAAAAGACTTATTAAAAAAAAAGATGGAAACCTAAAATTGACGTTTTCACATTTAGAAACAAATTTTAGATAAAACCAAACATCTTATTCGCAAAATAACATATAACAATTAAATTTAAAACGAATCGTAAAATAAAATTCGGATTTAAAAAAAAAGAGAAAATAGAGCACCTGCATCAAAAATTTTGAAGCGAATCTCAAAGCTTCACATTATGTATTAGAAAATAGAATGGTAAAAAATGCAAAACCAAAATTCAGGTGCAAGAGAAATTTTGTCGACTATAAAAACGAGTGGATAAAAAAACAGTTTTGAACCGTTATTGAAAAAACAATAAAACCGCGTAAACGAGCAGAATGGGGCCATGTTAAAGAAAAAGCTCAATACAGAATAGGTTAGGCTTTGAAGGAGATTTTCCTTTCACCAAGGAAAACTACATTCTATTTGTTAAAGTTCGATAAAATCGAATATGAATTTTGTGCTATAATGTTTATAAATAACTCCGTTACTACGGCATCAAAGGGAAATAAAATTTCTTTCGAAATTCAGCCAACGTCTTTCACGTTTGCCCTACTCCGTTTACTTTAAACATGTAATCAATTTTTGTTTGTTATATCACATCAGACAGGTTTCGAACTTTCACAGTAAGATGGACAGCGCGCAAAACAAACGAGTTGTTATTTCATAAGTCTCCCATTTAACCCCCTTCTTCTATAAAAAAATTAAAGAACATAATAAGACGTGGAAGTGGGTAAAGATCCAAAATCAAAAGAAATACAACTATAATTATAAAAAAATAATGCATACTTTTTAAATTTAAATCGCAAAACAAAACGATTTAAAAAAACGTCAGGACACACGTCGACGCGACTGGTTACATATACAAACAATTTAGGGTAAGTAGAAAGTAAGACGGAAATATTTAATTAGCAGCATCCTTATTAATGCAATCGCGCGGTTGTCATGCAGTACCGACCATATTTATTTTTCACTTTGTTTTGCTGCTTGTTAGCAAATAAAATTAAGTCAAACGGTTGGCATCTAATTGTTCTTTTGTTTTAATGAAAAAATGTCCACGAAAGATAAGGAAAAAAAAGAAGAATGGACCGAAAATGAAACGGATGCGTCTTTACAAGCAGTTCTCTTAAACGAAAGCTCGCCTTAGAAAAAACTGGCTTACCGACTGATGAAAAAAAAATTGCAAGCAAAAAAAAGAAAAGTAGATGAATAGAAAACTAAAAAAGAAGTGAAACAATTACCCAGGCGGCACACTGACGTTATAATGTCGTCAACTATTGGCCATTTGGGGACCAATGGGGACGTCGTAAAAGACGTATGTATGACGTCAATATGACGGGTTAATGTCACAGCCCAACGACGTCAAATTATGACCAATCTAGTACGTTATTTGAGACGTCTAATTTCCTTAAATGGGACGTCGATTTGACGTCCCATTGACGTAATCCTAAGGCATTAATGACGCATCTAAAAGTGAAAATAATACAAAAACATTCAATATAATTATTATTTTATTACAAAAATGAAGGTACAGATAAAGAACCTAAATCTAAGAAATTAAACAAGGTATCGTTAATATGTCCAAGAATGAACACAAAATTATTTGGATTTATCTACTTAATAACCAAATAACTATATTATTATTATATACGAGTAATACAATAATATATTTAAGATAAAATGTAAGCGGTAAATATAATATAAGGTATACAGTGTGTCCACTAGTTTTAGGATCATTTGATAGAGTCCAAACTAAGCACAATAAAAAAACACTATTTTAGATAAAAGCTTGTTGGTTGTAACAGTCGCACAATGTAAAATTTCACACCAACGAAAGACATCTAAATAAATTAATAAGGAAATGGGGGTCACTCACGAAACAAAGATAACCTAGTCACCTAAAGCTTAAAACCTATAGAAATAAGTACAATTTGTCTGTTTCTTGTTAAGCCACGATTTGTAAAATTATTGTAAAAAATATTTCTTCCAGTTTTTTAATTATTTAAAATTATTCATTTTAACTTTAGGTGGCGATAGGCTGATTAATTCTTCACTTATCGTTAAGAAGTTATATCAAAATTTACAACGTAGAACTCACTGCAAAGTAAAACCAGTAACCTAACAAAACCGCTGGCAGTAAACCAAAGCGTGATCAGTGTACACAGTGGCGTGACACTTTAAAGGAACTAGTTCTAGCCATTGACGTACTCAATTAGAATAAATAACTGGATGTGATTTTACTTGCTTGTTTAGTTGTATACTGCTGTATTTATAACGTGTAGAACTGTTACTATTAATCGCATAGACGAGACAGTGCATAATTCCAAAATAAATTTATATATTTTTTAGTTAAAATTTTGGATTAAAAGATAAACATGTTAAAAAAATTACGAATATTTTACGCTTTAAATTAACGCTTCGAAACATCTTTATCTTCACTTTTCTAGTAAGGATTCGGGGCTTTGGAATGACCAAACAAAGACGTCTCAACGACGATGACATTGGACGATGACAATTGACGACATTATGACGACAGTGTATCGCCTGGGTAGTAAAGGAAGGAAGATAGAGGAACGCACACAAAAGAAAAAAACTGGAATTGCGAAGAGGGCATTGCATTTTGATGAAGAAGTGATGGAATGCATGATTTGTAAAGAAACATTTAACGAAGATTGGGTTCGATGTATTTAGCGTTGGGCGCATTCCCTTATTTTCTAACATTCAAACTTTCTTTTACTGTTATTAATCATTTATACTGAAAAATTTACCAAGATTATCAAAATTTCATTCACTAAAAATTTAGACTTTTGTTTGTTTAACGAGTACCTAATCGGTTTTTATAATTAATTTAAAGGAAAGCAATGTCGATATTTTTATCGGGTAGGTGCTAATAGTTGTAGTATACATCAATTTTATTCAATTTTATTTTAGACCAGTCTTGTCCGAAATGATGGTAAAAAAACTTAAAGCGGTCGGTACTGCACGACTCTCCCTTAAATTGAGTTTTACGCTTCGTGCAACCAGTTGCATCACTGTGTGCCCTACCTAAACTCCAAGAAAAAACGATTTTTTAATGAAAACCTCATTTGTACCTTATTTATAAAAGATGCCTCATAACCGGTACGTGCCTACAAATTCATAAAAAATATATATATATTCTATTATTTAAAAACGACGAAAACGTCACGTCGCGCGCCCTGCACAATCTACATTCAAAACGACCTGTTTGTTTTCAAGCCCGGGGGCCAAGTTACTTCGCTCGACTAAAATCATGTAATGAAAGCCCAGTTAATGAACGAAACTTTATATTCAATGTAGCAGATTTAGAATCTGTAATTAACACAAGCGTAGCCCGTGTTATTATATTAAACACGGAAAACAAAAATCCCCTAGTACCCATTAAATAAGGATGGCCCTCTGCGGACTTAAAAAAAATAATTAAAAACATCGCCCCATTTAATTATGTACTCCGACGGTCCCTAAATTGACGAAATAATCATTTTACTCACGTAACGCCAAATTTTCTAACTTCCTCTTTCAACTTTGAGAAGAATCATTCAATTCGCTCGGATTCCTATTAAAGGATGACTCCCTAAACGTCGATTCAGAAAGTAAAAAAAAAAAACTGAAGTATAAATGCTCCTTGCTATTTACGTATTCGACCGATGTTCCCTTTGCAAGTATTCACTGTTCTTATAATAAACCGGTAAGCCTTTTTCGCGGCGTCAATTTTTTTTCAGTTGCCTTCGCAGTTACAAAAATATTGGCACTCGTTCGTTCTGCGAAATTAAATTCAAAGCCCTTTTGATGCCAAATATGTATGTACTTATATCGTAAATAAAAATTAGGAAAGAAAAAAATTGTTCTATCCTCGTTATTTGATTGAAAACGAACGAACGCGATTAATAAAGGTCAATAAATAATCCGAAAGGTAGTCTGGATAAAGAACAGGTATTAATACTTCAATTGATCGATAAAAGATTAATCAATGATTAATATCGTATTAATTTCATATAAGAATCGTCGACTTACTAATAAACGATGCAATTATTTACTTTAAGCGAATCTAATTTTATTTTTGTTTAATTATTATTATTAGAAAGGTCATTTAGTCCAATTCAGTTCAATGTAAAAGATTTTGATATTAGATAGTTGTGTAATAAAGATTAAAGAGTTTTCACATAGCTAACGATAAAGAAGACAAAAATATCAATAGATATACAGGGTGGTCTTGAAATAGTTTGACTAAAATAAGAGATTTAAGGAATAAACATTGATCAAAAAAAGTATCCCTCGAGAATTAGAGCTAATTTGAAAATCAATTTCGGTCAAGTTAAGACGTATGGAAGCATGTGTTAACGGTGGACATTTTCAACAACTTGGTACCACTTTTTCTATTAATATATGAAATATTTAACATATAATTGGTTAATCTAAAAACGTTATGGAATGATGAATTTTATATAATTATCGTTTCAGAAACTGACCATTATAGTCGATTTTGTAAATCGTAAGTGTGAAAATTTGGCAATACTAACGTTATAAAGATAGTACTTATAATATAGGTTAACAGCCAGGTATTAGGTAATAGGTATAGGTAATAGGTTGCCAGATGTATTTTGAATGACAATAAGTTGATTTAAGAGATGTTAAAAACAATCTTTTACGACATAAAGACGATATCTATGGCAAAATAAATTGAATAGTAACGCTTATGAAAGGAGTGAATGTATAAACTTTGCGAACCTCGTGTTTTCAAGTTTTCAACTATCATTACAATAACGTCGTTTAGAATTGTCATAAAGTTAGTATGTATTATAATAGTCGAGTTTCAGTTACTCAAGGCAGTCGTACTACTACCCGCATGTTGTCCAAGACGACATCACACCTTTACCATATAACACACCATAATAATTAAAAAAAAAACGCTGCTTGTTTGGTTCCGCCTTCAGTAACTGAACTTGACCTTAATACAATGAAAAAAAATAAACAAAACTTACCCTTAGCGTTAACCGAAATATGTAGCTGTGGCAGTTGACCTGCAAAGAAAATGCTATTAATAACAACATAATCAATTTCAGTCGGTTTTCAAAGAGCCTCGAACTAACATAATACATATTTTGTACATAATACGTTCCTTAGAATAATTAATAGATAACTTACATACATAACACATCACTCACTCAAAAAATTACAAATATATACATAATATTATGTAAGTCCACGTGCGACCGCACTAATTCAAGTAATAAATAAAACTGAGGAATTTATGCTTAGGTATCGCACATCAGCATACACCTGCACGATAAGAATAATTGTTGCTGGCGTTATCTCGCATATGTTTGCAACTCTCGGCCACAATGTAATAATTTTAACAATTAATTTAATTTCACTTATATTTACTTGTTTACTTGTAAAATAAACTGTTAGTATACATTAATAAATCAACAAATTTGAAATTTACATTGTGTAATAGTTTATTTTCTGAAACTTCACGAGGTAATTTAAAAATAATCCTTGTAATATTTGTTGAAAATCAATAACTCCAAATGAATATTTTCGACTTGAACAGTTTTGGAATATCGTTCTTCATTTGATTAAAGAATTTGAATTTCTACGTTCGCTGAGAATGCGATGATTATTTGTTTAAGGAAAAGATGTAATACGTGAACTGTCTTTTGTGATAAATATAAATTAAATCTAAGTAGAAAACAATTTGAGTTAGATCAGCTAAGTATCCATAGTGTCCTTATTGCCCAATTAATTGCTAAAGAAAGAGTTCTTCGAAATATCTTCAATCCGTGGAAAAGAGTACGATCATGTTGAAAATACATATTTGCAGCAGACATTCCGTTATTAATGCAAATGAGAAACGGAGCAATCAACGGCTTCATTTTGGTTAATCGCACCATTAAAATTATCATCGTCAGTAAAAATGATCCACGAACGATCCAAATCGCAAGTTGTGTTGATTTGATCGTGTGGAAATCGTTTTTGTAATGGAAACATTTAAAAA
This sequence comes from Rhagophthalmus giganteus, assembly GCA_036326145.1. Classification (NCBI taxonomy): domain Eukaryota; kingdom Metazoa; phylum Arthropoda; class Insecta; order Coleoptera; family Rhagophthalmidae; genus Rhagophthalmus; species Rhagophthalmus giganteus. The sequence continues at coordinate 19,660,197 of JARFJA010000036.1, read as the reverse complement.
CAAAAAGGTTGCTGTCTTTTAGTCGTTTTGTATGAAATTCAATAACGAGGAATTTCAAAAATAACCAAAACGCTTAGTGATTATGCATAAAAACTAAGGAGATTAACCTTTATTTCAACCTTAACCTAACTCCGTGTACGAGGGGGTACCCAAAACTAACCGGAATAGCATTGCCGTGGGCCGAGTTTATGTAGTACGCATTTCTGCCACTAGGGGATGTATAGAGCAACTCATTGCCTTTTCAGACCTGTCGGTGTTGTCGACGCAACTTATTCTGTTCATCTGCAATGATCGTTTTTGCTCTCGCTGTTTTGTTTTTGTTTCGTTTTTTATAATGGTAAGTTTAAGTGAACAACGTGCGACTGTGAAATTTTGTTTTCTACCTCGGTAAAAATGCTGCTGAAACTGTTTTAATGTTGAAAACAGCTTACAAAGATAACGCTCTGGGAAAAACTGGGAAGACGTCAGTGTCATCCCGTCCAAAAAAATGTCGTCAAGTCAAATCAAACATCAAAACAATGTTGATTTGCTTTTTTGATGCCAAGGGCGTAGTTCATTCGGAGTTTGTTCCCCCGGATCAGACCGTCAATCGAACCTTTTATTTGGAAGTTTCAAGAAGATTGCGCAACAGTGTCCGTCAAAAAAGACCCGATTTGTGGCAGACAGGAGACTGGTTCTTCCACCACGACAATGCACCTGCACACACAGCCAGTTTTTAGCTAAAAATGGCATGGTTCCGCTGCCCCACGCACCTTACTCGCCTGACCTGGCTCCGTGCGACTTTTTCTTATTTCCACGCATGAAAAGAGGTATGAAAGGACACCGATTTGACAACGTCGAAGAGGTCAAGAAAAAAACGAGGGAGGAGCTATCATCCATTTCTAAAGATGACTACAAAAAATGTTTCGAACAGTGGAAACACCGGTGGGACAAATATATTAGTTGTAATGGAGAGTATTTTGAAGGAGATAAAGTTGTTTTGTAAAAAATTTGAAAATATATAGCTTTTAAAAAATAATTCCGGTTAGTTTTGGATACCCCCTCGTACACAGACAATTATGGTTAAAGGTTGAAAGAAAGGTTAATGTTAATGTGAAAGGTACCTATATGTGATCGATATACACTGATGAATAAATAAAAACGAATTAAAAACAATTGCTTATATAATTTTAATAAACCGAAAAGTTTCCTCTCGCGGCGAGTTGATACGGCGGCGAGATGACCACGGCGAGTTGAACTAGACCCTTGAAAATATGCCGATTCAAGATGAGTTAAAGTGACTGTTAAACGGTACTGTTACGTCGTACGACGAACGCGCGAACATGGAGATAACCCACGAAGCTGACGCGACAACCGCAAGGGTGGTTAGTCGGTTCAACAGTGGGAGTAGAGTCTGTGTTGTAAAATGTGACAGTACAAGAGTGTGCATCATTGGGAGTCTCATTAGTGTACCGTCTTTATCTAATCATTGTCAAGATCGCTCCACGACACATGTCTCATTATCACCCAACAAGCACATTTAACTAAAAAAGAAAACGCACCTACTTATGTGTTTGGAAAGTGTGGAAACTACACTCACCGGCACAAAATTCGATCCATCTACAATTTTTAATAAAAAATTGCGATAAACGTTCGTTTTATCTAATAATGGGAAAAATTCATATTCCGATGACATGTTTAGTGCGATAAAATTTTATTCGTTTGGGGAATTTAGTTAGTTTGTTTATTTGGATGGTATCAAATTGTAATAGTCAAATTCTGAGCGTACTTTATTATTAAGTTTATTACGCGTATTAGTCTTAATTGTTGGAAATACAATTGAATTTACTGTCTGTAAAAATTAAATATGGTGTTGAATCCAACCGATACCGCCAGAGCAATTGCTTTGATTCAAGATGGGCGCTCGCAGTACTACGCCGCTCGAGTGTGGTGCCTTGGTGTTTCAAGGTGTAGTATTCAGAGAGCTGTAGAAAGGTTTCGAGAAACTGGAGGCTACACCAGGAAAGTATACAACTGCTAGGGATGACCACTTCCTTACATTAAAAGTTCTGAGAAACATAGATACTACTGCAGTTAATGCACGTAATGAGTTGCAAGAAGTACGGAGTGTAAGTGTTAGTGAAAGAACCGTAAGAAGATGGTTGCAGGAACACGGATTGCTAGCAAGAAGACCCGCAAACGGCCCACAATTGATCAGAGAACATCGAGTGGAGCGGCTTCACTTTGCACGTCAACGCCAAAATTGGGATAATGATGACTGGGGTTATATTCTTTTTACCGACGAGTCGAGATTTTGTTTAAGATCTGCGGATGGCCGTCAAAGAGTATGGCGCAGGACTGGAGAAAGATTCGCCCGATGTAATATTGTGCCAAAGCTTAGTTTTGGTGGTGGTTCAATCATGGTATGGGGAGGTATTAGCATGGAAGCTCGCACCGAATTAGTAGTAGTAAATGGAGGGGCGATGACTGCTGACAGGTACATTAGGGACATTATAGAACCACATGTCGTACCTTTCGCCCCATTTATTGGTGACAACTTTATGCTAATGCATGATAATGCCCGTCCGCGTGTTGCCCAAATTGTTTGTGAGTACTTGAGAGAAGTAACAATCCACCGTATGATGTGGCCTGCAAGAAGTCCCGATCTAAATCCGATCGAACATGTTTGGGACATGGTGGGGAGACGAGTTCATTGCCGAGTTCCTGCTCCTTCTAACTTGCGAGAGTTAAGCGTAGCAGTAGTCCAAGAATGGGACGAAATTAGCCAAGATTACATTCGTTGCCTTCTTGAGGGTATGCCAAGGCGAATGAAGCTGTAATTCGAGCACGGGGAGCTACTACAAGATACTGATTTTTTGCTTTTTCGTTTTTTTTTACTTGATATGTACAATAAATGTTGTTTACTGTTTTATCTAGTTATGAAATGTTGCCGTATTTTTGTTGTTAGAGCAATAAAAATGTTCCCGTCGGTTTAATTACATTTCAAAATCTGTTTTACACACCCTTTAAACTATGTGTAAATATAACCAATTTATAAACTAAAATAATTATATCAATTAACCGCATGGATCGAATTTTGTGCCGGTGAGTGTATTTTCAAAAATTATATTGCGCATAACTAAATGCGATCGTCGAGCAAACAGCGACCTCCAAGCCAATTCGCTGGATCATTTTGTTCATCGATGCCATTTTTTTGGCGATCACCGTATAGCTACGTACATTGCGCGTCAGATAAATAGGTGTGCTACAAGTGTTGTGGGCCGAAATTCGTGGTTTTTTAGCAGTATAAGTTAATCTTTCTTGACGTACCTTGACGTATGCGGTTTCCTATTAACGAATAAACTTGTGCTTAAGAAACATTTTAAATAATTCATAGTCGCAATGTTAAGTACTACGAAATTATGACAGATCTTCCATACTGTCGATGTGACAAAGGAAGTCCGATTTACATTGACGAAATCTAAGCGTACCACGTTAATATGACGCGCAGCGCACATGCCTATTCGCTTACATAGCGTATGCGAAAATGACGTCGAAAACAAATTTAGATTTCTATAGAAACCCATTGTTATTACGTCATTTTCGCGTACGTTATTTAAGCGAATGGTTCGAGAATAGGCCTCCTGCATCGCTTAAATAAAAAAATGTTGTTTAAATTTCATTTTTTTAACGTTTCCGTATTATTCCGTTGGGACTAGTTTTTCAAATAATTTATTTTTCCTGTTGTTTTGACACTTGTTGAATGTCTTATTCAAACGAAAAAACTAAAATTCGATGAAACGTCGGCGGTGCGAATACATATACCATAAATTTAAGCTCGATAAAGTTTTGCGAGAGAAAAGAACAATTCGCGCCTCTTCCTTCAAATGGCAACTAATTGGCCTTAACTAGGTAATTAAATATTCAATCGAAAGCCATCAAAATTAACGTAGTCGTTCTCGTTAATTTTTTGAGCACAATAATAACGCGTTTTATTGGATTTTCGTTTTTCAGAACGACAAAAGAAAATACTGTAGCTTGAAACATGCTCGGGTTTAGAATATCACATCGAAATTAATAAATATACCGAATTAATTCATTCAACGGCACAAATAACTTTGAAGTTTTTTATTTAAAATCGGAAGAATAAAAAATATTTTAGTGCACGATTATTTCCCTTTAATTTCGATAATTAATATAGTTCCTCGACAATAAAAAAAATTCTACAAGTTAGAGAATGTTTTAGAAATATACTTAATAAATACCTGTGTAAGTATTTTTCAATATAAAAAATTCGAAATTTCCCTCTATTTTAACATTAAATTGTTCCTAAAAAAATACAATTATTATAAAATTTCCGCGAGCGTCCCTTTAAAAATTGTCAACAAATAATTTCTTCTACACTTACGCAACAAGAGGTAGGTAGTTCACTTGTAATTTGATCTTGGCACAGTTTCTAAACAATACCGCAAGAAAATAGATTTCATAGTTATTAGAAGATTACGTAAAACGATGACGAAACGTGCAACATCCGACACGGTCACCTACTATGGAAATACTCGTGTCAAACTTTACTAGTCCACCAACGTGGGTTCGGAACCAACCAGGGAATCAAACTCCCTTCCAAGCTTTGTCCCTGCGCAGGACACTCGCTCCCTCGCATTTTCTGTAGCGCGCGAGAGAGAGCTTTTCAGGATAACAAAAAAAAAGAGCAAGTCGTCCGGACTTTCGAATAGGATTGAAGCAGAAAGTGCTTCGGTTATCGAGAAGCACGGTTGCTTTTGTCAGTTTTGTTTCCACGGGATGTTGATTTGTTATCAAAACATAATAATGCATGTACCGAACAACGACAGAAACGAATGGCCGAAGGCCGCTTTTGCCAAGTTTTCTTAATTAAACGACAAAAACAATATACAGATATAATAAGTATTAGAAATTGATTGATTTCTTGATTAATTGGAAAAATAATAACCGAAATGCGTCCGTTGGGCAGATGTTGAATTTATTTAACCCGCTTATATCTAGGAAAATCCCTAGAAAAATCACAATCAGGACGGACGTTTTTGATTTTTTTTAAGTAATTAAGCAAATAGATTATTACATTATTATTAAATAATGGATTATTTTTGACGGAAAACGTTAAAACTTTCGATGTGTACATAATATCTTACGATTCGACAATTTTTTTCTAACAAAGTGTTTGCCGTTAAATGAAAACAATTGATTTTATTTGATAAGTCGCATTTTTGTGGAAAAAATTAAATATAATTTTTAGAAATAACTTATCAAATTAAGAAAATATACAAATTTTAAAGTGAACATTGTTTTATTAATTATATAGAAAACAAAGTTTGTTTTTAGTTATACCTACCTAAGTAAAATCAATTTTTTTAAATAACATTTTTAGTTTCTGTTCGAATTTAATAATTTTTGGTGCACGTGCATAATAAATAACGGTCCTTAATGTGGTTAAATACATTTTTAATATCCGCTCGGGAGAGCCAGTGCGCACGCAATTTTTCTAACCTCGGAATTTTTCAGAAGTTTAAGTTTTTAAATTTGTAAGGTCATTTCGGATTTCCTAGACATTTTAGTATAAAAAAGGTACTCTTGTTTAATTTCGATCAAAACGAACTATATTCTCGAATATTTAAAAACTTGAACCTCTGAAATACTTTGGGGTTAGAAATGTAAGGGTTAGTGGCTCCCTGAGGGGATATCAAAATACCTATCGGACCATTTTAAAGATCATAATTTATTACGTATGTATACCAAAACTTATTAAATTCCTACGAAAAATAAAAATGCTATAAATTGGTTTTTATTCTTCAACTTTGGGGGTGAATATCTCAGGTCGATTTCATTGGAGTGCGACTTTTGGAGAAACAAAAAAAAATTATGCCATCATTTTGTACAACCTTTAGTTTTTTTTTGTACCCTTCAAAATAGTCGGTTATCGCAGATTGAAATTTCGCACTTCAGGGAAATGCTGGAGTGCAAAAGTTAAAAATGTCGTTTTTTTTCAAAAAAGTTTTGTACAACCATTAAAACAATTTTTGTACCTTCACGGAAGTAGCAAGCCCCTTTGGGGTGTTATGAACATTTAAGAAAATGTGCCATTTTTTAAATGTTCATAACACCTTTCACAAATTGGCATAAATTTCAACCTTCTGTTATTCAAAAGATCATCATTTAAAAAAAATACCGGAAGTAACCTTTTTTTTAATACTTCGATCAAGTTTCAGCACATATAACCGTGTTATGTGCAATTTTAAACACTAAAACAGCTATCGATTTGAAAAAAATCACCCCTTCGTTATATCAGAGAGGGTCTGACACAGTCGTTGCGTCGCTTGGACTATAATCTAATCAGAATCAAAAACAATTTTTACAAATGTTAAACTCCCATTTAGAAAAACTTAAGAAATCCTTTTGAAATGTGTTAACTTTCGTACCTACAACATTAATTCAATAAAAGAAATTTATTTTAAAAAATAGGCCTGTTTGACGATGGGTAAATTTAATTTTGTACCGATGCTAACAATAAGAAAGTACCCCCCGCCACCCTTAACATTTACCTAAAAAATTTTATTTAAGTTTGACTTAAAAATTCGTTAGATATATTGAAATTTTACTTCGTCCATATTCGCATTTTAAAAACACAGCAATTCGCACTCAACAAGGCGAGTAAGCGCGTTGTCTAAGTTGTCATATGTTATCTTTATTTGCAAGGTTGCCAGATTAGTCATGCGTAACGCGTTTCTCGTTGCGAAAACCGGCCAAAAATTGACTTTGACGAGCGAATACGTTTTGTTTTGTGCACAACTTTAAGAATACGCAAATAAACATACGTTCTCAAAAATTACACGTCGTAGAGTCAGAACTACATTCGCCTACATGACCTACTTGAAAAACAGTCGCATAATCAGCATATAACATTATTTTTGGGTAGGATTCTGTTAGTACATATACAGTGACCGGTATTGGACACAAATGGAAAACTTTTTTCATTTGAAATTTTTCGGAAAATTTTATTCTTTTTAAAAATCTCTGCACAATTCCAAACTAAAAATAAGCATGTCAAAATTTGAATATAGCCTTTCGTTTACGAGGGACGTTCAAAAATATGAAATCGGCTCAAGAGAAAAGTACCCTTATTGTTTAAAATACACAAAAATTGTATTTCGAAAAGTTTTTTGGAATTACAAGAAGATATAAAATACGAAGCTACAGTCATTTTTTTCGAAAAAACTTTTTCCTTCTGGCTTATTTTTTTCTTTTCCCAGAATGTATTACGTAAAACGAATTTATTTAAGACTTGGGTAACATAAAAGCGTACTGTCGAATTTAACTTTAGATCACCCGATGACTAGAAAATTATTATAATTGAATCGAACACTAAAATAACCGAGGTTTTTGTGTCCCACTATAAAAAAAACCACAAAGACGTCGGCGTCGCCTTTAACAAAATTTATTAAGGCCCGGTTTTACAAATATGTTTATACTGCAGAATAAGCTATTCCTGGAATAACTGCTATGGATATGTTTGTTGAGACAATTGTTTCCATAGCAGTTGTTCCAGGAATAGGTTATTCTGTAGGATAAACATATTTGTAAAACCGGGCCTAAGTGACAGCAAACAAATTATATTCAAATGATACAACTGAATAACAAAGCTTGACAATTTTATTCTATTTAATAACCTTCATTTTCTATACATTGTATTGTTCGCGTATACGTTTCATTGTCAATATTGCTTAGCGTTTCGGAAGTGATGCTCTGCATCCAATCACGTATAGTCCATTGCATTGCAGTTAATTTGTGATCAATAGATAAATTTTAAATAAATTCGTTTTACGTAATACATTCCGGGAACATAAAAAAATAGGCCAAAAGGAAAAAAATTTTTTCGAAAAAAATTACTGTAACTTCGTATTTGATATCTTCTTGTAATTTTAAGAACTTTCCCAAATAAAATTTTTATATATTTTCAAAAATAATGGTACTTTACTCTTGAGCCGATTTAATATTTTTGATCGACCCTCGTATACGAAAGGTTATATTCAAATTTTGACATGCTTATTTTTAGTTTGGAATTGTGCAGAGATTTTTATAAAGAATAAAATTTTTCGAGAAATTTCAAATGAAAAAAGTTTTTCATTTGTGTCCAATTTTATGCCAGTCACTGTATGTATATCTACTAACCGTACGTTTCATGAAATTTCATCAACTCCATATGGGTGTAACACTTTCAATTTTCACCAATGTAGAAATCACTATAATATAGGTACAGTAGTTTGTCAATCTAAGACTATTAAAATGGCCATTATAAAAATTAAAAAATCAAAGAAAAACGTATCTACACTTCGTCCAAACCTACATGCAATCCATGTCATCAATGAAAGGTCACTAGATGATGACGTTTCACACAGTGCTGTCACCTCGTACCTCATATTTGTACAGTTCTAACAAAATTGCAGTCTTTCTTTATACCATCTAATATGTGCGCAAATAAATCATCTATAGAATATGTCACTTTCCAAACTTTAAATCGAATTACAAATAAACAATCTAGTAACTTTTTTTTGATGACGTAAATTGCATATAGTTTGGATAGGCCATAGGTACGAAGTACCTCGATCATTCGCAACGAATGAAGTTGTGTGCACTCGCACACTTTGCACAAAATTTGCGAACTTATTCTGATTTCCTCTAGATTTTCGCTAATTTTCAAACAAATTGTAATAAATGCTCAATACGAACACCACACATTCTCACGCAAATTTCTAACCGTTTCTACTTTAAAAGTATTTAACAAGGTCCGCACACAAATTTTTACGTTGTTCAAAAATACGGGGCGATTTCAAAACGACGTAACGACTCCAGTACGTTATAGATAAGGAACTGTTTTAATTATTTATTTTTTTTAATTTTATTATTATTATTAAATAAATACTAGTATTAAGTGTCCTGAAAATGACAAATAATTACAAGGTCTACATATATCCTCGGCAGATTTTCTACATTTTTCTGGACGCGGTGTATATTTACTATTTAAGACTGCGTTCGCACGCCACGATTTTCATAACATGAACTAAAGCTTCAAACATTTTTCATAGATGGCGATACCATGCGGTTTAGAATTATTCTTATTTAAATTTCAAGATTTGCCTCCTAAATGAGCCAGCAAAATAAATACCATGAATTGCACCCGATTAATTCAAAAAATAAACAATTATCACAATTTAACTGTAACTTTGTTGTCGATTTAAATAAAATTATCGAAGTATTGCGAAACTTTTATTGTATGCAGTGGGGCACAACACCCAATGAGAAACTGTTTCTATTTCTAATTAGTTTTCCTTAGATTCATAGTTTATACATAGTATGCAGTTTATAGGTTAGGTCCCCCAACTAGTCATGCAGTGTTTATTTTGCTATTATATTCACATGTCACTACCATTGAAAATAGATAATCGTTTTTCGATCAAAGTATAGCCAAATAAACTAAAAATAAACTTTAAAAATCACAATTTATAGACAAATTAACCAAGTAAAATAAAAACACTCCAACTTTCATAACCAATAAATAAGTAGCTTACTTGTAACATAATTATAATCTGTTCATAATAATTATTACGATGTTGATCACGATATCGTTATTTTAAATATTACTTTTTATATAATTATAATATTTATATAATATACCCTAACCATAATTTTATAAATTTACATAATATTAGCAGTATATGCATAGATATTAATTTGATTAAATTTAGTACTAGCTACTAAATCTTGTTTATTTCTTTAGAAACAATTGTTTCTGTTTTATAATAGTTTAATATTAATTTATAAATTGCACCATTACATTTAACACACAATTACATAAACTACTCCTTGTTACTTATCACCTTAGCGATCATCCACTACCACCTAGATTATTATATAACAGTTTCTATGGAAATAAAGCTTAGGAAAAGGATTTAGTTGCTACTAAATCTAATTAAATGTCAATGAATAAGGCTGTATAACTTTTACGATATTTGGCAACAACGCAATATTTTCCACTAACAGTTACTAAGAACTATCCCTAAAAATTTACCAAAATTACGGAGTCGCCTTCTAACAGAGAACCCTTGAACTAAAAAATAATTTGAACTTTGACGAATCAGCTGTTTTGTGACAAGTTTTGCTCCGAAAACACTTTATTGGGATCATCTTCAATTTTACTTCGTTTTATGTAGTAAAAATTTAGGAGCATAATTTAGACGTGATTTCGCAGGGCACCATCCTTTACAGTTTCGATTTGATGCGTAGAACGACCACAAAAAATTCATGAAGGTTAGACAAATTTCAACCATTTCAACATTTTTTTACAAACCAAAACCAAAGGAAAGGTCCCTGCGTTTATGTTTTTTCTTCATCCTGTAATTTTATGACGGCCTGTTCGTTATGTCGTTTCGACGATGATCTCAATAGAAGTACCGCATATTTTCACCATTTTTAACGCCATTTGAATGTGGCGCTAATTTTGCGAACGCAGTCTTAAGTGTACGTAGAGTGGCGGGAGGGGGGAGGGCGGTGGGGGGAATCGCAGTGAACTAATTTCATAATTCGCGAAAAAAACACTCATTTAAAAGTTAAATCTGATGGCGTTTGTTATTTACTTCTTGGAAGTATTTTGTTAAAAGCCGTTTTTAAAAAGCACGAAAAAGATTGCGCGTCTTGTAACGTAAAACTTTTCCGTCATTTTGTCTGCAAGATGGCCTGGATAATCAGGCTGAGTGTTACATTCACGTAATGTTAAAAATGACAATAATCTGACAGTAAACGTAGACTGTGGTGCAATAAGATTGATTTTTGTTGTAACGTTATGTGATACATACTCGGGACTATTACTAGCGCGTTACGTATTAACTATGTAATAATAATGGAAGATCGCTGTACCTTTTTACGAGCGGCTTTCTTTCTTTCTCGAAGCGCCCTTTGGCGATACTTCGCGCAATATTGAAAGTTTTTAACCACGAGATACGAATTTTTACTGCGAACTGCACACGATTTTCACGCACTAAACTAACAATAAGTCATCATAAACCGAATTCTGTCCGTATACATTTACTGCATAGCCGGCAGCACAAATACATCACGTGTCCGACAACCGATTACTCGCTCGGCGACATTGTTCTTTAGGTTAAGTGAGCGCACGCGTACGACGTTCGGTTTACCATATTTCTGAATTGAATATAATACAATTAACGTAAAGATGGCCCCGATTTTGCCGCATAAAAATAAAAACTTCTACGTTATTACTGGTTTTTCGCGTATACACTTTTGTTAACCTATTCGCGCTACGACGTTGCCTATGACACAGCTTAACAAACTACCGCTTACGCCAGCATGCGCACTCTTCGCCGTCTGGGATGCGATGCTTAGTTGCATAACCTAAAACAGTGTTGTCAAATTTACAAATAATAGTTAAATTAGTTACCTATTCTTACAATAATAAAACGATAATAACAGTCACCATTTTAATAGTGAATCCCTTATTGGAAATTTATCCCGCGTATGCATATTACATTAAAAAATAATGCCCACTTTATTTCTTAATATTCTCAATTCGCCTGCACATATGTGTAGATAATAAATTTTTATCTCGTTAAATGTCGAACAATAAAACCAGAAATGAAATTACGATTAATGACTTACGACTTACGGTTCCATTTTTTTAAATATTGTGATACATGAAATGATGTAAATGTTCCGTTAACCAATTAAAATTAATATTGAATAGGTACCTTTTTCGAATTTTTGTCGAATAAAAATACCTCGCGAACAACAGTAAAGTTCGGAATTTAAATGTTGATTTGCACAATAAGTTATTGCACGTACGCTAACCGACAAAACACTAAGGCACACACGTAAAAAACGAAAAATTAATTTATAATGTATAATAGGAATTTTCAAAAATTAACCATACACGTTTAAACTATAAGTTACACCGACGATGAATTTTCTTGTCACGACAAGGCGGTCCCCTATCTACTTTATTGTTAGATAAAGAGTGCACGTGTGCTTTTCTCGTGACGTCTTCCTGTTGTGATTAACACATGTTTATCGATATCGATTAAATTTATCAATTTAATTTTTATTTTCAGTCAACTATTCGAAACAATATTTTTAAATAGCCAATTTATTTAAATCGTTTACTTTCTATTACTTTATAGTAAATAAAATTATGTAGTTAATTCTTGTACGTAGAAAATTATTTTAATTCGATATAGATATTTAATAAACTACATTTTTTTGAATTTGAATATTTTTGAAAACAAAATTCTTTTAGATAACTTTAAATAAAAGCATAAACTGTTGCGGTTAAAGAAAAAATACATTATTAGAGAGATTTAATTGTATTTAAGTAAGCAATTATTTAAAACTGTTGAATTGTTTTCTCCGAAACAGTGCGAATTTTTTGCCTTTGTGCGGAATGTATCTTTGCTCGAATTTGATTAATTTGTTTTTCAAAGATCCATTTTGATGTAATTTTAACTTTAGCAAAATATCAGCTTCAAAAAATTCATACTTTCCGACATAAAAATTGTTTTCAAAATTAAAAAAAAAACTAGAAACTATTATCACGAATTCTGTGATACTTGTATGACATTGTAGAGATACTAAAGACTAGTCGGTGGTATTTTTTTCAAATTCAACTTTAATGACATATGTAACTTAAGTTTGCGTATTTGAAAAATACCCTTTTTTAAAAGAGCCAATTTATTAAACCGAATGTAAGTGCTAACATCAGAAGCTTTCTTAAGACTAACTAAATTTCTTATTTATACTAATTTTATATCTAATATACGTGAGGTCACCGAGTTTACTTCCTTATTTTCTACGAAAGGAAAATGTATCAGAAATCTTGCATTAATGTTATCACTACCAAGAAGTAGTCTCAGCTCGCTCTGTAATCTTAATCTAAAAGAAAAATAAGTCATTGTTCCTAGAGATATAAGTTGTATGTCTATACTTATAAAATAAAAATCGTTCCACTGAATTAGTTACAATATTTTATTTCGTATTTTAGAGTTCGAATCAACATTTTATACATATAAAATACGGACGAGCACGGACAACTGAAAATAACAAAAGACGATAATCCCGAAGAAATCGCGGCCCTGAAAGACCAAAAAAAGTTGATCTCTAGGAGCCTAACAAATACATTTCTACGCATCGACCGCAAGTTCATCTAACAAACATGATTAATTTAGAATAAATAAAAACCACATTGTTGATTGTTTATGAACTTGGGGTTTTAGTGACCAACAACAAAACGTGATATTTTCAAAATTAGGTAGACGTGTTGTGGTAATAGTTTTATCAAAATATTGTAATATTTTAATTTATTTGCTTATCTAGAACACTTTACATTTTATATATTTCAAACTTAACTAATAATTAACATCAGAAAAAGATAACTAGGTATATTTTAATAGCGTAGATATTCAAAACGTCTTTCGAAAATAAAAATCGAGAATCGACCAAAGGAAAATAATGAAAATTACTTATAAATAAAACTGATGTACTTATTTAAATTTATATATTCTTACATATTTTCAGTCTTGGTGCTAGAAATCGTATCGTCAAAAAACATAATTATCGAGGTTCAAATTGTTCCTTAAAAACCGAAGATATCTCCTCGATCATATCCGAGCAAGTCATCCCTCTTCCTTTCTTCTCGAAAGCCCTCGCGTTACATTCCCTCGTCAATTTGCACGCGGCAAAGCAGGCAATCATCGGTCGATCGTCATGCGGAACGTCCTCTTCCATTTTATATTGCAAAGCCCACGCATAAAATGTCGCCAAAGATCCCGCCAACAAATCGCCTTGTCCTCCGCACCTACGACCAGATCCACCGTCGACAACTTTCACGGTCTTCACGTAATCCATAATTTCGTCTTCGGCACCTTTTCGTAAAATCGTAAGCGTCTTTCCTAGTTCGAAAATTTTCGCCCTTTTCGAATCGTCCACGACGATGGTATCGGACCCGATCAGCCGAGCATATTCGACAACGTTTGGCGTCAATATCACGCCCGGAGAGGGATAATTTTTGATAATGTCGAAGTTTTCGGAAATAAAAAATAAACCATCGGCGTCGATGACCAACGGCTTTTTCAAAACGCGACAACGATCTATAATTTCGGCGATAACTTTAAAAATAGTTGGCTCGCGTCCCAATCCCGGTCCAATTAATACCACGTGTAGTCTTTCCAACCACGGCTCAATTTTCTTGACGGCCTCCTTGTCGTCCAAAAGAGGGTGAACAATTAATTCTGGACTATAGGACTTGATGACCACTCCCGCTTCCTTCATGCAAAAAACGTGAACCAAATCGGCCCCAACCTTCAAAGAGCTGATGGCGGCAAAATATGGGGCGCCCGTGTATTCGAACGAACCACCGAACACACCTATTCTACCAGCTTGGCCTTTGTGCCTGTTATCGGTTAAAGGTGGCGCCAGTTGCTTGGCAATGAATGCGAAACTTATCTCGTCCATGTTGCTAAAAGTTGCACTTTTTAAAAAACGTACACCAACTTTCACCGGATGCAACCTTTTATACGACGATTTTGTAAGAAACCTAACGAACTTGTCAATGCCACAGCCAACATTCCACATTAATTAAAGACTGGTATTATTTATAGGATTCTTTACGCCCTCTACCACTTTACTGTTTCTTGGTGCGCCATCTTAAGTTAAACAATGCTAACAAAATGGATGGTCAACAGAAAACTGATCATTTTTGGCAGCAATTTCAGGATTTCAAATTCTTTTTAATATTTTCTTCATATTAATTCAAATCTAAATATTTTATTCAAAACAATATCACACCAAAAAACTGGTTAAAGTCTGGCTGTCAAAATATTTAACTTGTTCTGTTGATAAATTACAATTCAAAACAAAATATGCAAGTAAATGTTGTCAACTTAAGGGCAGGGTACCCATGATTTCAGCGTATTTTACGCTCATCCTTAAAGTAATTTTTGAGACATTTTGGATCATTAAAACCAAAATGTTTTTATGATTAGTTGTTTATCACTATTTTGTTTATGTATACTCGTAATTTGAGTACATGATCTTTATTCGTTAATTTGTTATTATAAATTATAATTTTGTTAGTTATGGTGGAATTTTATAAAAACTAAATAAGTTAAAGTGAAGTGGATTTTTTTGTTTTACAGAGAATAATGTACTCGAGGACATATAAAAGATTCATAACGAATGAATTATTTTAAACTAATAAAAAATTAAATTAATATTTTAAAATCAATTTTTTTATGCAAACAATAATAAAATTTTGTGAGAACTTGTTAAGTCCTCGAGTACATTTTCTCTGTAAAACAAAAGAATCACTTCACTAACTATTTTTATAAAATCCACCATAACAAAATTATAATTTATAATAACAAATAATAAATCATGTACTCAAATCATAACAAAATAGTGATAAACAATCATAAAACATTTTGGTTTTAATGATCAAAATGTCTCAAAAATGGTTGAGATGATAAATCGCTAAATCATGGGTACCTCTAACTCTTCACAGAGATCGTGCCTCTGCGAGACTTGTATGCAAATTTCAATTTCTTTCCACACCAACCAACGAAGCTTTATGGTGGGCATAATGTCTTTCTTGGTGCCTTCTCATGTATAACATGCGAAGGTGCTGCCATAGTTTTGTTTGTCGATATGAAAAGAAATTACAATTTGCATAGGTCTTGTAAAAGTACGATGTCTGTTAAGTGCTAAAAATGAGAGTATCTAAAACAAGCTTCAATAAAACCAAAGTAGCCACTGAACCTAGATTTCAAATATATATGTAAATAAAATCTTAAATAAATTATTTTCAAAATAATTGTTTCATGAGTTTGATAACTCTGTCAATGATTAAGAATCATGAAAAAAAAACGAAATTAAAAGACGATGGATATCAGAACAACAGTTATAACACAAGCATAATATGTAAAATATCATGAATAAATTACTCGAACGTAAATTTCTGCGAGAATTTCTCATATTCTATTTAATAATAAATAACCCCATTGTCCCTATTATTCCATTTATTATAATTATATTATACCTAACAAAATATAATGTATAATTCACAGAATTTTATTTACATTTTCAGTCATAATTAACAATTTGTTCAGTAAAAAACAACATCGTACAAGTACATACCTGCCGTAAACCTTTCTATACTACAAGTTCGAATAAAAACGCTCACGAATATCACAGTAGCATAAATGGAATGATATTTTGGCTTTTCCTTGTTCGAAGATGATATTTAAGTACATTTTTTGAACAAAAAAATTGTAAAATAAATGATATGTACGAGTTTATCATTAAAACGCGAATATACTTAATAAATTTTACACGTCAAAAATATGTATTCACAAAACGTATTCAAAAAGAAAGACAAACGAAAACTATGTCATCTTCTCACTATTCAAAAATTATACCACGGAACAGATAAATAAAATTAAATACTGAATGTACCTGCGTGTTCAAATTTTCGTTTCGATGTAATTAACCTATTAATTATTCAGTAATACTTAGGGCCAGTTTTTTCATCTACCAATAAATTTATTTAACAAATTTTCACCATGAAAACGTTAGTTATAACAATCATTTCTATGGTAAATATCCGTCAAATAAATTAAATGGAAGATGAAAAGATTGGCCCTTAATAAAGTAATTGTACTTTTAAGTTATGGAGGTCCAATGTTATTCCAATCGGATAACATTTTCAAATTAATATTTTCAAACCTCCATTTTTGAGTTTTCGACGTCTCATCACAAGTGATTACATATAATCTCTTTGCACCAGGATCACAATCTAAACATCTAGGATTTCCCCCGTGCACGAGCCACTGTTTCTCCTTCAAGAATAAATAAAGTCAATTATGATCAATTTATATTTTATACTTTGTATTTACCGCATCATATTTCCAATACTGATTGCCCTTAGAACCGTGACAGGGATATAATACCACATCGGCTTTATCATTAGGATCGGAAACGTCCCAACATAGAGTACGTCCAGATGGTCTTATATCTTTATGCCATGTAAGAGTGAAATTTTGTTCGCCAGGCTTATTTGTACCTTTGATGCATTCTTTGAGCTTAATTACATGATCGCGCGCTTTGTGCTCAGAATCTATACATAATTCCGGAGCTGCTATATTGCGAATCTAAAATGTTACGAATTTAAAATTTGCTCCACGATATACCAGTAACAACAAAAATAACATTTTTTGGAAACTGCCGAACTAATTACCTCTCCTGATCCGAAATCGTCGGGTTCGATGGGAGGATATTTTAAAGGTAAATCGAACGCAATTTTCTCCATAAACCATTTGAACGGTTTACACTGAAGGTTTTTCCTCAGAGCCTTCTGTTTAGTTAAATCGCCGGCATCGATGTTCCTATAGTGAGGCCTCCTTTTATACAAATATTCCGCATACTCGTCCATCCACACTTCTGCAACCCGTTTATAATTCTAAAAAAAAATTAAAAATCACAATAACAACATTCGAACGCTGACAAATAAATAATTTATACTTTTCCGACGAAATCGCCTCGACCTGGATTAGGAAACGGGGCAAATTTCCTATAAATATGTCCGACTCGCGAACAAGGAGCGTCGACCATTTGCCCGCCGCACTGCCATATTTTAAAACTCAATTCGTACTGTTCGCCGCCCCAAATGTCGAGGCCCTCGTCGTATCCTCCCAACTCCCAAAAGAATTTTTTACTGATTGCAAACAATCCGCCGGCCATTACTGGACTCCTGAAAATATTTATTTCGGTATTTGTGCAAAAAAACAATTCAGGAAATAAGTCACCTGAACGGTTCAGTTGGATGTTCCAAGTCTTCCGGTAAAAGTGGAAGACGTTTATAGAAAAATTCCCAATCGAATGCGCCGCGCGCCCCCTCGTCCTGAGCACGATATTCAAACGTTTCATACTGAACAACGTCAATAAACGGACACACGCAAGTTTTGTAATCTTGAGCGATCGGTTCTATAAAACGGTCAAATGTTGCTATGACTTTAAGGATTCGAGTACGCATAATTACTTTACCTAGTAACGGAGGTAACCAGTTGACGTTTGCTTCGGTATGGGAATCTAAAAATATCAATACTTTCGCCTTGGCTATTTTAGCACCCGCTAAACGAGCTCTGATTAAGCCCATGCGACCAGGTAGATGAATGACTTTAACTTTCGTTAGGTTCGCTGCCACATAATTGTCTAAAGGCTTCTTGGTGAATCCTAAAATTACATTATATCGCTAATCATCGTAATCAGAAAATAATAACAATAAAAATTATGAGATAGCTAGTTAATTTTAAAATAATTCCCATACTAAATGTGCTCAATGTCTGTAATATTAATTTTGGGAAATTAATAAAAATGTAGGTAATTTAGTTGGAATGTTGCCGATTTTCTTGGTATCAAGAGTAAGAGCACCGCCTCAAGAGAAAAATGAACTATAGTTACAGTGTTTATTTTCAATTTTTATATTAAATCTATTTTCAAGGATAAACTGAAATCTTCTATTGTAAATTGTATCTTTTTTTCCCTCATCCAACGGATATAACTTGGCCAATAATAGTGAATCACTAGAGCGAATTCCCAGTGACAAAGCTGCTCCTTTTAAAACAAAGGACCACGCACACTTTATATGGAAACATAGGAACCACTCAAATCGATTTTTTTTTATTTCAATCGACGCGTCTTAATGTGCCGAATAATTATTACCATTGCGCCAAATCTGTAACTTCATTATTAAACCCGTTAATGAACAATTCATTGAAAAAATTTAGGCTTTAAATTATGTCGGAAGTTAATAAATCTGTCGCTCGTTATTTATGGAGGGGGTCATGGTAAATACGTTTCTAAGAAACGACACAAATGTAAGTAGCAGATAGAAAACAGTAAAATAGTGCTCATAGAGTATTATATTGTTCGATTCCTTGTTGTAATTTTGAATTTTAAACCCGTATTCATATTGAACTGACGTTAACATTTACATTCTGAATTTAATCCTACTATTTTAGAGTCGTTAGAATAGAATTAGGAAGGTATCTACTGTAAGCGAGCTTAAAACCTGGAATAAAAGAATTGCCTAAAAACTAATAGTTTTGTTAGTTACACTTTATCCAAACCTATAGGCAATTTACGTCATCGATAAAGTTACTGGATGATGACGTTTCACACAGTGCTGTCACCTCGTACCTCGTATTTTTACAGTTCTAATAAATTGTAGTCTTTCTTTTTACCATCTAATATATGCGCAAATAAATCATCTACAGAGTATGTCACTTTCCAAACTTTAAACCGAATTACAAATAAACAATCTAGTAACTTTTTATTGATGACGTGAATTGCCTATAGGTTTGGATAAGCCGTAATTGTTATAGTAGCCACAATTTTATGCGGAAGATTTCTTTTTTGGCCGATTTTTCAATATTAATGATTTATCGAATTATTTATTACATTACAAAGTTATTTTAAAGTTACTTGACAGAGATCCCTAATGAGGCTGGTCACTACTACCCCCACTAAATTAAAATTAATAATTTGGAGTTACCTATAGATATTTTATGGTGAACATTTTTAATAGAGGTAGAAAAATAAACAGCTACATTATGTGTATTTTTGTCTTATATTGGATAATTTTATTATTTATTTATTTGAGTCACAATTTTGAATATATGAAGAATTATTTTTTTTATTGATTTGTTATTTGTGAATATGTTTTGTTTTTTATTTGAATTGTTTGTTAATGTTATTAATATATTAATAGACTTTATTTCCAATTATTAGCGTTAACAGCAACAGCAACTGTATTTATTATAACAATTGTAAAAAGCATGCTGATGTAAATATCGACGTGGGTTTTCCAGAAGGGCGTGACCCACAAAAAGTAAATTTTATCGGAGAACACATGTTGCGTTGTCATGTAGCTATTAGAAGATACGTTTGGCGGAAATACAAATTGATTTTTTCCGGTGAAAAAAATCGAAATATTGTTACCGGATTTTAACAGATTATGTCTTCATTTAATTCAATAATTCATTTTAATAGAAAGTATGGGTTACGCCCTTTTGACAAAATGCCATCGATATTATCTTTTTATATATAGGTGCAAATAATCTCTTAGTTTTGTATACACTTTTAATGTGCACAAAGCCAAAAATTTTTAGGCCATTTAAAGAATTATTTCAATCGTTTTAAATCTCAGGCCAGTTTAAGTAGGTAGGTACCGACCCGTCGTTGTTAAGTACCCCGCAATAAATAACAAAGTTGATTTATGAACTCAAACAAATTTGATTTTAGTAGGTTCTCTTTTGCTCTCACGAAATTCTCATAAGAGCTTTAATTAAAGATTGCGGCTTTATTTATAAATTAACAAAATTGACGCAATGATAATAATTATTCGTCACATTAAGATGAGTCGATTGATATAAAGAAAAATCGATTTGAGTGGTTCCTATTTTTCCATATAAAGTGTGCGTGGTCCTTTAAAATGAAAAATAAAAATCTACCTTTCGAACTAAAATCGTCAACAAGTATAATCTCTTTTAACAAATGAGAAGGCGACCTATTAATAACACTGTACACGGTTCGTAGCAACGTCGACCAGTGCTCATTATGAAATGGCACTATCACACTAACCGTATCCAATTGTTTCAAATACTTTTTTGTGCGGCACCTGCAAAAATTCGCAAATTAAAAATCCTGTCCACAAACCGTGCCTGTAATATCTACGTTTACCCCTTATGTCTAATGTCCGGCAACGATCGATTCAATGCAATTTTATCACTTAAAGCAGCATTAAAACCGTTCACCTTGAACAACTTATCGTAATTTTCAGATTCTGCACTCGTTAAATGGGCCGGTTTGCCCTGTTCCCCTATGCCTAAAACAGATCGTATAATTAAAAATTTAACAGCCGCTCGATATAAATTCACCTTTTCTCATGGAATCCTTCTTCATGACATCTAAATCGTGCCAATCTATTTTTGTGTTATCTCGAGCGTACGAGTCGGACTCCTGCATAATTAAACTTAATCATTTCACTATTAATTAGACATATTAGAAGATACGTTACCTCCGGAGCAACAGGTAATGGCCCATTGTCTTGCAAATTCTGTAAAGCAGCCCGTCTCGGTAGATCGACAGTACGAACTAGTCTGAATAAAATGATCGTCACCGCGGCCGTAACTGCAGCAAGGACCAAAAATTTGAAGACACTTTTAACGTTCCGTTTCATGTTAACTCATAGTCATCGTTGAGTAGTACTGATAAGGTACAATTTCGGCCACGCAGCTCTCACGTTATCGAGTAGATTAAAATTAGTTTTAAAATAAATTAATGAACTAAACATAACCTCAAAGAATGGAATGTTTACGTTAATAATCCATCACTTACTACTTATTGCTACATTTTACGAATTAAGGAACTTATGTTGCAACTCATTATACGACACTCTCGTTTATTATCAATACAGCTGCACCATTATTTCACTAATAAATCGGATCCATGGCCTGTTAATTAATGAATGTCGGTTGATAAATTAAAAAAAAAGGTACAATAACGCAAGGCTTCCTGTTGATACCTTAACGTCCTTGAATAATCCGGTTAATAAAATTATTTTGCAATGCTTGCACACGTCAGCAGATGAATAAATTATACAAGTAAATATAAAATTAGTTATATCTTTAGTTTTCTGATTGATCTAATTGTAAATTGATGTTTTTGTTTTAAAATTTTTAAAGCATTGCAAATAGAAGTTCGAGAATACATTTTCAAAGAGCCAATACAATAATTTTATTTTTTAATATACCCAATAAAGGTAAATTGTTATTGTATCCTCGGAGCACTGTTTTCCAAACATTCAAAACATTTCAAAAAGTTAACATATATAATTTAAAAACTAAAGAACGATTAGAGAACTAAATTATAAAATAAGCTGTCGCAAATCGTAAATATTGTATTATAATGAGATTATAATTTACATCAAATTATGGATAATTTGTTTTTATTGGACTACTAATATAATACACGAATTTGTTCGAAAGCAAATTCTAAATACTGTACAAAAAACAGGCATACAAAAATTTTATTTTATTTGTATCGAACATGTTAAATCTAAACTTATGAAATAAAATTTAACAAAAGAATCCATTTTTAGTCGATGGTCAAATGATGTACCTACCTACGTACTATGTTCAATTATCGAATTTAGAAAATATAAACTAAACATGAACGTAAGTAACTATATTAAACTTGTACTATTTAAAAAACACGCATAGTAAATATGACTAAGTATAACAAAACTTCCTAAAAATAAATACTATACACACAATGCAGATACATTATGCATGCCATAAATAAATAGTCACATAAAACGTAAATACTTTTATGCATTTACGGGCTTATATCTAAAATAAATTGGTAAAAAAAGTTAAAATGCCCTTAATACATAAAAAATATTTACACAATAAGTCGTTAGTATAAAACAATAGTGTAAAAATATAAATGTTTTTTTTTATTAATAAAACTGAATATAAACGATAAAGAATTAAAAAAAAAAAGTAAACGTACATTAAAACCTTATTACTGATATTTAACGTTTATAAGTCTAATTTAACATCCACTGGATGATAGGTCGTACTATTTAAAAAATGACATTACAGGGACCTATACGACGTGTTCCGTTAAAACAAACACGCAAGCATGCAACAAATTATCCGCATTGAAATTGGTATCGGTAAGGCACAATCTTTCACTTATGGCAAAAATTAGATCAGTCTTACTAAAAGTTCGTTCTTAAACGTCGTCTCTCGGCGGCAAGTTGGACACGTGCAAGTATTTCTTGCCGCCGAACTTTTCCCTGATCGCTTGTTGAGTTTGGCTGGGAGCTTTGCAGAACAGCAAGTACAGTAGCTCCATTGTTTTTCTTAAATCTTTAACGTCGTAGCCGGTGCTGCGCTTCAATTCGGGGGACCAGGGTTCGACTTTAAGAATATAACGAGCAACGCCAATGGCAGAGGCTGCAAGTACGGAAGGGAGTGTCTCTATATAGGCGTCGGCTTCCAATAACATCAGTTCGCTCAAGTACTAAAATATTACGAATCGAATTATTTATAAATTAAGAGCAAAAAAAGGAAAAATCAACGTTCTAATTATTTATCGAATGACCGATTCACTCTCTGGAAGAAAATAATATCGCTTACCATTGCTAAACAACTGACTTTATCTGGTATATTGCAAGAAATGGCTGTAGCAGTGATGAAAGTCAATGGAGTAGGAACAGATAGATCGAACGACAACACTTTCAAAATAAGGTGCTCCATACGTAAAACTTGTTTCTTTGTGTATGTATCGTCGGTGATATAAACAAATTCTGCCACTTCTGGCGGATATATTTCTTCGTATTTCCTACAACAACAACAAAAAAATGTTTTAATACATTTCCTTATCAAAAATTCGGTTGTGAAACAACTTACGCCGCAATAAACATGGCAGCAGTTCCTACCAATTGCAACTTTCCACGCAAGACCGACATGTAGCTCAAGAAACGATCTATATAATTGACGGCCAAAAATAACGTTTCCGAATGCAACTTGTATTCTTGAGCGACCTCCACCAACCAATCGATGAGAATTGTACGCATGTTGTAAGTGATGTCGGGTTGCTTGCGCATATAACCAATTCGAGGTCGATTTTTCAACTGATCAAATAAAAATAATGCATTGAAAAAAAAAACAACCAAAGCTCCCAATTTATTTTACCTCGAGTTCGCGTAGGTATGCATAAATATCGGAACGATACTCGAGCAGTTCGAAATACATTTCGTCGAGAAGGACTTCCTCGCCTCGCACCATCAAGACAATCTTGTCGGCACTTTCGGTGCTCATGGGGGATCCCTTAGTAAGAGATTCCGAGATAATTCGTTCGGGTGGTATCTGAACTTTAACGACTTTAGGCTCCTCTTGCTCGACTTTAACATTTTCCTCGTCCTCGTTTTGCGGCTTCTCATTATTTTGTTCCGATTTTGCTGCCGCACTTTGTTGAACAAACCATTCTTTTTTCGTAATGTTAGTGGTTAATTTATCGGCGCCTAAAACAAAACCGGGATTTTAATGTGTTTTTCTTCCGGCAATGTTCCATTATAATGATTGATATGACGATATTTAATAAAGTTCTAACAATAAAACATAACTGCATCGAGTCGTTTTCATCGAGATTGCAAAGATCGTTTTGCGAGTCCTCGAAATAAATTCCAGCTCACTTTTAAATTCGTTTACAAAGATGTTCTCGTATTTGCAAATATCGACACAGAAAAGAAAGAAAAATACAAAGAACCATTATTCGCACAAAAGTAAAAGAAAAAAAAAGCTATATTTTTCTAATGGAACTCGACGTTCTCCTACAACTTTTACGAAGCTTTCTCAAAATGTCATTATTTACAATAATTCTAAGACAGTGAACGGTAAAAAAAGCAAGTAAAATTTCAGCCTTTTAGTGCAAACAGTTGGGAAAATGTCTTCTTACGAAGTCTTCAACATCGCATTATTGCACCAAGATGGACTTTATAAAAACATGAATTACATCCAGTGAAAATAAATACCTGTATTTAACTACAATTTTTAAACGTCAATATCGCAACATTAGATCGGCTAATTATAAAATGATCGCTCTTTTGTTGGTGCCTCGAATGTAACTATCGACGTCTCAATTTTATCATCATATCAAATCAGCACTATAAATTTTAACAGAACAGATAAAAACAAATTTTAGTAACCCATTTTCTTAAAATAGAAATTTAAATAAATTTCGTGCAAACCAAAGATAAAATTTAAAAGAAACCGATGAGAGGTCAAAAGTTTGTTATCGCAAAAAATGCAAAGGTTAGCACATATTTCTTTGTGTTAAAATATTAACTTATTATCGAAATTTTGAATTTAATTAAAAGTACTATTTAAAAATAATAAATTGAGCAAATTTAACAAATTGCAAATATTTTTTTTATAAAGCTTGAATATCTCTGTATAGCAAATGTAAAAAGTGTTTTTCTATCTGTAATTTTGGCAAGGTCATATTCATTATCTTGTAAGTAGATATCTAATATGTGAATTGTAATTTAAAATTAAACTACTCCTCGTCGTACTAAATCGCCTCATGCGCCTCCATAGAAAACGGTACAAAATTTTGTAAAAAGTTCGATTACCAAACAGAAAAGTTCACGTTACTATTCTCAAAATCAACAGAATCGATCTGCAGGATCAATTAACAACTTAAAATAACAATTCGAACGAAATTTTATACCTTTGCCGGTGTCCTTCGCCGTTCGATGACAACCCGGAATGTTATTCTCCTTGGAGTCCTCGTAAACCTTAAACGCTTTAAATTGGGCAACCGGCACTGGCGGCGATGCCTTCTGCGGCGCCGGCTTAGCGAAAACGTTCTCTTTGGAAGCGTGAGCTATCGATAGTCCTAGGGGCTAAAAAACGTATCCAGTAGAAATTGAGTTTTATTATATAGCTTTCTGCGCCTACCTGTTTGCCTTTGGGTTGCATAGGGAGATCGGCTTGTTTCTGTAAAACGCCAAGAACAGACCTCTTCTGCATTGGAGCCATATTTGCGTGCTTTTGACGTAAATCCTGATTGCCGCGGTTTTCTTGGTCCTCGTGGATGCGAAAAGTTGACATTTCGAAATAAAATTTGTATAGTTATATCTATAGACGTACTACTGCTTGTATAAGCAGTACTTACTAATATAAAACGTAAGTAAAAGTAAAACTTTGAATCTTTCAACCGTGTAACAAAGCTTGTTAACGGACCTAACCGTCAAAATGACTGTGGGACCGATAATGAAACAAACACCGCTTCGTACACAAAACAGCTGAACAAATGGACCAATCGCAGTTAAGTTCGGAATCATGTGGTACTAACCCTTGTCTCGTTTTTTTTCAATCTGCCAACTAATAATAAGGGAAAGTTTAGGTAAAAACGGCGACCGATGGCGTGTAGTTGTTCCGGTCGTTCGGTACGTGATTTTTAATAGGTAACAATTTTAATTTGTCGTTAATATTTTAAATAATACGCGTAAAAACGCGCAAAGCGCCTAATCCCTACTCTCGGGAAATCCTAACCGCTTGTTTTGTTTGAATCATAAACATGACGGTGGGGAGAGTCTGCCGCGTTAATTATATTTAAATTTATGTTAAAACAAGAATTGATGAATTGGCGTGTCTTAAAATAAATTTAAATATACACCCATCCGCGATATTTAAGAATAATTTTGCAAGCTCGATAGCCGCGTTTAAATTTTAAATAAATATAAATAGGTCGAAAATTATATATTATATTACTTTCGGATTTATATTTATTGTTAGATTAATAATGACCTTCGATTCTCAAAAATATGAGATCAACTTTATTCTTAAAAGTAAATACATATTTAATTATTATTTTGTATTGCACAGATATTGTTGCCGGCTTTTCGGTGTAGGTACTTATGTTAAGATAAAACCAATCCATATCTAAAGTTTTCACAAATGGTAATGAACACAATTATTCGGCGCCTTTTTTGCTAATTACGACGATGAACATCTGGTCAAGCCGTTTGGAATTCCTGGGAAAAAAACTAGTTTTTCTATAGTAAAAGTGCATTGACACATTAAAAACAATTAGACCGTTTTATTGTAAGTATAGGTATGTGCGAACAAGGATAAAACTGGAATACATTCATAATAATTAAATAAGCTGCAATTGGAATTTTAATTATGTATGTATTATAAATAATACATAGGAAATGGGTACCTACCTTATGTACAGGGCGTTTCCAAAAGTTTTTCCGAATGATTTTTTTTTCTTTGGAGTCATTCAAAGGCTTTTGTTTACGCTGTGCCAATTAAAAAAATAAATACACTCTGGTTAGTGCATTTTTGTAAACTGCCGCAACACACTCTAAATTTTTCAATTAATCGAATGTGAACGTGTCGCACAAAATTCAAATTTCAAGTGATGTGAACGCACTTCAATTAATTAACCTCACTCTTGTGTTGTCAACGGTTGTTATGTTACACGTGCTTCTGGCCGGCTATAACCTA
The DNA here is from genome assembly GCA_036326145.1 of Rhagophthalmus giganteus. NCBI lineage: Eukaryota > Metazoa > Arthropoda > Insecta > Coleoptera > Rhagophthalmidae > Rhagophthalmus > Rhagophthalmus giganteus. The sequence continues at coordinate 19,633,039 of JARFJA010000036.1, read as the reverse complement.
TTAAAACGATGGCAAAACAATTCAAGTAAGTTTTGCTTTGCACACTAAAATTTGACGATTGCAATTAAATTAATTTTATGAAACAGATCTTTGCATCCCTTGAAGTTCTTTCGGGACCATTTAAATCACGAAGTCCGCCCGGACGGCCGGCAGCTAACGAAATTTCGACCGGTAATAATTAACGCGGGCTCGATAAACACGGCAGACGGATCGGCTTTGGTGCGAATTGGAAAAACAACAGTCATATGCGGCATCAAAGCGGTAATAATGTTGTGCTTTTCGCTGTATTCTATTTACTTAAATTCGAATTATAACCGATAGGAATTGTGTCAACCGAAACCCAGCAATCCCGACCACGGTTTCCTAATTCCGAACGTGGATTTGCCACCTTTGTGTTCGTCAAGTTTTAAACCTGGACCTCCGAGCGATACTGCCCAAATCTCGACACGTTTCGTGGCCGATGTTCTGGAAAATTCTGGATGTATCGATTTGAAAGATTTATGCATTGCTAAAGAAAAGCTCGTTTGGTGTTTGTACGCCGATATAATCTGTCTGGATTATGACGGATCGATAATAGACGCCTGTTTACTAGTTTTATTAACGGCACTTAAAACTGGTGAGTTCCAATATTTATATAAATCGTTGTAATATTACGTGATTTGCAGTTAAGTTGCCGTATGTGGAATATAATGCAGCAATCGATGCAAAAATTGTAAATGAAGACGAAAGGAAATCGTTGAAAATCTATAACACCCCCGTATCGACGACTTTTGCAATTTTTGAAGAGTAAGTGACTCACATGCGTAATTGATTAATTTCACTAAGGTTTTGTTTTCACTAGTAATATAATTACGGATCCTACATTTGACGAAGAGGATTTATGCACAAGTTTGGTAACGGTAGTCGTTAAAGACGACGAACTTTGTTCTGTTCATAAACCAGGAGGTAGTCCAATAAGTCATGAAAAATTAATACAATGCATAGAAGACACTAAAAAGCATTCTAATTTATTAAGAAATCTCATAGAAACAGCTATAAATAAAGAAGACGAATGAAGATTAAACATCTAAACCGTAAAAGTAATTTATTTTTGCCTTGTAAAAATGCAAATATGAACGAAATGTGTATGGGCTCTCATGTGCAAGGGGATTTCAGTAACGTATAAGATCTCACACTGATAGACAAGTGTACCGCTTCACCTGATAGTTTGAATTTATTCGAACTTTAATTTGCAAAAACGCTTTAAATAAGTAATTTTATTGGAAACAGTTTTCATGTAGTTAAAATAAATTAAAATCTATCTATTTATATACATTTTGTTAGATTTGAAAATTTAAGCAAACACCATACTAATTAAGATCTGTTCCGATAAATGTGTAATATTTATAATTTCTCCACGAGTTTAATACGTTTTAAAGTCACCTGAATTTATATTAGTGTCCAATCGCAATCTGAAGAAACTTAAAAATTAACTGCGATATATTTTTATTTTAAAGCATAAATTTGTATCTTGGTACACCAGCAGGTTGTTATTAAAGTTTAAGCAAGGATCAAAAATAGGGTGAACCGAATATCAAATTTGACTTAAATCAAAAGCGTACGATTAAGATTGTGAAAGCAGTTCTTTCTTTCATTTATTCACTTAAACGATTAACTAACTGGTTGTTAACCAAGACCCAAAATATCGACACTTTAGAATATACTAAGTGTGTTCTTTATTTTTTCGGACAAACATTTTCTATTCGATCTATAATTTTCAAAGTGGATCTTCCTCATTTTTTGTTCGAATAAAATATGTACATATTAGGTGAATATGATTTTGTTTCTCAATAAAAGGCGATAAGTCCATTTCTGTGTAGTGGAAGTTATTACCTATACTTCTCGATAAGTTGCAACTATTAGATTTTTATCGTTTATGAATATGAGCGTTTAAAGAAAAATATTTTTTTGCGCAATACTTATTACTCTTAACCGCTTAATACACAGCTCTGTGACATACATGGACAGCGTTTACTTGCAGAATTGTGACACCACGTGTTCTGTTCGTTGAAATAGGATTGAAAAAAAATTATTTTTTTTACCCCGAATTAATAAAAATATTGTGCATTAAGTGGTTAAAATATGCAACAATCTAAATTTAAAAATATTCAAGGGAAATCAAAAGTTTACTTTTTTTATAAATCAACTTCTATATTTATTTCAAATACTTTTTAACAGGCATCAATTCATACACGTCAGTGTTCATTTACACATTTCAATATATTAATGTGTTATTTTCATTTTGCCATAGATTTTCGGTTGCATTTTTAGGTGGCACATCAATTTTTTTTTGTATTAATGTATTTTTGTAGGGGGACATATTATATTTAGAATTATACCTACACATAAAAACCAACACAGCTTTGAATTTGTTATATATATAATATATATATATATATACCATACAAATTTTAGCTCAACACCTAACATTTCTAAAAATGCAAAAAATGAAGTTATTAAATCTGCTTTTGTTTTACTGTTTCGAATTATGATGGATATACATGAATTAGAATAGTATTGCCAAACAATTATTAAAACATGTAGGTATATTACAAGAAATGCTATATAACGTATACGCATTTGACATACATTATTACAAAATACAACGCACCAGGTTCGATAGAGGTACAAAATTAAAAATGGAACACTAAAGATGCCTATACAAATATTATACAATGTAATAACCTATTTTTTCAATGAAGACAATATGCCATCACATTCCAACAGGGATTCCTTTAGTACTATTAAATATATCACCAAAATTAAAAGAAATTTTTTGAAGAAAATATCTTAAAATTATAGCTTATCTAAATACTGTATGTACACGACTAATATGGTGTACAGTTTCTCTGTAAGCAGTGAAAAATCTGCTTGCCAAGATGACCAGATTCGGTTACAATTTGGAAATTGCTTGTTACCACATCTAAAAAAATACACAACCATAGTTTTTACAGTTAAAAAGCAAATACCTAAGCGTTATTCAATAAATAAATTTGCAAAATTGACATAGAATGTAAATTTGAAGCCCAAAAACATTTACGCACGCCTTTCACCGTTATTTTTTTAGTGTGGTTTATTAACCACATGTACCATTTAAATCCTCAACTGTAGTGCTTTTGAAACTTACAATTAGTATAAAATTTTAATTTACAATGTCTTCAACTATTATATTTATTTGTAACGATATTTACGACTACTTATATAACTAATGCACTTAGTGATGTCTTTACAAACATAAACAAATAAAATAAGTTAAAATAACTAAAACCACCACTACAACGTATATACAAATATAGTAATATTAAAAGAGATAAAATGACTTAAAAAAAAACTATACAATAAAATATACTGCTTGCCATTTTGCACAAATTGCACGTCCGATATATCCTGTCAAAGTTGGGCAGCTTTTTTATCAGACTCAAAGAAGAAAAACTCGAAAACGAAAATTATAATTAAAATTCAGTCAGTAACACATTTAGGCCTTACAAGTTTAAAACGTTTGTTTTTAATTTACACATTATATTTTGGTCTGTTGTGAAAAAAACCAAGACCCTGTTAAATATTACTTGATGACATAATAGGTAAAAAAACATTTCCGGTAATTTTGGATAGAAAATATTTTCGGTAGTAAAAAACAATAGATTAAACAAAATAGTCTAATATTTACAAGTTTTAAGATTGATCTTTCAACGAATTTAACTGGAAATGAAAAGTCAAACTTTATTTAAAAAAGTATGAATAATTAAGTTATGTAGGTGTTCTCTGACAAGTTTAGTTGTAGGCTAGGTATGCAATTTATTTATGGAACACTATTTTCTCGTATAAATAGATAATTGTTTATTTACAAATATTTTTGATACTCATGTACATAAAAGAGGGAAATTAATAATAGTAAAAACGATAAGTTTAAAGACTAGAAACATCACAGATCAAAGACGAAACACGAGAATCAAAGAAGCCAATAATATTTCCAAAACTGAGAAAGACATTTAATAACATCAATAAAAGAAGGAAGCGATAATGTTTTTAACTGCTCAATAATGTGGTATTATCGTTGCATGTTATTAATGACAAAATATTAAAATACAACTTATTAGATCTATGCTGTTTAATATCTTTTTAATTCAATATCGATAAATTTAAAAACTACCATAAGCATAGTTGAAAAGCGATGATAAAAATTACACGATATTTCATTTAAGAAAACAGAAGTGTTTGAATAAAAAATATTAAAAATAAATAAGGCTCAAATTTATAAACGAAACTCGTTCTCAACTGCTACTTGAATAATATTCTACTTTGTTTTTGATAATCAATAAAATCATGAATAGGAATTGCACTACCTAGTTGTTTGGAGTTTGAGATGAGATTAACGTTAAAAACAAAGAAATGAAGACCAGATTCAATAGTTTAAAAATTGTTACTTAAATGAATTCTCATACAAATTAATAGAGAAAATTAAAAATAAAATACCATAAAATAATTCCACCCAAAAAGACTAGATCATCAATGTTCTAAAAAATTCAACAATCGAAATGGAGTCTGGGTTTTTTTCATGACAAAGTTCTCAAAACTGTACATGAAATATATAAAATAATTGCAAAGTCTACATGTGGGTTTTTATCACACTTATTAATATCTACATTATGAAAATGCTGTATTTCCTCACGCGACTTTACAACCATAAGATGTTTTACGAATCATAGGTGGTCTAAATGTTGGGCAAATTAAACTCTATACTTAGAAGTAACTAAGTATTCTATAAGTTTCTAATTTGGCACTAATAAACTCTTATTGTTTAATATGAAGTTAGTTTATGTTGAATTCATTAACGTGACACTAACTTTTAATGTGCCCGAGCATTTCAAAAACGGCATAATTCTACTATAAGATAAAAGATGTTAATATAACTACAATTTCTATAAAGTTAAAATTCAATCAATTCCGTTCAATTTCACACAATTTCCGTCTCTCATCAAAAAAATATTAACAACGCTAAAATATTATTTTAGTGTTGCATAAGTATTAAAAAGTTCAGCTAAACCAGACATTAACCAGAAGCGGATAAATCGGTTTATTATATTTTAATTTGATTTACCGTAATTATGGTTTTTGAAAAGTTCGGTATTTTTAGGAGTATATTCTGTAATAAATCTAATTTTTATAGGGCTGTAAGAAAATTAACAACTAATCACGATTGAGATTTTCACATGTTTCTTCCATGATAATAACATGTTAACAGGCCTGTAAAAATAACAGATTTGTTACAGAATCGACTCATTAAACTAACCCAAATTAACAAATGTTCTACAGTGAGAAGCCTTAAATAACAAGTGAAACAAAAACTGCGACTACTAATCCTCCTATAAAGAAATAATTATTGCAAATAACATATTGCCAAGAAAGTTCAACAGCATCTTTCAGATCTGCTTTGAATTCAACACAGTGCACAGTTAAAAGAATTCCAATTTTTTTCCATGCAGGAACAACTGTGCAAGACAATACAGTATTTGAGATCAAGATATCTCGTATAAGATATATGTAACAACTAAATTGCCATCTTATTATATTTGCATCGATAAATACTAAAATATTGGGCAGTTTCTGTTAGAAGTACTAATTTGTATGAAGGTAAAAAAATAAATTATAACAAAAAGCCTAATTGTCGTTATTGTTGGGAATCGGATGCGTTGGATCTTCGGCGAACCTTCGCAGCAATGTTTTGAGTTAAGTTTTTTTGCTGTTGGTTCAGGCAAAGTTGCTGGTACTGTTGCAGTTGAGCTTGTTTTTGAAGTGTGAACTGGAGTTGTTGCTGATTTGATAGTGAACTCATAGGTGCACTTGATGGCAGCGTTACTTGAGCTGCAGCTACGAATATTCAGTTTCAGTCTTCTTGTAAATATTAATTGAAAAAAAAAGTGTAAACACGTTCAACGAAATTTAAAACTGTCAAGCATGCATTAATGTAAAACGGATCGTTTCGAATAATAAAAATTACGCACAATAATTACTCATTTCTTTTAACTTATCACAAAAATTAATTATCATTTAGTATTAAAATGAAATTGTAGCTCATTCAACTGACTTGCATTTGGTGTAGCCATCTTAATAGTTATTGGCGTTCTTTGCACACCTCGTGCTGTTATGCTTTGTTGAATACCAGCTTGCTGCATTCTAGGCCTTTGCAATGGTGTCAGTAATTGAAATTGTTGGCCTCCTTGAGAAAGTGTCACTCCTGTTGGTCCTGCAGCTCTTAAATTTTGCTGATTCAGTCCTTTTACGCCCGACGTGACTAGTTGGGCTACACAGAATAAACATATTAATAAAAACCCTCTAATTATTATTTTAGTTAATAAGAACGTAGAAGTAATTCTTTTCAATTAAGCACAACGAAAAGTAAAAAGAATTTAATCGATTTGGAAAACAAATCAATTACAACAATGAGGTTTTTCTTTACTTAATAATACTTAAGTATTAATAATTACTTACATAGTGTCTATGAGAAACGATTACAGTGATGAAAAGAAAGTTAGATTTATACTTGAACAATAAAATTGTAGACTATCAAAAGTTATTCCCAATTAGATAACTCTCAAAGTTTTTTCAAATTTTATTCTTTAAAAAAACAACAGCTCTTGCAAGTATATTTGATTACAGCGTATAATAAATTAAGGAAAAGCAAAGGCCATACCCCGGGTAAGCATTGGAAATGTGCTTTTGCTCTGATTTAGCTAATGTTTTTCTCAAAGGTCCATTTTGATACATGTTTAACTTTAGCTCTCTGATATTAGCTTTCAAAAATTTGTTTTTCGGGAAAAAAAAACATTTCTCAGAAACTATTATCGTGAATCTGCAGGACATGTACTGTAGAGGTACTAAAAGCTCATCAGTGGTATTTTTTTTGGGGACTCTCCATGTATAGCAAATGAGGAAAATAGAAAATATTACATTGGAATAATTTTAAAATATAGCTTATAGTCAGGGGGTGGGAGGGTATAAAGGATATAACAGGTAAATATTTGAATAAGTTCGTCACTTGAAGTCTATAACGGTCTGCTACATATTATAGGATGTTCAGGAAATGGTGGAGAATCACTCAGGAGCATATAAACCATGTCAAAATAATGCCACAAGTTCTTATAAATTTTTTTCCCACAGCACTTCTTTGTTGAGATATTCACCCTTAAAGTTGAAAAATAAAAATCAATCTTTTTTAAATAAGATTTTTATTTTTCGTTGAAATTTAATAATCTTCGGTATGCCTGCGTAATAAATTAAGGCCTTTAAAACTTTAGATGAGCGAGAGATACACCACCCCTAACCACTCTAACCCCAAATAATTTCAAAAGTTGAAATGTTAGATATTAGTTAATATCTCGATAAGGAACTGCCTTTAGTACCTCTACAAGTACCGTAGATTCGCGATAAGTTTCTGAAAAAAATTCTTTTTAAAGTATGAATTTTTGGTAGCTTGGACCTTTGAGAATAACATTAGCCAAATCTAAACAACAGCACATTTCTGATTGACTATCGTTTCTAAAACTATATCTAGTAAACCTAAATTATCTTCTCAATAAATAAGAAGATAGACTTATATAACAAAAGGTACATTACCTAGATTTCCAGGTGCGGCGTTTGTCAGAACCACTGTAGGGCTCGCGACTGACGTCACCAAAGTGGTTGCGGTCTGTTGAGTGACACTAGTGGCAGTTGCGGTGGCAGTTGTGACGGGAAGCGAAACGATAATACTTGCAGGATGGCCTTGAATTGTACCTGCCGACGAAACGTTCAGAGACAACGATATGGGCTGAGAGAAGCCTGGCAGTTGCACTTGCACATTTTGTAAGCCCGACAAATTCTGCAGCGGCGTAAAATTTAAGCTTTGTACATTTATTGTTCCGGTGTTCTGTGGGGGCGGACTGGATAAGGGAGATATCACGCTTTTCGGGGATTGCACTGTGTATTGGGCCTTTGGACTCTGCGCCGAATTAGGAGACGTTCCGCTAGTACCGGCTAGTTTTTCCAACAGTAACGAGCTCGTGTTTGGACCTACGATATCGGGTCGATCGGCTGCAGGTGTGCCGACAAGCAGTGCCGAAAGTGCTGACTTGTTGTCGCTCGAATTAGGCGTTATAACTCTTTGATTAACTACTTGTTTAATAGGTACACTTGAATAATTTGTTTGTGCAAAGTTGGCGTTAGCAGACGTTAATGTCACTGTCTGAGAAACTTGAGTTAAATGAGAACTTAAATCAGATAAATTCATTCTGTTATTATTATTCACTGTAATAAGGTTACTATTATTAAGCACACGTGCATTAGGTACATTAGATAAAGTCATTTTGCGTCCTATCAATTTTTGGTTAATAGTCTGTAATTGTTGTGACATGAGCGAAACACCTGACGTACTATTTATAGCGTTCACTACTGCTGCACTCGCATCACTATTTATATTACTTGCAGGAGAACTATTTAAAAGATTGATAATTGCCGCATTGCTGCTGACAGATGCAAGTTTTTGTTGCTGTTTTGCATTTGCTGTATATGTAAATAAGACGAATAAATGATAAACTAAATAACAATATAGATGACAATACCTGCTGCTTGAAATTGTTGAGCGGAATTCATCAATTTTGTAGCTAGAGCATTTATTTCGATCTCGGGACTCGAAAGCTTCGACTGATTACTCTGCACTTGCGCTTGCTAAAATTTTTATTTTACAATAACGCATATACAATAATAAAGGAAATATACCAAAATTGGGACAGAAGAATTTGGTATGCTTTGACTTTGTTGAACTAAAGTGATCCCCGATCCAACGGTACCGTTAACTAAAGGCATCACGCACGGTTGTGTTGGTAAATTTTGTCCCAAGTGTGTCAATTGTTGTTGGGCTAAATTAACCTGTGCCGTATGTTGAGCCTGCATCTAAAGATTTTTTACACAAATGATCTACCAACAAAAAATGAATATATGTACCTGAGCTTGAGCCTGTGCAAGAGCGATTCGGTCTCTATATCCTTGACCTAAACCGTACTTAATTTTAACAGACTTTCTACCCCCTTCTGTGAAGATTTCTGTAAATTGTTGAATGTATCTGTTGGCGTGCGCCCTTGTTCCCAATGAAAATCTACATGCGACTCCATTGCGTTCACCCTTTTTATGATCTCTATCGAGGTATAATTCGCCTAAATATTCAGAGTTCGACGGTCTTTGAAGTATCGATAGTTTGATATGATACACTCTGTATTTTCCTTTTTCTTTCGAAGGCATATCTGTTTCTAAAACGTACTCTTCTATTAATTGTGGGAAACAATCGCCGGTTTCCTTAGGACGCTCGAAAGCTTTAAATTCGTTAATTGTAACACCTTGAGATGGTGGGCTAAGCGAGGCAGCTTCCAAATTAGGTACAGGAATAGATTTAATTTCGTCGTGAGCTTTTTTGGCGACTTTAGAACTAAGGGATACGCCAGTCTTTGGTTTACTCCGCAATCTTGTAATATAATCGAACAATTCCAAACCAGGCCTATGTGTAAATTGGTCCAATTTCCTCTTGCGATTTACCGTAACTTGAGAGAATTTACGTGCCGTACGCCTTAACCTGTGGGTATTTAGAAGTTGTCGAGTGTGATTTAATTTGCTTTGCGTTTCACATATGGTAGGGTCAGGATCTAGACATATGATGGGGTGTTTGGCCATGAGTATTTGACTTTCTAATTGTTGCTTTTCTTCCATCCCCCAGTCTACCTTATCTTCCATTATCGTATTTATATCAGTTAAAACGCTCTAAAAATTAAAATGTCATGCAAATCGTACAAAAAAAAAAGTTACCTGTAATGACGGTTTAAGTAGTACATGATGTATATCACATTTAAAATGAGGATACGACTGTCTATAATCCCTAACCTCTGCAATAATACAACCGCTATAAAATAAAAAGTTAAAGTCATTTTCTAGTAAGTCCACGAAAAATGCCGGCAATTCTTCATTATCGATACACCTAAGTAGTTCGTCTTCTTCGTAAGGCCACTGTCTTGTTTCGAGCATGTTGGCAGTATCGTCAAAGACGGGCAATGTCATATCTGAAACTATATCGGTACGAGGAGTTCCACGAAAAGCTAAGGAGTAGCCCTTGTTCCCTGGGTACAAATTTACAATTACAGTATTCAGTCTTTCCTGAGCTACCAACTTTTCTAATAAGAGCGAGTTCTTCTTCAAACCCTAAAAATGACCTACGTCAGTATTTCTGCAAAGAACCCAAAATTTTTTGGCTAGTAATTAATTTTGTAGTTCATTAATCACAAGTTAGTAATGATGCAAAAATAACTTTAGATACCGTGTAGTAAGTGTGTTATAACACCTAAATAGGTTGTTGATTAATTTCAATAACATTTTTAGAAAAACCTATACCAAACATGTCGATATGGAGGACCCAGAAGTCAATCAGTGTAAGTCATTATTGTCCTCTGCCATTCGATTTATGTAGTGTAAGTCCAATATCAATGTTTATACTTTTGGTGGGCAAATCATTGACGTCACAGGACGTTTTTTAACCGAAAGTATGAACATTGAGATGGGAGTTATATTATATAAATCACCGATTAACTTCTGAGCCATCTATATGTCGAGCCTGATAGGCTTATTGTGCTCAAAGAAATGCGAAAGTGTGCCGTGAAAAGAAGTCGAGATATATAACACTAAAACCAGGTATCATTTACACATTTGTTAAGTAACACAGTTACTTAATATTTAATAAAATTAAACATATTTTAAACAGAATTCACAATAGATTATTGTCAGATTGAGTAATTTCAGATTATTTATGGCTCATTATTAAATCTCTTTATGTCCAGAGGTACGAGTCCAGAATTCATACAAAAGATTGACGATTTCATTTCGTTAAGTCACTTGAATCAGAATTTAGTAGACTCAAACGGATTAACTTTGATTTAACTCTTTTAGAATATTTTGTGTTACTATATTTAAAAACTCTGTGCATACCATAAACGATTTAAGAAAAAGCATTATATCAGACAATGCAAGTTAATCGACGAAACTATGCCAATAAATTTTTTCGAAAATATGGAAAGGCATATTAATTTTTTTATTACGTTGATAAGTGGATGTACCACCTCCAGATGCTTCTCCCCTTTTGGCTCTCCGTAATCTGGACCATCTAGATCTTTCCAGTCACCACAGTTCGATACGTGGCCCGCACTCACTCCCTCCACATATTTATGTTTAAATGTTAAAGGTTAATATTTTTAGTATCATTTGTAATAAACTTCAGTTGTTTCACTTTTCTTGCTTCAATCAAAAATTGAAAACCTAATTTTTATTTTTTAGATTTATGTCCGACAATGAGGATAAAATATCAAATGCACAATACACATTAATTAAACCAAAACATGCCTTTATTTTTCCACGGCCAACCGAGACCGAAAAACTTTTCGGACACTCGTTACAATGTTTAAGTTGAAGTCTACCCTATTTATTTTTATTTAAAAAAATATTTAAACATCTACTTTAATCTAGAACTCTTCCACTTTAAGATTGGAATTGTCATCGATCATTATAATTTTCTTTAAATGCAATATTTGTCTATTTCTTTTTAATTCCACAAAGAAAAACGGTTAAAAATTCTTTACAACTCCTACTAGATGTAGGTACTTGCCACAACTTAAAACCTCCCTTGCAACATTTTTCAAATTTCTCTTACAGTTAAAACACGACAAAATAAGAACTGTTTTAAAACATTTCAAACTCGTACTATACAATCGACAGTCCCAATCTTAAAGTAGAAGACCTCTAGTATATGCATATTTAGTTCAGTATTCTAAATCATTTTTATTTTAATCCATTCATGTAACGCTTTTTGCACCGCTTACTTATTTGTTGCCAGCGCCATCTGTGAAAAATATTTAGATAAACAGTATGCATTATTAATTTAATAACTGTTTAGCTGCTTTATAAAATGTTTATCGAATAAATTTTATGTAAATTACGATTTTTTACCGAACAAAATATTTAATACACCCTCATTGTAATTATAAAAATATCGATTGGTTCCGTTAAGATGATTACATAATACCATTATTGTTCACTTTAAGTTTTTTTGCACTAAAAGTACCTATTTAATAAATAGATTTAAAATAGCTCAGTTGCATAAAAGTTTGGGTACCACTGGTGTCTAACATTCAATTTTAAACCAAAATAAAAACAAGCATTTTACACCTGCTTTTCATTAATTTTCCTCACAATAGGTTATTTCTAAATAACTATTAATTTAACAATCGATAACCTATTTAATTATTATTGCTTATTAAGTAAGGATCTATGAATGTGGTAAAAAATTCGACACCGCACATTTTAAGAATGAACCATTGCAATAAATGTACATTCACATAAAATACTTACAGTACAATTTTGATTAGGGTCCCAAAGATGCTCTTGTTCGTGTAGTTCCCTTAACCTTGCGAATATGCAGAAAGTAGGTTTAGCAGTTACAAGTTCGGTCGGTTCTGATTCCTGGGGGCGAGGTGCAGGTAAGGAGGAACGACTAATCTTTGCTTTCTTAAATGTACGCTAAAACAGTCGATTACACGCTAAATTCCTGAACTACATCGAAAACTTACTTCACCCTCCTCGCATGCAGCCTCCAGGCTTTGCATCGTTGGCGTATCTCGGTTTCAACATTCAGTTGACCACATATTAGTTCACATGTAAGTTCAATATCGATAATCCACATAAACACTAGAAATAAATCTATTCTTAAAATTGTTAAAACAACAACTTAATATTAATACTATAAAAGTGAATATATAATAAATTTAAAAGTAGAACAAACAAAAATACTTTTTATAAACGTTGTAACCGAATATAAACAAACACCTATTGCGTTTCCGTTTAATTTTACTTAAAACATGATTTTAAATGATTTTGACAAGTAGTTTTGAAAATGACAACCCTTTTAACAATCAAATTTAAGGGTTATAACGGCAAAACAAATAGTTTCTGTCTACTTACCCTAATTTTTAATAAACTACATGCAATAGCCTTTTTACATGTTGCACGTTTATTTTGAATGAACACATAGGTAATCATATTTGTGTGGACAAGCATACGGCCGCAAGGGTAAAACCTAACCCCTATTTACAATCAAAATATTTTACGAATTCCAAAGGATATACAGACAGCGACACAAATGAGTTGTATTTATACCAAAAATTCTCCGTTTTCAGTAAAATCTTCTGATATTTTTCGGTATTTTTGAGAAATTTTAGAAAAACCCAGTTTACAAACACACTAGATGCCCATTGCGGACATCTACCGGTAAAACTTTCCTTACCAATGAGTAAACGTTTAACTTTAGCGCTCTTTTTAAATTAATTTTTTTACCAGTTAAATATTTATTTTGTTTCTCATATTTACTAAGTAAAACCTTCGTAATTTTAACGTATATTTACAATTTTTTTTTGTTCGAAATGTTATAAATTTAAATTAATTAAAAGTATTTTATTTTTTACATTACGTGATTAAATATAGCAATTAAGTGTAGGTATAAAATGTATTCGTATCTATTAAAAAATTGTAGATTACTTTACGTTCCTGATAATTGGCGTTTTACTGGCTTTTATTAATGATGTTTTGAGAATTAAATTACTTCTCAGTTAATGGCGTAGGTGTTTACCATTTCTTTTTCATGAATGTGGCTCTTACACCCTGGAAATATGTAAGTATAGGTACTTTTATATTATATTTTTAGCGATGATGATTCTGTTTCAATATTTAAGTAATTAAACTGGCGAATACAGTTTTAATGAAGAGTTCGTCCCTAATAATCTGCCGTCCTTAACACGTTGACTGTCACGGTACTTTTCAGGATACCGGTGTAAAAAGCCAATTTGATTTAATCATATTATATTATTAAAAATTCTAATTATATTACATAGTAATCATCAAAAAGCATATAGAATGTGTTTTTTACGTCTTTCTTGAATGTGTTGTTTTATAATTATTTTTATAATCAAATTATAAATACCTCAATATGAATAAGAAAGGACCACTTACTTGATTTTTTATTCTCTTCCCTGAGGCTATCAGAAACAAAATAAAATGTATTTTTTGGTAATTATAACGGTATCTAAAATTACTATGAAAATGACTCCAAAATACACCCTGCAATTTATTAATTGATGTATTAATCGGTTCCTGTATTCTACCAGAGCGCTTGATCGAAGAAGTCTATTTGAACAATTATTGTGAAGTAACTTTTACGTTTGTATGCTACTTCATAACTAAATTAGAGTTTTATTTTTTGTTTCTTTGTCTGTAATTTTAGATGACGTCTATTTTAGTTTTCAAAGAACATTTTGGATTTTGGGTAAACCGTCGAAATTTTCGAGATAATTTGTTAGTGATTTAATCAGTATTTTATTGACAATGTTGTTTATTAAATAATGTTAATTATTCAATTTATTTGAATAGAAAAACATTTGAAACTCTTATCTGCCAGTTTTTCTCTCAATTTTGCAATATTTTGACTTCGTAAAAACTGTGTCACATACGTACGTTACTAAAACGAATTCAGTGAAGACGATTATAATAATTATACACGTAAAATGGTGCTCAACTTATAAGATTATTATCAATATTTATTAACAACTTTGATGAAGGGTAGATAAACAGACATCACATGCAAGGTTTAGTTTCATCATTTTATACCTCAGCATAGTTTCATAATCACCACAGAACTGCGTAATTTTTTTTAAATAAAAACCTTAATTTTGAGTAACATTCCTACATTTTCAATTTATAATAACAACAATATTGGTATAATTTTATTAAAAGCGATCCATCGCATGCGCCAACCTTTCTCTGCAGATATTTACATCAGTTTAATTTCTGCCTCGCGATGGGCCTTGCAGAAACGTTCTTAATCGGGCTCTGTCTAAACGTATCCTGTCGTCCTGAAACCAAATTCGTTTCCGAAGATTTTCAGGCGTTCCATAATGAAAATGTGTTCCAGAAATCGTTGTATTTCAAACGTTTGGAAAACGAACTGCGCGACGAACATTTGAACATCGCAACGATACAGGTACCTTAGAAATTATTTGCAAAATATCGCGTTTCCTTCAAAAACGTTTATTTTAGAATGGCGCCCTCAGTCGTGCAGATAAAATAAATGGCATTTGGGCCGGAAAAGGGCCGCTTTCGATGTGATCGCTTTATTGCAGAAAATCTATCGCTTCAACTATACGGTGATTTTGCCGAAAGAGAACAGTTTGGGCTCGAAGAATACGGGAATTTTTGGATTAATATACAACAAAGTAAGTTTGCTTTTTAAACCTGATAAATATATGTTAAAATATCAATTTTGATTTCAATTTTTACTCTTTAATCCGTTTTACCATCAAATCAACACAAGAACAGAACCGATTTTGATGAAACTTTTTAAAAATGTTTGTTATACTGAATTATTTGAAATCAAAAACATTGCGGTTGACGCACTGTGTCATTTGTGTTGTTTAAACAATTATTGCAACAAATAACGACGGGGTGTTTAGGAAATGGTAAAAAATCTTTCGGAAACATATGAACTACGTCAAAATAATGCTACAAGTTCCTATAAATGTTTTTTTCCTAAAGCGCCCCCCCCCCACCTGTTGAGATATTCACTTTCAAAGTTGAAGAATAAAAATCATTTTTTTTAAATAACATATTTATTTTTCGTTGGAATTTAATAAATTTTTGGTTTACGTACGTAATAAATTAAGATGTTTAAAATGGCATAGTAGGTTTTTCGATATCGTCTCGGGGGAATCAGAAATGCGCAATCCTTAATCTTTCCAACCCAGACATATTTCAGAGGTTTAAGCTGATAAGTGTTTTCCCCAGTTATCTTAGGATAAAAAGGTAACATTTATGGAAACTTGTGATGTTATTTCGAGGTGGTTTATACGTTTCCGAGAGATTTTTACCATTTTCTGTACCTTGTATTTTTTGTAATAATTGTTTAAACAGTTTATTTAAGTGCCTCAACCGGAATGATTCTGATTTCGAATAATATAGCATAGCATGTATTTCAAAAAAAGTTTCATCGAAATCGATTCTGTTCTTGTGAGTTTCGAAGTTTTCACGATTTTTCGACTATATTTATTCGATTTTCGGTTGCACTAATTTTCGTTATTTTTCTGAAAAACCATATGGAGTTCTCCTCGTTTACTAGCAAGTATTATATTGATGCCCTTGTAAACTGTTTTTTTTTTATTATTAGGTATACAATCTGATAAAAATAAGTTCAAGTAAATAATGGGCGAAACAAAATATTTTGCCTTGGTGCTGCTTAACAGCGATGATTTTCAGATTTCTTGATGTCTAGGACATAATAAAATTAGGAAAGTTTCTTCCCAATTATTAATCTAAATAATTTTACAAACCAAAGTTCTATTAGGAAAAACTCAGTTGCCTACCATAAATGGGAAAAATCCGTTTTTTTGTATTTTTTACAATTTTGTTTTCATATTAACTATTATTGGGGATTTATATAGGTTATATTATACCCCTTGATATTGGGAAACGCTTTATATTTTTATTGGGAAAAGTTCACTATTATTACAAAATTATAAAAATATTATAATTTTTGATTACGAAATTGCTTTAGAATATCAGATTACTAATATAATTTTGTTTTATATTGGTTGCTGTTGTGTATGTACCTATAAGATTTTTGTTGGTGTTTTATAAATTAAATTTATAGATTTCTCGTCAATACAATATAAAATTATATTCAACTTTCTATTTAACGTTACCTATAAGTAGTTTGTTTTGGATAAAATATTTACAAAAATAACATATCGTATATTTGAAATCTTTTCAACGAACAATAGGTTTAATTACGTTTTATAGAGCATGCGAAAACGGTAACAGGTACGCCATACACATAATATCTATAGATGGTAATTGCGTGATAATAACTTTTAATGTATTTTACATGCAACACACATTTACGTAGTTTGATCAAACATTTTTAAAATACGACGTTTATGACATATATTAGGCGTCCGACAATTATTATTAATCCTTATATTATAATTTTGTTTGTAACACGTAATACCAGTGGGGTCGTTATTAACCCCAAAGCTCTGTTTAACATTTCGTTGTGGCCGTTGTCCAGTTTTTGATTTTTGTGGCTCTAAATACTTGACCTACAGGATAAATAAATTTGTTTTTTAAAATTGACTATAGCTTATCCAAACCTATATGCAATTCACGTCATCAATAAAAGGTTACTAAATGATGACGTTTCGCACAGTGCTGTCACCTCGTAACTCGTATTTTTACAGTTCTAATAAATTGTAGTCTTTCTTTATACCATCTAATATGTGCGCAAGTAAATCATCTATAGAATATGTCACTTTAAACCGAATTACAAATAAACAATCTAGTAACTTTTTATTGATGACGTGGACATCATATAGATTTGGATAAGCTATACGTTGTTAATTATTGTCTTCGCGGTAGTCAGATTCGTTTTCAGAATCGTATTCTGATTAAATCTTCATTTTCGTTTTCTAAATGATCGAAAGAGTTTTCGTAATAATTTTCATTATCACTTTCAGTTTCTTCAATCCACTTTGGCATCGTTTCTTCTTCACCTTTATCATTTATGCTAACAGAACTTCTTTTAGCCATGATTACTCAATGATTGAGCAGAACTTATAAACAGCGAATTTTCTGATTTTCCAATAAACACAAGGAAAAAGAGGAAATACTGTGAATTGAACCAAGCGTATTTTTTGTAGACACGAGAATAGTAAAATAATAAATAATTTCAAAACTTTACAGAAGGCCGACCTAGGAGCAGCCTTCTTACCAATAACATCCACGTATTGGCAATACGGGCACTTTGCAGCTACTTTAGATGTCGGAGAATGGGTCGCGGTACTTAAAAGGCCAAAGGAATCGGCAAGCGGTTCCGGCCTATTAGCACCATTCGATGCCAAAGTATGGATTCTGGTATTAATATCGGTGGTAGCCGTTGGACCTGTTATATATCTTATCATATCGGCCCAATTCAAAACTGGATTAATCCAAGAAGTCCGCAAAATTTCGTTTTCGGATTGTGCGTGGTTTGTGTACGGAGCTCTCTTGAAACAAGGAACCACATTGACACCAATATCCGGTCTGTCCAAATATGTATTAAACGATCACTGCGCCTATATCTACTAACAGTCAGTTTTAGATACCACCAGGTTACTGCTCGCCACTTGGTGGATATTCATAACAATCCTAACAGCGTTCTACACGGCAAACTTAACAGCTTTTTTGACGTTGTCCGAGTTTACGCTCCCAATTAAAAATCCGAAAGATATTGCCACCAAACGGTTTCCGTGGGTCGCTATTTCGGGCGGTATGATAGAAGAAGCCTCTACTAACGTAACAATTATAATATAATTACCTGTATTCGGCCCCGATAAAGTTACCTAATTAATGCCCCGTTTTTAGAAATTGGAAGAACTGTATACGACATTGAAGGCGTCCCAAAGAAAATTTGTTAAAGAAGACAGTAATACGATTTTGAACACTTGGGTTTCGAAACAAAATTATATTTACATCTCGGACAGGCCTAACGTTGATATTTTATTGCATCGAGATTTTATTGATAAAACTAAAAATGGATTTTCGGAAGCCAAACGTTGCACGTACGTTGTTACCCCTTGGACCGTATTCAAACGTCCTCGCACTTTTGCTTACTCAAAATCATTTAAATATGGAGAGTTATTCGATAGAACGTGAGTGATAAGTTTCGAATTTAATACGAAGCTCAATTATAATATTTTATTACAACTAGTTTGCGCAACTTAGTGGAATTCGGACTGGTCAAGTATCACTTGACGAAGACGTTGCCTGACGTGAAAATTTGTCCACTCAATTTGGGCACCAAAGAAAGACGATTGAGGAACAACGATCTACTGTTAACTTACTACATTGTGGGGCTCGGATTTTTGGTTGCGTCTTTTATGTTCCTAATTGAGATAATTCTGCAATATTTAAAGCGAGGAGATAACGTTGCGTCAGCTGTACCTTCAAATGCGATTCTCGAGAGAATTAACGACTTTAAAGAACTTACTTATCCACCTCCTGCGTATAACACATTATTTTTGCCCTCGGTAAAATCAAATAGGAAAAGAAGATACGTTAATGGTCGGTATTATTGGGTAAACGAAGCTGCAAACGGTGGAACGAAGCTTATACCTATTGGCACGCCGTCTGCATTACTTTTTGTATATAAACGATAAATATATTATATGCTATTTAAATTATTTTCATATCTTTTTGATGAATATTTCTAAAAGAGCTCATTTTTTCCATTTTTCATTTTTTTGTAATACAAGGTGTCCGCCGGGAAGGTATACTACTTTGTTTTGCCGCCATTTTGGTAAACATTAGTCTTGATAGTTCATATTTGGCAGTCGTGAAGTAGACACGTGGCAAATTTATTATGGAAAAATATTCGATAAACCAACGTGTTTTAATCGTTAAAACATTTTATCAAAATCAATCATCGATTACTGTGACGATGAGAAAGTTACGTTATATCTTATATAATATATTGGCCGATATATTGTGGCCAAAGTTGTTCTTTGAAGACCAAGCTCCTGAGCACGGCGTCGAATTGAGGTTGATGGATTGTTTTGAACACTTTCTTGAGCAGCAGTAATGTTTTCAGCCGATCTTGCAGTACGTTGTGGTCCATGCTTGGGCCTATCACCTACAGACCCTCTGAGACCTGCAGGCTCAGGAGCTTGGTCTTCAAAGAACAACTTTGGCCACAATATATCGGCCAATATATTATATAAGATATAACGTAACTTTCTCATCGTCACAGTAATCGATGATTGATTTTGATAAAATGTTTTAACGATTAAAACACGTTGGTTTATCGAATATTTTTCCATAATAAATTTGCCACGTGTCTACTTCACGACTGCCAAATATGAACTATCAAGACTAATGTTTACCAAAATGGCGGCAAAACAAAGTACAACCTTCCCGGCGGACACCTTGTATAAGAATCACTATTCGGATTTATTAAAATGTATTTAACTGATCGTAAGAGAGATATGGCCTATTCAAATCTATATGCAATTTACGTCATCAACAAAAAGTTACTAGATTTTTCATTTGTAATTCTATTTAAAGTTTGGAAAGTGACATATTCTATAGATGATTTACTTCGCACATATTAGATGGTATAAAGAAGGACTATAATTTATTAGAACTGTCAAAATACGAGGTACGAGGTGATACCACTGTGTGAAACGTCATCATCTAGTAACCTTGTATTGATGACATATTGTTGCATATAGGTTTGGACGAAGTGTAGATGGTCAGATTATAGAAGTGGTCAATATCACAGGTTTTACTGTATTAAACTTCGCGAAGCTTATTGAATAGGAAAATTACTCACACGTAATTTGGGTTGCATAAGCAAACGATCGACTAAAAGACATTAAAATAATTAAATCGCGACGCCGCACTTCCTTTAATTGACGAATTCCTTCGATGTTAGAGCAATAGAGGTAGTAATTAATTAATATATCGAACTGTTTAATTTTAAAACATAAGAAAACAACAGACGTGTTCGCGGTCGTAAATAATTAAAAATGTTTCTCTAATTCCTGCTGTCAGTTTAGTTAGGTTGGAATTAACAATTTTGTGTTTATGTTGGTGGACACGGCCTAATTTGTATGCAAGAACGTAATGCGTTAACATTATACAGTTATATCACCAGAATGTCACTCACGATCCAACAAATAATTGTGGATGCGAAACGATTAACAGATCGACTCAAAGAACGGGACACACTTGCCGACGTTATATTGAACGAAACTGTTGCCATAAACAAGAAGATCGACGCAATGAAACAGGTAAGCTGTATCGATACTTCCATAACAGTTAATTGAATATGTGTTTAGTATCAGGAAGAAGTCGAACAATTAAATGAAGTTGCCCATCAAAAACCTCATTCCCAGCTTATTGCCAATATACAAAAAGAAAATAGACATTTAAGAGAGATCCAGCAAGAAAACCGAGAGCTTAGAGCGGCCTTAGAGGAACACCAGACTGCTTTAGAACACATCATGTCCAAATACAGACAACACACCACAGAACAAATATACAAGACGCGAATTAATTTTCTAGCGATACAAGATAACAGTTACAGCGAAGTGATTACCAAGCAGGCGGAAAAGATTGAAGAAATGGCCGCGATTATGGATCACGCGGCATTTATCGATGAGACTCAATCGAATAATGTCGAGGAGATCATGTCCAGATTAAGAACTGAAAACAAGGTATATTCGATTTTAAATTATTTTGTGTTTTAATGCAGCTAAATAATTGACGGTTCTAGGGGTTGAGGGAACTTTTAGAAATATCGTGCAAATTTGGATCGTACGGTAAAAATTTAGGCGGACCAATTACTGAAGATAAAATAGTTCAAACTGATGCCATTTTAACATGAGTTTATTAGTACTTTATTATGTATTTTATACCTACTCAACTGTATGATATCTATATTGTTTAAAATGTTAATGGTCAATTACGAGTTGTACTCTATTTTAATAAAATTATTATTTATTAATGTTTGGTAGATAGAATAGATTTGATATTGATTTAAGTAAGATATAATAAGTATAAATAGTTTTAATTATTTATTTTTATAGTGTATACATTATAGTTAATATAATTTGTATGAGCTCTCTAATTGTATCTTTGTTGTATCACTGTAGAAAGGACTTTAACTAGTATTTAAGGTAGAAATTTTAATTAACACGTCAAGCTCTAGAGCCGAGGAGATCAACATAGTGTCTCGTTACTGCTTACCATTAACAAAGTCGGACCACAGTCTTTTGTGAAAACGAGACGCCAAAGATTATTGATTAGTCATTGTTTATTTTGAAGTAACTATTGAGGGACCTTTTCGTAAAATCGTAACATGGAGAGCTCAGAAGTTAAACAGTATATCATTATTGTTTTATCATTGATTTGTGTAGTATAAGTCGCATTGCAATGTTTATATTTTCACTTAACTGCATCCAGTGATGTGGACGCTTTGTCTACTGAAAATATAAACATTATAATGAGACTACGTTATAAATCAATGCCACGAGTGTTTGAGTTCTGAGCCCTCTATAATATAAAAACAATTGACAAATAAGTACCAAACATCCTTCTAAAGCTTTATTTGACTCATTACGTAAGTGCAATACGAAACAGATAAATGAACTGCTTCTTAGGGCCGGTTTTCTCATCTCCCAATAAATTTACTTGACAAATTTTTACCATGGAAACAATTATTTGAACAAACGTTTCTATGGTATATATGTGTCAAATAAATTAAATGGAAGATGAAAAGATCGGCCCTTAATATCATTAATTTCTTAACAATCAGTAAAAATAAGGTGTATTTACTGATAATCTTCATTATTTTTAATCTAAATAATAATAGGCAATCACCATACACTACGGTTTAGTGGGTGGTGTATTATTCAATTTATTTACGATAATTAGAGGATAAAATGTAATTAATTTTGTAATTATATTTTACAGTTCGTCGACTTCCTTAATATTGTTTTAATTGCTAGAACTTTTAATACCTACAAAAATTGCAATTCGTTAAAGTTCGTGAAAAGATTATCGAATATTTTTCCATAATAAATTTGCCACGTGTCTACTTCACGACTGCCAAATATGAACTATCAAGACTAATGTTTACCAAAATGGCGGCAAAACAAAGTACAACCTTCCCGGCGGACACCTTGTATAAGAATCACTATTCGGATTTATTAAAATGTATTTAACTGATCGTAAGAGAGATATGGCCTATTCAAATCTATATGCAATTTACGTCATCAACAAAAAGTTACTAGATTTTTCATTTGTAATTCTATTTAAAGTTTGGAAAGTGACATATTCTATAGATGATTTACTTCGCACATATTAGATGGTATAAAGAAGGACTATAATTTATTAGAACTGTCAAAATACGAGGTACGAGGTGATACCACTGTGTGAAACGTCATCATCTAGTAACCTTGTATTGATGACATATTGTTGCATATAGGTTTGGACGAAGTGTAGATGGTCAGATTATAGAAGTGGTCAATATCACAGGTTTTACTGTATTAAACTTCGCGAAGCTTATTGAATAGGAAAATTACTCACACGTAATTTGGGTTGCATAAGCAAACGATCGACTAAAAGACATTAAAATAATTAAATCGCGACGCCGCACTTCCTTTAATTGACGAATTCCTTCGATGTTAGAGCAATAGAGGTAGTAATTAATTAATATATCGAACTGTTTAATTTTAAAACATAAGAAAACAACAGACGTGTTCGCGGTCGTAAATAATTAAAAATGTTTCTCTAATTCCTGCTGTCAGTTTAGTTAGGTTGGAATTAACAATTTTGTGTTTATGTTGGTGGACACGGCCTAATTTGTATGCAAGAACGTAATGCGTTAACATTATACAGTTATATCACCAGAATGTCACTCACGATCCAACAAATAATTGTGGATGCGAAACGATTAACAGATCGACTCAAAGAACGGGACACACTTGCCGACGTTATATTGAACGAAACTGTTGCCATAAACAAGAAAATCGACGCAATGAAACAGGTAAGCTGTATCGATACTTCCGTAACAGTTAATTGAATATGTGTTTAGTATCAGGAAGAAGTCGAACAATTAAATGAAGTTGCCCATCAAAAACCGCATTCCCAGCTTATTGCCAATATACAAAAAGAAAATAGACATTTAAGAGAGATCCAGCAAGAAAACCGAGAGCTTAGAGCGGCCTTAGAGGAACACCAGACTGCTTTAGAACACATCATGTCCAAATACAGACAACACACCACAGAACAAATATACAAGACGCGAATTAATTTTCTAGCGATACAAGATAACAGTTACAGCGAAGTGATTACCAAGCAGGCGGAAAAGATTGAAGAAATGGCCGCGATTATGGATCACGCGGCATTTATCGATGAGACTCAATCGAATAATGTCGAGGAGATCATGTCCAGATTAAGAACTGAAAACAAGGTATATTCGATTTTAAATTATTTTGTGTTTTAATGCAGCTAAATAATTGACGGTTCTAGGGGTTGAGGGAACTTTTAGAAATATCGTGCAAATTTGGATCGTACGGTAAAAATTTAGGCGGACCAATTACTGAAGATAAAATAGTTCAAACTGATGCCATTTTAACATGAGTTTATTAGTACTTTATTATGTATTTTATACCTACTCAACTGTATGATATCTATATTGTTTAAAATGTTATGGTCAATTACGAGTTGTACTCTATTTTAATAAAATTATTATTTATTAATGTTTGGTAGATAGAATAGATTTGATATTGATTTAAGTAAGATATAATAAGTATAAATAGTTTTAATTATTTATTTTTATAGTGTATACATTATAGTTAATATAATTTGTATGAGCTCTCTAATTGTATCTTTGTTGTATCACTGTAGAAAGGACTTTAACTAGTATTTAAGGTAGAAATTTTAATTAACACGTCAAGCTCTAGAGCCGAGGAGATCAACATAGTGTCTCGTTACTGCTTAGCATTAACAAAGTCGGACCACAGTCTTTCGTGAAAACGAGACGCCAAAGATTATTGATTAGTCATTGTTTATTTTGAAGTAACTATTGAGGGACCTTTTCGTAAAATCGTAACGTGGAGAGCTCAGAAGTTAAACAGTATGTCATTATTGTTTTATCATTGATTTGTGTAGTATAAGTCGCATTGCAATGTTTATATTTTCACTTAACTGCATCCAGTGATGTGGACGCTTTGTCTACTGAAAATATAAACATTATAATGAGACTACGTTATAAATCAATGCCACGACTGTTTGAGTTCTGAGCCCTCTATAATATAAAAACAATTGACAAATAAGTACCAAACATCCTTCTAAAGCTTTATTTGACTCATTACGTAAGTGCAATACGAAACAGATAAATGAACTGCTTCTTAGGGCCGGTTTTCTCATCTCCCAATAAATTTACTTGACAAATTTTTACCATGGAAACAATTATTTGAACAAACATTTCTATGGTATATATGTGTCAAATAAATTAAATGGAAGATGAAAAGATCGGCCCTTAATATCATTAATTTCTTAACAATCAGTAAAAATAAGGTGTATTTATTGATAATCTTCATTATTTTTAATCTAAATAATAATAGGCAATCACCATACACTACGGTTTAGTGGGTGGTGTATTATTCAATTTATTTACGATAATTAGAGGATAAAATGTAATTAATTTTGTAATTATATTTTACAGTTCGTCGACTTCCTTAATATTGTTTTAATTGCTAGAACTTTTAATACCTACAAAAATTGCAATTCATTAAAGTTCGTGAAAAGATTAACGAATAATCTAATTCAATCTAAAAATTCTACAATGCCACTGATAGCTCTACAATCAATAGTTGATTTACTATCTATCAAATTAATAATAGTGGATTATTTTATTGTTAATTTTGTAGCGTAGTTCTAATCATATAAGCTCTCGGAATAACATTAGAAATTAGATCTAGGCGTAAATGATCTAACGGTTACGGAAGCGCCCTCTGTCCGATGCATGTGCCGTAGCCACTGTTACAGTTGGTGATGTTACGCGGACGTGAAAAGAATCTTCGCGAGTGCAATGTATTGTGTAATTAAATATTTTAAATTAAACTGTTAGCGCTTTAAAAGTGTACGCGTTATTCGAAAGACACTAATTGGGGTGCGTCTAGCTTCATAACGGAATAGGATTAGGTGCTCGTAGCAACAATTTTACACAGGTATGTAACGGATGACGTCCAAACTGACGATTTTTTAAGAATATATAATTGCTCGCACGATAAACCTTAAATTATCTATTTGTTATTATCGTTTACCAAATGTTCGACGCGTGTTTTAAAGAATTTTCGGTACGCCCACTCTTTATGGTAGGTAAGTTTACCTGCGATCCAAGGTCATTTTGGGCACCTGTAGGAGTAATTATTGTTTTAAATTCCTTCACAGATTTCGGGATGCGTTATTGGCCGTGAACATGATAATGTTTTAAACAATTGAACGGGGTGGGTGGGTACGGAAAGAAACCGAACATCAGGTTATGTAAATTAACCTTCGCCGCCGTTAATTTTTTTAACTGTATATTATGATTGCGTATTGTTTTTTTTTGTAAAAATCGACGAGGATTCTTTTATTAAAAGCAATAACATATTATAAATTCCGAGAAAGTAACGCAAATTAGGTGTCTACTTTTAAAAATGTGAAATGGCTTGTTTTACGTTTGGTTGGTAAAAGGTAGGCGCTACGTCGACAATAATAAAAATCATAAATACCTAAATGCAACGTGCACTTGTCACCGACTGACCTAGAAATTAAAAAAAAAACTAGCCGTTTTTTACTTTTCGTAATTTAAAGTCGGACGGTACCTAATTCATTATTTTATATTTTATTACACGTGGTAGGTTTTGTGTATGTTCCTAAGGGGACCAGCAACCCCGAAAGAACAAGCGAACCTTTTTGTCTCTAGATATTAACCCTAAATTTTAAATTGCCAATTTTGAATTAGCTCTATATGCGTTACCGTTTACGAGCTCACGTTAACCTGAAGAATAATTATGTTCACCGAATTCAGCGAATAGTAGGGGCGGATCGACGATGAGGATTCCATTGTTTTAAAGGGGCGAACAGATTAAAAGGTTGTTTTTTTAATGTGGTTTCGATTGAAAAGACGAAACCTCGTTTGCAGGAGACTAATTTCCGAAAAGTTTCGAGTAGGCGATAATGAAAAGCCCCATTTTGTTTGTATTTTATTCTATTCTTTATTCTTTTATTCTATTATTTTATTTGTATTTTTAATTTGCAAAATAACGGAATGAAATTTGATACTTTGTGTAAAGTTTGTTCCGATTTAAATGAGCTGGCATCGAATTAGACGCCCATAACGAACGAAAAAGACAATACATTTTAGCAAAGATGTTCTTGTCTAGTCTTAATTGTTAGACATAGGGTACAGACATGGTCGTAATTAATGTCGCCGACAACATTCAATACGAATAATAAGAAATTAAGCAAATCGATATCTAAACGTAGCATAAGTATTATATAAGTGCCTATATATGATATAGATTGTTACGTGCAAAAAAAATTCAATGATAAAATAAAATTTGATCGAAGAAAAAAATTATTTAATAATAAGAAAACTTAAAATAGCACTTAACAAAATTTAGAGCCCTGTCGGCTAGCTTTTGAACAGTGGAGTTCGGTCGGGTTCTAATAATAAACAAACAAAGGGGCACCAAGTAATTTTTCCTTACAGTAATAACTATTATTAAAAAATGGAAAATTACTAAAAGTGTACGATGTTAAATGGTTACAATAGGTAAATTCCGGTAAATTATCAAGAAACGAACAATACAAGAGTTAATTTTGAAAGTGAGGCCTAAATGAAGTCCTAAATTTAATATGAACAATTTAAATACGTTAAATAAAAACGTAAATACGTTAATGCTTCTCGAAAAACACTTCGTTAATAATAATTAATATAAACAATAACAAAAACATAAATTATTCCGAACAATTGATTTAGCTTTCTACGCGTAGTAACCAAAATCGATCTTCCAAGTCAACTTCCGGTAACAAAAATCCAAGTCACCAATACACAATCCAAAACAGCAGATATAATTTTGAACAAAACCAGAAAAACCAAATCCAAAAAGAGAAAAGGTAATCCAAAGTAGAAAAATGTAAACCAAATCTAGGACCTCCTATGGAGGTCCTATTATTTCAACGATGTTACGATATATATATTTTAGATGATCCGACTACGTCGGTGGGTCCTAAACACCCTGGCCGTTATTCTTATTATTTTCCGCTCTAAAGCCATAAATGTAATTGAAACTATGCAAAATGAACGAAGATTATCGGATATTAAAGATGTGACTTTTCTATTTTTGTTGCTATTTTCATACTAAAAACCGTTCCTAAACGACCGCCCTTAATAATTGAAAATTTATGCCAGCCAACTCCTCTTATGTCGAAATTGAATTTGAATTTAAAAAAAAAACGTATCAAGATATATGGAAAATATAGGTAACACAATATATAAACACATATAAAAACACGTTCCCGACATTAATTATGTCCATGACTGTACGTAATTAGTTACCTGCATTTCTAATGCGCGGCCCAACTTGACGTACCTATGTCTAATGAGTAAGACAAGACAAGAATGTTTATTTTATTTTTTTTTCGCTCGCGCTATAGGCGTTTAATACGATATAGTTCGTTTAAAATGGAACAAACTCTACTTAAGTAGGTATGTATCTATTTTGTTTGCCAGTTGTGTGATTCTTTGAGGTAGGGTGAAGTTTCTTGGTATTTCCTGTTTAACCGGAAATAGCATCGACTGACTGTCTTACTTTTCGCCGTGGCTCACTAAAATTGGCCTATTTAAAAATTTATATACTATCGCGCTTCGCTCGCTCGTCATTTGTTTTCAAATTACTTTCCATGCTATGTCAGTTTTGTCTAACATAATGTTGTAAAAAAAAATCTAATGGATTAAAATATGGTGATCGTGATGGCCGTTCTCCGGCAACGATTAAATTCGGTAAATCTTCACGAGGCCAATCTTGTATAGTACGATATTTTCGATGCGAAGGTGTATTGTTTCGTCGAACAATAAAAGCACGTCTTCGTGGTGTGAACGGACAAATGATTTTCTAAAAATTTGGTTTATTAATGTGTCTTTATTTATGAAAAAAGAATACGTACCAATTTTTTCGCCTCTTCGAGATTTTCCTCCAAACCGCGACGCCGAAAATATTTCTAAAACGTATCGTCACAAAGGACCACGCACACTTTATATGGAAAAATAGGAACCACTCAAATTGATTTTTTTTTATATCAATCGACGCGTCTTAATGTGAGGAATAATTATTACCATTGCGCCAAATCTGTAACTTCATTATTAAACCCATTAATGAACAATTCATTGAAAAAAATTGGGCTTTAAATTATGTCGGAAGTTAATAAATCTGTCGCTCGTTATTTATGGAGGGGATCATGGTAAATACGTTTCTAAGAAACGACACAAATGACACAAATGTAAGTAGCAGGTAGAAAACAGTAAAATAGTGCTCATAGAGTATTATATTGTTCGATTCCTTGTTGCAATTTTGAATTTTAAACCCGTATTCATATTGAATTGACGTTAGCACTTAAATTCTGAATTCAATCCTTCTATTTTACAGTTGTTAGAATAAAATTAGGAGGGTACCTACTGTAAGCGAGCTTAAAACCTGGAATAAAAGAATTACCTAAAAACTAATAGTTTTGTTAGTTACACTTTATGCAAACCTATAAGCAATTTACGTCATCGATAAAGTTACTGGATGATGACGTTTCACACAGTGCTGTCACCTCGTACCTCGTATTTTTACAGTTTTAATAAATTGTAGTCTTTCTTTATGCCATCTAATATGTGCGCAGGTGAAAAGACGAAACCTCGTTTGCAGGAGACTAATTTCCGAAAAGTTTCGAGTAGGCGATAATGAAAAGCCCCATTTTGTTTGTATTTTATTCTATTCTTTATTCTTTTATTCTATTATTTTATTTGTATTTTTAATTTGCAAAATAACGGAATGAAATTTGATACGTTGTGCAAAGTTTGTTCCGATTTAAATGAGCTGGCATCGAATTAGACGCCCATAACGAACGAAAAAGACAATACATTTTAGCAAAGATGTTCTTGTCTAGTCTTAATTGTTAGACATAGGTACAGATATGGTCGTAATTAATGTCGCCGACAACGTTCAATACGAATAATAAGAAATTAAGCAAATCGATATCTAAACGTAGCATAAGTATTATATAAGTGCCTATATATGATATAGATTGTTACGTGCAAAAAAAATTCAATGATAAAATAAAATAAAATTTGATCGAAAAAAAAATTATTTAATAATAAGAAAACTTAAAATAGCACTTAACAAAATTTAGAGGCCTGTCGGCTAGTTTTTGAACAGTGGAGTTCGGCCGGGTTCTAATAATAAACAAACAAAGGGGCGCCAAGTAATTTTTCCTTACAGTAATAACTATTATTAAAAACAAATGGAAAATTACTAAAAGTGTACGATGTTAAATGGTTACAATAGGTAAATTCCGGTAAATTATCAAGAAACGAACAATATAAGAGTTAATTTTGAAAGTGAGGCCTAAATGAAGTCCTAAATTTAATATGAACAATTGAAATACGATAAATAAAAACGTAAATACGTTAATGCTTCTCGAAAAACACTTCGTTAATAATAATTAATATAAACAATAACAAAAACATAAATTATTCCGAACAATTGACTTAGCTTTCTACGCGTAGTAACCAAAATCGATCTTCCAAGTCAACTTCCGGTAACAAAAATCCAAGTCCAATCCAAAAACAGCAGATATAATTTTGAACAAAACCAGAAAAACGAAATCCAAAAAGAGAAAAGGTAATCCAAAGTAGAAAAATGTAAACCAAATCTAGGACCTCCTACGGAGGGTACGGAGGTCCTATTATAATATTTCAACGATGTTACGATATATATATTTTAGATGATCCGACTACGTCGGTGGGTCCTAAACACCCTGGCCGTTATTCTTATTATTTTCCGCTCTAAAGCGATAAATGTAATTGAAACTATGCAAAATGAACGAAGATTGTCGGAAATTAAAGATGTGACTTTTCTATTTTTGTTGTTATTTTCATACTAAAAACCGTTCCTAAACGACCGCCCTTAATAATTGAAAATTTATGCCAGCCAACTCCTCTTATGTCGAAATTGAATTTGAATTAAAAAAAAAACGTATCAAGATATATGGAATATATAGGTAACACAATATAAACACATATAAACACACGTTCCCGACATTAATTATGTCCATGACTGTACGTAATTAGTTACCTGCATTTCTAATGCGCGGCCCAACTTGACGTACCTATGTCGAATGAGTAAGACAAGACAAGAATGTTTATTTTGTTTTTTTTTCGCTCGCGATATAGGCGTTTA
This sequence comes from Rhagophthalmus giganteus, assembly GCA_036326145.1. Taxonomy (NCBI): domain Eukaryota; kingdom Metazoa; phylum Arthropoda; class Insecta; order Coleoptera; family Rhagophthalmidae; genus Rhagophthalmus; species Rhagophthalmus giganteus. The sequence continues at coordinate 19,601,858 of JARFJA010000036.1, read as the reverse complement.
ATACGATATAGTTCGTTTAAAATGGAACAAACTCTACTTAAGTAGGTATGTATCTATCTTGTTTGCCAGTTGTGTGATTCTTTGAGGTAGGGTGAAGTTTCTTGGTATTTCCTGTTTAACCGGAAATAGCATCGACTGACTGTCTTACTTTTCGCCGTGGTTCACTAAAATTGGCCTATTTAAAAATTTATATACTATCGCGCTTCACTCGCTCGTCATTTGTTTTCAAATTACTTTCCGTGCTCCGTCAGTTTTGTCTAACATAATATTGTAAAAAAAAATCTAATGGATTAAAATATGGTGATCGTGATGGCCGTTCTCCGGCAACGATTAAATTCGGTAAATCTTCACGAGGCCAGTCTTGTATAGGACGATATTTTCGATGCGAAGGTGTATTGTTTCGTCAAACAATAAAAGCACGTCTTCGTGGTGTGAACGGACAAATGATTTTCTAAAAATTTGGTTTATTAATGTGTCTTTATTTATGAAAAAAGAATACGTACCAGTTTTTTCGCCTCTTCGAGATTTTCCTCCAAACCGCGACGCCAAAAATATTTCTAAAACGTATCGTCACAAATTTTCTCCGTAAATCCTGGAGATTTTTGGTAGAAAGAATGTATACCTGTTATGGTGGGACATTCGCTTTTCATGTTCAATTGTCAAAGTACGCGTAGTATTTACTGAAGCATACAGTACAGTGGTGTTTTATAAAAATAGTATCATCTATAAAATTCCTTTCACTTTCCAAAAACAAATTAATATCGACATTCTTCCTTGTGGTTTGTAGTAACAATACCGTTTTGAATCTAATTTAACGTTGTCGGTGCAGTTAGGTGCTGTTAACGTATGTTTTTTTTTATTGGTGTTGCACATGATTTCTATTAACTCGTCGAAAATATTTGTCAGCTGAAGGCGTTTCTATCTCTCATTCAACATTGAATGTAGGTATGTATTTTCTAAATTTAATAGCCGCCGAAAACTATTTTTCCCTAGATTTTTCCCCTTTTTCGGCACCTAGGTACTTGACTTGACTTGACCTATACCAATAATTTGAGTTGGTTCTTTTCTTTTCGTTTCGATTAAAATTTCCTCGTCTCTTGATAGGGTCACTGGTCCAATTTGGAAATATAGTACCTTCGGGGCGACTATGATCGTTTAATTTGCACGTTCATATCAAAAATACATTAATATTCCCTTGTACTGGCCCCACATTTTCTTCGCACTGCCCCTCCCTTGCACACTAAAATGCCCCGGTGAAAAGTCCCTCGCGAATATCTAATACAAACGAAGAGTAATGCAGTTTTTCCAAAAGGGCGTAACCTACAAAAACTAAATTTTACAGGAGAGCACATTTTATGTCGTCGCGTAAACTATAAGAATATACGTTTCGCGAAAATACAAACCGATTTTTCCGGTGGGAAAAAATCGAAATATTGTTACTAGATTTTAACAGATGGTGCCTTTGCTTTAGATACATAAGATAGTCAGAATAACTCATTTTCACAAAAAGTGTGGGTTACGCCCTTTTGGAAAAACGCCATCGATATTATAAAACGGTTCGTAGATTTATAATATGGATATAGGTTTCCCTATTATATTGTGGTAAGTTGCATAAATTTGATCATCATTGGTCTTCAATTATTTTTGTTGAAACTTCTTCCAAATACTTTACCCGAGAATTTGAACAACGAACGGTAAAAGGTGCTTACATAAAAAGGAACAAATGAACAAATTAAAATGATTTACTACTCATGCCATCTTAGATAAATTTATCCGTGCTATCATATTATATTATATATATAGTACAAAATAATTGCTTCCCGTTGTAAAACGAATGAAATAGCGAAGGTTGCATTTAATTTTGATTTCTTTACTTAATAATAATAATAATTGTCAATAGAAACGTTGGAACGGTATAGGAATTGCGTTTCTAGACGATAAGTCGTCTGGAACAGTCAATTTAATGATAGTGCCATCGGTTACTTTTACCTAAAAATCCACTAGTTAATTAAGGGGAAGCGATTTGTCCTAACTATGTCAAATTATGGTCACGGGATTTTAATTCTGATCATTAAAAGTGAGCTTCCTTTTGGCGGGGGTTTACGTCGTGGTGTTAGAGAAATCGAATTTCTAAACGTAGGTATTTCGTTTTATTATTAATATTAATAGTTACATTTCCAAATTTAGTTTTATGAAATGAAAGTGAACACAAATAATTGAACTGCAACTGCTTTGTCACAACGAATAGCCAAATTTGTTTGCATATCAAAACTTTTGCAGTTTTTAAAGTGACAAATGGGCGCATTCAGCCGGGCTCATCGCTAAAACAGCGGAAAGTGAGCGCCACGTTACGGTTGCCGACTACGTCTAAACGACTCTTCGTTATTGTGATAAACACTGATGTCAACAATAACGATTGCGTACAGCGCTAAATGTCAGCTATGGGTATAATTGAACTGCTGTTTTAGCGCTTAGGCAACGCTTTCCCGGCTAAATGCGCCCAATGTCTTGAATTCGGAGAAATCACGCCGCTAAATCTAAAAAAACACCACGTGTGTGAATAAGCATCATTGATGTGACTGAGACTGAACGGTGACGACTCGGAGACAGAACTGACAAGGAAGATTACCCAAAGGGTACACACCGATTTTGATGAACATTTTATTATAGTAACTATGGCCTATCCAAACCTATATACAATTTACGTCATCAAAAAACTTACTAGATTGTTTATTTGTAATTCAGTTTAAAGTTTGGAAAGTGACATATTCTATAGATGATTTTCCTGCACCCATATTAGATGGCATAAACAAAGACTAGAATTTATTAGAACTGTCAAAATACGAGATACGAGGTGACAGTGCTGTGTGAAACGTCATAATCTAGTAACCTTTTACTGATGACGTGGATTGCATATAGGTTTGGACGAAGTGTACTACCCAATAGATGATGTTTGGTGAAAAAATTAGCTTCCATAAAGAATTGGTTTACGTTCTATTCAATAAAGTTGGTAAAATGGTGATTTTCAAATTCATAGGACTGTTATCAGTACGGTTTTAGATATAGATATTATATTCGTAATATTTCAATTTGAGGTTATTTTGTACATTTTAGAATTAAAAAAAAAATTTCATGCATATTTTTAAGCACGGACGCCATCTGAAATTTTTTTAAATGAAAACATGAGGTATGTTATTGGAAAGCTTATTTTTTTCTCCGTTTAACCATCTAAAAATTGTATGGGGTTGCATTAGGAAAAATTGAGATAAAATAGAAAAACGTTTTTCATATAACTATTCGTTCGACTATTATAATAAGTATATTGTACTTACTTACTTTCATTCTTCTATTTTAAACTTACTTTAAAACGTAGGAATTATTACATTTATAAAATATTATTAAAGGAAACCGTAGCTAAACCATACACACCTTTTTTTTGCAAAATTTTGACCAGACGTTTTGAGACGGAATGTTCAGAAGAAGTCAGAAACTACTAGAAAACTCGTATTTTTAGATGAACAAAGCAAGAAATGACAAACTGCGGGCGTTTAAATAGATTTAAAACGTTCACATAATCTCGATTAAATGACACTACCTGATACGCATAGAACAGGTCCGGAATTACTTGAAAAGTACTTTTTCAAATATAACAAACAAAGAAATGACAAACTACATGTTTTTAAATCGATTTAAAATTTTTGCGATATCTCGAAAAAATCCCTTAGTATAGTTCACGTTTTTTTTTTTGGCAAAATTTCGACCCGAACGGTTTGAGACGGAACGTTCAGAACAAGTCGGAAATTATTAGGAAACTCGTATGTTTAGTATAACAACGCAAGAACTAACGAACTGCGGGCGTTTAAATAGATTATAATTTTTGCCCAATCTCGATAAAATGACACTACCTGACACGCATAGAACAGATCCGGAATTACTCGAAAAGTAGTTTTTCGAGAATAACAATACAAGAAATGACAATATTTAATATGATAATAATACTGACATTTAAATGACAATATTATAACAGCCGAACGAATAGCTATATGAAAAACGTTTTTCTATTTTATCTCAATTTTTCTTAATGTAACCCCATATAATTTTTAGATGGTTAAGCGGAGAAAAAAATAAGCTTTCCAATAGCATACCTCATGTTTTCATTTAAAAAAATTCAAGATGGCGTCCGTGCTTAAAAATATGCCTGAAATTTTTTTTTTAATTCTAAAATGTACAAAATAACCTCAAATTGAAATATTACGAATTTCAAACCTACTAAAACCGTTCTGATAACATCCCTATGAATTTGAAAATCACTATTTTACCAACTTTATTGAATAAAACGTAAACGCTTTTTTTTTCATCAAAAATCATCTATTGGATAGTAGTTACTATGATAAAATTTTCATTAAAATCGGTGTGTACCCTTCGATAACCTTTCTTGTGAGATTGACAATGAGACGTGACGTGACTGATGCGCGTGAATAGACCTTAAACGGTACTGTACGGCACTAGTACGTCACTGTGTGCGAATAGACTTTTATGCTTTATTTTGAATCCATACCCTAGCTAGTTTTACTGCCTCTCCTTTCTCCTTCGTCATCTACTCCAATGGGAAACTGAGTTCATCAAATAGTACCTACAAAAGCGCATCGTTTTTGGAGATAAACGCCCTAATGTAAGTAGTTTATAATTATTATCTGCTCATTTTCGTAAATGTTTCTGGTCGTAAGTCGCAAATTAATGGATCTATAAACACACCGATTACAATATGGACTGAAAAAAAACATTCAGATACAAAAAATCGAAGAACAAATCGGCGAAAATATTGAGGGGGAGGGGGGAGAAGCAAAATTTACGGCGACCTTACTTTTAGAACGACTGTCGTTCGTCGACCGATGCCCATCTTTTATTTTGTTTATACATATTGACAGTTAAAATTCAAATATCTACCTGACGCAGGCACACGTGCCAATTCTCTTGGCCGAGTGGTCGTCACTCCTCCATATATGAGATCGTCGCGACGAAAATACAAAACCGGCCGATTCCATCATTTTACGTGAGGACTATTCTTGTCCAATTTACAAGTCTTTATAAACAATGCACAATACCCTTGTAAGTAATTTCATACAATTTTGAATGGTAATTCAATAGTAAAACAACTTACCTATCAAAAAAAAACAACAAACGATGAAGTACTTGGTAATTTCATTTTACATTTTCGTCGACCTTTCTGTCGCCATCCGCAAACTGTTTACATTAATTTAGGTGATTTCAGAGAATGCCCCTTTAAAATCCCTTTACAACTCTATTATTTATTATGGGCAGCGTTAGTTTTCCCAAAATTTATGCTAATGGAAAGCCCGACACGAAAAGCTCGCTTGTATGCAAATGAGTGTTTTGCGACAACAGATCGAGCTTATCTGGATGCTTTACGTGTGCTTAAATTTTATTGCGTAGATACATGTTGACAGTTTTAATTATCTAGATCAGTTTTAAACGTATTTTCAAATTGAATTCTAACGTATCTCGTATTGTTCGACTTTACGCAACAAATTAACGGAAATCTTTATGTGTATTGTGGCGGCAGTCCCACTGGCGACCTTGAATAAATTAGGGAAGTAATTATGTAATTCGTGTGCGGTTTTCCTAAACTGTTTCGTATGGTAATCGCTCGTGTTTTTGTAACACTCGTAGGGACCGATTTATAATGTAAATGAAGAGATGAATTTTACGAAACCGAATTTCATTTGTTTTTCCGTATTATGGTTATACTCTTTATTTTCTTGCGAATGGGACTAGCTAACGGCGGCGATAAAAAAGTTTACCAACCGAAAATGCGGCTTCGGTACGTACTTGAAAGATAAACTGTAGATATGCTGTTGGAATTTCGAATAAGTCGAAACCATTATTTTTCGGTAAAATTAATTGTTTGTAAAACTTTAATGAGATATTCGAATTAGTGTCTAATAATATAAATTACCTACCTATACAATTATGTACAGCTATATTATCTAGAGTGCACACTCTATATATTTTATTTATATATATATATATGTTTGTTGAATGTTTTATTCATTTGGAGTTTAGAAAATTCACGTCGGAAAATATTTAATTCGTTAAAAAATTATTTAGTTAAGCTCGTGGTTTATTAAAATTATTTTCTTTTGTTTCAATCACAATTACTATTGTCGCAATTACTTATTTTAACCGAAACCACCTCAGATAGCTTAATTTTAATTTTTATAACGTGCAGTAGCAATAAATTCGGACACTGGGCGTCACCAACTAGGCGCGAAACAATTTATAACTTAGCTTACACTTCGTCCAAACCTATATGCAATCCACGTCATCAATGAAAGGTTACTAGATGATGACGTTTCACACAGTGCTGTCACCTCGTACCTCGTATTTTGACAGTTCTAATAAATTGTAGTCTTTCTTTATACCATCTAATACGTGCGCAGATAAATCATCTATAGAATATGTCACTTTCCAAACTTTAAATCGAATTACAAATAAACAATCTAGTAACTTTTTTTTAATGACGTAAATTGTACATAGGTTTGGATAGTCCATAGGTACTTTTATTATTCGTGTTTTGCGTTCATATTCCAATAATAATTTAGTCTGTATAATTAATTAATAACCGATAAGTAATCATATTTTGTTATTTTAATTATCTATAAATATTAGATTGTGTTTCACTTAATTTACTTATTTTTTTTTTAAATTGACGCGACGCGTTTCACAATCTATCGATTGCTTTTCAAGCGTTGTTGGATTGTGAAACGCGTCGCGTCAATTTTAAAAAAATACGTAAAGTACTAAGTGAAACACAATCTAATATTTATAGATAGTTTAAATATGTTTCACCAAGTTAAACAAAAAACAAGTTAAAACAAGTTTTGTTATTTTATAAATGTTTTCTTAATGCGTTTTTTTTTTGAAAATATTTAAGCAAATTAGTTTCGTAAAGTCGATACGTTAGAAAATTTGATTTGCATAAAAATTCTTAGATAGAATAACGCGTCAAATATCTTTAAGAAACATCCAAAAATATTAAACAAAAATTAAATTCGTGATTGAGGGGGTTCGATTTGAAAGCTTTTTCGTTCTCACCTAGATCGGTTAGTTGAATGTTTTTGATGATCATGTGTTAATTAAAAGTTTGCTAAAAATTGTAGTCGATAAAGTAGTTAAAACAATTGCTACACTATTTAACGATGCGTGTATTAATTTAGAATAAGTTATTAATTTAACAGAAAAGGGGATTTAAAAAATTTTAATTGGGTCAAATAGTTTTAATTAGTTTATTTCGCGATTACCGGATCACGTGTGATTCCGGGAATAAATTCGAGGTTTTGCCGATTTTCTCCGCGGATTATCACGCGTTAGAACCGCAGAATCGAGATAATCCGCGGATCAAACTTACGAAATCCCGAATAAAATCGCGAAATCGAAATTCAAGATGGCGTCGGAAGTGCCCCGACTACTCACAACTATGCAAACTACGCCAGATTATATGTTTGTAATTACCACAAACATTAAAATAAACGTCTTCGTCGAATGTGTTCGTCACTTAACGTTTCACCAAGTTTCGGATTTAGTATCGTCGATATGATTCTTTATTATTATTATTTCTTTGAACGAGCAGCCAAATTGTTCCAGGTGTGCCGCACGGTTCAGTTACAACGTTTCTCTTTAAATTGGCAGATTGTTACGTGGAAATTGACTTTGGACATTCTGTTCGACAGCTTGTTGAATGGTTTTCGGCGTTTTCTTTAAATGAAACTTTTTGTCGTTGTTTGTATTGTCACTGTCCATTGCTAATTCGGACGCAGGAGATTCGGAATTCTTCAATTTCTGGACTTGTGGTTGAAATGTCGTCGACTTCTTCACGCTGAACATTTTATCCAATTTAACCAAATCTGCATCTTTTTTATGAGTATTATAATAACCGAGATTTTAACGTTGAAAACATTATCGTGGGCACACTGTGTAGGTATAAAATAATATAAAAACACCGTTATAAAGAACAAATCGATCCAAGTGCGCCCCACGATCGATCAATCAAAGTTTGCTTTTTGTTTTATTATCCACTAACGTTTCTTTAATCAATTAGATTTTCTCATGGAAACTTATTATTTTTGTACTTATGTGAAGCATGTGAAGCGAATCAGCAACTTTAACGTAGACGTTCGAGCAATGTAAACCAAACCAAAAACCGGACCAAATTAATTCTAACAATTTTCCAATTAGATCGTATTTTTATGTATAATAAGATTAAAATTGGATGACATAATTTCCTAGTTCTATTTTCCCTGTGGGCTGTGTTGCATCGTTTATGCATGTTATTATTTAAGTTTAAACGATGTAATTTGTTCCACACCATCGACTATTAAAAAGTGTCGTTCTACTTTTTATTGTTATGTGGTTTTCAGTTCGTTAATACATAATTACGGCGATCGTTTATTTGACAGTTACGCGATTCATTTAATCGCGGCCGCTTTTTACGGGGCGATTTAAATTTCACGGTAAACATTTTTTTTTTAACAAAGGGAGTTTGTTCGTAACGAAGGGGTCTATATTTTTTTACTTATTTGCTGCTGTCTTATTAAACGGCAGATGAAATAAAAGGTAAAACGAAAACGAAATGTAAACAGCGTTAGGTTGTTGGACAAATACTTACGAAATTCCACGTGATTGTTTAATTATATATTTTGTTGAATGTGATTGAACATAAAGGTGCGTCAAATTGTATCGTAATCAATTAAATCTAAAAAGAACGTTTAAAAATAGATTGTTTACTATATAAATTGATAAATGATATCCACAACGTATTCATCGTAATATTATATAGCTTTTGTTTGTCGTGGTCATTTTGAATATTTGATCGATAACCTTGGGAAAATTAGTCAAAAAACACACTTCAACAGTTACGCGCTTTCTATCCAAAAAAGAAACCGAACTTCCGACAGAAAATAAGACGCAGAAAAGTAGCATGTTCATGCTCATCTTCGATTCATTTCACGGACGCTTTCGGGTTTCACTTTTTGAATGTTAACTTAGCTCGGTCCCGTTTTTGGACGGTCCGACTTTTCGTCATCTTCGAGCGTCTCCCCGACCGCTTTGAAATCGCCCAAACCGCTCGATAAACTCGAGTAGCTTTGACAGCTTTTTGCGGCATGCGATGCGTTTCGGAAAAACTTTGACCAAGTCCAACGCAAAAGTTTAAATCGCAGTTCGTTGTTCGAAACTCATATTTTCCGACCGTTTGTGCAAACACGCTTATCGCTTGGTACTCGGCTTCTAATGGAACAAATGCCACGAACAGTTGTGGTTACACTAATGATTGTCACAAAAAGTGGCACCACTCGTTTCTTCTATTTGCGAAAAGTTCGATTACTTTTTGGGCAGGCCGTATTTACAAAAATTACGTCGATATCGTCTTTGGTTTGGTTTTAAACGTTGCACGTACGTTTGACATTTTCAGTTTTCTTCATTCTTCGAAATAGTACTTAAATATTGTACCTAATTGAAAACCACTTAATAGTTCTCCTACACTGAACCAAAAGTTGACATATATGCAATGAAAACGTACGTTGAATTAATGAAAAACAGCATTAAAACTCGTGCAAAGATCGCTTTCATTAAACCAACGAAACATGTTTGATTTACTTATAACTGGATTTATTAACCAATAAAATATTCATTGTGCGAATAAACGCGCGTTCGTAGGCTATATGATTTCGTTTCATTTATTCAATTAAAATATTTTATTGTATTAATGAACATTTATTAAAATGTTTCATCGACTTATAACTGGTTTTATTAACCAATCAAATGTTCATTGTGTGAATAAACGCGCATTCATAGCCTAAATGATTTCGTTTCATTTATTCAATTAAAATATTTTTGTATTAATGAACATTTATTAAAATGTTTCATCGACTTATAACTGGTTTTATTAACCAATGAAATGTTCAAATATTGAAATATTCAAATATTGTTCATGTTGAAATATTATGTGAATAAACGCGCATTCATAGCCTGAATGATCTTGTTTAATTTATTCAGTTATGACATTTTATTGTATTAATGAACACTTATTATTATTAATAACGGAATTTATTGACTTAACGTATATCAAATTATTATATTTAATACACAAAATTATTGATGTAATGAATTATAACTAACTATACAGGTGAATAACAATAACAATAATAATGTTGCCATTTATTAAGAAGGTCATCTTCAGCATCTTTAAAGGTAATTTTAAAATCCTTATCAATCTGTAACACGATAAAAATTAATTATGTTCGAAGTAATTGCGAATTAAAAATATTTACCAATCTAAAACCTGATGGGATTTTATACAATGGCCAATGGTCCAAAACCAATATGAAAGTGTAGATATAGCTCATATGTATCTTTATTTATATAAATTTATTTTATACATACCTTACAGAAATATCAACACCCTTCGATAAACACACACGAGTTATTAATATTATCAAAAAATGTTTGGCTCGTGGAACAAATTCATTATCTTCTGGGTTACTTTTATACGAAATCAACGTAATTACTTTTAAACAGCTTTATTAATTCTTTTTGGTTTTTGACAGTTCCTATTATTATTCTGTCTCCTAGCTGCCGTTACGCCACAATCTTAACCAACGTTGAATTAACTTATCAACCATACATCGAGAGTGTGATTCTAATCAATGATTGATAAAACGTGTAGTTGCTTAGTTAATAATATAAAACTTTAATACGACGTTTTGGATCGATTGTTAATGGGAATTTCTATGCGAATTTCGTATATGTAATAAAAATATTCTTTCTTACAATGTAAAAATTTTCAATATACCAATGAATGCTGATTCTTAACATTAATGAATCCCGCGATAAAGCAATTAAAACTGTGTACATAATGTTTCGGTAAAACAAACAATAGTTTATTGTGCCAACGAAATAACAGTCTATAATCAGCGTTTATTAATACTACGATCAACATTTTTTTCAGTGTAACAATCAGATTATTTACTTAAAACTGAATTTTTAATAAGACTATAATGTGTTTGATTTGATGATAGATAAATTAAAGAACAGCTATCAATTGAAAATGACGATCAAAGTATTTAGATAGAGTGCACCAAACCAATAGACGAACTCGGCTACAGTTACAACTCTTAGACAGGATTGAACCAGCATAAATTCATTTGATAATGCGTATTTCGGAACGCGGAACGTATCCCCCGCGTTGTACGGGACTCCACTGTAATCCGAAACGCGCTGGAGACCATCTTCTCTCTAACAATAAGTATTTCAGACAAACTAAATTGTTACCTATAGGGGCCTACTCATATTTTACATAATATTATCGTAAGAAAGTTAGATTTCAGTTTAGCATTAATAATCTTTTACGACTTCGATGCTTCGCGTTGCGTGTCTCTCTCGTTCGCTTTTTTGCGTCGAGCTCCTTGTCCGGAGAGATTGCTTTTGATGGTTTGTCGTTCTGGAATCGTCCTGGAAATTTACCCACTTACCAAGATCGATAAAGTTCCGTAGTCGCGATGGCAGCATCTAAATGACTGGAAATTGTAAGTTTGTTCTTCAGTTCAATTTGGATACGTACTCTGCGCCATAACCGTAAATGACAACAAAGTGACAATCGGAGAACGCTGTAACGGTTACACTTTGAAAACGTGCAAATTCTTTATATCATGGTAAATTGAATAATTGGCCATTTAAATTCCCTCTCACATTTTGCATAATTCCCCCAAATGGAGTTATTATTATAAGCATGTCAGAAACCAACGGTCCTGTTGCGTCGTCGCCGTTGTTCACAAAAGGCTTTTCCATTATTTAACATTTCGAACATGCATTTGGTCCATTGCCCATTCACTTCGTTCGGAGGCTGTATAGCTAAAAGACATCTCGAGACATCGACGATGAAAAAAGACGCTGACAGAATAGATACGATAGCGACGACACGTTATTTTCTTGAAGCACCTCCTTCCTCATAAGCGCGCTTCTTATAATGCAAATTAATAAATTAGAAATTGCTCGAGAATTTCGATGGTAAAAGTGTTATCTATTTTTAAGTGTTTTTTAGGAGGCAGTTCGATGCGAATAAAAAATCTGGCAACGGTTCGTTTAGAAAGTGTACGCGAAACTAAAATTTTATAGGTAAACAGTTCGGTTTTCGTTATTGGGTTTTTACAATAAGATCCAATTTAATGTAGAAATTGTAAACATCGTACATGAGGAATTTCGCACGCGGTTTGTCGTAACGATCGTAATAACAAGGCCTCGAAGCGGTAGTCGCTATCGGCGGTAGCTGAATCGTTCTACTCGAGTTCAGGTTTTCGGTGAAAACGGCAAATTGTCTCGGTCGCGACGTGTTTTGTTGACGAATTTTTATTACCAAATAGCTTTTGAGAGATGTATCTGCGCACCTACAAGCTTCAAATGCGAGAGGGCGTTTTTGATATTTGTACGATGAAGCTCTCAGTTGTCATTGAAAATGAGGCACTGGAAACTTGTTCTACATAACGAAGTCTTTGAATGTGTAGCACAGTTTCTTGTCAACAGATATTTTGCGTCACTTAATTAGCGTGATATCTCAGAAGTGCGCATACTTATACAAAATTCAACGAGCAATAACGAACTGCGGAATACAACACGAATTTCCTCTACATTGTTGTAATTGCCTGGTTGCCGAAGATAAACCGATATCATCGTTGCTGGGAAATCCCACAGATGCGTGTCATCGGCGTATTATTCTGACTATCTTGTGCATCTAAGGCAAAGACGTAAACTGTTAAAATCTGATAACGATATTTCGATTTCTTCCATCAGAAAAATCAGTTTGTAAAGGGTGTTACAATAAGACGGATCGATGTTAAACGTTAATTAAAAATCAGTGGTGTACAAAATTGAAGATTTCTTTAATGAAACATGTTATTTGATCCATTATAATTAAGAGTGAAAGATAATGTCCGCCAAATGTTCGCCACGGCGAACTTTTCGAAATTTTTTATAACATCTCGGCATAATTGCTCCTCAATCTCATCAATGTGCCGTGAAATCTCGTCTTCGAGTTGCTGGATGGTGATTGGCTTGTTGGCATAGACTTTACTCTTCAGATGGCCCCAAAGAAAGAAGTCTAACGGTGTCAAATCGCAAGATCTCGGTGGCCAATTGATTTCGCTGCGTGTGCCCGGGAAACTTCTCATGCAGTAGAGCCATTTTGTTGAAACCACATGTCATCGATGTCACAATCATCCAATATTGGCCACACAACGTTGTTTAACATTGCGCGGTAGCGCTCGCCATTCACTGCGACCGAATTCCCAGCATCATTTTCAAAGAAAAATGGTCCAATGATTCCTCCAGCACAAAAAGCACACCGCACGGTGATTTTTTGAGGATGCATTGGTGTTTCGACAATTGCCCTTGGATTTTCATCAGCCCATATTCTGCAATTTTGCTTGTTGACGTAGCCATCGAGATGGAAATGGGCTTCGTCGCTGAAGAAAATTTTGGTGGAAAATTAGTTATTCACTTGTCTTTGTTCGTGTATCCAATCGGCAAATGTACGGCGCTCGAAATGGTCCGTCGTTTTAAGTTCTTGCGTTAATTGAATTTTGTACGCGTGCAACGACAGATCTTTCGTCAATATCCGACGCAAAGTGGCCGTAGACAAGTGCAATTCCTGTGCTCGATGTCGAATAGAGGTGTTTGGGCTCTCAGCCACATTCTCCCTCACGGCAGCAATGTTTTCGGGCGAGCGTCCTGCACGAGCACGTGCTGGCTTCTTAACATCTGCCACAGACCCAGTTACTTGGAATTTCTTCACAATTTTGCCAATAGCACTCTCGGTTGGTCGATTATGCGGTCCGAAAAAATCACGAAGAGCGCGAAATGCACTTTTGTTTGAACGCCCATTTTCGTAATAGGCTTCCAATAATTTTAACACGTTCTTCAATGCTCAACTTTTCCACGATTCAATTTGTAAACGACTGAAGATATCGAAACAAAAAACTAACCTCAAAAAACAATTGCCGTTTAAGCACATTTAACATCTGTCCAAACTATTGTAACGCCCTTTATTAACACAAAATGTGCGCTCCTGTAAAATTTACTTTCTGCGGGTTAACACGTTCTGCGAAAACTGCGTCGATGTGAAATTTGCAACGATTAAAACAGGAATCGACGTTGCTGGCGTAGATATAACGGAATAGAGGTCCCAAAATAGAACGCTGCGGAACACCGCCGATCTATAGGATCGGAATACGGATCGGTTCGTCTTTGAAATATTTACTTTGCTAATTTATCGTGAAAATTCAGATGTTTTCGATCAGTCAAGGTCACTAGTACATTTGAAAAGCTGTATAGAAACAGAAAACAATTCGGTCCGGTAATTTTTCCTGCGTATGCTTACGTGCACGCTCGTTTGTATGTATGAATTAACTTATCTTAACTGACATAATAATAATAATATTATGTCTGTGGGCCGTGTGCGAAATAACAATCTGTTCTCGTGCTTTTGTTTCAACTTCTAACATTTTGAAATTTCGATGTACGAATGAAGATTTTCTTAAAAAAAATTTAAACTATGTTACTTATCACGTGATATCATAAAATTAGGTTTCTGTTTACGACTTTTGAAAAAGGTCGTGTTATCTAACCTGATGAATTTAATATTGGACCGACTCCCCGAAGGAGGTATTTCTTATTTTTCTTACGTATTCACCTGTGGATCTTGTACCTACATAGGTGATCGACCTAGTCTCTTTTGACAGAATATTGACTCAAGTTAAAACGTTCCGAATGCAGGTTACATTGGAAAGTATAGGTATTAATTGATAAGAAAGTTATGTAAATTAGGATGCTTTTGGATGCCCGCGTATTTTGCTATTCGATTTCGTCACACTTTTTCTTTTATTACGTGACGGGAGACTTGCAAATTTTCATCGATTAGATGCTCAAACGTCAATCTTTAAAAATGTTTGCGAAACGATTCACGATAAGCGTGTAAGCGTTCGTGTATTTTTGCACTTCTGACGTCATCGATTATTGGATTTTTTATCGCTTCAATAAATTGTTTGGACGCTACGGACGTACAGAGCCATGAATAGTTTAGAGGAGCTGACGATGCTGTAAAAAGATTAAAACAATTTAAGTGAGTTTTGTATTCGGGAACCAGTTTGTCTATACCTACGTATTACTCCTATCATTTAACACAAATTGCAGTAAACACAATGGAATTAACATGTTTTCGGTATGTAAACTGGTCGTTAAAAGAACCTATTAAAATTGATTGAATAGACATTTTTTTTTAGAAAGAGAGTGAACTTATCCAAATTTAAAACTAGAAAAGGATGCGGATTTTTTGGACGTAACAAATACGGTTACGGTTTGATGATTGTTATTTGAACTTTTGATGTGAATTGATTCTATTGTAGTCATACAGTCTTTCCAACGAGAAAGGAATTTCGATATTTCGAAGAGTATAAAAGATATTGCCCCCTCTTTTTCTCGGCGCGATTGTACTATCAATGGGCTACGTCGTCAATATATCATTGCGTTCCGCGAGCTCACCGAAGTCCATATGGAAAAACGTACGAGCTGATTTACCGAAAAAATCAATCGTGATTGGTCGAATGTCGTGGGGTCTGATAAAGCGACTTTTTGGGCGTGGGTTCGCGTGTAAAGCGTGCTTAGTCTGTCCGTACACATTTCGTCCAGTGCACTGTCAAACACCCGACAAAAATCAATGTTTGGGGGATGCTTCTCGGAGCGCGGTTTTGACTGCTTCAAAGTTCTTCGACAAGACTTTTGAACGCAGAGAAGATGGTCAAAATTTACAGGCGTGATCTTCTAAAGTCGGCCGAGAAGATAATTGGACCCAACAAAACGACTCTGAAGAACCCGAAAAGAAGAAATGCCTCCTGATGGCAATTTCAGCAAACGTGCATGGACCATCATGAAGAACCAATTCGCGAGAAAGCCCGTCTACAATCTCGAGCAGTGGTCACGGATTATACGGACGATGTGACGTTCCCTTGCGACTGAACACGCGGAAGATTTGGCCCAACAGGTGCCAAGACATTTTCGACAGCGGTGGCGATTTCACTGGCTTTTTGCTTTTATGCCAAACAAGTCACAAATAAATATCTTTTTTATTTCTCAAAAAATCGTCCATTCCTTTCTTGTTGAACAGACTGTATATTTCGCAGACCATTCGTCGTCTGTCTATTGTAGTTTTCGAATTACGTCTCTTTAATTTAAAAATGTTTTAAAACTTTAAATTTAAATTGTTCGCCAAAACGTTAAATTCGATTTCAAAATGTAAATCGTTTGCGACAGACATTTCACGGTGCGCGTGTGACATTGGCCTGAAGCTATCGTCCTCGAAACCCACCAGAAATTAAATAAATCACGCGTAAATTACCGCAATTACTTTTAAATTTTAATCTAGTTCATTTACAACAATAAGATGAATTAATTTTTCCTTGATCACTTTCAAATATTTGATTTCGGTCGTCGACCTCCTTTAGCTCCAAATCTCTAATTGGAGAATTAAATGTGCTCTACGACCGTAGAATATCATTTGCGCCTCTCAATTAAAACTTGCGACACTCCTTTTACGATAAAAAATTTTAGGTATTTATTTATTTGGTTTGAGGCTGCTTCATTGTCGGTCAAAATTTTATACTTCGTAGAAGTCGACCAATTCCGCTACTTTCACTATTTAATAGTGTTAAACTTGATCAAAATTCCTGCCAACGAAAATTATATCTACTTTCGATCGTTTTCCATTACTTAAATCCATGTAGAAAACGGTCGTCGATGCACGTTGCGATTTTTACTTATTAGGTATCGAACGTTTTACTACCATTTTTGCGAAACCTAAATGCGGGATTCGCGGCAAATCGAATTACGCGCCGGCTAAGTCTTCGTTCAAAACATAAATTAGATATATTTTCCCAAGAGGGCCGGATAAACTTGAGAATGCGTGCGAGCGAATAAGTCGGACGCAGAAATTGGAAATTTGGACGCTTCATTAATTTTAATCGGAACAGTGATCGATTGTTGGAATTAATTTTGTTAATGGTTCCTTAAAGTTTATACTTTCGTTGTACTTGTTAAGTAAATTATTAGTCTCTTTTGTTAACCATTGAACTATAAATGCAAAATAATGAATATGAGATGTTCGCGAGTTTCTGAAACTTTTAATTCACGCGGAGAACCTCGAAAGTCTGTGTTGTGTGCCTTAAATATCGATGGCGTTTTGGCAAAACGTCGTAAGCGACAAAAAGCAAATTTTACGGGAGCGCACATTTTGTGTTCTAGCTTAACTACAAGCAACTACCACCTGGAAACCGCGTATACGAGGGGATACCCAAAACTAACCGGAATTATTTTTTAAAAGCTATATATTTTCAAATTTTTTACAAAACAACTTTATCTCCTTCAAAATACTCTCCATTACAACTAATACATTTGTCCCACCGGTGTTTCCACTGTTCAAAACATTTTTTGTAGTCATCTTTAGAAATGGCTGACAGCTCCTCCCTCGTTTTTTTCTTGACCTCTTCGACGTTGTCAAATCGGTGTCCTTTATCTTTTCATGCATGGAAATAAGAAAAAGTCGCACGGAGCCAGGTCAGGCGAGAACCATGCCATTTTTAGCTGAAAACTGGCTGTGTGTGCAGGTGCATTGTCGTGGTGGAAGAACCAGTCTCCTGTCTGCCACAAATCGGGTCTTTTTTGACGGACTCTGTTCCGAAATCTTCTCGAAACTTCCAAATAAAAGGTTCGATTGACGGTCTGACTCGGGGGGAACAAACTTCGAATGAACTACGCCCTTGGCATCAAAAAAGCAAATCAGCATTGTTTTGATGTTTGATTTGACTTGACGACATTTTTTTGGACGGGGTGACACTGACGTCTTCCCAGTTTTTCCCAGAGCGTCATCTTTGTAAGCTGTTTTCGACATTAAAACAGTTTCGGCAGCATTTTTACCCAGTAGAAAACAAAATTTCACAGTCGCACGTTGTTCACTTAAACTTGCCATTATAAAAAACGAAACAAAAACAAAACAGCGAGAGCAAAAACAATCACTGCAGATGAACAGAATAAGCTACGTCGACAACACCGACAGGTCTGAACAGACAATGAGTTGCGCTATACACCCCCTAGTGGCAGAAATGCGCACTACATAAACTCCGCCCACGGTTTCCGGTTAGTTTTGGGTACCCCCTCGTATAGGTAATTCGGGGCACGTTTATATCAAATAACTTGTTTATTCTACGATGCAGTGACTGGTTTTAGTGAAAAACGGAATTGTACGGAAGGTTAGATACTATCCACGCACTGAAAAGTACTTACGATATTGGACACGGTTTCCACGTACTTAGGAATACTCGTATATTTTTTGGTGGAAAAAATCGAAATTTTACCAAATTATATCTTTGCCTTAGATGCATAAGATGGTCAGAAAAAAAAATGGCGCTTACGATGTTCTGCCAAAACGCCATCGATATCTTCATGGCTGTCGTTTGAAAGCACCATCAAAATTGACTGTGCCAGGGCCCTTTAAAAAATCATAATAACCGTCGATAATTTTGACACAATGACGATAACATACAGAGTAACTAATCGTTTTTTTTTATCGTTCTTCGCAAGTATGTCTTCAAATCATCATGACTTTTCCGTAACGTTAACTTCCATAAAAAAAAAGTTCAAATAATTAGCTAACTAGTGTGTCTGTATGTCAGAATAATTAGCCAACAAAATTTTACAGCCGCTTTTTTTGTCTGAAATGAATAAAATCTTATTTGCAAGTCCTTTATACGATTAACACCGATAAAACGGTTCGTTCCGCCAATGTGCGTTCTCATGCGTAATAACTACTTACATTCTAACTAGAACCAACCAAACCACAAGCGCAACGCGCTCCAGTATTCTACATTCGAGGTGCAAAATATGCACAAAAAAAATTATGGAGGATTACTTCGTAATTGCCAGAGCGTTGCATTCGATTTCTTACAATGTTGATGTATATTATTAAGCAGTCGTTGACTTCGCCGATAATAATCATTAAGCGAACTTAAATAATAATGTGTTACGATTTTGTGATTTTTAAATTATTATAGTTTTTTTCACTCTGTCGTTCAAATTGAACGAAAACGAACGAATTTCGGAAAAAGTACTGGAATTTTCAAATTTTATTAAATTATTTATTATCAAATTATTTTTAAATTAACACTCCGTCACTATTTTTTTTAATAGCAAAAGCCATTCCAGGTCAAATCAATCAATAAAAAAATATTTTTGAACCTTAAGATTTCAGATTTATAAGATTTCTTATGTATATGCTGTAGTGCCTATCAAGAGGACGAGAAATCCAAAATTTCAAATTTTTGTACTCCTAGTTTTTAAGTTATTGATTTTAAAAGATGCAAAAATTGCACAAGAATGGCATCTTTCATTCTTTAAAAAGCTGTAACTCAAAAATCATTTGATCTAGAGAGCTCAAGTTGGTGCCATTCTCTTCTGTTTTTGATGATTGGTTTTGATTTTAATTTTTGAAGAACTTTTTTTGAAAACTCCGAATATCATTTGTCTTTTACATTTCAAAATTAAAAAATGCAAACATTATAACATAGATTATTAGCAACTTTCAAACCACAATTACTCAGTTTATTAGTTGTGGAAGTCAATTTTATATTGAATTTCACGTGCATTAATAAGTACCTAAAAAATTAATTTCCATAAGAACTCATTGGCGTCTCATTATGCAATTTGGCACATAAACAACAAATGTATGTCTTTAAAACATATTTTTTCAAAAAAATTATAACGGGTGTTTTTGATATTTTCAAAAAAAAAGTCCTAAGGTCTTCAAAAATTTACAAAATTTAAATATAGCGTCGTGTTGCATATCAAATTAAAGCCCATTAAAAACAGAAGAGTATGACACCAAATTAAACTTTCGAGATAGGTAAATAGATTTTGAGTTACAGCTTTTTACGGGGTTGTAGATTGTCGTTTTTGTCCGATTTTTGCTACTTTTAAAATTAATAGCTCAAAAAATACGAGCCCAAAACATCTGAAATTTTACAGGTTCTGTCAATTTTATTTGTAGGTACTACCGTTGTGCCAAATACTATAAATTTCTGGGATGTCAAGGTTCAGACCATCGATTGATTTGGCACGAAATGACCCGCACCCCAATTTTCGTTGGGGGTTTAGTATTTAAAGTTTAGAATAGTGCGTACAAATTTATTAAACAAATGTGATTTTTGAGATTCCACAAAGAACACAGTTTGGAGGTAATTTTGATTATTTAATAATTATTTCTAAAAGAAGTATCGATGAGGTCATAATTAAAAAAAAAACAATTAGATGTGCAATTGCAAGAGTCTGTCCAATTGGCTCGGCCACGGCCAAAAAAAATAAAATTGCGTATAACATTGAGAAAAAAGTGTTCTGAAAAGATATAGTCTGGGACACTCCGGGAAGACGGTTACTTAATCGGCGTGTTCGACATGTTACATACCTACTTATTTTGTAATTCTATAATCGGTAGTTAAGTACATGCTCTAATTCTATAACAAGATTTACTTACAATTAGACTACCTTGACATGATTGAAGATGTATACGTAATAGGTGTACGAGAATAAGTAATATTCAAGTTTCCGCATTGCTGTGGATTTAATTCAAATTTGGATTGCTAATTATGTAGGTATGAAATATAAATATGTAGCATGAACGTGAGATTACGTGAGATACGCACAAAATAGGTTAATATTAATTTTATACTTATTCATTTTAACATAAGTGCAACACTCGTCAAATACTTGGTTATTTTTTATTACATTGGTCGCATTCAGGGAATTGTAGCGTCGAAACGCTGCAGCGCTGTAACTCTTTATCTTGCCTGAATAAACATTTTTGGTACTAGTTATTTTTCAGTTTTTAATTATTAGGTTGGCAATTTTGTTTGTAAAATACTCAAATTTTTATGTAAAACTTACCTTGTAATATTTTCAACCTTTCTTCTTACGTTATTGCAAGGGAAATGACTTAGTTTCCGAATTGTAACGTTATAAAGCCATCTTTATTTTTTGCATAAATCCAAAACATACACAAGCAACATAATTTGTTAGGTTAGAACGCACGGATGCGTCATTGCTTTATTTAGTTATAAAGCGGAATATTTATATGCTTTAATGCTTTACTAAAGCGCTGCAGCACTGCGAGTAAAGCAGACACCATTCAGAGCATCGCCTCGATAAAGCGCTGCAGCGCTACAATTCCTTGAATGCGACCATTGATCACAATTTAATTTTCTTATTATTCCTTATTAGGTTTTACAAATAAACAATATATTATTACGTATTTTCTTTTGTTTTTTTATAAATAGAAGCTTTTGCTAGTTAGGAATTTGTTTGTATTTCCATTGTCAAATATTTCAGCATAAGTATCTTGAAGTCGTTGATCATGCCACGTTTTTGCCATGACGATTTAGCTGTTTCGCTAAACATTTTAATGATAAATATAGACAAGAGTCTTTAAAGTGAGGAGAAACGTACATATCATTCTAAAATTCTAATAAGCTATTTTGTTAAATAACGAAGAATCTAAAACTACCATTTATATTTCCTAAAACACACTATTATTATTAAAGTTAAAGTGTAATCAAAGTTACCTAATTATTTAAACTCCTTGAACTCTCGTCGAAACATTTTAATTGTAAATTTAAGCTTATCTTTATATTTCGACTATGAATCTTAAATTAAGTAACAGATTTTTTTTTATAAACTAACACCCGACAGTGATCGATATATTAAAATTGATCATAATGGCCAATCGTTAATTTTTCTTACATATTAAATCTTAAAACTGAATAAGGACACATATACTTAAGTACATCCAATGACGTTCTAAGTTTGAAGTTAGATTTCCAATCGCGCTCTTTGCTCTTCTTAATTCATTATACTAGATCGGATGGTTTGGTTTTCGTCAGCCTGTGGACTAGATATTGGTTGTCCAACAGTCGAAGAGCTTCTACGTTAACACGCATAGGTATGTAATCTGACTTCATGTATCCCTGCAAATCTTCTTATCTCATCTTTGTCCACGGGAATGCCAAAATCACGATGGATACCCTTATTGCGTACATATTGTGACGCATCTATCATGGTCTTGATGTTGGACTCTCTGGCACAATTGCAGAGCTGTATGCCATATAACCAGATGGGTGGGTTTGATGAAAAATTTTATACTGCATCGAAAACTTTGAATTCTTACCCAGAAGTCAATAGTAGGTACTGTTCTGTTCTTTTCTTCTTAACTTGTACTTTCCATCGCAGCTTCGTATCCAGGGTCCTGCCGAGTTTTCAAATGGAAGAACAGTGCCGTCAATGTCGAGGGTAACTGTATTTAAGCTCATTCAATTTAGTTTTCCATTATTTATTATTAGTCCTTGCAAATTTTGACCTACTGCAAGCAAGGCTGTCTATTACTTGCGATTACTTACGTCTTTGTCTGAGGCACGCCCGCATTAATTTCTTTGAGGTCCGAATATTCACCTTTCCTGTTTAATAATACGGAATGGTGTGCCAGAAATATAGGATGTTAAAATTTTAACATACCTTACATGACTTGGAGAGATTTTCATGGTGAAAATGTCGTCATGGTCTTCATGTGGAGATTTTCCAGATTCTGGTAACATTCTTACTTCCACCAATTTCCAGATGAAGATCGGTAAGAATGACTACACCTTTTCTGGGTAGTTGTTTCAAAATTTCTCCTGCGATCAAGTCGAATCTTGGGACTGTTATTGGGTTCAAATTAGTCTTGATCCCTTTTGGAGTAGGTAATTATTTGAAACGTCGAGTGTGGTTTGTGTCTAGCTTTTTGCTTATTGATCCTAGCCCAAGGACCGTTATCTTTCCTTATTGGCCTTCTGATGTTTTTTTTGATGGTTCTCGAAGCGACAAATAAAAATGATTGATTTTTTGTTCTTCGGTTAATAGTATTAGTAAATATTGATTGGCACTTAAAATTAGGGAGATTGCATCAGTACAACGCATTTATGCATTAGCACAAAATTATCTTTTTACCTTACTTAAACACGTCAGTTATTTATAGGGAGCTATTATCAAACATCTTATTAGTGATCTTCATTGAACTTAGTACTTTATAATTAACGTTATTTGTTTGTTAACGTCGAAGTAATTACTTTGTTATTGCTTAAAATCGTTCTTAAATTAACTTAAGCGAGTGTGTATAGTTATTAGGTACCAAATTTAAGAAATCTATTGATTTCAATTTATTGATTGAGAAATCTCTGTTTTTTTTTAATATTTTCAATTATGTATTTTATTTTATTTTTTATCGTTTCAATTTATTAATTTTTTTAACAACTTGCTGGTGAATTATGTAGGTACTTACTTTTGTTAATAGCATCGATGGCGATTTTGGCAGAACAGCGTAAATGACAAGAAGTAAATTTTACAGGAGCGCAAATTTTGTGTTGCGGTGTAACTATAAGCAAATACTTCGTGGAAACCGCGTGTAGATGTAGGTAATTCGGGGCACGTTTGTACGAAATAACGTACATGTTCTGTGATGTGGTCACGGGTTTGTGTGAATAACGGAGTTGGACGGAGGTTAGCTACTATCCTTGAACGAGATATCATGACAGGTCAGTGTAAGTGCGCGCATTTGCTATTTTGCGACACCACCAACGCAACTTCCTTACAGAGAATTAAACGTACGGGAATCACGTTTCGTAATTATACCTTGGGCACTAATTATATGGTTGTTTTTCTGTGATTTTTTGCACTTTATGACAACGTGTCACAGTTCATCTGTACCTATGTGTTCGGTACTAAGAGTAGTTTACACGCAACTGTCGTAGCACAGGTATTTTGCATGGTACAGGTACTTACGATGATTTGGACTTAGATGCATAAGACAGTAGGAACAACTCATTTTATTATTGTAATACAAATACGTTTTTATGAATAAAAAAAGTTCACAAAATTGATAAAATTCGCGTAAAATTTTAAACGTTACTGACGAACGAAAGAAGCATCCAATGAGGTTGTGCGCTCGTTAGTAGTGACGAACGTGATGATTTTTTTAATTGCGTTAATTTCACTTTACTGTTTGTTATGTCTAGACTCATTTCAAAATCATTTAAATGGTATACGTAAAAAAGAAACCTTGGAAGGTTAAACGTTATGAATTTAAAATTTCTACTAGTATATAGGCGTATGTAGATATTTACATTAACCTACTGATGTCCTCTTAATTTTTTACATTTAATTTGACGTGAAAATGATGAAGTTGATACGTGAAAGCAAGCATTAATTTTGCCAGATTTAAATTTGTTTCTCGTCTATAGCACTCTTCTATTAAAAAAAAAATTAGTCGAGCTATTTTCGAATCGTCTGTTTAATGTAACGAAAATGGTTTACTTCTCCGTTTTGATTGCAACAGATTGCCGTTTAATTCGACAGAAGTTTAAATGAAGGGGTGGTGGTATTTTATTTAGCTAAACGTTTATGTCACCTACAATAAAGTTAAGTGCCTTTTGGGAAGAGTAAACATTTTACGACTATTAACTTTTCAAGTTATTATCTACGGGGCACGGTAACAAGGTTAGTTATTTTCAAGAGTACGTCAAACAGCAATTTTATTTAATGCCTTTTTTCAGTGGCAAAGTACATATTATATAACGTCGATATATATCGGTTGTATGTGCTGTCAATTTCTTTCTGGAACTGCCGATTAGTTTTTTCTAATTTTTTGTACTTATACAGTGCGCGTCAAAATGATACGTTCACCTGTATTTTTGTGAGTTCCGGGAAAACGTAACCTTATCACAACGGGCCACTATTTTATTCTGAAAGAACGCACAAAATAACCTATTTTCCCAACTTTTTAGCGAAATTCGAAAATACGGTTGCGCAGGATGCTAACTTCACCCACCAGGACCCATTTGCGGTCGCGTCAAAATGATAGGTTCACCTAAGAATACCACGAATTTATGTCTACATTAGGCCACAACAAACACTTAGAATGATTGACTAGTAACTTGTCACACCTCCCTTCTTCACAATGATTTCATGGACCCGGTTTGGCATACTGTCAATGAGCTTCAACAAGATGTCTGGAGTAATGTCATCCCAGGCCTTCTGGATGGCACGCTTCAGCTCTTGAACTGTCTGATACTGGCGCCCTCCACCATAAACTGCTCGTACAATGATTCCCCAAAGATTCTCAATCGGATTCAGATCAGGACTACAGGCGGGCCATGGCAAAACAGGAATTTTCTTTGCTTGAAGCCAGTTTTGAGTACTTCGGGAAGCATAGATGGCGGCATTATCCTGCTGCAGGATAGGCCGGGCTCGGCGAAAACGTGACATGTACGGGGCGATATGTTCTTGAAGAGTCTTCTGATAATCTTCACTGTTCATGCGAGTGCTGCAGAATACCAGTGTTGTCTTACCGAAAGAGCTAAAGCCGCCAAAAATCATAACAGATCCGCCGCCAAAGTTTCGCTTAGAAAACAGCAATGGTTCCTTGCGCAAATCTCTCCAATAATCGTTAAAACCGTCAGGGCCATCAAGGTTAAACTTCTTTTCATCAGTAAATACGATCTAAAACCGAATATCCAAAAGACAATTTACCTAAGCATGGAAATCGCAAACTTGCTTCCACTTGTCACCAAAACTCATCCACTGGCGGGCTCGTTTCCCTACGAGCTTCAATATGGCGCGGCAGCAATCGCGGGCAAGGCATCATCTTTGCTCGGATAATGTGTTCTGAGCGATGGAGAGTACGCAAAATTGTGGATTTGCTCGCCGCAACGTTTGTAGTTTCTTTAATCGGGCTAGCTGAGTTAAAAGAATTGGAGGCAGCCCACAGCACAGCACGTTCATCCGCGAGGGGTCAGCACTTTTGGACGTCCAGAAGACTTCTTAGACCCGTAATTTTCTTTGTTCTTCAAAAAATTCTTCACTACATTCTGTGAACGGTTGAGTCTAGCAGCAATGGAATGTTGCGGCAAGCCCTGACTACCTTAAGCCAAAATTTGACCTTTCTCGCGTTCAGTGAGCTTCTGCCCACGGCCCATTGTAACGGAAAAGGTCCTGGAATAACAGAAAAACAGAAATAACAGATAAAAACAGACAAAAACCTAACACTAAAACTCAAAAACGCAAAAAATGCGGCTGAACCTATCATTTTGACGCGACCGCAAATGGGTCCTGTTGGGTGAAGTTAGCATCCTGCGCAACCGTATTTTCGAATTTCGCTAAAAAGTTGGGAAAACAGGTTATTTTGTGCGTTCTTTCAGAATAAAATAGTGGCCCGTTGTGATAAGGTTACGTTTTCCCGGAACTCGCAAAAATACAGGTGAACCTATCATTTTGACACGGACTGTATATTACACTATCGAAAATCGTTTAACATTTCCAACATTCATATAGGTGCCTTTATAAGAAGATAAAATTTTTAAAATTTTTCAAAGACAAAAAATAAAAAGATTTCATTGTTGAAATCTCCTAGCGGTTCACTACAAAAACGTGTTAATTAATTAGTCAGTTAATTAACATGCACATTTGATAATCATCATTTTCTTCTCTTATCGATCTACGTAGATTAATTAAGCTAAAATCCACAGAGGAAAAAAACGTAATTTGACGAGATGCCATTATAAAATTCTAAACAATCACCACCTTCGTGTTTAATTTATTTTGAAATAAATGTGCAGTTAGATTGTAAAGTATATTAAGTAATTGCATATGTTTATCTTATCAGAGAGCGTAATAATAATTCAACGCTTTCTATAAATAATGTTATTAGTAGTAAATAGCCATATGTTGTACTATTGTGTGCGGGTCAATTCCCCAGTGGTCGGGTCGGGTGAACATCCTTTATAGTTTCGCTGATTAAATAAAATCGATTTTAAGTTTATCGAAAATGTATTTATGCGTTTATTTTACATTTCCTATAGTTTTAATTATAATAAACACTTATTTATAAAATAAAAAGTTGTACAAACTTATTTTGTTTTTATTTGTTATGCAGGGTGTTTTGGATATCAATAGTAGGTGAGATCAAAAGAAACAAAAAACCTAAATAAATTTTTTTCCAAAGTAAATAATTCACGAGTTTTTGCGATAAATTTAATAATCGCGTTACTGGAGTTTGTCCCTTTTAAATATTTAAGAACTCAGAAAGTAAGGTGACTCTAACTGGCACCTCCAGTTTATGACCTCCATTGTGTGAGGGTATCTATTGTACGTTTGTAGTACATATTTTCATTTATTTGAAATATTTTGAGTATTTGCCCGATTACCATAAATACATAATTAGTCGATAATCGCAAAAATATTTACTACTTAATATTAAGTCCTTAGAAACGTTTGTTGTTATTATCGAAGTAACTTGAATACCAGTAAAAATACGTAGGAGTATTTAAGTTTATGTTCCCATGTGATGAATTAGTATTATTTAGCCATTAATTAAAATGCTGTTTTCCATTTACTGTTTGTGCTTTGCATTTTGAGCGTCGAAGGAAGTAGAATCTGCAGCAAAAACATTTTATACGTCCCTCTGCCACCCACCTACCGATCCTATGACCGACCCTATTCGATATTTAGCGCTAAGTAAGACTCTAAAAATAAGTCGCAAACATTGTAGTGGAATAATTTGTAAAGGATGTTCGCCGATTACTGGGAATTAATCCGCACATAATAGTACGTGTTTATGAAAGTTGAAGTATTCATAATAGATTAAATTCTAGTTCGTGACAATTTTGCAATAAATTGTTTTATATAGATACCTACGGTGTGGTTATTGTGTCGATCGATTTGTTTCTTGATGGCATTTTTACCGCACTGCCGTTTTAATCAGCTAAAGGATTCTAGGGGTTGACAATGAGCACGTCCGATCCGTGTCAAGGATCTTAATAAGAGAAAAGCGTTTGATAGGCTTCAGCATTCAATACGGGAGTTACTCGGGCGGTTAATATGGATAAATGAAAATCAATTACCAAATACCTATCTAATAAATTATCTAATTTTAAAGAAACTAGTTATAGGTACTATATTGCAGGATTTAATCTATTTATTTTACTAATATTAACCCTAACTATCGAAAACAATCTGATTAATCACGCGTTCGTTTTATTGACATATTCTATTTTGTAATGAATTACCTAAAGTAAATGCCCGTATAAAATGTCGTTGACGAGAACTGACTGATCACAAAAAAAAAATAACAAAAACGGAACGAGACATTGGTAGTTTGCAAAACACGCAAATTAAATGCTCGCTTTCACAAAGGTTTAACGAAGCGACAACTTTATTAATCAAGATATTGAATTACTTTTGTAAATTCGCAAATATTTTATCTCTAAACCATAAGCGGAGTTGTTCGAATCGTTGAGTAGGTAAAATTTTCCTCCTCGATTACCACCCCAATCGCGGCAATTGTTGCAGAAAATTGATGAAAAGAAAAAAACCTTTTTCGCTATTCTAAATTTACCAATTAAATTGTTTTTATGTACCCACAAGCTACAGCAATAATAATCGTAATTGCAATGTTACAATAATTATTATTATCATCATTAATAATAATCACACGTATAACTCCCCCTAGAAATTATAATGAGGTCGTTAAACGCGTCCCAAATACATTGATCTTCCATTTCATCGATTTCACTAATGATAATATTACTTTTAAACATTCTAGAATGCATTTTTGCAATCCACCTACTTGATTACTGTCTATGGTTTTAGATACTACTCACCTATTTATTAAAATATTACAATACGACTGAAATCATATAAATGTTAAGCTTTAGGAAACCACCTTTCCACTCGATTTCTAATTAAATTACGATATTGCATGAGGATAGCGATGCTAAGCTAAGCTTGAAATATTGAAAATCAATGTAAATATTGGTGAAGCCGTGTTCGTTTGAGTTATTAAAGTGCAATAATTTATTATAAACTTTCAGAAAGTGTAATGTATGCGGATTATAATAGCGTTGAAATTGACCTACTACACTTATTAAATAATATATATGTAGGTATGCCTACATTTGGGGTGGTTTTATTCGTTATATTTCTAATATTTCCCTTTATGTCGAAATATATTATGTGGGATTCGTTTTTATCGTTCTAATTTTTTTAAATTAATTTTGTTTTATTTCCGGCTTTCTCCGAAATGATTGCAAAATTTTTGCACGTTAGGAAATTCGTTCGCATATTTTTCCACACGTAAAGATTCGATTGTTCCAAAATGACGTGTAATAATTCATTAGCATTTACAATTTGTAAATGAAGTAGATGTTACTTTAAACATTTCAGGAAAACGAACGCATTTTGTTTGCGTAAACTATAATAATAATACAGGGTGAGTCGTAATTGGACGTAAAAAAAACAATTACAACTAAATATACACTAGTGACAAAATGCTTATTTAAGAAGGGCATTAAAGGAAAAAAAATATTATAATTATTTAATAGAAAATCAACACATATTCATACACATACTGAATATGAAACTTTTCACGAATTTTATTCGCAGCCTCTAAAATTATTTGCAACAACACTGCTCCCCGGTGTCGATAACCTCACGGTGACTTCGTTCTTTTAAAAAAAGTTCCACGAAAAGAAGTCCAGCGGTTTTAAGTCGGAACTCTTTGGAAGCCATCTTACAAGACCAAACCGCTAATCCATCTACCATCGAAATGATTATTTAACTCATTATGTCGCTGTGGAAAGGTGCACCGTCATGTTGAAAGCACATCTGTTGTTTAATATTTAGCGCGGGACGTCATCAAGTACTTATAGGGGCGTTTTGTTTTGGCCTAAAGAAACTTTAGTTAAATTTTTACACCATAATTATGACTCACCCTGTATACACCTTCAAATATATAATTTTATCAGTTTTCTGGACATTAAAATAACAATTATATTTTGTTCATTACCTACTACTACTATTTATCGTATAGCTGACAGTTATCGATTATATTAAATTTGTCACCACATTGGAATTACATAATTTACATTTAACGATAAGTAAATAATACGAGTATCATCATTAAAACAATTTATAGTTTAAAATATTTAAATAGATACATTCGATTAATTAAATAAGATTTTTATGTCGGCGTCACCAACAGGAAATTCAGAAACGTTTTTATACGATTCACGTCATAAAATTCAATTGAACATCTTTGGGTATCGCTGGATAAGTCCAACGCACATTAAAAACGAACAAAATTATTATTCGCACGAACGTAGGTAGTCAGTTTGTATTATTTAACGTAATGTCTCGAAATAAATGCCTTACCATTGTGCGTTTATTCGTTAAATTCGACGATTTTAAATAAGAGGGTTTAAATAAACTGACGCTCGCTTAAAGGTCTTTCAATCAAAACCATCTGCTCCTACTTCAATCGTAACGAGTTCTTGCGGGGCCTTTAAACGTCAATGTATGTATTACAAAGCTATTTTGATTTACTTATAAATATGGAAATATACCCAATATATGGAAATACAAGAGTACATACACACTTACCTACAATACTATCATGTGCTTGAAGCTGATAGGTTCAAACAACTGTTACAAACTTAACGAGAAGGAATCAAACTTAACTGCGGACGTTTATTATAGACACAAAACTTTTAACTTCTAATGAATGTTAAAAATGAAAACAAACATATTACCCACCGTCCCATACCCATATTATCTTTTATTTGACAAAATTAGAAAATATTTAAATAGATACATTCGATTAGTTAAATAAGATTTTTATGTCGGCGTCATCAACAGGAAATTCAGAAACATTTTTTTATACGATTCGTGTTACAAAATTAAATTGAAGATCTTTGAGTATCGCTGGATAAGTCCAACGTACGTTAAAGACGAAGAAAATTATTATTAATTATATTATGTTAAACATGAAAACAAACGTATCTTTTGATTGACAAAATTACAAAAAAAAAACATATTTTTGCCATCTATATCTACAGTACAGATGAAGAAAATTTGCTATTCGATGGCTGAAGATATTTGATGATTTGTGATTGTTTAGCAGAACAAATCTGTTCTTTATAAATTTCATTGTGAGGAAGGCCGCGACCTCGATTCCACTTTTGAATTTAAGGCTCCTCGACAGTGAAGGGCCGTTTTCTATTGCTTTCTTCACAAGTTGTTGAAATTTTAAAATTTCAATGCTTAATTTTAAAATGTCGATGTCGTTACGATCTGTATATAT
Source organism: Rhagophthalmus giganteus (assembly GCA_036326145.1). Lineage (NCBI taxonomy): Eukaryota > Metazoa > Arthropoda > Insecta > Coleoptera > Rhagophthalmidae > Rhagophthalmus > Rhagophthalmus giganteus. The sequence continues at coordinate 19,570,531 of JARFJA010000036.1, read as the reverse complement.
TAATATTTTAATTAATAAACCAATTCGATGGCACTATTAATTAATAAACAAATTCGCGCACACTCGAGTTGTGTCCTCGCGAATGTTAAAAATCTTTCCTCTTATAGGTTCGCAAATAGTTAAAATACGCGAATGTGAAGAGATTACTGTATTTTAACTTAAATATTTTAAATCGAAACACCGATATAAATACGTACGTCTAATACCTTTTTTTTTTCGTGTAGGTACTTTAGACAATATAGCAATAGATGGTTATTTAAATATCGTCGATGTGCACTCGGTATTCTACGGAAATCGATGTAACGTTATCTTTTTTATTGGATTAAAGTCCACTTTAAGCAACGCTTCGTATTATTATCTACAAATATCTACTTTACTATTAATATTAATTAAATTATTAAGTGATGATTCATTTAATGTTACACACAATGTAAGGGTGATAAGACTACAAGCTTGTGATAGTAATACTAGCGGTCGGACTCGATCACTATTTTATATAAAAGTACATATTTTTTATCCTAGTACATAAAAGTACATATTACGGACAATTTGTTCCTAAAAGTACATATTTTATAATTTATGACATTTTCTCCTAAACGTAGATTATTCAGTAAGTTGAAAGATTAATCAGTTTCAGAAACTGGCCATAAATTTTTATTATACGGTTCGCTCTGTGTTATTTCTACGCCGATAACGTTCAGTTGCTTGCATCTAGGTAACTTGTTACGTACTCGGTGGTCGAGTGATTAGGAGACTAACCTCTCGCCTGACGGGTCCTGGGTTCGAATCCCGGTACGAGTGGCGGAATATCCCCCTGGTAGGCATGGATGTCCCCGGGAGGGGGGCACTAGAAGTAATGCCTAACGGCGGTTCCTGGTGTCTTTGGGGGTGTACTGCTAACAAAAAAAAAGGTAACTTGTTACGATGTTGGCCCGCACGGGGGGGTTCTAGTTATATAATTTATCGGGTTTCGCAAATTCGGTTTGCACCGTATACCCCACACGGTTGCCTTATTTTCATTTTGTTAGTAAAATAACTACGACAATTGCACGAAAGTCTTAAATTTAGTAGAAAAAGGGGGAAATTTGGTACAAGGAGTATTAAAAGAATGCCGCGAAGAAACTGGTTTTTATTAAAATGTTTTTTTTTAAGTAATGAGGTGACAAAATAAAAAGTTGATCGAGAAACGTGGGCATTAAACATTTTTCGATGCACAATTTGTTATCAATTTAGGTACTAAATAAAATAAATACAGCTTAAACAGACCATTTAAGTCTTTAGCTGTGTGATTCCTTTCCACCTTTTCTTGTCTCTTGCTAGTTCTCTCGCTAGTAATCTGTTTTTTTGCCAGGTCTTCCTCCACTGCCTGAATCCATATTTTTCTTGGTCTTCCTTTTTCCTTCTGGAAACCTGCAGGCCACGTCTGTAACCTTTCTTCCGTCATCCATTCTTTCTAGATGACCTAGCCATTGTAGTATTCTACTGTTAACGAAATCCCTCACTGTCTTTTCTTCGTACAGTTCATATAATTCTGTATTCATTCTTTTTTCTCGTCCTAGCGCTGTATTCTTTCTGCCAAGTATTCTTCTTAAAATTTTTCTTTCCCGTGTCGGGAAAAAATCTTCGATTGGTTTTTCTTACATAGTTTAAAATAAAATAAATCACTCCTGTTAATAATATAAACTAGAAGTAAACTAACCACAACATATTTTAATAACTGACTCGATTATTCTAAAAAAAAAAGTTAAGAATTAATTTTTGCAAATTTTGTCTCGTCGGTCTAAATTGTTGCGACAATAAAAAATTTGAATTCCTTTTTTTTATTCGTAAACGAATGCATTGTAAAGGTACAATCTCAAAAAAAAACTAAAAAAAATTAAAATCCTGAAATATATAATTTTTTAATAGTTACGTAAAATGCAGTTCTAACACTGCTACCGCTGCGACTGCCAGTTGTCTGTAACAGACTATATAAGAAAAAATTTAAAACTTCTAAATATTTCTTTGTATTTCTTACCTTTTTCTCTTCACCGTTTGTTTTCCCTCTATCGTGAATTTCCAACGTAGATTCTTCCGTTGAATGCGAACTTGCATTACTTATCTATACCTACGTTTCATATTTCACTGTATTTCACCAATCGCTGTGATCGCGAAAACGCGCGTAAGATGAAATTTCGTTCGCGAAATTGGACCGTCGAATGTTTGAGGGGAGTCCTAACGAAGTCCCTAACCAAGAGCCTAACCAAGCTCGATTTTCAGAGATTTTACCTTTCCTCGACAGTACGGTTCTAAACCTTTATTAACTTTTGTTTGTAATCCTTTTAGAGAACGCGACACAACACACAACACTCGCGCACTCACACGCAAAAAGGCTTTATAAGGACTACTGAACATGCCGTAATTTAAAATTCGAACTACTGAAACAAGCACTACTGCTCTGTACCAAGTACCGATAAGATCTGAAACGTAGGTGGCAGAACATGTATTGGTCATTAGGTACTGAATGCTTTTATTTTATCGGTCGCATAAAAATGCGATTAAACTTTTATCTGGTTTATGGTTTGTAGTGGGGAAATTTTCAATGTTTAAGGGTACACGAATACTTTTTAAATTTAAAATAGGGTAAATTTATAATTTTGCGGTATAAAAACGCACAGTGTATGATTCAAATAATTTGACTGCATAATTTCATAAAAAGTACATATTTTAAAAATTTTCAGTCATTTTTTAATGAAAGTCCACTACGACCCTGTAATACTTATAGATATATATATAGACAATACATAGATGTAATACTTCTATAGGCGGTGCCGACTAGTATGGGGCGAAAGAATGCGGTTCTGGCCCTGGGTCAGCATGTGAAGATTTTATAATTCTCATTTGTACACAATATGTGTATTTTTTAGGAGTGAACGAACGTGTTCGTTTGTTTCCTTGTTGCAATGTATAGGAAAATTGAACACAAATCAAGGAAATAACAAATGTATGTCGGTGGAATTGGTCCCGTGCGATTTCATGGATATGTATGTAAATACCTATATCTACTATGTATCCAGTATTGCTTTGTTTTTGTTCAACCAGTTGTTAGACGACGGTAACATGACAAGGCACATACATATTATTTCGACGGATGTACGTTTAAACACGGATATCTATATAATACACTGTTAGTATGGGAAAAATGTTTTATTTTCGACTTTTTATCGTAACCGTTACGTGTTTTATAAGCGCCGTTACCATAAATAAGGGAGACTGCAGAGCCCATTCACGACATTGTGTAGGTAGGTATAAGCCGTGTAACGGCTACATATTTTTTAAAAATAGCTCAAATAACCGACCCTTATTTCTCGAAGTTGTATGTATTTGATTAAAATGAATGGACGAAGTAAAATTACTCTTGTTACCCAGATAGATGACGGTTTCGGTATATAGATAATCATAATAGTCGGCTTAAAAATCAATGTTTTACAATCTTATTGGTTCATTATTGGTATTCAATTGTGACTTAAAATTATATTTACAACTGTAACAACGCTTCTAGAAGTAGCTCGAGAAATTTTTGATCAAATTCTGGTATTAATCTGCCCCGGTTTTCAATGGATGAGAGGCCATGTGAATCGCCCTTGAAAATCAACACGAGTTTTAATAAAAATGAAACATAATATAAAAACTATCGATACCTACTTTTTGTATAATAGTACGTGTGGTTGCTACTGCTCCAACCAGTTATGAAATAATCAACGCGAAACGGGCCCATTGTTTAAAAACATAATCCAGCCGACAGGCCAGTGTGCGAACCTCACGAGTTAAAGCGCTCTATGTAATACATTTAAGGAACTGTAAAATTATTTGCATGCGATATTCATTTTTTTTTCGAGTTTTAGTTTTGACGTAGGTTTTCCCGTCTTTTCGCGGGCCGTTGCAATTGCTCTCAACATTCTTATCGTAGCCGCCGATTACAGACAATCAGAAGTGGCGCGATCGCTACTTCCGACGATCTGAAGAATAGATTGCGACCCAAATTCTTCCGCGTGGTTTTATATTGTACAGGTTGTTGTTAACGGAATGATACTGTTACTTACATAGTCTGAATTGTCGGTTTTAAGTTTTCACATAAGTTAGTTGTAATTGCGAGTTTTAAACGATGTTTATCAAAAAAAAAAAACATTGTTTTTCTCAAGGTACTCGAAATGGATTTGTTTCGGCCCGAGTCGAACGATTCTTTTACATAATATAATGTTCAAAACGTTTTGTGATATCAGCAACGCAGGAGATGAACAAATGTTGATAACATATGTTATTAAAGTATTACCTATTCATCCATAGTTTCTTTTTTTAGTTTTTAAATAGAAAAGGAGTAATCTTTAAAGCAAACGACAACTTTCCCTACGTACGAACGTTCAAGATATGAACAAACTTTTACAGTATCATCAAATTTCGCCACGGTAAATTGCAGCTTGCCCTTCGTCTCGTATTGCTGACGACCCTTCAACTCTATTTTCTACTTCCTCTTCCTCCTTCAATCAATTAATCTTCTCGTTTCTTCATTCACTGCCACCTATTGTACTTTTCAAAGTAAGATTAAAAATTTTGATTAATGCTTGACGTTTTTTTTTTAACAATTTTTCACCTTGGTCCACTTTTGTTCAACTTACGAACAAATTCGACTTGCGAACGCGTTCTCGGAACGTAACTCGTTCGTATGTATAGGGACTTACTGTATAAATATCGAATTTGCAAATTATACGAGGCAATTCGATCATTTATGTTGTCGTGAAACAAAAGACATTTCGAAGTTAATGTCGAGAAATAATAGCGAACGTCGTAATCTCATCGTGACTACTTGCTTAATTTGCTTTAATATAAATAGTCAAACACATTTTATCTTAATTAAAAATATCAAGGTTTATTTACTGACGGATAATCCCAATCCTTTTGTGAGCCTAAATTAGCTATTCTCTAATAATATTGCGGTTAGTTTAGTGTTGACATTAAATTAAATCGCGTTGTTTATTGGCCCATTTAAATAGTTCTCCAGATTAATTAATGTACAGTTCGAGTTTCGCGCCGGAGTTTATTGCACACCTGAACTCTTTTTAACGAAAAATTCGTTAAGTGCTCGTTCCCGTTGGCTCAATTAATTTTGACGGTATAGGTTCTCGTTATCGATTTCTCTTGTTTATTTCGAGTAGGAAATTTTCCAAGTTTTGCTTTTGTTAAAGAGGAGTCCTCTTTCCACGTTAATCCTGAGCTTTTCCGATGCCACGGAAAGCTTTCTCATTTAAAGGAATTAAGTAAATAACGTATAGGGTTTCTATGTCAATTATTATTAAATTTATTTCCTACGGTATTAACGTCCCTTTAAAATAACAAACATATAAATTGTCTAACTGAGATTTTTGGCGATTTATATAATATGTGTGTGTCTATTTGAAACAGTTGAAATATTATGCAATATATCTTGTAATAATTATACTATAAAAATCCTCCTCAAAAAAAACCAATACCTACTTACAACGATTTATTTTGTTTTTTTTTAAATACTACATGTTTTATGGGTCACCTTCCGTAATCATCCACCACAGAAAAACAAGCGAACCAGATACATATTCTGACCGAGTCTATTCGACGAGTAAAGTCGATTGGAATTGTTTTCGTAGACCGAAGACAAAGAATTAAAGTTACACGCGTTTTAATTTTCCATATTAAGTCTATGCAGAAATATTCTCTTTAGACATTAATGCCAAGTTAGGTTAGGTTTATGATGGATTAGATTAGGTTAGTAATCGCGTGGTTTGGTTTGATCGACCTGAGATGAAGAATTAGAAAGTTGTATGTTTTAGTTTTATGGTTAGGCTGGGTTAGGTTGCCATGGGCGAAAATGACAAGAAAAATTCGATGCGTTTAAGTCAGAACGGCATACGCGTCATTTCGTAAAATTTACAGAAGAGACGGTCGACTCTTATGACCAGTGAATTGCGTCCTTAATAAAGGTCTTAATTCGCTTGTAATAAGCTTTGGACATGATTATTTTTCGAAAAACGTTCCTCAGTTGACATTTGTGCAAACTTTAAATTGGTATTCCGATCGAACTATTTTTTCAGGTCGGCGCCGAAATAAATTCTCTACAATACATACCGTAGTTTTAACTAATTTTAATATAGTTCGGCGCTTGTGCAGTTTTTCCTTAAACGCGTTGAATTGGTCCAGGAACTGGAGCCCAGAAATATCTCTATGGATGAATAGAAAACATAGAGAACTAGGGTTCTCGAGTTCTTCCGCCATGAAGTTACGAAATTTACCAGAAGATGGGTAGGCTGAGAGGTAGGTAGGATTCATCTTCAATGAATCAGATGGGACGGCACTGAATTGTGGTGGGGAGCACCCGAAATCTCATGGAAATTATTAGACACGGCGGATAACATTATCGAGCATATGCTCGAGGATGAACAAAAATGGAACAGTGTTGTAGACACGATCACGAAGATCATGAGGACCAAGCAATAGGAGGGGATCGAGCAATCCACCAGACGCCCTAATTAAGAGAATCTAAGTATTGCTCGACGTTGGTTCCCCCAGGGGCGAAAGGGGAAAATAAAAAAAAAGGCCAGGCAAAGATCAATATCAAACTTTGCAATGAATTGTTTAGACGATTGTGGTGATCTTTTCACATTATAGACTTACGTGGAAATTTGAAGTTGGGTACAACGTACGTTTTTGGACATCAAACCAGAACAGAATATGTATATCTGGTTTTTTCTTTTTCTGCTTTTTTTAATGGCGGATTGTCAGATTTGCTTAAATAGGTATCGTTTTTATTACAGCATTTTTAATTTAATTTTCGACTTATGGTTTTAAAGAAATTAAAAGTTTGCAACTTAAAACAATCGCGGTTTATTTTTTTTGTGTGTTGAAACAATAGTTTAATGGTGTAATTTCCTCCTTGCAATACAATAGTCGTAAACTTTAACCTGTGAGTAAGTGTAGGTCGCGGAATTCTCATCATAAGTTGCATTATTATTATTATGGAAGTGCGCTTGCATTTTAATCTATTTTTTGAAGTGTCGCAATAAAATTTTGCCTACGGTTTGGTGCAAAACAAAAATTTAATTTATGAATTTTATTTTCGACATGCTTCTATCCATTATAAGATAACTTTAAGGTCGTGATATCGTTTGTTTTAAAGCTTCCTTAAGACGATTTCTCTGAAAGAATGATTCATCACACCGATCGTAACGATTCATCTGACTACGGAGATCGTCACATCTGCATGGCCCTTAAGCCCGTATAATTAGATCCACAATTTATCATATCGAAGCAATTTTGGCAGAGCGTCTTAACCCACGCTTTTTGCGAAAACGAGTTATTCTGACTATCTTATGCATGTAAGGCAGACATCGTCCGTTAAAATCTTGGAACAATATTCCGATTTTTTCCATCAGAAAAATCGATTTGTATTTCCGTAAAACGTATCTGCTTGTAGCTACGCTAAAACACAAAATGTGCGCTAGGAAAGCGGTAGCGACGCCTTTTATAGTCCGTTTTAAATTTAGAAAACTTCTAATTCCGTTTCTTATCGAGTTTCGTTATTAACCCATCAAAGCCGGATTTTTTTTAATACAAAAGTTGTTAATATAACTACAGTTAACTAACTTATATAACTATAGTTAATATAACTAGGAACACACTAGGACAACAAAAGTGACTGTAAAAGCAAATTTTAAGAAACTTATATTTGGAAAACGTAGTTACAACGTGTGACCATATGGTCACATTAGATTATTAAGGGGTATCTACTTTGTATGGAAACTGTCAAAACACTCGATGCATAATTTGTATGAACCTATCTCGACGCATTGCTTTTTTGATCATTTCGTTTCCCACGTCTGTCCCACAATCCCAATAACATCTTTTGCCATGAAGAATATTGTACCCAGAAACTACCATAATTCCTAAAAAACATTTCAGTTCATCCAATGGGTCGTTTGGATCAGGACAGTTGAGAAACATGGCATACTTTCTAGTTTCTTCCAGAATGTGTAACAAAATTTTACTATCAAAAAAGAGCTCAAATAACTCGGTTGGGGATAAATCTTGAAATTGAGAATAATCTGGTTTTGGAAAATTTGAGAATTTTGTAAGATCGCCGTCTATCCAAGTTCTATGGTTATATTTCTTCCCCTTGAGATTACTCAAAAAAGCGGCATCTGGAATATTTTCACAAGTCGAAAAGCAGTTCTGACACTTCTTCATCATCATCAACAGTTGCGGAATGATCTTCATTTACAAAACGAACTTCTGCAGCTGCTGATAATTGACGTCCAGACAAATTATCTAGTAGTCCACCATCGTCTTCATCAGCGGAATCCTCATCTGTTACACCCAATCAAAAAAGTACGTAAATACAATAAAAAAATCATTATATTAAGAACTGGCGTTCGTTAATTTTCGTCCGAAGTACGATTTCATCATTACAACGTATGTCCAAAGATTACTTGATGTTCGAAATCATTACCCAATGAACGTTTATTGGTGTAATGACCTTTATACATTGCTACATCGAATGCAGTTCATTACGTTAATGAATAATTTGACTGCTCCAATGAACAAGCTTTCTTTGTTTTAATAAATTAGTGAATAGGGTAATATGAATTTTATTTATAGTGATAATAACTGTGTTTATTAGTTTTATCGATATTCTTACATAAATTCAATAAATATTCCACCGAAATGCAAAGTTTGTTTATTGTATCGATAAATGTGTTTATTAAATAACGGAATATTCTTGCATTGTTACAATGTACACTTCTATTCGTATTAAAAGAGCACAGTTACTATTTCACATTGTAAATAGGACAATGTTTATGTATATTGTTTCTATAGCAAATTTATTTTTTGTAATGTTTCAATTAATTATCGCTCAAATATACCTACATAGAAAATTTGATTATTAGTTCTTTTTTGTTCAACGTTGTCGATTGTAGGAAATACAAATCGATTTTTCCGCTGAAAAAAATCGATTTGTACACGTTTTTCTGGAATTTGATATGTAATAACAAACACGAACCGTTTTTAGAAATATTTTTCTATAACAGTTCTAACATAAATATTAATGTAAACGTCGTGATAATTTTTTTGCAATTATTTAGTTTGAGTTTTCAAACTGCTCTGTCTTGAATTTATCCTGTTTCTGCGAAGCCGTTAATATTCTTAGATTATTCTATATATAGAATTAAAAAAATACATAATCAACTGTATTTATAGTGTATATTAGTGAACTTAGTCATAGATACGATAAATGTAGTTATTATTTCAAAACGACCTTACATTAATATGATGTTTTAAATTCATAAATTTTAATTCGTAGATACAATCAAGTAATGATTGGATTGATGAAAAAGAGTCGTCGAAGCAATCAAGATATCCATTAAATTATGAAATATGTTCATCAGTTTCTAATGAACATAATAACATTGGGACTACGAACATGTAAATTAAAAAATGAACATCTATTAGTAGTATTAATGAACTTTTCATTGTATCAATGATCAAAAAGTCAATAACTGGTATTAATTGATATTAATGTACAATAATTTTTTGAGTGTAGAATATTTGGATCCGGTGGGCAAATAAATATATCACTTACTTCATTGTTACCTTCTTCATTATTATAAATCATGTCTAAGGCTTGTTGAAGCGAAAATCCACGCCTACAAAAAAGTATACTTCAGCTCTCGAATAGCCGTAGTGTGACACGTGTGTGTAAATATGGTAACACATAAATTTACGCACATGCAGAACAAGAATTCTTTACTTATTTGATTTAAATTCTATCTCATTTTTTACATTAGACATTTAGCTAAACGCTAGTGTCCGTGAAATAACAATAATTGTTACAATAAAGAAAATACAACTACTTACTGGTTCCAAATACCTAAATACCTACTGGTTGGTTCCATTATTTTTCTCGAAAAAGTAATACGCAAATTCATAACACGTGCTTTTCACGCTGTTGCACTATTGTTGGGGAAAACTACTATAGATGTGTTACTGGAGATCTCTAGCAGTGGGTAGCTGGAAAGAATACCGATTTATATTGATTAGAATAGATACAGAAATATTTAAAAGAGAACGTGTTGCTGTGACTATATGGTCACGCCAGGCTTTGACGGGTTAATGACGAACACAAACGTACACGGACGCAGGAGGATTCGAACCTCCGAACGCTGGATTGTCAGCGAATGTTAAACTCGTTCAGTTTTGTCTTAACCATCAATCGCGTACACCTTCATCTATTCTTAATTAGATAACTACTTGATATTTAATATTATACTACGATTTTGTGTTTAAGTAATTAGTCGCTTCAATTTCTTGTGCGTTACTAAATTATATATTCAATCCGAAGGGTGAATCTCCAAAAAAATTATGTACAGAAGACTCCAACGAGAATTACCCCTCGATCTAATCATAAAATAAATTGATCTACTTATTAACTGCAAAGGGTTTTCAATATTCCGCACTAGAATTTTAATTATGAGGAAAATAATTAAGTGTAGTAAAGGAGCGCGTTCGGAGTGACGGGAATTATCGCATTATTCGCCAAAACAAAATCGCCCGTGTCAGTAGAAGAAAAGTCTCGTAGAATATTAATTTACGGCTTCGGTAGTTTTTGGTGGGCGCGTCATTAAACTTACGTTAGCTTTTCTCTCCGTATAATAATTACGGGCATTTTTCTTTCACTCCCATTAATTTTGCGTCAATTTCAAGTTTCGCTCGATGCTTTTTTAGCAAGGATTGGAGAAAAAAAAACCGGCCGTTTTAATTTTAATATCTTGTCTTCTATACGTTATCAACAACGGCAAAGAGAATACGTAATATACGAAGGCAATTTTAATCTGCACGTGCTTGTGCATTGTTACTTAGACTTTAATTCACGAATTTTCATTTTTCTTAATTTTCGAGACTGATATTTTTTCAGTTAGGTACGTATTATTATATCGACTTGCATAAAAACGTTTAATGGTTCGCAATAAATAGCGGTACCCTACCTACCTATAGATTAAACGGTTTTTATTCGAAATCTACTCGTAAAATACAAATTAATGTGGAACTCGTACATATTTAGAATTCGATGATGTAATGTAGTTCAAAATTTAGCGGCGTATTCCGCCCACTTTACGGTGGATTTCTCTATAGCTATATGTTATATAAAGATAGGTATTTTTATTCGTTAAATCGGAGTTCATTGTCATGATAAAAAACGTGACTCACAACTTATTTATTGACGCAGACGGTGTAATTCGGAAATAAAATTTTCTCGTACTTTTCAGGTGAACGCTAACTTGCGCGACGATGTCGCACCACAGCGATGATAACATGCTGATACCGACGAGCGACTCGTTTTGGGAGCCGGGTAATTACAAGAAGACAACGAAACGTATCGAGGACGGTTACAAGTTGTGCGGCGACCTAATGACCCTCGTGAACGAAAGGGCCGAAATAGAAAAGGGCTACGCAAAGAGCCTAAAAGCGTGGTCGAAGAAATGGAACGATCTCATAGAAAAGGGACCAGAATATGGGACGACGGAAGCGGCGTGGAAGGGCGTCCTCGTCGAAGCCGATAGGCGCTGTGATGTTCATAATAAAGTTAAAGATAATTTATGTAACGAAGTCATTCCGAAAGTGAAACTTTGGCAAAAGGAGACGTATCACAAGGTAAAAGATAATGGCCGAGGACGGCCAATTTAAATTATTGAAAAAAAGGGGGAAATTTATTTTGGTTTGATGGTGGTCTTGCATTAAGGTCGAGCGGTTGAGAATTCAATCGATGACCCATTTTCATGTCGAGCCCATAACGTACGAAATTGGACGTAATGTTCATAAAATACTTATTCGGGGTGGTCGATCGACGCGATAGTCGTTTTGGCCTACAATAGAATATTACATTGCGTAGTAAGTGTTGAATATGATTACTTCGTATTGTTTGACATTTGAATGGTACCGAAATGGGTTAATTTGATTATAACTTTGTCGGTATAATGGACTATGAACCATATTAAAGATTTGCTTAGTGTAGGTGCTTTATATGTTATTTTTTTGGCGAATTTATTGACGGTAATATTGGAAATATAATCAGGAAAGTTGGGAAATAATGGTTAGCTCGGCGATTAGTTGAATACCAGGCTGTTTCTTGCACTATTTTAGTGTTAGTGAAGTAGACGATCTTGTTAAGTACCTACACTTAGTCGCAAAAGTCTACATACGATAGTTAAAAATGGAAAATTAATATACAAATAACATGATAAATGTTTTTTTTTAAATAATAATATAGTCAGTATTAAAATACAAGAAATTTTATCGAGAGTAACAATAAAATTTTATTTATTATATAAGAATATCGAAAGAAAAGCGATATAATTATTAATAAACAGTTCAACAAAAGTCTACATACGATTCAAAAACACCCTCCTGTAGATGCGATAACAGCTCTTAGTCGTTCAGGCATTGATGTAACAAGTTTGTCGGTCACGCTCGAAGAAAGATTCTGCCATTCTTCAACTAGAACGTTTTTAAACTCATTTTTAGACGAAATCTTTTCTTTTGCATCCTGCGCTTTAATTCATCCCATAAATGTTCTATAGCAGGGGGGCCAACCTGCGGCTCGCGAGCCACATGCGGCTCTTTGAAGGATTATTTGTGGCTCTCGATAAATGTACCCGAGTTCCCTTTTCATTTTTGTGCTATTATATTTAATAAATATAATTTCTGTAAAAAAAATTTTGCATACCTTTTAAATACGTATTTAATTGCGGCTCGCGAAAAATTTCAAATTTTGAAAAATGGCTCGAACTATCAAGGAGCTTGGCCACCCCTGTTGTATAGGATTCAGGTCTGGAGACTGAGGAGGCGAATGAAGTTGTTTTTTCACATGATGTAATAGCCGTTCTTTCGCTATAAGTGCAGTATGTTTGGGGTCATTATCTTGTTGGAATGTGTAATCAGAACTTAAACCCAGTTTTTGAACACTATTCATAAAATGTGTTCAAATACACGTACTTATCCATAATCTCATCAATAACATGCAACTCGCCGCCATACAGCCCCAGACCATAACTGATCCAGAGCCATGTTTTCTTGTAAGGATGAGATGTTTTAATAGCATTGCTTCATTTGGTTTTCGCCATACTTTTGCTCGTCCATCTTTACTAAAAATATTAAACTTACATTCGTCCGTAAAAATAACTCGATTCCAGAAATTTGGATCGGTTTTGTGTATCTTATAATTTCCGAATTCAAGTCTTTTCTTCCTGTTTGTCGCGCTAATGAACGGTTAGGTACTCGAGTCATTTGTGATGTCTCCCATAATCTGTTTGTTAATGTTTTGGCACTTGTCATTGGCTTTTGTCGGACCTCCCGTAAAATACTACGTTTTTGTCTCTCGTTTAATTTTGACGGTCTGTCTGTTCTCGGTTTATTTTCATAACTTCCCGTAATACGAAAATTTCTAATTATTGTCTGAACAGCAGCTTTCGATAAACCAACTATTTTCCCAATTTTAAACATGGTTTTATTCTTGTCACTCATTCGAACGATAACTTTTCTTATTGGTATTGCAATTTGTGTTCTTTTGGTGGACATTTTACAAATTTTAGTACCGCACTAGTGATCAGTTCAAACACTACTAACCACATGTCCCATGTCGATATAAAACAATAACTAACTCGGTGTTGCTTTGTCAAGAAATAATATCAAAATTCTCCGTATGTAGACTTACAGGGTGCGTCCAAGAAGTTTCCGGAATGAGGCTGTAAAACACGATTTATTGCAAATAAAGCGTACAACTGTTCAAAATTCTTCAAAGTAATTCCCATCGGCATCGTAGCACCTCTGCCACCGAGTTTTTCAATCTTCATACGCGCCCTTGAAGTCGTTTTCTGACATGGTGTTGAGTTGCTTCGTCACAGCCTTTTGAACCGCATCGGTGGTCCCAAAATGAGTTCCCTTAAGTGTTCTTTTCAGCTTGGGGAACAGGTAGAAGTCGCTTGGAGCCACATCCGGACTATAGGGGAGTTGGGGAAGCATTGTCACACCGTACTTGATCAACAGCTCAGTCACGAGAAGGCATGTGTGGCTTAACACCTTGGGTACCAACTTTGCACAGACTTTTCGCATGTTCAAATGATCACTAATAATGGTGTGCACACTGGATTTGGAAAGATTTAACTCTTGAGCAATCAATCGCACGCCTAATCGACGGTCAGAGGTTCGCACTCGGTCCACATTTTCATCGGCTGTCGCTGAACTCGGTCGTCCTGCTTGGGACCACTGGTACACACTTGATTGCTTCATTGCTTCGTCCCCGTAAGCTGTCCGAAGCATTTGTAAAGTTTCACCAGCAGTCTTTCCAAGTTTAACGCAAAACTTGATGTTCATACGCTGTTCAACATTTCGCTGCATCGTGAGTCGTGACGCGTCACCCAAACAGGGTCTCACTGTACAAGCAATCTACACTCTCCGGCGGTTCGGAGGCAACTGAATATTTTTTCCCTGTTGCCTGAGAACCCCCATCACCAATCCCGACAGGAGCGGCCGCCCGCTCGCGCTTCGCTTGGGCGGTAAAAAATAATTCCAGAAATTTCTTGGACGCACCCTGTATGTTGTTACTAATAAAACTGCATATTACGTTATTTTTGTTGTATTTGCAAAACGGTAATCAATATGATGGTTACTTTTTATTAGATTATTTCTTTTATACGTATTCGATTACTACCTATATTTAATTTCAAATGTTGCAAAATTTTAACTGCGTTTTAATGAATTTTTGGAGAATTTTCAACATGCATGTAAACTTTTGTGGCTAAGTGTATATAAATAGCTCTTTTTAAATGTGCCATCATAATTAACGTATAATATGTAACTAATAAGCATAAACGCTGCACCACTTTCAACTTCGAAATCACATCAAAATATAAATCCACAATAATTCTTTATCGACAACTTCTCGACTTCCTTCAAGCCTATTTATTGGGGTCGTTAGCTCATTGTGTGCTACTCGCAAACTTCCCAACTTTGCTCGACTGCCGTCGGGCAAAGTTTAAATTTGCGCTTTCCTCTGTCCCACATAAACATATCTTCACTTATTCATGAGCGTCTTCGATCGAAATAAATTACGAACTTTTCGAAATTCTTTGTAAGCAGCGCAATAATATTATGGCGGCTTTCCTTTTTGTTACTTCCGTTCGTTCGGAATTTGTCTCCTGTTACCAAGGGCGTTTGCGAATGTCATTACTAACCAAATTTAGTAAAACGCAACAAAAGAAAAATGCCGAACGTTCCATCTATAGTTTCTTTTTTTTTTGAGTCCGTAAACTCGCAATATTTCAATTGGCAAAAGTTACACGAACCGCAACGAATCAAAAACCGATCAATTTAGTTTAATTATAAGTTTAGTTTAAGTGATAAATCTTACAGATATAGTACGTAAATTGACAAAAAAGGACGCCCTTCTCTTATTTTTGGACAACTATTTCGATGTTCCGCGCGGACAACGAACAGGTCGTCGATTAAATTAACCGTTAACGTACGTTGTTCCAAAATAACTTTGTCGTTTTTTTTTTTTTATTATTAAATTACTTAACGAGTGCATCGCCTGAACCCGTGCCAGGCATTCGACGATCGTTTTGAATAGATAGGTATTCCTGCCCATTAAAAGTTTCAGCGTACGCCGAACTGTCACGTTTACTTGCGGCACACGTTCCATTGTCGTCCCTAATTATCGGAGTGAAAGTAAAAGTAGCTTCATTAAGAATTCCGCCGGGTAAAATACGCCCAACTTTTCATTGGCAATCGGTCTAGCAAGCAAATTTGCCGCACGTGCGGTTCGGAGGTACGTCGAAAATTTGTTATGGAATGTTACCGCTACGATTCGATACAATTATTAATACGTAGGTAGTTGGATGTGTTATATTTGTAACGGTTAAAAGTGCGAGTTCCGTTTCCTGTTGGCCTATCGAAGTCACGATTTCCTCGAAAAATCGCGAAAACTTCGGAACCCACAAAACTTCTTTTAAAATGTTTGTTATGCTGCATCATTTGAAATCGGAAACATTCCGGTTGACGCACACAAGTATTTCTATTGTTTAAACAATTATTGAAACAAAATACGGACGTCTATTAAGCTGACACGACCACTACGGCACAATCGAATGAAATCTATTTAGAAATTTAGTGTTAATTTGTTGCTCTATTCCCGACCTTGTTGCTCCAGCTCCAGCTTGTTGCTCACCAAAAACCATGACTGTGCTAACTTAACAATTAAGATAGCACAGCCACACGCAGAAAATTTAAAAAATATTAAAAAAAATAAAATAATATAAAAAATAAAAACGAGTAGTTACTTCTAAACTACTATTTTGTTGCTCTATTATTGCTCCGATATTATTGCTATACCCTTAAGGGCAGGGTACCCATGATTTCAGCGTATTTTACCCCATCCTTAAACTAATTTTTGAGACATTTTGGATCATTAAAACCAAAATGTTTTTATGATTAGTTGTTTATCACTATTTTGTTTATGTATACTCGTAATTTGAGTACATGATTTTTATTCGTTAATTTGTTATTATAAATTATAATTTTGTTAGTTATGGTGGAATTTTATAAAAACTAAATAAGTTAAAGTGAAGTGGATTTTTTTTTTACAGAGAATAATGTACTCGAGGACATATAAAAGATTCATAACGAATGAATTATTTTAAACTAATAAAAAAATTAAATTAATATTTTAAAATCAATTTTTTATGTAAACAATAATAAAATTTTGTGAGAACTTGTTAAGTCCTCGAGTACATTATTCTATGTAAAACAAAAAAATCCACTTCACTTTAACTTATTTAGTTTTTATAAAATTCCACCATAACTAACAAAATTATAATTTATAATAACAAATTAACGAATAAAAATCATGTACTCCAATTACGAGTATACATAAACAAAATAGTGATAAACAACTAATCATAAAAACATTTTGGTTTTAATGATCCAAAATGTCTCAAAAATTAGTTGAAGGATGGGCGTAAAATACGCTGAAATCATGGGTACCCTGCCCTTAACACGAAAAAACCACTCACACACCCACTGCAGTAACACAACTACTTAAAAATTTCGATTTTCTTGATAAATTTACTGTTATGAATTAGTTGCTTTACATTATATTATATCCCGAATTTGTTGTTCCACCCCTAGTACGAAAACAACTACCACTAGTACTTAAAAGCCAGCACAACACTTTAAAACTTCAAAAATATCGATTTTTTTGATAGCATAAGGCTTTATGATTTAGTTGCTCCACGTTCTACTACATCCCGATTTTGTTGCTTCACCTCTAGTACGAAAACAACTTATGGTAATAGGGATCCACGTTAGGTGGATGTTGAAAGAATATGTATTACTTAAGGTATTTTATGAACAATTTATTTTATTTAGTATCAGTGACAAAAATGTATTATTTCTTTTTTTTAAGATTGTGATGGTACTAAGCCAATATAAACAACTTTAAATGAATAAAACCATATATTTCGGCTTTGGTTGGAGCTATCTTCAGTGGTAACAATTAAACAAACGATGGAAAACAATTAACAATTATTAAAACAAAAATACATTTAAAAACAAAATTTAATACCCCTAAATAATTAATTATTGTAAATCATTTAACATTTGATTGTAATATTTAGGCAAAATCTTTTATTATAATTTTTTTCAATGTTTAAAATCTTAATATTATCAAAATTAAAATTATAAATAAGTTTCGTTTCGAAAGAATAAAAAGGATTTAAGAAAACTTAAAAAATTCGTCCAAATAATTTTATTTTTATTAAAAATGTATTATTGATATTATTAATGATATTTACGCCCGATTTCATAGAGAAAAGCTTATTTTAACCGTTAGTTTAAGATTTAACTAAACGATCACTATCAAATTAAATTTAAAAATTGTAAACCGAACAATATTGTTTAATTTAACAGCCGATTAGATTTTTATCAAATTGGGTTGTAATAATATAACATATAAACATACTTAATGAAAATTTAGAGTAAGGCTATCAACTGTTAGCTCAATATAGGTTTTATTTTGATGGTAGCTGAAACCAGAAATTTTCTTTAGTTAACATAGTTGTTAATATAGAAAATGAACAATTTTAAGCTTATAAGTCATAAAGCCCTAAACTATTTAAAAAAATCGATATTTTAAAAGTTTTAAAGTGTTATGCTGGCTTTTAAGTACTAGGGGTAGTTGTTTTCGTAGTAGGGGTGGAGCAACAAATTCGGGATATAATAGCAACTAATTCATAACAGTAAATTTATCAAGAAAATCGAAATTTTTAAGTAGTTGTGTTACTGCGGAGGGTGTGGGGGTGGTTTTTTCGTGTTAAGAGTGTAGCAATAATATCGGCAATAGAGCAACAATTTAGCAACTAAATAGAAGTTTAGAAATACCTCCTCGTTTTTACTTTTTTTTAAATTTTCTGTGTGTGGCTGTGCTAGCTTAATTGTTAAGTTAGCACGGCCATGGTTTTTGACGAAATGGCTGGAGCAACAAAATCGGGAATAGAGCAACAAATTAGCACTAAATTTCTAAATAGGTTTTATTCGATTGTGCCGTAGTGGCTGTGTCAGCTTAATAGACGTAAATGCGGGATGTCCAGGAAATGGTTTATATCTATCTCTGGATCGTACGAGGCAACGTCAAACTAATGCTACAAGTTGAGTTATTCGCCCCCCAAAAGTTGATGTTTTAAATAAAATTTTTATTTTTAGTTGGAATTTAATAACTTTTGATGTACATACATAATAAATTAATGTCTTTACATAAGTCTTTCCATATCACCTTAAGGGATGCGCTAACCTTCCTAACCCTAAATATTTCAGAGGTTTAAGTTTTTAATTTTTTTAAGGTCAATTTCGGATTTCCCGGACGTTTTAAGATAAAAAAGGTACTCTTGTTTAATTTCAATAAAATGAACCGTATTCGAGAAAATCACACTTAAATAGGTAATAACTGGGATTCGTTGCATCTTTTATTCTATATGTATGATTTTCTCGAATATCGTTTATTTAATCGAAATTAAACAAGAGCACGTTTTTTATCCTAAAATGTCCGGGGAATCCGAAACTGACCTTAAACATTTAAAATTTTATTTCTCTGAAAAATGTTGAGATTAGAAAAGTTAAGGGTAGTGCACGTTGGTTCTCCTGAGGTGATATCAATAATTTTATTACACCATTTTAAAGACACTTATTTATTACGTACGTGTATCAAAATTTATTGAATTTCAACGAAAAGTAAAATCCTATTATAAATATTGGTTTTTACTTTTCAACTTTGGGGCGAATATCTCAACAGGGGAGCGCCGTGTCCATGCAATGATAGATAATCTCTCGGGAGCATATAAACCATGTCAAAATAATCCCACAAGTTTCCATAAATTTTTTCCTACTGCGTTACTCTGTTGAAAATTAAAAATTCCCCCAAAGTTGAAACATAAAACTCAATTTTTTAATTAACATTTTTATTTTTGATTGAAAATTAATAATTTTTGGTACGCATGGGTAATAAATAAATGTCTTTACGATGATGTAATAGGATTTTTGGTATTATCTCGGGAGAACCAGGGTGTACTACATCTAATTTTTCTGACCTCGACATTTTTCAGAGGTTTAAGTTTTTTAATTTTTAGGGTCATTTAAAATTATTAAATTCCAACGAAAAATAAAAATTTTATTTAAAACTTCAACTTTGGAGGTGAATATCTCGACAGGGGAGCGTCGTGGAAAAAATATTTATATGGCATTATTTTGACGTTGATTATACGCTACAGAGAGATATTTACCATTTTGTTGTTTAAACAATCGAAATACTTGAGTGCACCAACTGGAATGTTTCTGATTTCAAATAATGTAGTACAGGGTGGGGCAAAAGTAATGTCATAATGTGAATGCGCCATAATTTTTGCAAATGGTGTCAAATGTCATTGTGCTGTGTCATTTGTGTTGTAGACAGATAGAGAATTAGTTGACAACAAGCAATGGAGCGATACACACCTGAAGAACGCGGAATTATTGTTACTGCTTATTTGACCAATTTCCGGTCTGTTGTTTTAACGCAGCGTGAATTTCGTCGTCGTTTTCCTCGTCGTCCTGCACCATGTGCGCGAACAATGAAGCGTATGGCTGAGCGTCTCGTGCAAAGTGGGTCCACTAGAGATGTCGCAAGAAGTGGCCGGCCTCGTATTGCTCGTTCGATCGAGAATATCGCTGCTGTAGCCGAGGACGTCCGACAGAGTCCACAAACATCGACGAGACAACGATGCACACAATTTGGCATCAGCAGACGTTCGTTGCATCGAATTTTGGCGAAAGACCTGAGGATGTTCCCTTACAAAGTGCAAACCATTCACCAATTGCTGCCTGCTGACCGTCAAGTGAGGTTAACTTACTCACATGCTCTGTTAAACCTGGTGCAAGAAGAGGATGATTTCGTATCCAAAATCATAATGAGCGACGAAGCCCATTTCCACTTAAGTGGTTATATGAATAAACAAAATTCGCGTTTCTGGGGCACGAAGAATCCACATGAAATGCACGAAGAGCCATTGCATCCCCTCAAAGTGACTGTTTGGTGCGGCATTTGCAATGAAAAAGTGATTGGCCCTTATTTTTTTGAGGACACCGATGGCACCACCGTAACCGTAACTGGTGAGCGCTACAGACAGATGTTAAACCAGTTTTTTTTTCCCCAAGTTGCTGAATTGGGTCTCCAGAATTGTTGGTTCCAGCAGGTCGGAGCAACCGCTCACACAGCTCGGGCAACGATACAGATTTTGAACCACCAATTTCCGGGCCGCGTGATCTCCCGTTTTGGCGATTTGAACTGGCCGGCCAGATCGCCAGATCTCACGGCGCCAGACTTCTTCCTTTGGGGCTTTTTGAAATCTCGCGTTTATCACAACAAACCACAAACCTTGCAAGTCTTGAAAGCCAACATTGAAGAAGAAATCACCAATTTGGAGCCAGATGTTTTGCGAACAACAATTCAAAATGCCGTAAAACGAGCACAAATGTGCATCTACTCAGGAGGTGGTCATTTGACCGATATCATTTTTTCAACTTAACGTCATCAATTTTACACCTTCAAAAAAACTTTCCGTGAAAACAGAGCCCAATTTTTTTCATTTCTAACAAAATGGCAACCAATTCACATTATGACATTACTTTGCCCCACCCTGTATAACAAACATAAAAAAAGTTTCATCAAAATCGGTCCTGTTCTTAAGGGGTTCCGAAGTAAAAATTTAATTTGATTCGGCTATACTTAATAACAGAAGGAATTGGTTTAATATGATAATGTGCGGGAAAATTATTTTGGGTGAAATTTAAAATCGATGAACGATAAATGAAGGTTTGTTTTTCGTATACAGGGCGTACTGTTTCCTTGCCATTAATGAATTTTTCTTTTTTGCCATAGTAAAAAACTATATTCGCAGCTAATGACATATGGATTTTCGTAATCATTGAGATATAGTTTTTCGATGGCCGCTATGAAAAATGTCCGAAGAGATCGATGAGTCAGTCAAATGCCTTCTTGTTGACATCCATCAACGAAATTATCTTTTAGTCATAAAAAATTGTCGGAAAAGTATAGATAGTGCACAACTCGCGGTGAAAGGGATAATTGAGGAGCGTTCATGCAAACTCAGCATGTCCACTTTTATGACAAAATTGTTTTTTGGTAGATTTATAGTCATCGATCAGTTCTATCGATTCGGAAGTATACCGAAAACCAAACCCTTCCATGGTAATTTACTTAAGTCTAAATATTGGAAATTCGATTAAAATCGGCCATGTCCACCTGAAAAAAAAAATGAATCGACCAAAACAACACATGTCTTAAAGTATATTTAGCATTATGGATACATTGCAATATTACAAAAGTAGACATATTCGTACGATAATTGTTTTGGTGTTATCTACTTTGTCGGCAATTGCACGTGATCTTATGCGTGTCACTAAACGTCGCTAACCTGTTGAGTATTCTAAAGGTTGTTGAGATTGTGCGTATGTAAAGTGACCGAACAATGAATACTACAGCGCTGCTTGTTTTGTATTAGTATTTTGTTTAGGTATCTTTGTTTTAACAAACCAATTTCTGATAGTTACGAGTGACATTCGTTATACAGAAAGAATCGGCACCGTTTTTCTTGAAACTACTTTATGTGAACACGCCGAGTTTCACGAACGCTCTACAATTCACACTTTGCGTTTGAACTACTCGCCTGCGGCTCGTGGTCGAAACTGTCACACTCATTACACAATATATACCATCGTAAATACTCACCTGCACTCAATAATGGAGATGCAATATCAAAATACAATTACTGATGATTGCCTAAAATTCCAAACGTTTTAGATAATTCCATTTATATGCTTACCTGTTACATATTAGTAAAACTGAATTACTCATAAAAGAGATAAGATTAAAATATCAGGTTTAATAACAGTAGATATGGTTTCATAACACTATTAAAGAAAATAAATCGTAATTCTAAGTACTTGGACGATTATAATTTGCTCGATTTCCGCATTTACGTAACGTAAAAGATGCGTTTGTTTTGTTTCAGTCGATGATTCACATTAAGGAGAGGAAAGACATGGAGGACGCATTCAAAAAGGCACAGAAACCGTGGTCAAAGCTCCTACAAAAAGTAGACAAAGCGAAAAGCGATTACCACACGGCGTGCAAGACCGAGAGGTCGGCCTCTAATCAAGAAAGGAACGCCTCTGGCGATAGTTCGGTGTCTCCCGACCAGGTAAAAATTGTAATTTGGATTTTTCAAATTTTCTCACAACACTTATAAACGTTTCTCGTTACTTGCGGCCGACGTAAAGCAAGCGGTGATGGTAAGAATGCTTATAATCTTTCTTATTTATTTTTGTCAGTTTTATTTGATTATTGGGAGGGGCGAGGGGTTAAAATTTTTACATGAAACGAAAATTACACATTTTGAAACCCTACATTCGGTATATTTTGTTTATAAAACGTCGAGAATTGTTTGTGCCATAAATTTTTGAAACACCGTGAAAATGTTGTAAATTATTTATTTGGGCAAATCTTTTATTAGAGAAAATTAACATCTCTCTTTGCCAAAGAACTCTCATAATCAATAAAGATCTTTGATATTTTTAGCGAATTTTCATAGTACTTAAATAAAACTATCAGGACTCGGGGGAGTCACTTTGTATTTTCTACGATCTCGACTCACGAAAATATAAGTCATCGTAAGATCGATCCGTTTCAAAATGACGGCCGATCAAAAACTTTAAATTGGACCATCTCCGACATTGTCGATCGCATCGTTAATCTAAAACATGTTTTATAATCGTCATAAAATTCTCTATCAAACATCTCTCTTTGCAGTTTTCGATAAAATGCGCCGTTTTCGAAAAAAAAACTCCGAAAAACGGCGCGACTTGTGCGCGTGCGAGGATTTTTTTATTGAAATTCGAAATTCAATACTTGATTTTCGTTAAAATGGCGCTAAAATAGTATTTTGGTGTGCGTTGTAGGTTAAGAAGATGCAAGATAGGGTGCAAAAGTCGAAGGAAGAAGTCCAAAAAACCAAAGAGAAATATGAAGTAGCTCTGCAAGAAATTAACAATTACAATCCGAAATACATGGAGGACATGACTGTAGTGTTCGATAAATGTCAGGACATGGAGACTGAAAGGCTAAAATTCATCAAAACCATGCTCTTCGATATACACAAACACCTGAACGTCTCTCAGGATCCCACGTACGTATAAAAATCGTTTTTGAAATGCCGCTCTCATCCAAAATTTTACAGGCTACCTCAAATCTACGAAGAACTGTTTCACACAATTAATAACGCCGACTACGAAAAAGACTTGAAATGGTGGTCCAACAATTATGGCGTTAATATGGCCATGAATTGGCCCCAGTTTGAGGTAAGTTCTGACCGCATATAACAGCATGCAGGGTGGTTTTTTTACTTTTACGTTTCTCGGTGTTATTGCATGTGTGTTTAGGATTACACGGAAGAGTTTCGAGATATTCACAAGGGCAAGTCCAAGGAGTCCGTACCCACCGGTATTATGTTAATTAACCAGAGACCTGTCGGCGAAGATTCGCATGTATGCTTCTTATTTTTCGTTTTTAATTATATTTAGTTTAATTAACGGCGTAATAAATAATGTATAATTTGCACATTAAAGTGAAAATTAATTACTTTTATATGTGTAATTAAGCGATTATCGAAGATGACTAAACTTTTGTTGTGTTAATTAATAGGAGTATAATTCGTCGACTAAATCTGTAAAAGCTAAAGCTCCACCAAATAATCTCGAAATACGTCAGGAGAAGAACGAAATGGCGCCGAAAACGGCCGAGAAAGCGGAAAGCCCTTCAAATAGAAGTTCCACAATAACGTGAGTGTATACAAAAATTTTCCAGTAAGTTAAAGACGTGTTCAACGAAATTAATTGCTCGTCTTGTACATATTTCCTTGAATCGAACATTTATCATTAATTTTAAAGGAACGGAACAAATGCAAAGGGCGAAGCGAATCCTTTCGAAGAAGAAGAATGGGACGATAACGATGCACTTGTAGACACGGGAGAACCCGGCGTACCTGTTAAAGCCCTATACGATTACGAAGGTGCTGAAAATGACGAATTGAGCTTTAAAATGGGTGAGTACGAATTATTTTAAAATAAAAGCGCGTTTCACGCCGTACATTAATTTTAGGGGACGTGTTCGAAAAATTAGAGGACGAAGACGAACAAGGATGGTGTAAAGGGAGAAAAGACGGACGAGTCGGTTTATATCCAGCGAATTATGTTGAACCAGTTTCGCACTGATAAATGTTGAGTTTTTATTGTTTAAATTATTCAGAAATATATTTCTGAGCAAATGCTCAATTATTTTATAATAATAAGACCGGTCAAAATGACGTTAAATGTCAGCAGCTAATGTACAAGAATTATTGACAGAATGGATGTGGTTAAGCTAGATGTTGTAGCGTAAGTGTATTATAACGTAATTAGGTGTGTGTTTTGATAGGCCTACACAACAGCTAGTTTATGTATATACATACGAATATAATCGGAACACTTCCAGAGGTATAAAATAGTCTACAAATACTTTATATTTGAGTAGGAAAAGCGTACTGTAAATTATTAATTAACACGATAGCTTATAAGCAATATATTTTAAGAAGTAAAGTATTATGTATATACACATATTAAATAATAACACCGACTCACTTGTTTAGCTCAACTATAGTTATTTAGAATAGCGAAAGTATAACAGGAATATTTAAATTTTAAATGGTTAGTGATTATAAGGTGAACTTGTAGTAAAAGTGTTCTATGTAAATGTTTTGCGAGGAAGAGAGGACATAGTAGTTATATTTAATAAATATTATTGATGTATATGTACAAATAGGAGGCGACCCTTTCAGTTGGAAGTTTTCTATAATGTTCCACTAACGAAATTGTATAAATAGAAATAAATACTTTGCTATTCTAAGATGATTGGTTTTGTATTTGCTTTAATTTTCCAAGTTTCTTCTGTAAATTACAGTTAGCTTTATTATTTTAGTTTTTTGTTAAACGTTTTGTATCTCAGACGGCAGGAGTTTGCATGTTCAAAAAATAATTTTAATATAACTTTAACTAATTTTGATCATTTTACCTTGAGTTAAGTATATATTTTTCAATTTTATGTTTAATAGGATACAAAAATAATGATTTAATGTTGTAGATTTTAAAGTGTTCTATTTTGTACTACCTGTGGTTTATAATGAAGTGATATCTCGATGACGTCTGTATATTGAAGTAGTCTGTGCTCATGCCATAATTTACAATTAATATTGGAAGACTATTTACTGCCCTTAAAAATGAAATAATAGTTTAGGGTGCAATATCATATGATGGTAGGTCATTTTTAGCGAATTTTCATAGAAAATAAAGCTATTGTAGGCTTTCTGATGACTGCACCCAGATGTGTCCTTTTGGATTGTCTTTACGAAAACAAAGGATGAGTTCGTTAACCAGCAGAATCGATGAAGCCATTCAAAAAACGAAATAAAAAAAATTCTAATCTCCGTTATTATTTATCGGATCGGTGATGCAGTGCTTCCAGTGATTTACAGAATCTAAGGAGGTACTTTTCTCGGTGATTTGGTTCCTGGTGAAGTTTAGTGGGTGTTCGATTTTTTAGTGATACGCGGGCATTGTCGGATGTATGAATGTGTTATAATTGTTATAATCACTTAGTATTTCTAATATTAAATATTGGTAAGTTTAATTCTGTTATTTTTGAAATAGTGTGTAAGTCGCCGACGCGGACGCAAACCCGCTACTCACTATTGGCGCCCGCCCAAGCATTTTTACTCGTACATGGGTGATTCCCCGCCTCTGAGTTATCCGAAAGATTCTATTTTAACATTTAAGTTCTTAGTTTACGCGGACCGCTTCTATACACGAAAGCGGTTAAGAGGTCTAACTGTGAATGCCGAAAGCAATTTTTGTAACTATAAAAGTTCAGTAATGTTTACCCACCAGATGCGGTTTATTCTCGTTTATTGACAAATTACAAATAACTTCTTATCGATCACTGCTATCTTTTTTTCCTTTACAAACAAAATTAAAACATAAACTAAAATGCAACAGAACTGGTATAAGTTTATTGCATAATTGCATTTTCCTTTAGATTTAAAAAACTAGTAGTAGTGTTGCTGATGTTTGATGAAGTGTGTTGATTTCCTAATTATTATTGACTGATTGTTCTGTTTGATATTGATAATATTGATGTTGTATCGCTTTTAATTTTTAAGACACAATTCCATATTCTATTGATTAAAAGGTTTTTTGAAGCGCTACTTATATCTGTTTGTGACTTTAATATTTTTATTTTTCGCTTTTATTTACTTTAAGTTTGAGAAATATTTACTTTTTTTAACGGGGTGTGTCACTGGAAGCCCTGTATATTTGTTCTATGCGTATCAGGTAGTGTCATTTTATCGAGATTATGCAAAAATAATCGATTTAAACGCCCGCAGTTCGTCATTTTTTGCTTTGTTATGCCAAAATTCGAGTTTTCTGATTGCTTCCGACTTCTTCTGAATGTTGCGGTCAAAATTTTGCTGGATTTTAGTTCTTGAACCTGTTAACACAGTTCAGTTTTCAATAAAATAATGCATATCCTCGTCTGGCAAAAATTATAGCAAGAGTATCTATAATGGTTTATTTGGATGACCTAAACAGAAACCCAATTTTTACCAAACGTGTGGTACGTGATTCACTAAGTAATTTATTATATGACCTTTGGTTTTAGATCCAAGAAGTTTGGATGTCTCAAGATTATTTTTAATTATTTTAATTTGTCTGAATATATTCATGTTGTGAAAATTTCAATAAAAACCGTTTTAACTCCTTAAAAGGTATTTAAATGTATATGAAACATATAAAGTTTGAACATACCAATCATATTTCTATAAAAATATGTTGCATATAACACTCAACTCTTAAATTCCAAATAAATACATTTTTTTCATTAATTTATTACACATAAGGAATTAAATTCAGTTTTACATAGTCTTTAAATATGGAACGTTTAATTGCAATATTCTATATCTTATATATATCTTTCAATATTCTCAAATTCTTTAAAACCAATTAGAAATATGTAGCTTTTAAGAATAAGTTTAATTGAAAACAGAAAATATCATTTATGCTAATAATTAATATTTAAAAAAACATCAACATACGAATATAAATAATAAAAGTAATATCCAAAAAAAAAACATCAATATCTATATTTAGTGGAATAATCTTTTGGAGATACTACCAGACCTCGGCCTTTCCTAGCACCCCTATAAACCGTTTCGATGATATCGATCATCTCCTGTTTATCTTCTAGTGGCCAATTAATCTTATTATTGTTACCGGTCCCTAAATCGATCATGATGTGCTTGTTTCGGAAGAAGAACATAACTGTGCAAGGGTCGTACAATTCGTACCTATAAAAAAAACTAGTTAGAAATTGGTCGGATAATTTCAAAGTTCAGACTTACATCTTATTGAAGTCGGGCACTTCCGTGATGTCGACCAAGTATATAACAGCAAAGTTCTTAACTTTCTCCGCGTTGTTGTATAAGACCTCGTCCATTCGCATGCATTGTGGATCCCAATCGTGGCCAAACCGAACGACCTTAACGAAATTAAAGTCGAAAGAAATTTTAAAGGTTAGAATATCTTACTTACGATTACTCGATCTTCTTCCGATAAAATTGCTTGGTCTACCTGCCACCCGTTATGTAAATGTGCTAACATGTAAGACATTGTGATATTTAATTATTATTTTTTGTTTTAATCTAAAAATAACTCGAAATGCAATACAACGTCAGGTAAGTTGTTTTCTATTAATTTAATGACAAACGTTTCTCCCAACATAATATTTCTAAATTCCCCAAACGAGTCACTAAAGTATCTATAGTCTATCCCGTAGCCTGCGTTGATTGTTGACAGAGTCTGTGCAATCGTATAAGATCAGCTGACCTGACAATCTCAAAGAAATAAGAGATGTCGCTCGTGTCAGGAACTAATGGTAACTGTAATGTATATTTGCTACCATTTTATTAAATATTTTCAGAATAATTTCTTGTTTACTTTACGAAAAATACATTAATTGCAGTTTTAACAGATGTAAAACGAAAACACAACTTTATTTTTCAATTTTAAAAAAGTTACATCAAATAGTAAAGTACTAAACCATACATAATAGATTTCATTAGTTCCTGATGCAAGCGCCTCTAGTTGTAATTTTGAATCGATTGCACAGTCCTTATAAGCAACTCTGATAAGAATCAACGCAGACTACGATCTATCTAAGAGGCTTGCCAATGCGCGTCATCAATAAAATGTTACTACGGTCATTCAAATTATATTTATATTTAATTATATTATATCATTCCGATCGGAGAAGGCTGACGTGATTTTGTTTCGTAAACAAAGTTTGAAAGCACAAAACTTCATTTAAAATAGAATAAGTTTTAGCTTAAACATTTCATAATGGAATCAAAATCGTTCCCAACAAAGAAAGGGAAAACGGAAGCTAGACGAGGATATTACTCCGAAATAGCAACGAATCCTAGATTATAAGTCTAAAAAAAAAGATCAGAAACTGACCGGAGCCCATAAAAAGACCAAATTATTATGGCAAATTCGTAACGAACGTAATGCACCTATTATCAAAGAAATGACGCGACCGACACGCCCCAGCTTTTTGGCGCCCGCCGAAAGATGGATGTGTTACGATGAGGAAAAGCAAATTGTATATTCGTTATTTTTTTTTCTAATTTGTGCGAAAACTATAAGTTGCAACTTGTGCGTTTCAGTCGTTTCCCGTGGACACGTTTAAACCGAAAGTGCAAATGCAGCACGAAGTCGATCCCATGGTTACCCCCAGAAATGTCGCCATAGAACAAAAAAGACGGCAATACCAGGTACGTACTTAATTCATCGAGCGGTTTAATCTTCAATTAACAACGACTTGTAGGCCCAAAATATCAAAACGTGTTTGGAGGAATTGGGCATTGAACCAAAACAGATTGTTCCCGCCCACGTGGTTCGGAAAAAAACGATCGAGGATAAATTTGGTCTGTTCAGCAAGATTAATTATCTTCCACTTGAATTGTTTGACGATGAAGAATACGATTGCAGGTAGCTGTTTTTCGCCAATTCCTCAAAAAGCTTTCATTTTTGTGCGTTTGCGTTAAAAATTTCCCGATTTTTGGTCCTGTTGAAAATGACAACGAACGACCCTATTAAAACCATTAAGTTCTGGAAATTCTCATTGTTCTTCCAGAAGAACTTGATGGTTGTCAGTCGAAAATTTCTGGATTTTGCATAATATGGAATTTCCACAACAAATGCACACGTTTCGGTGGTCATTTTCGGCAAGACGAACGCTACAAGTCTTTTCCGCGTTGTTTTTTAACTTAAAAATTAATTGAAATTGATGCCCGTTTTAGAAC
The DNA here is from genome assembly GCA_036326145.1 of Rhagophthalmus giganteus. Classification (NCBI taxonomy): domain Eukaryota; kingdom Metazoa; phylum Arthropoda; class Insecta; order Coleoptera; family Rhagophthalmidae; genus Rhagophthalmus; species Rhagophthalmus giganteus. The sequence goes on along the minus strand of JARFJA010000036.1, from coordinate 19,540,418 downwards.
TGCCGAAAACTGGTTAAATCACGGCCTCCTCGATGGCGTCAGGCATCCAATTCCAGGAGAAGCATTCCTTCCGATGGCTTGTATACCACCCGTGCAACCGGACGATTCGGAATTGCTGAATTTTTTGTACGAGTGGGTCAACGTGGCCGTTATCGATTACTCGCCGAAATCGAAACACTGGCACGTGCTCACGCTCGATGGACTTCAGCGTGCGTTCAAGATACCGCGAATTTATTTGATGTTTAAGGCGGAGGACCCGCAGCTGTTCGCCCGGAGGATCAAGGCGGCGATCGATTTGCGAAAAGTCAGCGAAAATAATATACGGTGAGTTATTTCCTCGAAAGATCAAACATTAAATTTAAAGATCTCGAGGGGCCGTGGCGGCCTAGAGAGCTATGGGCGCTCGTCTAGCGTTCTAGTGCACTCGCGGCTGCGGGTTCGAATCCCGCTAAAACTATAGGTATATGTAAATGTATAAATAATATTAATGGGAGAAGCAACGGCTAGGCGAAGCTTTTGATTTTTAAATTTCATTCGTTGACCCCCAAAATAAATTGAAATTGAACATTTTCGTAGCGTAGCAACAAAAAAAAATTGGAACGAGACGCTTTTCCAAAAAAAAAAGACGCGGGCCGATAATACGGCGTACGTATTTCGAGATTTCGCTAAATGTCTGCATGTCCGTCGTTTTAGACAAAAATAGAAGGCGTTTTTCCGCAAAATTTTGATCGGACCAAAAACTTTTTATTTCGACTTTTTACTTCTTGATATGCTAAAATTTAACGGCCAACTTTTAAACACGTCCCCGGGGATATTCTCGAAAAACTTGCAGAAAATTTTCTTAGAATTGGGAACGTTTGTCTGTCGAAGTTTCTTATCTTGATCGGCACGCAAACAACTTTACGTGGGGTTTCCTTTAAAAAAAAAAAGAACTACTTCCACTTTTTAACGACCACCACTTTTACAGATATCAGTTTTATTTAGATTGCATGTTACTGACCGGCACTTACGATTTGGACGACAAATGTTTGGATAAAATCTACCGTTTGTCGACCAGAAACAAAACGATGAAAATCGGCGATCCAGAAACTTTAGAGAAGGTACTCGTAGACGGCGCGACGTTTCGTTTAATTCGACTTTATTCGTTTAAATTTTTTTAACAGCTCGAACACGAAATCCGTTTAAATCATAAAAGGGCCCTGGGCGAAATTCAGTTCAGACATAGCGCCGAAAAGCAGCCTCACGTCTATAAATTTTTAACTTTGCCCTCTCTAGAAGTGAGGAAAGTTCCAGAGAAGGGTAACGTAATTTTTCTGGCGGAGAAATAGATTATTCTTTTAAAAGTTTACGCTCGCAGCTAGAATATCTACGTCGATGACGAATTTTATGGCCATGCGCGATTATTTTAGATGGATGAGTATTTGGGTTATACCGGAAACGAACAGGGCAATGTCTATTGTAGTCGAACAATGCATGGAGGTATCCCAGATGACACTGTTTTCGACTAATTACGGCAAAGGAGTTGGTCTCCTTGAGTTTGAAGCTTCACAAGTCCGCATTCGAGATAATGTAAACAATTTGACTTATTACATGTACAAAAAAAATTAAAAGCGATTTAATTAAAAATTTGGTCGCCACCATTACCCAGAAGGAACGACATAATTCTACCAACTCGCCATAAAAACAAACGAGACTCTTTAGTGATGCTTTTTGTTTCAGTTAATAAAATACTTAAAGGGCACTTGGTTGGATAACATATCTAAAAACATCAAAATGTGCATCGGCGATATCGGCAAGGGTTGGTTCAACATCAACGAAAAGAAACACGAGATTTACAACACCGCTAAGTTGACACGTTTCATGGAACTCGTAAAATATAGAATGCAGGTATATAAAAATCGGATAAAATTCGACAACGTCACATTATATCGATTAAAAATTTTAGAATTCCATTAGAATATTGATTAGGAATTCGACGGCGTCGTTCGTCAATTTAATCGAAACGCCGTGCCAGTGCTGCCTGGACGTTCCCGACGATTACAAATGGGACAGCGACTTCAACAATAGCCCGTTTAAACCGTCAACGCCGCACATTTTTAATTTACTTTTAATAATGAACCCGAAACACGGGGCTCACTACTGCACGGACCTCGATCGTTTCGGCGTAAGTTTCTCCAATCGGCGAATTGTTCCGCATTCGTGTCGTTTCTTCGTAATTTCAGGAAATTATGTTGAATTTGTTCGATACGGCCATCAGAATGACCCATTCAATAAATCAAGTTCATCCCAAGCTGTTGCATCACCTGAAGTTTCCGTCCGATGTTTATTTAACCTCGATAGGTCTTTTGGATAAAAATATTTGCGCGTTAAGAAATCGGTTAATAATGGGTTACAGGAAAATAGTTATTCCCGCGAAGGCGTACGCGGCCGAATTCGTCGTCCACATGGCGTTATACAACTTGGACGTTGACGAGTTTATCGAGTAAGTTGATCGTGAAACGATTCGCAAAACGTAATCGATTCGATTTAGGAAGTATCGCGAGGAGGAACATTCGGCCGTGGAGTATAAAGAGGAAGTTTCCTTTCAGCTGAGGATGAAGGAAAACTTGGAGACCACGTTGCCCCACAGTATCGTTATAGGGCCGTTCAGTATCGATATATTACCGTTAAGAACGAATCTGATTGATAAGCGGCAGGATATCGCCATGAAGTTGTTGGATCAATTTTGCGCCTTAATGAGGAACGCCATGGAAGATGTATTTTTGCCATTTTGGTCGGTAATCGACGTTCATTGTGTTTTTATGAGCAGGTGCTTCAAGAATATAAGTATCTTCAGATCAAGCTAGGAGAAAAGGCCACCTCGATTGAGCACATTTACGATATTAAAGAGTGGATGGAAACTTTGCCGGTGCTGATTAAGACCCAAGAAGATCTCACTAAGAGATATCTTATGGTACGTTGCAATATTTACTCAAAATTATTTCTGCTTTAATTTGATGTTTTCAATTTTGAAAGTTCAAAATCGATAACGTGGTAAAAATTCGACCTAACAATAAGTAATTAATGGGAAATGGCGACTTGGCAAAGTTGTTAATTGGGCCTTGCCGACTAGCACGTCAAAAGCCCCCATAAATTCGTGCTAAGCTTCAGCCGCCATCGCGTGGAAAATCTACTTTGCGGTTCGTTTTACGGCAAAGATACTTACGCGATAAAATAAATTAGGGTAACTTTCCTACAATTTGTGTTCTTATCGTTTTTTTTGTTTTTTTTTTCAGTAAAGTCAATTAGTTTCGGCGAGCCAGCTTTACAAAGTTTGCTCTGCTAGTGGCGGCGGCCGAATTTACGCCTTCATAGTTTCTCTTTGCGGCGAATTTTTTTTGCGTTTCTTACCCGAAAATGTATGGCACATCTAGATGGGTCGAACGATGTACTTAGAAAATTTTCAGGTTTCTATCGAAACGTAACGTGTAGTTTCTCTGTGATAATCAATTAACGTCGATTTACGTGGGAAAATAAACTTTGTGAAGCTGGCACGCCGAAACTGTCGACTTTATAGGAAAAAAAAATTACAAAACCACAAATTGTAAGAAAATACAGTAGAACTCGGTTATAGCGTCATTGTTCGGACCAGCATTTTTTGTCGTTATAACCGAGTGACGTTATTCGCGATGTAAGCGTGTTTGAATAAATAATATATAATGCAAATTCATAATATGCTTTATTACTTATTTTACATAAAATTACGTGAAATAGGTAGGTACGTATCACAAATATTGTACTTCAAAATATTTAACTTTTAAAAGTTTGTAATTTTTGTTTGTAAACATTTTTCACGCCAAACGAGATTTTCAATCTCTGATTCTAACACATGAAAGTTTTCGATTATTTACGCAGAAGTTTCACGGTGTCTAAAAAATGAATTTATAACACTAACTACATCGAGTACTTGTTTATTTGTTGGCGCCACAATTTCAGAATCAGAAATTTGTTATTCCTCGTTCTCATTTTGCAATGCTTCCTCTTCATTTCGAGTTTGGTTTACAATGTCAACGTCAGAATATACATCAGAAGTAATTAAATCATTATCGATAATTATGAAATCTTCGATTTCTGACGGATCCAACTGATTTCTTATTACTCCAGAATTTTGTAATCTTTTCTGTAGTTCTAATAATGGTATGTCAAATTCGTCGTCTTCTTCTATATTAATTGTGTTTACTGATAATTTTGCATGCTGGAAGCAGTTCGCAATTGTCGTAGAATTTTTATAAAAATTCTACAGCTTCCAAAATCGAAGTTTTGGTGTTATCTTGATGATCCGTACGCAAGACAATTTTGTTCTTCAAATTGTGTAATAGGGGGTTATCAAGGACAGTTATCAACAATTAACAGAATTTTTCTATGTTTTCCTATAAGTTCTCCGTTCCACTTTCGTAACTCAACTTCAAAAATTTCCGATGTCATCCACGATTTTTTGTTTGCCCGATAGTTTACTGGTAATGTTTTAATGTTCTTACGACATCTAGGACTTTTTGATTTTCCAATCACGACAAGTTTGCGCATACAAACACGGTTAATTCGGTATCTTTAGCTAAGCATTTTCCTCCTTATTGCATTTGCCTTCATTTTTGAAATTTTCATGTCTCGAACTGGTAAAACGATTAAGCCTATCCACCAAAATTTTCGGATTCCTCGTCAACCGTTAAAAATGTCTTCATCTTTAATAGTTCCCTGGTAATCTCAATTTCGAACCGAGCCATTCGTTCGTTAACCACTTTTCAGGTTTCTTGACACATCTCAATCGTGACCTTTTGCCTTCATCCACTAATTTAATTCCTGAAACTTATTCCATGTACGGAAGACTTAAAACGTATCAAGCCATTCCAACCAGAACGTTTGAATTTTGGATGTCCTAGTAAACGTCCATAATTCTATCCGTAACTTTTCCATAAGTAGTGGCCCATTTATTGGTAAATTTGCATTTCGACACCGAGAAAACCACTTAATTGGACAAGCACTATCGTATAGTCAGTTTTTTCACACACTCCAATTTTCTTTGCGTGACCTTTTCCTTCATCCATACATTTCAAAATCTCTTCTTTATTCTTTATTATTGTTCACCGGGTAGAGTTAACTTATCCAAATTTCCGAAACACGACCGCTTTTTTCTTACCTCTTTCAAGGGCTTTAATAATGACCACTTTATCGTCTAATGTAAAATTTTTAATTATTCATTTTCTGAATTAATTTTAAATAAATTCTTAATTTGATTTCTTAAATGTTCTTCTTTGCCAACTTATTTCATTTAATCGTTTTTGAGGTAAATGTCATATTCGATTAATTCTTATCGAAATTATATTTAATTTGATTAAATTAATATGCCATATATAACAAAATTTACGTTCGAACTATTTGTTCATCTACGTTTCAGAACCTTTAATTAGAAGATTGTATTTAATACCAATGTGTTATCGGAGTAAAGTATTTCAATACAACGCAAGTTTGAGTGTATGCTTGTAAAATTAGCTTTAAGTTGCAATAAGATTATAAATTTGCTTGCACCTTTAATATAAAAATTCTGATTTGAACATACACTAAAATAAAACTTTTCCATTAATTGTAATGAAAAATTTTTTTTGATTAGTTTATAATAATTAATTTCATGCACTTGTCCGATTATTCTAAATTTACACTTGTTTGAATATAGAAATTTTTGTAGCAATTTTAATGTTAACTAATGAAAATTTTAATTTTGGCTTGAATTGAATTTAAAAACTTTTTGAAATTAAATTAATTCAACTTTCAAGTACGTGTTTTAACTTTTAACTTAATGAATTTGTTCTGTATTAGATTTGGAAATACTTAATGAAATTAGTATCTTCTAAATTGTCTTTAAAATTAAGTTCAATATATTTCTCAACATTATTTTCTTTATTTCGCTTCAATTTAACTTAATTATTTAACAATTAGTTTACGAGATTATTAATTCTCTAATTGTAGAATTCAAAATTGTTCCTTTTAATATTTGTTTCGTTAATGAATTTCACTTAAAACGTTTTTCGCAGAGCCATTGTTCACTATTTTGCAGAGAGTTATTGTAATTTTATCCAATTTAATTGATTGATTTAAATAATATTATTGTCGATGAGGTAGCTTGTTTCGTTTGCAGCTTACCATTTTATTAGTATTGGAAATAGTTTAAATTTCTACGTATAATTCCTAGGATAGACTTTAGGTTAATTTTTGTAGATATTTATAGTAAAGTATTAATGAAGTTTGGGAATTTAAAATTAAATGTAATTCTTTAAATATTTTGAGTTAAAATTAATTATAAACTTGAAATATTTAAATTTTTAGAGCTATTTAGTTTTAGACAATTTTTACATCAATAGTTTAGTTTCAGTCACTAAATTCGCAGTTTGAAACTTTAAAATTATTTTTATTTATGAATCTTAATTTTTAAAGTTTCATTAGTTTAATTTATACTCATTCAACAAATTGACTTTAATTATTTCACTTTAAGTATAACAAATGTTTAATTGTTTATTATTTTTACTTAGTTTCTGTGTTTAGATTATTATTAAATTTATTTCGTAAAATGATTCATTTAATTATTAGGTTAGAGTATTATATTTCAATTTGAAAATTTTTGAATTAATTACGTTAATTTAAATACAGATAAAAATTAATTTTAATTTTGATCGCAGTAATTTGATTTGATATTTTATGAAATCGAGCTAACAGGATAATTGGTGATTTTCGTAAAATCACTTAGAATTTGATGTACTTACAGATTCATGATTAAAGATGAAATTTAGTACTTGCAATTGACTGAATTATTGAATGCATTATCAATGTAATTCACAACTGTTATAGTCTTAATAATTCAATTTTCTTAATTCATAATTTTCTAATTAGGTATATCGTTTACACAATTTTTCACATTACATAATATACATTATTGTGTACATTATTGCTAAATAATTTATAATTACAATTGATCTTATGTTACACTTGACAATTGATAAATTTCTATGACTTTACAATATTTGAATTTTAGCTGATGCTCATCTTAATTATGCAATCGTCTTGAGAGAAATGTACTGACATGATTGTGACAACTTGCGAGACCTTCTGAATATTCGTTATTTGTAACTTTATCTAGCGTAGATACACTGAAACTAATATCGAAGTATACTTATGATAGAGTTGCTTAACACTTGCTACTAATTTAATGAAATTGTTTGAATGTAAATTTTAATAGCTATGCTTAATATTTTAATCGAAGCTGTAACTAGTTAATGTAAACATTCATAAACCATAGTATTTACATTTGAACATAATTATCTAAGTCTTGATACATTCATGTATTATTTTCATGATCGTTAGAACGTTTTGAATGTCGAATCTAAAATTATGTTACTGATTTTAGTATGTATTATCATGATATTATTAATTAACTGATATGTTAAATTTGATAGTTTAAGTATAGTTTCAAGCTCGACTATTCATACCGTAAATCTCGATTTATGTCAAGTATTAGTCCATTTTCTTAATCTAATTTTAGATAATTAATTCTGACTATCAGTAATCATACTAAGTAACTGCATTCATAAATATTCATCAATGTTAATCATTTAATTGAATGACAACGTAAATAATGATTTCATAGCTTATAATCGCAAGTTTAAGAGATTAAATAATCGTTTCATTTAAAGTAGAATTTATCATTAGTCTTAATTATTGCTATTAGTTTACGAATACGATTATAATGAATGAATTATGAATTTTATCATTATGTTAATTACATATTTTCAAATATTACAGTCTTAACGAATTTAATTTGTAGTTAACGATTATCATGATCATACATGTATTTATATTGATATATACTAGATATTAAAAATGTAAATATGATGCTGATATTGATATATTTAGCTAATACAGTTAGTAACTGATTAAGTATTAACTGTTAAACAATTAGATAAGTATTAAGTATAATACAGTTATTAATAATATCGTGATCAATTTTGTATCTAAATATTTATAGTAATCTTACATTTACAATCTATTAAATTATATAATTTTTATTTAGACGTTTAAAATATACATTTTAGTAATCAATTTTATTGGACTTCATTCATAATCAATTTTGAGTCAATGTTTCAATAATTGTAATAATTCATATTTCAGTAGTAATCTAACTATAATGTACTTAATTTCTGCTTCAGTAAAGTTGTAATTATGATTCGATCATTCTAATTTAGAATATTTAAATCGAATCTTATATCATTATTAAATTATCGGCTGAATTCAAAACTTTAAATAAATTTACATAGTTATTTAATCAATTGATTTAATATTAAATTAGGCATTTAATAATTAAACATTATCATTCAAAATTATATTATAATTTTAGTGATTAAATTTAGTTTAACGATTTCATAATTTTAATATATAACTCGATTAAATTGTAATTAACTTTAATGATATTAGTATTAAGTATCTTAGCGATTAATCAAGTTAATCATGTATTTAGAAATAATATTATGTAAATCAAATCAGTAAATTGGTATTTCAAATACTTCAAATTCTAGATGTAATGTACGATTTGATAAGAAGTGATTAAATTTGCTAGTTCATAAATCACTTGATAGTTAATATTTAATATTATCCTTATTAAGATTATTTGCTAGTGTAAAATTAAATTAAGTACTAAATATAGTATTGACTTGTAAATTCAACTTATAATTGCTACATTATAAGATTCATTAATCTAAAAATTAAAGTTGTAATAATATGATTAATGATCTATGAATCGTTAACGTTAATTGTCATACGATAGTAAATTAGTAATTATATTTATTCTTATTAGTATATTTCATAACTTTCAAACGTATAATATTTGAATATCTAATGTATAATATATTTCAGTATTTTATCTATTTATAAGTATAACATAATGAATGTAAATTTAAATATTGCGTTATAACTAGAATCGATTTGACAGTTATCTAGATATACTTGTGTATGAATTTATATTTGTATCGAATTATTACTCAGTACTTAATTTGGTAAACATCATTACTTAATTTTCATAATTACGATCTATAAATATGGTCACTGCTATAGAACTATTAAGGTATTAATGAATAATCTGTAATGCTATTTAATACGTATAATTGTTATGCTATTCTGAATTATTATGATGTTTATGATTATCTCAATCTAGATGTAATAGTCGAATGTTGATACAATTACATAAATGTATAATTATCTGCATTTTCATGTGATAGTTCACTGATTGATTATTGTATCATTAAATTTAAAGCTTACATAAGAATTAAGTATGTATCGAAATCATAGTTATAATGGAGCATACTTAATAGAATTAACATCGTAACATACTATAATAAACAGTATTCGATAAATATCGGATATCGACATCAAGTTTTCATATTGTATATTTACGTATTACAGTATGAGTGTGATATTGTAACGATGATAGACAATTTAAACTTGACTTACTGATAAACAGTACAATAATAATGTTGTAGTAAGATATTTTAGTATATTTGATATATGATGTAGTCGCTATATTTGATCAATGATGACGCATTATGAGACTAATTATAATAGTATGATATAATATCGAATGTTATACTAATTAGTTCAATATTATATCATGTATTATTATGAAATCGAATAATTAATTCTTCAAGTCAAAGTAATATTGATACATACTATTGTAAACGATTTGTCTTATCGACTTATTTAAATACTGTAGTATTACAGAATCACAGTTATTAAATTGAAATTCAATTTAACTTTATCATTATTATAGTTAGTATTACAGTGTTAATCATATATTAAATTGAAATATTAAACTTTAAGATAGTTAGTGATATCTGTGTAATGGTACAATATATGTCAAATTAAGATTAATCTATAGATTAACATAATGAGGTTAATAATCAAATTTAATCATTCGTCGTTTAAATTAGTGATCTCGAACGTAAATAATTCAGTAAAACTTACTATTCAAGTAATTAATTGAATCAATCAAATATAATTGTATATATGTAAATGAAAGCATTTAAATTACTTAAATAATCATAATGTATTGTATTAGCTTTCAAATTTAATTTATATTAAGTTTGACTATATTATCTGAACATGTAAATATGCGTAATGATGTCATAATGTTATGAATTATTATATCATATTATGTTTATACTTTAATATCGAATTTAGATTTGCAAATATTTATAAAATTTACGGCATTTAATTGAATTTAATCGATCATTATAGTATAAAATCAATATAACTAAATATATTATACATGTAAGTCTATTAAATATATGTTAATAATTATTAATATACTAATTCAGTGTTATCATATTACGATAGATATGTTAATACTGTACATTATTGATAAATGATTAATTGAGCTTAATTATATTATAATGAAAGCGATAGAGCGAATAATTATACTTAATGAACTATAATTAAAATTAGTTTAGATATTAGTAATTATATATCGTAAAGTGATAATGAATTAGTAATGTATATATGTTAATAATTGTAGATATATCTGTAAACGTAATAATAATATGTAATAATTGTGACCATATGAGGAAAACATTTAGTATAATAATGATCAAATTGAAGTAAATATTAAATCTTTAGTAAGTAAATTGTTAATAATGATGTATAATGTTAGATTAATTTAAATGCGTTATATTTTAACTATACATTAGTTAAATTCAATTATTAAATTCATATTTAAATTAATTATTTGGTAATTCATGTTAATTCATAATTGTAATATTATTTGATCATAATTCAAATGTTAAATTATATAATTTCTAAATACATTATTAGTTAATACATTTATTTATGTAAATTATTAATGTACGATATTAATTAAGTTACTAGTTTAATATTGATAGAATAAAATGATGCTATAGTTAATAGAATTGTAGAATTCCTGATAGTCAGCGTTACACCTATAACATCTAATTCAGACATATGTTTGACTTAATACAATAATTTAAGTTCAAATACTACTATACATCTGCCTAGATAACTACTTATGCAGACCGCATATGCGTGATCGCACTGAGCATTCCGATTACTGTAATGCTACAATGTTCTGAATCATGCTATCACTAAGTATTACTTACACGTACCAATTAAATATCCTTACAAATATATTTCATAAGTCATTGCTACTTATTTACTTTTATTTATATTATTTGAATTATATTTTGATATTCTAAAGATTTATCGTATTGCTAGTTTGGATTTAATAAGTGTATAATAATAATGAGATGATATCAAACTAATATCATATTCAATATATAATATATATTTATATATCAAATAATTTAAATAAATATCAAAATAATACACTTGAATACTTTTTTTTCACAATAATAAAATCAAATATGTTTTACTGAATAATCAACTAAATTGACAATATAAAATAAAAGCAGTGAGAAACAAACACCAATTTAACTTGATGATTTTTGGTATTGTTAGTTGTTGTTTGCATTTCGTTATTATTATTTAACATAAAAATAAATTACCTACAATTGCGGACAAAAATTTCAACGTTTTTGTATCAAGGCAATACAGATCTTCGACCGAAACTTTTTCGGTAGAAATAAACTTTTCTTTACATATTGTAAATTGATTTCTTGAATAAAATTGATTCAATATACCTTGTTTCGTGCCTAATTTATAAAGGTTAATGTATTTACACTTTATAAATACATGGAGAGTTAGTCGACAAAGAAATATCCTACCTTTCCTCGTCGTATTAATCCTTTTTGTTTGTAATCCTTTTATAGAACACAACACTCGCGCACTCACACGCAAAAAGGCCTTATTAACCGAACGAGCACTCCTCGCACACACGAACAATACGACGCCGTAATTTAAAATTCGAACTACTGAAACAAGCACTACCGCTCTGTACCAATAACGCGAAAGATCTGAAACGGTTTTGCCAGAATTCTATACATAAACGCATTCGAATGCGTGAATAATAGGAAATCCCGTTTTTATTTTAAAAATATTCAGTTCTTTGTGCGAACATGTTTTATTAGTTGTTTTGTCGGTGTATCGGTCACATAAAAATGCTACTAAACTTTTATCTGGTTTATGGTTTGTAATAGGGAAATTTTCAATGCTTAAGGGCACGGTATGCTTATGCGTAATGTTTACGGTATTTAGTCACGCGACTTTAGCGTTAGCGGGACCTTTACCGTAAATGTGCAAAACTCCCTATTGGGCGTCTATCTGTCAAATTATTATCAAAACGCCCAGCAACCTTGTAGCGCTATTCATATTAATCAGATAATCGGATAAATAATTTTTTTAAAATGCCCAATTTCAATTGTGATTATTCGTATTGAAAGGGCCCTAAATAATCACTTGGTCCATAATACATACATGAATCGATCATTTTCAGGAAACTGCACAATTTTGAGCTTGAACTTTTTCAATAAAAAAAAATCTGGGGGGGGGCTACTCTCGAACCATCCGCTTACATAACGTATGCAAAATAACGTTGAAACAAATAGATTTCTATAGAAACCCGCTGTTGTAACGTCATTTTCGCATACGTTATGTGAACGAATGGTTCGAGAATTACCTCGTTCTCCCACGCCGGTATCAGATTTTAATTTAGTACATAACCAGTTTATTAATACCAGAAAAGTTTTCCGAAAAATTTAAATAAAATAACTCGAAGCAGAGATGTGTAAGTTTTATAAAGAACTGTCAAAACGGTATTTGATTTTCCCTTGGACTCGTTTTTTTCTTCTTCTATTTTTCTCTTCGACTAAATCGAAAAAATTATTTAAAGTCAAGTGCAGGAATATGCGTCGCATTTATTAAATATATACTTGTCCGCCTACTCTGGCTCCCTTTTCATTTTCTCCTTGAAGTACAATCGGTTCGATTTTATTCAATAGATCGGACGCACTCGTTTTACTTAATAATACCACTTATGTGAATTAAATAAACTTTGCAAAACTTTGGCCGAGTGCGACTTGAAACCGCAAATTTTCGAGAGCTTTAATAGAATGTGCGTTGGAGGATAGAATAATTAGTTGAACGAGGACTTCAGAATATTTACACTGCTCCTTTATTAAACTTTTGTTTTACTTAAACCAAGCTTTATGATTTCGGTCCCTTAGTTGCTATTCGAAAAAAATTTCAAAAGCTCTCGACTGATACGATAACTTCAATTTAAACGTGGAGATTAATTAACCTTAATTTTATTAACTAACAATTTTGGGTTGCGTTATGTAAACAATTTTTGATTTTTTTTCTCACGTTTAAAATAGAATATTTTTGCAGTTGACGTTCGAATCGGACCTGCAGATTACGCAAATGTGGTCCGCGGAAGATGAATGCATCGATCTGCGTCCGCCGCTTTATCCATCTGGAAATGTCGAAAACTGGCTACTGGTAGTTGAGGAACACATGAAGAATACAAGTGAGTTCTCGTTTAGTGAAACAGGCTGCTAGCGTTAATGAACGAAACTTATTTTCGTAAGCGTGTTTCTGTAAGAATTTGATTGGGTGACTTCACAAGTCACTAAACACTAAAAAATAATTGCACAGTAAGATGGACTCTTGGAGATTCCCTGAAGGACATGGAAGGAAACGATCGAAAGGCGTGGGTGCTCCGCTGGCCCGGACAGATCGTTCTGGCCGCGTGTCAAATCTATTGGACTGCCGGCGTCGAAAAAGCCTTGAATGCCCACAACCTCGCCGATTTTTTCCAGATTATTCTCTTTAACGTATTTAATATTTTTTAATATTTTGAATATTCTCGCACCAACAGTCTGATCTTTCAGCTGGACGAATTGAGAGGTCTCGTTAAGGGTAAGCTTACGTTCCTTCACAGGGAGATTTTATCTGCCCTGATCGTGGTTGAGGTGCACGCGCGCGACGTCACGCAAGTGTTGGTCGACAGCAACGTGTCTAACACGAACGATTTTGATTGGATCAGTCAATTACGGTAGGCTTTTACATTTTCATTAATATTAACATAACATTCCATGTCGTAATTTTTCCGTGTTTGCTGGAGAAAATTCGGAATATAAAAAATATTTTAAATTGTAAATATAATAAGTGAAATGCGGTTGAATTCGAATAGATATTTGTTTCGAATAGGGCTTTCGGATCTTATTAATAAAGTTTGTGGTTGACATAATTTCAATAATTTCCTCCGCAACAATAGATACGGAATTAAGCAACTTTTGTTTGCGATAAATGAGGTCACGTTTAGATGATTTTTATTTAAACCATCAATTCTGTTATTGTCGTTTAAATTAAATACAAGATTAAAAAGACAACGGATTAAACTTATTACGCCATTTAAAAACTTCAAGTAATAGGTAGTTAAATATATCGTTGAATGTAATAAAATATTGGTTTGTGGATCGTAATAAAACTAATAATTAATTAATGTTCATGTCTGAAAATATCACTAATCTTTCAATTATATTTTTAAATACTCCCAATCGATTTCATAATTGTAGCATTGTTAGGGAATTATCTGTCAGGATTCGGATATATCTGTGGATCTTTGTTTTTTAATTTGAATCCGCTAACGATGCTAAAAGATTAGGGATATTTTTAGACATGAACATTAATATAAAACGAATATCATCAAATAAATGCAAGTAAAATTATGCTAATGCACAACGAAATGCTATGTTCATGATTAAGTCGATGTATTTTTTTATATTTTTTGTTTAAATTTAGTACCTATAGGTATTTTCAAAACGATGCGAATTAGTTAAATTTGAATTTCAGTAAATCACGATCGGTCTCGTACGCGTTCCAACGAAATATTTTTAATGTTGCCGACAAAAACTGCTGCAGCTCAAGTTTCGCGGACGATAATTTCACGTTTTAACAATTTTTATTCGTTGGCGCTTTCGACGTTCGAAATTTTGTGCAATAGTAAACGATATCTAGTAACAAAAGTTGGGCTGTCGAAGTTGCATACCTTCGAAATTAAATTCCACGTCCCACGTGGACGTTGCCGAAACGCTTTCGAAAATTCAAATATCTTTGAATACGACGGCATTAAAACGGAGATTTAAAATGTTGTTAGATGAAAAATAATAGCGTGTTGCTTTTTATATTAAAAAATCGTATAAATTCCATTTTAAACGAAATATAGAGCTTTCTGAGTTGTTGAATAATTTAACGCGACTGATTATTATTGTTATTGGTAATGGGGTTTTCTCTTTTTTCGAAAAGCTTGGTAGACAATGGCTAAATACATTTTTTACATACGCAAATTATAAAGAAATGTTCAGTTTTGATCGGCTATTGATCGTTTCTTTAATAGTCGATCAACACCAACTGCACACGTGTGGGGGTTGATGTTGAGACTAAAGATTGGTAGTTAATATCCGCCGCGTTTCGGCTTTTTGACAAAATATCAAAGAGATTGGCGTCAATCTCGCGATACCGACCACACGTTGGACGCTCAAGAACCAACCATTGGTCCCAACAATTAAACAACCCTCTAAATTATATATACCCACTTTAAATGTAACTTTTTTCGTTCCAGATATTACTGGATCGAGGATCATCTTAAAGTGCGAGCGGTAAACGCGGAATTTCAATACGGTTACGAGTACCTGGGAAACAGCGGCCGACTTGTGATAACACCTTTAACAGATCGATGTTACCTAACGTTAACTGGAGCTCTTCATCTGAAATTGGGCGGTGCACCCGCCGGACCGGCCGGCACCGGTAAAACCGAGACTACGAAGGATTTGGCGAAGGCGTTTGCTATTCAGTGCGTCGTCTTCAATTGCTCGGATCAGCTGGATTTTATGGCCATGGGGAAATTCTTCAAGGGCTTAGCTAGGTACGTTTTTTTTTTTAACATCTACGTAATATTATACTTGAACGTGGGACGATCGAACAATTTCTTCGGCCTTAATTATTCGAAAATTATTACAATAAAGTAATGATATTTTGAAACCTGGTATGGAAGCAAATGACATTTTAAATACAACACTTTGATAGAAGAACCTAAACCGAATACTATATCTATCCTAAATAGATATAATTGATAGAATTGCATTTCATTTTCATTTTCCTTTTTTTTTCAATGGCAGATTAATAGCGACCAAATTCAAATCAAATAATAAACAATTTAATGATTGTGCCTGATGATGATAGAATTGCTGTCGAAACGTTGCATTATGATCAATAAAGGGCGTTAACTAGACTAATTTGACGACTAACTCAACTGTTGCTTATGATTTCTGATAATGTTGAGATTAACTAATGCTTGAATTATTTTATAATCCGCAATACGTACATGAAAAGATTTCAAACATTCTATTAGCACTTTACTCAAATTAATATCGGGAAACGCATAAAACACATAAAAAACAAATAAAATAAATAAATAAATAAAAAATAAAACACATTATAATTTAATTAGTTGATTAAAATCAACATTTTCTTCTCTTTTAATGAAAGTAATTGTATGTAATGTGTAATTTACATTTTATTTATACCATCAATGTATCAATTTTATATCCAGTCTTAAAAAGAAAAAAATACTTTGGAAAATTATTTCTAAATCAAGTACCTATCTACATTCCTCGAAACACGACCACTGTATTTAATTTTATTACATAAACTAAGGGCCGATCTTTTCGTCTTCCATTTAATTTAATTGACGCGCATTTACCATAAAAACGTTTGTTCAAACAATCGTTTTCGTGGTAAAAATTTGACAAGTAAATTTATTGGAAGATGAAAAAGCGGCACTAAACCTTATTGTTTTAATGTTCATTACTTTAACGGCAAGTTTATTATTTAGGGGTTAGTATTGAATTGATAAGTTTATATTCATGGAAATTATATAGAGCGATTTCAAAATGGCGCACAACTCTACAGTATGTTGTAGGGGACCGATAATTAAATCTGGAAAAAGTAATTAAAAGAAATTGCTTAAACAATTTACTGAGAAACGAATAGGTGATGTAAAGAACTCAACTCTTTTATTCTATAAATATTTTTTAATTGAATGCGCCAAACAAATTTCGTTGTTTTGGCTTGGAAAGTGTAATTTTTTATTTCCCGATATCGATCCGGATATTTGACGATATTGGAGATATTGTTCGTGCGCTATTTCGAAATCATTCTGTGTAAATGTTTCGGTCTCTCGGCATAATACATTATTTCAGAGAAAACTCGGACATTTGTCTCCGTGCCTGTATTCAGGAAAATATGTTAAAAATTCAACTAGTAAAATTTTCTTATCGTTTTTTTTCTTCTTATAAAGCAATTTATTTATTTTTTGTAATAACATCTTTTGCTTTTATATTTTTTTAAATCGGAAATCGAAAAATTTATAGTTAAGGGGCACAAAAACGGCATATTGTGATTGGCCTTAAGACATATTACGCAGATTACTGATTACGACTAATGAGAATGTTCGTTAAAAATTGTAACTTCCAATGATTATCATGTTTCACTGGTTTAGAACCGCTTTTCCCCCGAATCAACGTAAAAGTTCAGTCAAATATTTCAATAATTCTAAAGCTCATTCGCGATAGGTTGAAAATGACGTCATACGCATTTTATTAAATATCTTAGACTGTGACATAATATAGATTAATTTAAAATATTCGTATTCTCGATTCAAATGGAATATCGGTTGTAGAAGATAAAACTACAATGAAATTATGGTTTATCCAAGAGACGATAAACAAATTGGGACATTATTAAATGTCGTAAAATATAAATCGTTGACATATATTTCTCGGCTACCAGAACACATTTTCAGATAAATAAGGCCACTTTGCGCGTTTACGATTCATCGGAGATCGAACGCAATCAGTTATGGAACTTTGGCGAAGTACATGTGAATTGGAGCAGAATTTGTAGATAACAATATATTTATTAATAACTTTAGTCCTTCTCCTGCGTATTCTTATGGATTTTTTTATTGACTGTAGTTTTTTCCAAAATTCGAACGAACCACACTTTCATAAATATGCATTATATTATTCATGTTTTGATGATTTTGAGGAATTGTATACAGGGTGGTTTCGATTCAATATCTCGGAATAAAGTTACAGAGGTAGCTGATTGTGAGACTAATACAAATAAAAAATCTTATGTTAGTAACATTTTTTGATTTGGACAAGTTTAATTTTGAGGTGGGGGGGGGTTACTTTGACGTATAGACTGTGATCGTAGTAATACGTAAATATATTATGTGATTGTACTGGCGGTTTCTTGTATTATGATTACAGTAAATTGCATATTACATCACATTACACGTATGTTTATATTACATTTTAGGAAAAAAAACTTCATGGATTGTTCAATAAACGCAAATTAAATGTTCAAGTTGTGCGGCTTAATTCGTTGAATTTGACTTTTAACATAATAATTATATGAATGTTGTCTAAATTTATAATCCATCCACTTGTAACAAATTGAAAGTAAAAGACAAAAACGATTCTTTACAGAGTTATTTTAATGGAAACAATTAGAGCGAATTCTTACTATTAGCTTCTTAATCGATCGGTTTCTAATTTAAAACATTCGATATATATATCGAATGTTACCTACCTTATAAGGTAGGTACTTGACCGTTCTCTTGAAGCTTCCTTTTATTAAAAGTCCTACTTGGTAACAGAATTTTCTTTTGTTATTAAATGCCGACGTCGGCGTCGACGCCGTTATTATATTAGCATTAGCAATACTTATATTTATTTGCAATTTTATTTTTATGATTTTATTTGTTTAATTATGGTTATATATTATTATTAATTTTACGTTTCGTTAATTAAGTTCTATGCGCTTTTTCAACGCGTTTTCGAAAGTGTGTTATTTATAAATTCGATGTTGTAAAGTTTTTAAAGAATATCTTTAATATTTACTTACGATATATTTTGATAACAACATTTTACCCGATTGATGTTTTGGGATTTATTCTCTGAAATAATTTTTTGAAATTGTGACTTTGTGTCTTTTTTAATTTGCTTATTAAGAAATAATTTTTCAGTTCCGGGGCATGGGCATGCTTTGACGAATTCAACAGGATCGACATAGAAGTGCTGTCAGTCGTGGCGCAACAAATCATGACGATACAGAAGGCTCAACAGGCACATCTCGATAGGTAACCAACGTTTTATTAATTTTTATAGAGCGTATGTGCTCTCGATTAGGATTCAGTCTTGAATTACGACTTACAACTGTACAGATAAAACCTAAGGTGGTAAGAAGGAATGGGCACACCTTTATTGTTCCACAATCAAAACAAAGAATGAAAGACCTTTTAAGCACCCGTCACGTTAATTTTATTTTGTAACTCAGTAATTTTAGACGTGAAAATCTGCCGAAAAATCTCAGTTACACTAGATTTTTGATTGAAACGTGTTAAAATCCCAATCGATGCGAGATATTCGAGGTCAACGGTCACGAAAAATTGTTTTTTCTTAAATATCTCGCTTCGTATGGCCCAGAGGTCGGTCGAGCTTATGTATAATATAGATCTTGAAGTTGTCTACAAGAGAGGTCCTGCGCATTTTTTTCGTACAACCAACAGTTTTCGTGATACAAAGCAGAGAAGGCATGAAATTTATAACGGTGCATTTCTTTTCGCGCCACTTCGGATGAATTTTTTTACGTGATCTTCTCGATAAGTATGCGGGATGTTATAATTTGTTATTCTGGACATTACCTGCAGATAATTAAAATTCTTCTTCATCATCTTGAATTTCTGTCAAATCGCGTTCATTCTTTTTGTCTCAACTTTATTGTCAGTTTCAATCGTATTTGACGGTAAAATGTCAATAGTATCGAATTAATCTATATCGAAATCGTACGAATTTAAAGTTGTGTCAGTAACAGCGTTGAGGCATGATTGTCCATGACAATAACCACAAACTGTTGAGCATTTCAATACTATTTTGCTGCATCTACAGTTTGCACCGCAACCTTTGTACAATTACAGAAGATTGTATTTAATAGCAGCAGTAGTGTTCTCGTGGGCTCCAAGATGTTATTTTTCAATACCCAACCCCAAGTTTGTATCTGGCAATAGGCTCTCGATATAGATGCTGTTGAACTGCTGCCGTGACAGGGAGGAGTGATGACAATTTGGCCGCTGTGCCGAGCCTTGTTGCTCAAGTATTAATTTTCTGACTTTGGAGAACCATACATCACTAAAAGAAAACGTGTTCCGTTATCGATTGTAACAATCGAAGAGCAATTTTCTTGTTGATACACTTGTGATAATTCGTGGAAATCAAGACAACGTAAAGTAGCACCTTGCCTCGAAGTGCGTTATTCTCTAAACAATTTAAAAACTTTGTTGTAGGAATAAAACGTGTAGAAACTTTTTTGTAGACAATTTTAAGTTCTATAACATGATATGGTACAGATCTCAATTGACCTGTGGGGCCATAGGAAGTGAGATATTTAAGAAAAACCACTTTTTGTGACATTCAACTTCGAATATCTCGCAACGCCGGCACGATATCGACTGGGATTTTTAACACGTTTTTTAAAACATCAAAATAAAGTTGTCCATCCTGCTAACTGAGATTTTTTCGGCAAACGAATACCTCGTGAGTGAGAATTTTGTATCACATTCTGCAATTCTCCTCCTAAGACGATGAAGGACTTTCACAGCATCGATTTCACTCCCAACTATTTTTTTTAGTATTATTTGCCGTTCACTGTTAATTTGATTAATTTCTTCGCTTCACTTGGCCTCCATTTAGTGATCGCGATCGTTTTTAGATTCCTGTTTGAAGGCGTCGAGATAGTCCTGAAAGAGTCGTTCGCCGTCTTCATCACGATGAATCCGGGCTATGCCGGACGCACGGAATTACCTGACAACCTGAAAGCTCTTTTTCGACCCGTGGCCATGATGGTGCCCGATTATTCCTTGATAGCCGAGATATTGTTATTTTCATTTGGATTCGGAGACGCCAAGCAGCTGGCCAACAAAATAACGACAACGTTCAAGCTGAGCTCCGAACAGCTCAGCAGTCAAGACCACTACGATTTCGGAATGCGAGCCGTTAAGACCGTAATTGCGGTGGCCGGAAATTTGAAGCGCGAGAAATCGTTCATGAACGAAAGGCAAATCGTGCTCAGGGCACTTATGGACGTTAACGTTCCAAAGTTTTTGAGAGACGATCTTAAGCTGTTTCACGGTAAGCTAATTTATCGACTGTGTCGAACTGAAAATTCAAAAATCCCGGGATTATCTCGCTAAATATAGTTTTTTTTTAATTAATTTGCGACTGACGTTATAAAATTAATTTACATAATGACCTTGAAATATTATCATATTTTCATTTGTTAAGTTTTACGGACGCATCTTTGTTTCCAAAGCAAATTACGTTTATACGTGTTCTCGAGGGTAGTCATTGAGAATACGTTCAAGTCTTATCCTTTGTTAACCGAATTTTTGTATGTTCATTATTTTTATTTATATCCAAAACTTTCTGTAGATTTTAACGAAGGTTTGAACGTTGAACGTTTTTGACTTTAATGGGGTCTTCGAAAATAATCGAGTAGAGGTACATAATTTAGTATCTCCTTTACAGTTGTAAGTATAGCGTGGGTAACACGGGCGCTATTAATTAGGGTGTTTCACGAAAAACTATGCTAGGGCTGATAGAATATTGAAAAAAAGTAAAAATCCGTTTCTTTTTTAAGATGCAAAATATCAAAGTATTCAATTAAAAATGTATTAATCACTATAACTTTTGGGCTAGTTAATATTTTTTTACTAAACTTTACAGACTTGACTTTGCAACTTTATTAACTTAAAAGTCGGTTAATTATGAAAAAAAATTATTCCTTAATTCCTCCTAAGTTTTACTGCACTGCTCAAATTTCAATTTTGGTTTCATTTTTGAATTAGCAATGTTTTCCTGCGTAAATCTTCCGCACACTTCCATAAAATGGATATTTTTTGAGATAATCGGGTTTATAAGAAATAGTGTTAGATTACCATGAAAAATTAAAATGTACAAATAACAGAACTAGAATAACATCTAGAACTTTTATAAATTAATTTTTTGTGATTGTCTCCGTGACGGTCGACGCTTTTTCTTTCGTTTCTGCTCGAAGTCGCCCATTTTCTTATTATTTTGATAGAAAATTTAATAGAAACTGTAAACGAGACGAACACTTGTACGAATCCTTTCAAATCAAATCATTTTCGGTTCTGGGCATACTTATTGGGAATTTAGTAAGTAAAACATATACAACAAATGTCAACGTTTCGGAGCATTAAATGCTAGATCTAAACTACTTCTAACTGCCACTTAAACAAAAAGAGGATATTAATTTTAGTAGATAGCAAATTATCCAATTAAAAAAAGCTTTTATTCTGAAATAATTTCGTCTTTAATTTGGTTGGCGATGTTAGTTTTCGAAAAATTTGTCTTAAAATTTCCCGATGAGGGTTTCTCGTTAGTTCCATATCGGTCACTAGCTCACCACTATTCTGTAAAACCTGTTAATTTTAACAGTTTGCCCTGTTAACATGTTATCGCCATGGAAACGTATAAAAATGTCGATTGCAAATTGGTTGCTAGATTTTTCGACAGACCTTTAAAAATAACAGATTTGTTATTTGAGGAACATATATCATTAAAGTTGATCAGCTCGTCAAGTCCAAAAATACGTTTCTAATAATTGTAAGACATTTTTATTGACTTCCCGTTTACCACGTCTTTCGTTTAATTGTTGGTATTTTTAAAATATTATTTTGCATCTAATTGTAATAATTCACTAATAATAGTATTTTTCAATTTAAAAGTTTTTAATAAATTCGCAATTCCATAAATAAGAATATCTTCTCTTTTTAATGTTCAGTTTTAGAATTTTAAAGGCTTGATTTGAATCGCCTTCCAAAACACTTATTTTAAAAGTAGACTATAAGTATATAATCCAGAAAGTTCTAAAGAGGTTTAAAATTATTGATTTGCAATAAGTAGGTATATTTCTGAGGCTTGGTTCTAAAAAGACCAACGTTATAAAATGCATACTTCGGCAAATCCGTATTAAATGTAAAAAAATTAAAATGCAGTTGTAAAGTGCGGGTAAGTCCAAAACAAAAAAAAAACTGACATTGGCCCTTTTAGAACCGAAAAAAATGTACGTTGTTAAATTGAAGAAGACGGCTTTCAATAAACAATATCAATTTTACATAAGTTAAGCTGAATCTTTTTACTGTCATAATTTTCTGCACGTTAAAGTCGTAATTTACGTTTCGCAACCGCGTTATAAAAGTATCCGTTTCGGTATGATGAAAAAATTATTTATTTCTTTTTCTTTATTGTTTTTAAATAATAATAAATTTATCTATAAGTAAATTTTTAAATCTAAAATTACGACGTTCGAATATTTAAGTTACGCCAGTTTTAAACGTAGGTAACGCATTTAAAAACATTGAAACTCGTCGGAGCATTACGTTGTCTGTATTTATCGTTAAAAGAAATCCGAACTCGACGAGGACACTGGCTACTTCAAATATTCTTGTCACTGTCTTGTTAACGATTAAAGGATTGCAAGGGATCTCGTGCTGTGTCGCTCGCCCATCGCCTCGGACGTGTGCATTACTTTTTTGGCCGCCTGTACAAGGTACTTAATTCTTCAATAAAAGTTCGCTTTTTTTATTTTTAAAAAAATACAAATAAACGCGAACTTTCCTTCATAATTTTTTGGTCCACCCGTTATTAAAAACAACGCGATTTTGTGCTTAATTCGGAAAATTGTCTTATAAACTCGTTTCGTGTAGGTCTACCACTAATTATAATCCATTGGTTGTCTGCGTAATTTGTGTCTTTGTGAAATTAATCGTCGAATTTAACTCTCGATTATGTAATTATGAAAGTTTTAATCTTAATGGCAGAAGTTTTGGTATTTTAAGTACTTTCTCGATTTCCTTTGATTTATTTTTAGTGCCCGCGTTGCTTAAATACAATTGACACGAAACTAACACTTTAATTACAGGTATCGTGTCAGATTTATTCCCCAGAATGGTGGAAGAGGCCGTGGATTATGGTCTCCTCGAGGAATCGATACGAAGCACTTGTATACATAAGGGCTTGGAAGATTTGAACGGTAATTTATTAACCGAGTAGAGTAGGTAATTTCCTGAATCAGAACGATTTTTAACTATAAGTAACTATGTGTAAATGCTAAATTTAACTAATTTTATCGTGGCAATGCCGCATCACCAACGCCCACGTGCAATCCAGACACCCTAAAAGTAGATTGTTCCGATTTAAGGGATGACCAGACGCCGCAAGCAAATTACTATCCGCTAATTGTAAGACGAACTAAAATGTGCTCTAATTTATTTTCAGATTATGTTGCTAAAGTTATCCAGTTGTACGAAACGACCGTCGTCAGACACGGCCTAATGTTGGTAGGACCAGCTGGATCTGGAAAGACAAAGGTAGGGACAATTTTCTGACGTGACCTATCCCTTATTTGTAGCGCAAACTAAGGCAAAATGATTATATATGTACGGGTAGTATTAATTTGTTTGTTTAGGTACGCCCTCTCGATTTTGGTCGTAAATTGTGATGTAGTATTTGTAGTTCGGCTAATATATTTTCAATTTTATTTGCGTTAGGCGTCGATTAATCGTAATTTTTCCGAAAATCTATAGGTATAAAATTAGATGGTATTGAATCAAACGAATCGAATCGACAAAGTAGTTAAATACACGAGAACGGAAATTTCCGGGAAATCATTATTTGTGATCCTTTTCGCTTTTCTAATTTATTTCTTGATACGTTTGAAAATGGATTCCTTGCATAAAGGCACTCATTCGTTAGAAGATTTTTCGGGAAAACTTTTTCAAGGCCGTTTCGTTTCTGGTTTTATACCGACGTCACTGGTATTAATTTATTTAAAACACCCGTACGTTTACAAACAAGTTTAATTGATGCGCAAATATTGTAGTATAAGTGAGTATAATTTGAAATACACATACTTTAAACTTTTCACATACTTTTAACAAAAATAGTCATTAATCGATGGTATTTAATTATGAATTACAATGCAGATAAATATAAGTATCAGATTTGTTTGATTATAATAGTACGCACCTATATTAATATATATAAGCGATTATGATAACCATTACTCACGAGGATAAAGCTCGCGGCACGAACCGTGGGTGAGTGGAGTAAATCATCCGAGAAATTTTCGCAAAATTCCCGTCAAAGTCGCGTTCTTTTTATAATCAATAGTAACATGTGTTCAACGGGCCAAAAAAAACGTTTCAAAATGATGTAATTGTAAAAAATCGATAGAATATTTCAAACAAGTCAAAATATACAGGGTGTTCCATTTAAAAATCTAAAGTTGAGGTCGTTTCCTGCGTAACCGCAAGTGCAATCGTAGTTATCCATCAGTCAAAATCCCTCCACCTATTTACCACATTACTCGCAAAAAATTCAGACTGATACTTTTCTCACAATCGAAAATAAAGACTGTTTAGTGATTTCGTTGACACTTGATATACTGGGTGTTTTGAAAAGGTGAACTGTAGAATATATCGGCACAGTTACTTTGAAAAATTTGTTTGTTTTACATTTTACTTCATAAATTCTAATAGTTTTTTTTGACGTAAATATTTTAATCGTAAACATTTGTAAACGATGTTAATCGTTTGCATCGTGATTAGAGGGTAGTTTTTATATTTGGATGAGTATTGTACATCGGGGTCCCAATAAAAATTCAAGTTTTCGATCTTGGCATGGTACTAATATCGATGAAAGCGGAGAGCAAAGCAGCGAAAACAAACAAATGAATTTCTATTAAATCCCGCGCAGTGTTTCTTTGTTTTTGTCGTTTTCGTCGCTGCCTTTGTTCTCTGCTTACAAAAATTTCGTCTAACTCGTCTTATCGAATAGAAAAGCGGCCATTTCAAAATATCACGTTTATTCAAAATAGAACTCGATTCGTTCATAGTTACCTACATATATTTACAATTTATACATAACTCAACATTATAACATATGGTGGTTGTGACCCTTCAAATATGTAAAATAAGGCGGTCGTTACAAAAAATATTTATGACTTAAAAACTAAAAGGTGGTCATCGGTTCTTCGCTATCATACCTGCTGTCGTTGATTTCTGTCTAGGGTGCGGTGTTGAAAATATCCCCAAATTAATTTTGAGACAAAAAATTGAGTACAACGAATTAACGGCTTCTGAAAGAAAAAGTGAGATTTATTATCGGTACAAGGCGATCAAAATGTAGTAGATATAGCTTATCCAAACCTATATGATGTTCACGTCGTCAACAAAAAGTTACTAGATTGTTTATTTGTAATTCGTTTTAAAATTTGGAAAGTGACATATTCTATAGTTGATTTACTTGCGCGCATATTAGATGGTATAAAGGCGACAGCACTGTGTGAAACGTCATCATCTAGTAACTTTATATTGATGACGTGATCATTATATAGGTTTGGATAAGCTATAGAAACAGATGCAAATAAGTACGGTGGGCGTCATAGAAAATGGGACACCAAACTTTGTGCAGTGTAAAACTGACTTTAGAAGTTAAAATAGCTATCGATTAAGTGACATTCGAATACTTAGAAAAGCGAAAGAGCAGGTAAATAATAACAACTTTTGAGATTATAAGGGGGTAAAAAAGTTGTTACGCCATAAATGATCTAGGTATTAAAGATTTGTTGTCGAATTTATTTTTCTAAAATACACCCCGCCCCCCGCA
Source organism: Rhagophthalmus giganteus (assembly GCA_036326145.1). NCBI lineage: Eukaryota > Metazoa > Arthropoda > Insecta > Coleoptera > Rhagophthalmidae > Rhagophthalmus > Rhagophthalmus giganteus. The sequence continues at coordinate 19,513,617 of JARFJA010000036.1, read as the reverse complement.
TATTCGTAGAATATGAAATTTAGAAACCATTCAAATTTTATATTTCTTGCTGTATTACGCGAGATGTCTATTTAAAGCTTAGAAATGTCATCACACATGTTTGATAATTTTAATCTCGATTTATTTGTGTTTAATTATTATTTTTTCTTAAAAAAATAGTAAAATCATTCAATTAAATGTTACAAACAACTATTTCGTAGACAATTCGCAGAAACAATTATCTAGGTATCATAAGTAAAAAAATTATAATCAAAAGATTTCGTTAAAATTTTTAAATTATTGTTTATTAATGATTTTTATTTAATTTGTTATAAGCGAATAATTTAATTTAATTCAATTTGTACTCAATAGGTATCTAATTTTATTTGATTATTACGCAAATTATATATAAAATAGACATAGGCTTTGATTAGTTGAAAAAAATTAAAAATTTGTCGATAGATATGTCGATAGATAGTATCCTGTTAAGTAAGTCCGTTTCACACCGCTAGTGTAAAATCTACTTCAAGACATGTCCCAGGTTCTGTGGCGGCCACTGTACATACCTATAATATAGTTTACATTTAAGAAAGTTACACAAACATAATTTCGTCGTTTGTCTTTTCAGAATAAATTATTAAGGTAAACGTACATTATGCCGGGGAGGAGCGGGCCGCATCGCATCGCGGTGCAGCACGCAACAGAGATTCCGGAATTGACTCATTTGAAATGCACCCCAGCAATTGGTTGCGTTGAAATACGACTTGCTGCGTCCCGACGTAACGTACGCTTACCTCTAAACAAATCGCCTGCACAAAATTTATTTAAGTATCCACGGATATAACAAATATCCTGTCAACAGATATATGTATTTCATCTGCTTACTCCCTATTTGTTCTTTCCTTATATTTTGACACATTTTAATTTATATTTTCGCAATAATTTTAAATTGTAAAGTTCGTATGGTGATTCCCTAAAGGACTTATACTGTTTGATTGCGTAGTTGGATATATAAAAAAAATTAAGTGGATGTTATCAACACCTGAATGACGTCAATGATTCACACAATATATATCATATTATATTATCATCATAAAAATTTATATATCAAATATCTAATAATAAAGTGAAATCGAACACTACTTTTTTTTGAGTACCTGCTTTATAATTAAGATTAATTTTAGCCTTGTGAATATTAGAATTCTTTAATTTTTGTCGTTCGTCTTTCTTCTAAAAACAAGCACGATGAAGAAATCTTTAAAATTTTTATAGGTACATCCTTAAAGTTCTTTATGAAATTAAATAGCATGTTCGTCTTCAGTTTGAAAGTGTACAACGCTCGCCGATCTACTTTTTTAAATATTCAACTCATTACTTTTTAGAGATTAGTATGCTTGAACGATAACTTAAGATGAATAAAAGACCTTAAAAAGATAAAATTTTGTCAAAATTTTATTCAACTCACCGCCATTTCAACTCGTCGCGAAATAAAAATTGTCAATTTAATTTTACTATCATTTCTAAGTATGTATATGTTGCCGCTAATAGCCAAATTTAGATAATATTGATAAACATTTCAGGAAATATCGAAAATAACTAAAACGAGGGGTATGCATAAAAACTTAGGACATTAACCTTTCTTTCAACCTTAAACTAACCCCGTGTACACAAACAATTATGCATTTAAGACTGTGCACACGAGATCATTTACCTATTATATCAAAACGTAAAATTTCGTTTGAAATATTTACAGTTTGTTTTGTACAGATAGTCGCTCGTTATTTTGTGGATTCGAAATCGTTTTATTGTTTTATTATTTAAATTTTTCCTGTGGACTGTATGAATGGTATTTGTCGGAAAATAAAGAGAAATATTGCTTACATACCATACTCAAAAATCTTGTTGTCAACTTACATTAATATTATTAGAGATGTTTGTTGCGAAAAAGTTTTTTATTCATTTATACACGACCGTGATTAGTGTGCGGAAATTCAATTAATGTGTAAATTTAAATGCCGATTTGAATAAATCAACAGTTTTATCATTCAAAATTTAAATTCGGGCTTGCAATATACACTTTATATGCACGACAAAATTTTTCGAATTTTTAGAAACTGGAGAAAATTTAAAATATCTCCTGTTAACACTTGTTATTATTGTACTTCGTTCTATTGGTTTTCTATCGTGAACACCACGAATGCAGAACAACTAATAGAACAAACATAAACATATTACCTACATCCATTCACTTGTGTAAACAACGATAACCGGTAATAGTTTGTCAATAAAATTTTCCACGATTATAGACGCCCGCAGAGATAAGATAATCCGGAGGTTTCGCGTTGGGTACATACTTCCTTCATAAATATTACATAAACGTTTGTGATAATGAATACACCGTGTGGCCATGATAACTATAATGATAAAAGCTCCAGAGAATCATTAATTTAGAAATTACTCTTTTTTTATGATTTGGTAGGTACTAATAGAGAAGATATTGTAACGGGCAAATTAAGGCGTAATACAGTCCATAGACAGTCCGCATCGAATTATAATCGATGACTCATAGTTCGCAGTAAGATAAATAATTACTAAAAATTCTTTTCGAGCACGTCAAATATTCTTTTCCGAAATATGGCTGTTCCAATAATTGTTATCAAAGTAAAAGAGCAGCCGCGTTGTGAATATGTTTGTGTAATTTGTGTATTGCACTTATAGGTACAGGTATATACCGAAAACGACATTAGTGATGCAATGGGGTTTTGAAATTAGTGTAAAAACAAACTAGCAATAACGACTTAATTTTATTTTGATTATCGGAGGATCAAAAGTCTATAGTACATAATACATCTGACAGCGTCCTTTTATCGTTGTGAACGTAACGAAATATCAAGTTAATTGAACGTTACAGAAAAAAGTAGCTTTTCTACACGCTAACACAATAAAATTAATTTAACTGTGTTACATATTAGGCAATTATTGATTTTGATCATGTCGTTGACGGTAAAAAAGACAATAATTCGACTAGATTATTTTTGCAGTGAAATTATATTTTTATTTATTTATGAATTTATAATAATTGACAGTCTTTTAACTGTATATTATATGTATTACGTAGACAATTTTGTTACTTTGATATCAAATTTTACTGGATAAGATACATAAAATAGGTACATTATATTATATTTGCCTCTGATGAAAAATGTTTCATAAAATTTCAAAAGCAAATTATGCAAAATTATTCAATTATTACATGCAAATGATGTTTTTTTTTATAGATAGCTATTATATGTTAATGGCGATTGTTCTCAGACAAAAACAAAACTTAAGGTAAAAATAATATTTACATTAGAAAAATACAAGGAATGCCAAAGTTTCAAAACGATATAACACGATGTCAACAGCGAATTATAAGTACATAGCAGGTACAATCAGTACCGATGAAAATGTCCCAGTCTTCCATATCATTTTACGTATGTAAACGTATGTCCTAAATAGACCATATGCATACCTACACCATTTAACTCGCTTTATTGATTTCTTCAATTTTTACGTCCTCTTATTGTTTAGAAGAAGGTCAACCGCTCGCTAAGGGTAAAATTATTTCGATTAACAAGTAATGTAATTTCCAAAAATTCTGACTAAACGTGCAAGTAAATTAAATAATTAGCAGGTGCGTAAATTTTTGTCGACGGCCACGTTTAACTAATTTTTAAATTTTACCGAGTATTCTTTGTATTGTTTGTCTAAATAATTACAATTAATTTAATAAATCAAAATTTTAACTAATTACAGGTGGGCAAGTAAGAAACGCGAAAAATATTTTGTCTAAATCAATTTTTTCACTTTGAATGCGCATTACGCAGATTCTATTGAAAGTGCGCCCGAGGATAGATTGTATATAAATAAACCATAATTGTTTAAAAGAACATGTTGCATAGGTGCTCGGTAAATGTTTTCTTGTCACAACTCGGACGAGGTACAATTTTCATTGGTTCTGATTGTACATATTTGAAAAGTTAAGGTTGTATAATTATAACTATGTAGGAAAAATTAAAATAAATCCGATCGAATAAACTAAAACCGAAGATTTGTATAGCATGACAAAATTTGATCTAATTGCATTTTGGGCGCATTGAATTTTATTAATAAACTGCAAATTATCGAGCTTTTTTTGACGCTTTAAAACGTCGCATTGTGTCATATGCGTCTAAAAGACCCGATTGGTTTGTTGTCCGTGCGAGTTGGGCCTAAAATTAGATAACATCCTGATTTTTAAAATTTTAACCCGTCATAGCTTTGCTTGCAGTGGAATGTGCAACTCGAAACTGCGTGTAAAAGGGTCAATTTTTAGCAAGTCACCCACCAGAGATATTTACCCCCAAAATGCGAAAAATATCAATTCATTTATCATGAAATTTCGGGTATAACGAAACAAGATACGAAAAATAACATACGTAGCAAAAATGTAGTACGAAATGTGCCTAAAATAACATGTTTAAATACAATGCTGTGCGATAAACCATAGCTGAAATACGGCTTTTTCGCAAATCTCTAAGGCACGGCATGAAACGAAAACGTCCGTCATTTTTAATAAACGAGTTAAGATAGGCTTAAAATATTTTGGTTTTAAACTAGGTACCAATATGTAGGGATCGTCAGCAGTAAAAAATATATTTTTTTAAATGGTCGAACAACCTCTTGGTGCGAATTGACCCTGTTGGGGTGGTGAATGGTAAATGATTAATAATTATAAGCGGTAATTTTTGAAATGAAACAGGTTCTTGCAAATCTTACTGTACTGGAATAAATTGTTTTTCTAAAAAAAAATACTTATTCATATCCACTATAAATAATAACGTTAACGTTATTAGACTACTTTGGACACTTTTGACTACTGCAAGTTCTTCCAACTAACAATATGTAACCGTCTCCCTGGAGTGTCCCATATAGTTTGGTAATTTTCAAAGGTGAAGACATTCTGTTCTGAAGATATACTTTCATTTATTGATAATAACTTGTTTAGGGCACAAGAACAGTTCTTTTAAAGTACTTGGCATTTTATAAAAATTCGTTGTGGTAGTGGGTACCTTTAAATGGGACTAGTTCAACTCGCCGCCATTTCAACTCGATAACTATAATAATCTAAGCATTTTAGGTCATATCAAAATAACTGAAAGTGTGGTTATTATGCATAAAAACTTAGAACGTTAACCTTTCTTTCAACCTTAACCTAACTCCGTGTGCACAGTCTTAAATGCATCTGTATACTCCTGAACTAGATTACGTATAATTATTAAAATTTCTCGTAATGTAAAACAAACAATATTAGCTCCAAAATCTTACGAATCCTTTCTTACTTTTTAGCTTTGTTTTTAGAAATATTTAAGTCGAAAATAAGAAGTGTAATGTAGTTACTTGCAGTTTACTTACTGTTTTTGGCATGGAGTTTTCGTAAACCTTTTCAAACGATTCCTTATAAGCTGCCACAGGCATCGGCGAAACGTAATTCCGCACATAGCGTACAACAAGAAGTTAATGCTGAAGTTGGTGTAAAACAAAAGCATCGCAAATTGTTGTAGGCACCATAATAATTCGGGGGGCGTTTTCTGCCACAAAGCGTAAACGAAGTAAACGTACAGGCGTATGAGGTAACTGAAAAATCAATCGATTAGTGTTCGTAACAAATTGACCTGTCGATGTCGATCTATTTTTTTTTCTTATTATATGATTTACAAGGCTGTAAAATTGGAGTTTTGACTTTCTTTTGATCAGTCGATATCCATTTGCGTTTAGAAAAATCTAGAACAATTTTGAAACAAACATCCTATCGATTTCAAAATTTATCGTTAATTGTTCGAATAAACTGGCTCAACGAACGACTAATAACGATGTATTTTGTTCAAAGTATCCAAATAATTTATCGTAGGTATCTAAAGCTCGTTTCAAATTGAAAATTTGAGCACCTTTGACCAAAAAAAAATTAATCGAATTCGAATGTCCCACTGAACAATTTATATTAAAACTTATTTCCTGTAAATTAACACGATGATCAAATTAAAATTTCATTTTAGTTTGCTTTATCGATTTTACGAACCTGGGCAGATTAAGTAGAATGAATACCGATGAAATTAATAGCAACATCTTGGTAATACTTTGTTGATTTTTCGTCGATAATAGATTTCCGCTCGAGGACTTCATATCTGTAAAGATCATATGTTAGAAAAGTGAAAGCGACAGTTACAACGATCCTTACTTATCCTATTTGGTAAATCTATTTTGTATAATTTGAGTTTTCGACTGCTTCTCGAGGCACTCGACTGCTTCGAATTGTGGGATTGTTGCGAGGAACCCATTCGTCTATTTGATGTGCCACTCTGAAAACATGAAAATTGCACGAATTTATCAAAGCTGGTGAATTAAATAATAAAAAGTCAAGTTTTGACATTTTTAAAAGTCAAGGGAAGTTTAACGGTGATCGACTGTTGAGAAGCCCTTAAAGCAGTTTTCCATTATTGGGAACTTCGTTTTAAAAAAGAAACGAAATAAATAAATGTTTTTTTTTTGTTCTGTATGAGGCCGTTAAAGAACTTGCAAAAGTTCTAAATGTCGTAACATTTTCGTTCGATAGAATCTTTACAAGTAAATAACTTGTTTAATAAAACATTATTAATTTTATAATGGAAGTACTGGAAGTACTTAGTGTATAAATAGGTAAGAGATTCTTTGAATAAAGAAAATTACCTGAGTTAAATGTCTTAAAACAACCACACTTGAAAAGCAACACTTATACAAAGCGATTTGAAATACGTGGGCATAACTTACGTTAGGGATTGATTATTCATACTATTTGAAATTTTGGAATTAATATACATAATTTAAATAGGGGAAGTGGGACATAATCGGGTACCAACATTTAGAACCGTTAAGTACATATTTTTCTCTTTTAAATATTTTTATCACAAAAAGAAAGGAAAATGGTTGTCTTGAAAAGCTTGAAGGTGTCCCAGTAAATTGAGCTTTACTTCACGAGGAACAAAAACCCAGATTTATCTGTTAATAAGAAATGTACTAAAAGACATTAAACCTAAACATCCACTAGCCTGTTTTCAATAACAGAATTTGAAAGATTATAAAGCTGCGACCGCTAACGTCAAAATCTTAAAATTTTAGATTTTTGTCGCGTATGTTTATTTTGTTGTTTTTCTTCGGCTTCTGGAGTTCATTATAACTGTACAGTTTCTCTTTTGTCGTTTTGTTTGTCATCTTTACAATAGAGTTTGAGAGTTTTTGTGAAGTTTTAAATGTACATATCTGCTATACAAATTTATTATATATATGCTCAAAAGCTGTTGGTGTTTTTTGTTTTCTTTTTGACGATCTACGCGTCAGTGACGTAGTTCTTTTTTTCATAAATTTTATAACGTAAATAGTCAATAGTGACTCATTTTTAAACGATTAGGCTTAACGATTTTTAAGGCTTAGGCAGACCTCGTCCTGTGCAAAAGATAAAAATCAACAAGAAAATCGTAAGTATTTTTGAATAATTTATCAAATTCTTGTCGCAATATATTCTTTTCTATACTAGTAAGTACACAAAATAACGAATTATCATAAACTTTTCTGTATTTGCCTTTCTAATCAATTTTCTATCAAACAAATAAATGACAACACAGGAGGCAACAACAATAATCAAATGCGTGCGATAGAAGCCAATTTATTAACTAGTCGGTAGTAACTGTTTTTGACTTATTTAAATAAAAATAATTTAATAAAAATAAGTACTATCGTTGAATAAATAATATATATAAGCAAAATATTTATTTAAAACGAATGGGCTTTAATTATAAGTTTTAAATCAAACGCTCTTTTCACACCTAAAATATCACTAGAAATAAGCAATGGCTTTTCAGGATAATTACTATTTTCATTGAAAGTAGGTAATGGGTTTTTCCTCGATTGATTTATACCTATGTCCATAAAATGTTGGATTATAAGAATTACGACGTCACATATAACAAAAACGAAGATTTAATCGAAAGACGGAGTTTTTCTGAAACGAGCTTTTTCCAATAGAGTCCTAAATTAAACGTCTTTCGCACATTTTAAGTTGAGAGTGCAGGCGCAAAATTATAAAGCCGCAGATGAAACGTCAGTCTTCGTGACAGAACGAAAAAATTACGTTTATTAATAAATAAATTAATATTTTTTTAATATTTATTAAATATTTTACGTGTGAAATAGTATCATATATTGTATAACTAGTGTTGAAAGGCGGATATTTCACGCGAGTCGAAGTCGAGGGACTTAAATCAAATAGGCGTGAAATACCCTTTCAACACGTGTTTTTCACATTAAGCTTTTCCTACGACCACAAGTATTTTTATTATACAAATTTTGATTTTTGACGTTTTAATAAAATATCAAATTTGACAATTAGTAATAAAACAGTGTGTGCGTAAAGTAATTGCATGACAAGCTAAAATACTTTCGATTGGCCGAGTAGCGTGTGCAATAATTGCGCACGGGCTACAACGTTTTCGTTTCTTTACGCACGGTTGACCTATTCGCTTGTAATTGTCAATTATCGGTAACATTTATTGGTGTGAAATTTTTTCAACTTATCGGTCGTCGAAAAACGATCGTTTCAATCTATCGTTTAAAGTTTAGTATAACCAATAAGTACCTATGTATTTTATAGGTAGGTACTAAAAATTCGTAATATTCGCTCCAAAATCAAAATGCAGTTAAAAATTAATAAAACGATAATTCATCGTAAATTTCATCGTGATAAATTACAAGGAACACAGGAAAAAGTGACAGGTTATTAAACTTCACAATCCATGGTTGAGATTAACGAACGGATATTCAATATAATATTTCTCAATGTAAAATTAGGTGTAACAAACAATATCTGATAAAAATATACGTCTTTGATACGTAATAAAATATCTTTATCGGAAAGCGTAACTAGGGAAACGACTACGTACGTCATCTTCAATTACAGAGCAGAATGGGAATCATATAATTACTGTAATTACTGTAAAAATTATTAAGTCTCGAACATTTTCTAAGGAAAATTCTACAAAAACAGCTACGCGCGGTTTACCCGGTAAATTGATAGCTCTTTCAAGTTTCGCTGTATTGTACGGTCACTTATTTAAATTTCTTTATTCAAAAATTGTAGGTTTTATGGGAAAAAAATGAAAGAGCCAAAAAAGATTCTAAATAAAGCAATCTTACAAAAGCGATTTATTAAATTGAAAAATTTAACCCTCCGAAGGGTATTTAAAAAATCAATAGCGGTAGCAAATTTCATCTCCTTATCAAGGTGAAGATGATTGAAAATACAGTAAACTCTCTCATATTCGAACTAATGTGGGCGAACGCGATCCGGATATGAGAAAAAGCCGGTTATGGGAGTATTATTTTTCTGCAATAAACTGCATTTTATGTCAGAAAAATGAAGCAATGGCGCTTCGTTTACTACCTCATAGACACCCGTTTTGATGATCTTAAGATCATACTCACGAGCGCTCGCGTATACATATCACAATACAAAAGGTTTATTCCAACAAAGATTCCCTGATAGTTTCCGATTTTTTTAACCGATTACAATTTTAAATTGATGTTTAAAAGTCTGAATATAAGAGAGTCTACTGTATCACTATAAGAAATTTTTCGACAAGTAAACATCATTTAGTAAATGTCATTCTTCTTCATTTCTCCAAACTTGACAAATAAAGCGAAGCCGTTTTTCGATCAAATTTCAGCTTGTCATTTTAAACACTAAAAAAGTTGTTATATTAGGGAGGCTTTGGCACAGTCGGTTTTCTTACTAGTAGGGGAGTCTATTATGTACACATATGTTAATTTTAACGTCCTGTTAACATGTTATCAGAATGGAAAAATACGAAAAACTTCACTGTAATTGATTGCTACTTTTCTAACGTGTCTTTAAAAATAACTGATATTTTACGGAATAGATCCCTTAAAATAGTGGTACTTTTTTTAAGGACATTGATCCTACAATATTTTTTTTAATAATTCATTATCAAACTTTCTACTTTACGGAAATACAAAATACTGTAAAAAGCGTACAAAATTTACAATCAAACATTTTTTATTAGAAAAACGTGATTGTTTACACATAAGTTTGTAGGTTCTTTGCTAGAACTTTAAATGGAAATTTAATTATTCGAAATTCTACCAAATCAAAAATTAATTAACAAGATTAACAAGATGAAATAAAAGGTATTAACGCTCGAGTGGCTTGAGTTTTAATAAAGGAACAGTTTTATTTAATTAGAAAATAATATGGTCGTACTTTCCATTTAATATATTGTATAATTGGTGTTCAAAGGCGAATATTTTACATTATTGTGATAATTTGAGGCACGAGACGAAGTCGAGTGACTTAATCACACGAACGTGAAATATCCTTTCTATGATTTTCCGACGACCACAAGTATTTTAATATAAAACAAAATTATTTTTGACGTTTAAAAGCGACCTCTATTGCCAATTAATAAAATAAAACTGTTTGTGAGTAAAGTCAGTGCATGATAGGCTAGAAGGCTTTCGATTGGCCGAGTAGCGTGCGCAATGATTGCGCACGGTCTGCAACGTTTTCGATTGCCCAACGGGTTCCTTTACCCGCGGTCGGCCTATTCGTTTGTAATTCGTATCTAATTTGTTTTAAAAACAAACGAATCATTTAAAATTCATCAGTTTTTCAATAAAATGCTTATAACCTATTCGACGCCATAACTTAAAAAAAATTTTTTGGTCTCTGTTAGCTGCACTTCGCGGATTTTTCGTGAAAATTCCACATTTATTGTTAGAAAGCCCCGATCGATTCTTCGCACCACGATGATATTTATTTAAGTAATTGGTAGGAAATTTTAAATTGCACTGCGAATCCATTAAAAACTCCTGCGTAGGTATCTAAAGATAATTGTTAGATGTTTGAGGTTCGTGATTAGCAATTAGAGCAACTGATGCGGGGCAGCACGTTTTTTTTTACGTATTTTAAACCAATCAAATTAAAGACATCTCTCGTGATGATCACCCTACTACGTATATAAATATATATTCTTGGTTATCTTATGTTTGGCCACGAATATACGATGTGATGGTTTTCGGCAATCGAAGAGGGTGCGATTGAAAATTGCGGTTACAGCAGTTTTGTCCATCTCAAAACGGCGTACGTACCAACGGCTCCAAAAAACATGCATTGAATTTTGTTATATTTTTGTTTCTATCAACATTTGAAGGCTGTTCTATAAAAAGAAACGTTTAACATGGTATTTTGTTAGTACAAAAATTATTATTGTTACATGAAAAAATTGTTTAGGAACAAAATAAGTGGTTAAAAGTAACACAAACTAAATAAAACATAAAACTGCCATTATTGCAGAACAATAAAATAATAATTTCTTTCACTTTTTTTGATCTCATAATTTGTAAACATGAAGAGTCGAAAACTCTAATTTCTTTCTATAAGTAGAGGAAATATAAATCTTTAAATCCTGTAAGTTTTCGATTTTTTCTGCTCCCGCACCAGAGATATCCGCACTTAAAAATTACCAAAACTTAAGAATCAATAATATTTAAGGGCAGATAAAAAGAAAAGGGGTTGATTTTAAGACCTGAAATTCTACTAAAGTATAGCCTTGATATACAATGTGACATTTTAAACTCAACCCCTTTTTATATTTTTCGTGACATAATAAATAATTTTTTTTAGAAAAAATAAATGTCAAGTTAGATAAAATACGACAATAAAAAGAAATATGGCCCCGTTTATCACGAAGCGTTTTCTACAAGTCACTTAGCTTACTTATTTTAACTGAAATATGAGAAATTCTGTAAACCCTTGTAATCGCAAAAAAATTAGTATTGGTCGAAAAACATAAACGAGCGGAGATAAGTTTTTAATAAAATTATTTTTGTGATGTCAGTTTGTGTAGGAATGAGTGACCAAAATATTGGAATTTTTCTAAATAGTCACGCAACCCAACAATGGAATGACCCAAAAACGCTTTCTCCTTTAACGTCAATTGACTTTTATTTGAAACACTTCTTTCTAGAAGGCTTATTGTTAACTTGAACTTAAACGAGTTTGAGTTTCTAACTAAAACCTACCTGTGTTTGGGATCTTTGTAATTCTGTCCCATCCTGGCCGCTGCACAAGCTCTCGTCCAGAGAGCCGTTTTGAAATCGTTTTCGAAACAATAACAGATTTCGAGCGATCATCGTGTTCATGGTGATGATGAGAATGACGGGTCCGATTAACGTCACCACCGTGTCGATGAAATTGATGACCTTCATGAAGTCGTAGTAATCTGGGATCATCTCGCATTCCGGATCACCCTGAACGTTTATCACCCCCGCGATCCAAAATATATAAGATTGAGATGCTAAAGCTACTACGCACAATATCGACACTATTATTTTTGCTCTGGTTACGGTGCAAATGTGCGGACGTTGAAGGGGATACTGTACGGCTATAAATCGTTCGACGGTGAAGGCGACAATCAACCAAACACTCAGAGTACTGCACACCGTGCTGATGTACACGAAAGTTTGGCACCAACCCTCGCGGTTATAAATTTCCACCACTCCGTTGAAACTAAAGTGCACAAACAAAAGTACGCTAAGAAATCCGAAATCCGCCATCGCTAGTACAGCCAAGTAGTAACTTGAACTTCGCATCTTCAAGTGGGTCGTTAAGAAAACTATGCACGAAAGTAGATTGCCAATTAAACCGACCCCGATGATAAGCGGGATATAATAAACGTGGAAAAAGTTCAAGTAAACGGTGAAAGAAGCGCATAATTCCTGGTCTTGTTCAAAATTCAATTCTAAACTTAAATTTGAAAAGGAGTCGTTGTAAGTTTGAGTGAAAAACAGCAGCTTTCGCATGTCGTGGTAGTTTTTTTTTCACTAATTTTCGACTTTACCGAACTTGACGCGCGTCGCGTTATCTATATCCTCTGTGTTGCGCCGTGAGCGTCGCGACGCTTACTGAACTTTGTAATAATTTTCTATAAGCATTTACGTATCCGTCGCACCCGCACGCCTGCGTCGCTCTCGTTTGATTCAATTAATTTTATGATTACAGTGTTACGAAGTCTTAAAGGGCGCAATAACGGCAATAAAGGGCCAGCCGAGTCCCGGAGGTTATCTTTTTCAACCGGTGCACACCTACGTTTTGAATCCGAAATCGATTACCATGGGCCAGCTTTACGGCGAGTTCGATTTGCAGACACACGAATGGTAAGTACATAGTTTTTCGCAGCAAGTAACGCGATGAAAATACACGAAAGCATTCGTTTAAAGTGCTCGTATGCGTCATGCTCGTATTATATTTTTTATAGAATGTAAGCACATAAAGAACACTTTGCAAGCATTTTTGTTAAGAATTTCTAAGATGGATATTATTAAGCAAAAATTTTACGTAAGAAAAAATAAAAAAATGTTTTAGTAACGATTAAGCTACACCCTTAAGTACCAATTGCCGGAGTGAATTTTAAATGAGTCAACGCCGGGATTTCTGTTGCGTGACAACGATTGATTGTAGAGTGATGCGATGCGATGCGGCCCACTTCGCCCCGACATAGTGTACGCTTACCTTTTTTTTTAACAATTAATAAAATATAATTTAGGATTAACGACAAAAATGGTTGAAATTCTTGAATTACCCGACGTCTGCTTTATTCCTTCAAACTTTGAAATTATTACGCTTACTTAATTACATACGAACGTTCAAGTTTCTCGTCTTATTTAGGTATGCAAATTATAACAGTTTGCATTCAAATTTAATATGTTCCTACAGATATTACATCGTTAGAAATCTTGATTATGATTTGTTAAGATGTATATTACCGCTAGACAATGTGAAACCGTAGCTATACGGGGTGCGATAACCCAACGTGATTTCTAAATGTACAGAAAATATGAAGCGAAAAGCTCAAAAAATAAAATAAACAGAAAGGCCTTTGTTTTGTCGAAACACCAAATTTCTTTGATTTTGTTTTAATACATTCGTGGGACGTTGCTAATTTCGCGCTGGTTTTAAAATAACCCAAATGAACCGTATACGAGTAGGTGATTTAATTATACATCATTCACGGCGAACATAACAAGTAAGAACTAATAAAATAAAAGTTAAATTAATTATATAATCATTTGGATGTATTTTTTATGTTCACTCGTAAGCAATAGGTGGGTACGTAACGATGACGTAAACATAAGAAGAATCATACGATTATTATGACCACCTCTACTTATGTTAACAAACTGTAAACAGAAACCGGCTCGTGCGATAATAAAACAAGTGACGATTTAGAAGATGAAAAATTCATTTTAGAGTTCGACCGGTGTGAAATTAGTCCTTCCAATCATTTATTTACACAAGGAAAATAGTGGGGGAATACCCATTGGGGTTAAAAGCTCGTACAAACTATTAGCCTCATTATAACTGGGTTAAAAACTAAATTAAATTAAGGCTATCTGTAGAAAACATAAAAACAAACCGCACGCATTTAAATCGATTTAAAAAAAAATATATTTTTTTTAAAAGACGTATTTATAGTTCATGGTTTCGGCAAAATTTTGTCCCAACGTGATTTGTTTAGAACAGGTCCGAAACTTCTTGAAAAATCGTTTTTCGAGTATAACCAAGCAAGAAATGACAAACTGCGCGCGTTTTCGTCGATTTAAAATTTTCAAGAAATCTCGAAAAAAAAGACGTATTATTGAAATTTTATTAAAGACGTCCATGGTTTTGGCAAAATTTTGACCCAACTTTTGAAACATTTAGAACAAGCCCGGAACTTCTAAAAATTCGTTTACCGAGTATAACAAAGCGAGAAATGACAAACTAAACGCATTTAAGTCGATTTAAAATTTTCAAGAAATCTCGAAAAAAAAGACGTGTTATAGTCGTTTTAGTGAGATCATAAATTTTCAAGTTAAACTCTGATTTTTAATTTTCCTTTTAAATTATTTTATTGTAGGTAGGTAAACCTAAAAACGTTAATGTTACGTGCGAAACATTTTATTTTCAGTTTTCCAGGGGAAGGTTCCGAGACGTCCACGGCGAATCATAATAAAATTTGGAGCGAAAGAAAGGGCTCAATGAAAAGAGTTTAAGATCTAAATAAAAAGTGCGAAGCTAAAGGCGGGAGGGTGGTAATAGAAATTGATGGGACATAATTATGGTACATACATAAAACTCATTGAAAAGCCAATAATTTCATTATTTCATATACCGTCTTTTTCCGAAAATAAGACACTGTCTTACTTTCTTTTTAGGTCCAAAATACGTACTAGGGCTTATTTTCGGGGGAGGGCTTCAAGTACAATAAGTAGATTTATATTTTTATTTAATATTTATTTATACAGTGTGTTAGATTTTATGTGTCACAGCAAATATCTCGGCTATTGTATGAATTAGTAAAAAATGTTATATATGAAAGTTATTAGATTATTTATTCTTAAAAATGTGTCAAAATCAAAAAAACAATTGAACATCAAATAATTCAGATAAAACAAATAAATTTAATATTTTAAATGGAACGTACCCAGTATTATTACATATTCTGAAACTACAATAATTTATCTTTTTTTTATTATTATTATAGCTGGCTCTGCAATATACAATGCAATACACTACTTGGTTATTATTATAGTACAATTAATTAATTAAGTGCTAAACTACATACATGGTGTTTAATCCAACTGATAAATTTCACCTCTATCTTGAACATTAAAATAAGTATAACATGTGATATACCGTTGTAAAGATAAATTCTTGTAGTTTCAGAATATGTAACGTACGGTACATTCGTACCGGGTACGAATGGTACGTTCCATTTAAAATGTTAAATTTATTTGCTTTATCTGAATTATTTGATGTTCAATTGTTTTTCTGATTTTGACACATTTTTAAGAATAAATAATCTAACAACTTTTACATACAACATTTTTTACTAATTCATACAATAGCCGAGATATTTGCTGTGACACATAAAATCTAACACACTGTATACAGAAATTTAAATTTACTCAATTACAGTCATGTCATCTTCTTCTGGAACATCGTCATAAATTATCAAATTTTGAGTTCCGTTCTGATTTTCCTCCAAATCCATTTCCTGTAAAATCATTGGTCCGAATCTCTCATGTCTTGCAATATAGCTATCGTTAAATGAATACTTCTTGTCTAAGTAGCCTGTTCGTAGTGCATTGGAAACACAACTGTCAGTTATTTTGTCCCATGAATTTTTTACCCAATTCACAACTTCTTGTAAGCCTGGCTTTACAAAATTACCTCGTTGATTTCTCACCATTCTGTTTTCAATATATTCATTGATTTCCATCCGCAAATGATCCTTGAATGGCTTGTTTATTGCAATATCAAGTGTCTGGAGGTAGCCAGTCATTGCTGCCGGAATCACTATTTGATCAATCTTCCTCTCAGCAAGAAAGTTTTTCATGTCTTTAGCGCGGTGAGTACTGGCTGAATCAAAAACTAATAAACCTCTATTTCGACCCTTCAACTTTCTTATAACGTTTGGGTGCAATAGGCTTTTTCACTTTCAAGAACATAAATTCCTGAAACGCGTTCAATCTTGTCTTTTTTCCTTTAGTGATGATAAATGGTGATACTTTCTTGCCATCTAGACGAATCGCCAAAATACAGGTAACACGTGCACTACCGTAACCGGTAGAAGGAAGCCTTGTGGTGAACCGTCATTTGAGCTCCTTGGCCTAGAAATACCGCGGTCTCATCCATAGCAATCATGTTGGAGAGTTGATATTTAGAAAAGTCGATGCCATCAACAAAAAGCTTAAATGCAAGTGCACGTTTAACAACTTCATTGTCTTCCAGCTTAAACATTGTTGTTGATCTCTTTAGAGACAGTTCATGTCGTTGAAGGAAGTTATCCAGCCAGTGTGACGATGCTTTAAATTCTTCTGTGGATATATCAAATTCAATTGCCATTTCAAGGGCAAAGTTTTGAATATCAGCCCTGCGCACAACCAAAGCCATTACTCTCCTGTCAGCAATCCATTCCCAGATGCATTCTTCCAACTCAGAAAATAACGGCTGCCGACCTGATCCAACCCTGCGTTTTTTCTCATTTCCTTGGTCCACCAGTTGACACAGGTTATCGTATTCTGCACGCCATTTTCGAACCATACGGAGACCCAACATCTTCTCTTTACAGAAGGCTACAAGATTTACATCCCTGGAGTCCTCCACGATTCCCTTTTTGTACTCGACGGAATAGCTATTTCTTTTTGTACTCATTTTATCTGGGGTTAAAAATTATTCACTTTATAAAAAATAATCAGACTTACAAGACTGAAATGCGCAAACGTTGTACCTGCACCGTCACTCTATGTAGACTGCTGCCTTTATTGTATTTTTAAAAAATTCTACTTTATAAATTCCAGGAATTAATTTTGACACGTGCCTGTGCATTGCTTGAAACGAACTGTAGAGGTAAACAAGGAATTTCTCGGAATATTTTGTTCCAAACAATTCTCTGAAATATTAGGGCAGCTAGAGATACCTACTAAATTCAACAGTTTACAACAGCATTTTTTGACGAATTATATTTTTCACATTATTTTAACTAGGGCTTATTTTCGGGGAAGTTTATATTAAATTAATTTTGCTTCATACTTTAATTAATTAATAATTATAATTTGCTTTCTTAATATATTCTTAGTTTCTTTAAAAACTAGATGAATCGTTAATTTAACATCTTATTTAAAATTATAAGTCGTTATAAGTTTAAGTATTATAAGTATTAATATTTATGTTTTAAATTAACTCATTACTTTAAGTTAACATAGATTAAATATAATTTAAGAATTTACATTAGATAATAATAATTTAAAATTTATATCAATTTCAATTTATCAATTTAATACTTCATCATCCTAATATTAAATTTCATGATTACATCAAAGATATCTAATGTAATAAATTAGCTATCTTAGATAACTAATTTACGACATAATTACATAAATTGATGAATTTAACTTAATTCTATACATATTCTGATTTAATTTTTTTGATCAATATTTACTTATTGATAATTTTAATGTTTTAATTCTAATAATTTTAAATATTTAATGTTGAACATTACTTATCAATTTTCAAAATTTGAATTATCATAGTAAGTTAATCATTAAAACGTTAGATCAATTTACATTATAATTAACTTTATCATTCATTTTAAACTTGATTAAATTGAATTATATACATTTATCGATGAAATCATATGTAAATTATATTCAATAAATTCGTAATCATTCATTTTAGAATATAATATATTTTAATAATTTTCAATTTTAAGCGAATATAATATTCCTAGATTTTTGTAACTGTATTGATAAATTTAATAAGTTGATTGTACACTGTCATATATACTGAATAAATAATTATACTATATATAAAATGTTGTTGAACGTAATTAATAGATAAATCGTTTAGTATAGTCTATAATTTAATTTACAGTCAAATGTTATTGAATATTCGATATAAGATTAGTCTAAAGATTGTATATGTAATTAGTATGCAATACTAGTAATATAGATCGAAAGTTAGTTAAATATTAATTGTAGAAATAGTAATAATAACTTAAGTATATATCTCAGATATAAATTCTATAGCAAATATGCTCGTAAATTTACATAGATAATTATTGATCAGTGAAATATCATAATATAATATTTATGATTTATTAGATATATATTGACAGTCTTAAGTATTTTAATTAATATGTATTATTTATTATTATAATAAAAAAATCAAGATATGATACATTAATAAAATTTAAGATAATAGATATACAATTTGAATTTATAAAAATTATGAATCATTTAATAACTTAATTTGTTATAGTAATACATAAATGTCAATCTAAGTTTCATAATCGATACAATTGTCACAAACAATATCAATTTAATGTCAATAGTTTATGATCAGCTATCATAGCATAACGTTAAAATTATTAATACATATTTAATTATAAATCTAAGTGATTATTATTAAATTAGATATAATTATAAATTACATTTTAATTTAGTAGTATAATTTAATTAATAATTATTAAATATATATATTAATTTGCTAGTAATATTAATATAGTTATTATAGTCTAAAGATTGTCAATTTTAATGATATAGTTCATTGAATATTTATAAATAATTCATTAAGAATTTTAAGTAACGATTTATAATACATTTTACAATGAATTAGTATACTAATTATTATTAAAAAATTCAATACGTTTAAAATTAAGTTAAAGAATTGTATCATTATGAATATGCCGTAAATTATATTCATCTGAATATTGTCAATACAAGTGAATGTCGATAGCTATAATCATAGTCATGCGTAAATATTTGTTAATATTAGGTAAGATTCAAGAGTAAATTATTCATAAATAATTCAAAGTTTGACATACAGTGAAATTGACAATATACATGCTTAATTATGGTACATTGAAGTCCATTAAAAATTACATTAATCATTAATGTACTATATACATTAGTTAATATACGTAGTGTAATGCAAATCTATAGTTTAACTAGATAACATGCTAATATTGAATTCTAAATTATGTAATATATTAAATAGATAGAAATTGTACAGTAATAGTAATTAAGATATTAAATTAATCTTGATGAATTAATTGAATAATGTGAATTATGATTTACATAAGATTTATAATTACGTAATCATTGTGAAAATTACTATAAACTATAATTCGTATAATATTAATTGATTACTGAACTAATAATAAATGATAGTTATTATATTTTATTGATATGTCAAATATACTTATTTTTAATATTACATTGTATATAACTAATTAACATGTTTGTACTAGTTAAATATTCTATAATGTTTAATCTAGAAGAATTAATGATTATATGACTGATGTATATATAACATAACAATTACATACTACTAGTCATATTGAATCGAATGTTTACTAACATTAAATCCTTGAATATAAATACGTCAATACATAGTCAATTATATTTAGAATTAGCATACAATTAGATTAAACTTATATACTTGAATATTTAGTACAAATGTACTAAATACTTTTACATACGTAACGATCTGAAGCAGTATACAATTGCTGAAATAATGATGAGTAACAATAAGTCAATTTTAAACATAATATTGTAGCTAAATATTGATTTTATTTATACGAAGATAATTAGTTAAGTCTACGAAATTTAATCATATTCGAATATTTGACATCTCGATATCATTTATTTATATAATTAACATAAATCTAATTATAGAATTAGTAAAATTCTAATTTAACAATATTAAATAATCTAATAAATACTGTAATATAGCAAATAAAACGATTGTATGTATTAATGTATTAAATTTGTAACGTAAATTACATACATTAATAAATAATAATTATCAAATTAAACATTGTATGAAGATAGTATATGTAGTATTATGAATATAATGATTTATCTACAACTATCGAATCTATTAATTTATCATTTTTGTGATACTGTAATGATTCATTACATTTGATATCATTATAATCTACATAATATTTTAACTATTGATATATCTATGAAACTATTGATAAATATTATATTGACTCTAAAATGTATAGTATTATACAACATTCATTAATATCGTAATTGAAACGATTGATAATTCAATGAATATTAATAAATAAGTTGATAGAATTAGATCAATATGTTAAACATCTTAATTTAAGTGAATTATAATTAAAGTTTATAGTAATATAGTGTTAAGCAATGATTCAATCATATCGAAAGTTCGGAATTAATCGTATTAGATTATTAATAAGTATAATGATTTACAAGATTAAATTCAAATTTGATTAATTAAATACTTTCTAAGGATTTTACATATCTTTACAACATATCATACTTTATTAAATTTGATACTAACATATAAGTGACATTAACGATTTAAGTACGTTAATTTCTAAATTTAAATTATTGCTAGTAGTTACTTTAGTTTTCAATTAATTGTGTTTTAAATGATATCTATAGTTTTTGTGACTTAACATAATTAATAACTTAATTTATGTATTGTAATCATTAGCTTAAATCTTAGTTTAATTCGTATTAGTTCAGTTCTTAAATATATTAAGCTTACGATTTCAATAGAATTTCAAACGTATTTTAAATTAATTTGAATATGATTCATATGACATATAATATTAGATACAATCTAATTTTATTCATTAAAATATCATATCTAAATTATGTATGTAAATAAAATTACGAATTGTGCAGTAATGTAAAAGTTGAATATAATATATAATATATTTTAATTTAAATTATTAATATATTATAGTAATGACAAGCTCAATTTTCAAAATAACAGATACAATTCAGTAATTTCTTAAAAGTAATGGTTCCGTTGATATATATTATATGTTAAGATTACACTGTATTAACTGATAATAAGATGATTTTATAAGTTTTATAATAATTCATTTAAGATTGAATAATGATGCTCATTTATAATAAACGTAATTAATAGAATATATTTAAAATTTATAATTTAAATTATAATGTTTTACTAGTATATTTAAGTAATTAGAATGTTAATATAGGGATATAGTTTAAATCAGGGATTTGAATATTTAAAGTTTAATACTTTTTGAACTTAATAATTAATATTTAAGCATTTATCGTATAATTGAACATAAATAATAGTAGTGTAATAATTGCAGTAACTAAGTATCTTCGTTGTCATACAGTGAATATTCGTAATAGTATTATCTATTATATTACACTTATGTCAATCGTTCAATTTAAGTTTAATAAATTTGATATTTAAATTATTAAGATCGTAAAATTAAAGTTATTGCATATACTAATTATGGTATGAATTCGACGAAATTTAATACAATTGTTAATAATAGTCGAATTTTTAATACAGGTCAATAACGTATAATCTATTAAAGATTTGTACAACAACTTCTAAAATGTATAATCAAATTATAATATATGTAAATATAATCTTTCTGAAATCAAATCATAGTATAAATATAAGTTTAACGATTAATTAAATTAAAGCTATAAGTTTAACTTATAACTTTTAAAATTAAATTATCATTGTGAATTAAACTAATCAAATGCATACTTAAAACTAGATTTAATTATTTAATATTAAATGAAAGCATAGTATTTAAATAAGTTACATAATTTATCATTACATTGTATATATCATAGTCGATTATTTGAATCATTAAATCTAATTTCATGAAGTTCACAGTTAAATGATTCAATTAGATTTATTTATAAATTATCAGAATGAAAGTAAGTTCAATCATAAAAATATTTTAAGAAAATTTATAAGGTAAATTATAAAACAAGTATTTAAAAAAGCTTTTAATTTCAAACTTATTTAAATAAATAAATAATTTATTTAAGTTTATATTTAAATAAATTATCAATTTATCATATAAATACAATGTAAATGTAATTTTAATTTATGATTTCTAAAATATTATAAATAATATTAATTACGTATTAAACTCTTATAAAATCTTTAATAAATGTGTAAAGTTGAATTTTAATAGCTAGATAACTACTATTTAAAGTTTTAATATTAAATTTATATTAAAAAATAAATTTAAAATTAAAAGTTATTTTGAAAACATTTAAGTAAATAAAAATTTAAAATCATGGGTTTTAAATTAAAAGTCAAATCTTTACATAATGAAAATTTTTAAAAAAAGCTTAATAATAAAATTTTAAATGTAGAGTCATTAAAATAATTTAATTGTAATAAATTGTATAAATAAAAATAGTTTAATAATATTACAACTTAAAATTATTTAAAGATATCTTTATTTGAAAGTTCTAATAAATAAAATTTTCAAAATTTTAAGAAATAGATATGTTGTACGATAAATTAATTATTAATAAAGTAATTTAATATAACTTAAATTTAAGGTATAAAAAAATATTATATGCAAAAACAAAGTAAATTTTTAACACTATTTAATATTCGAAAATTATATACTTTTAAACATTTAAACTTGAGACCAAATTTAAATCAATAAATTGACATTCAAAATAATTTTATATTATTAATAAAATAATCAAAATTATTTTAAAGTAATATTTTGAATATATAGTTATGTACGTTTAAATCTAAAATTCTTAAAACTAATATTTGAATTACTTAACACTAATAAATTATTGATTTACAAAATTAAATTAAGTTTTTTATAAAATAAGAGTGTTAATAGAATTAAACATTAGTAATATTATTGAAAATTATCAATTAATTAAAATATGCAGAATTTCATTTAAATTTATATTAAAAAGTGTAACCATAAATGATTTAATAAGTCAATTAATGTATTTAAAATTAAACGACTTTAAAAAGATTAATTCAAATTTGCGAACTAATTCTTATTATAAAGTTATCGAAAATTTATTAAAGATCTAATGTTAATTAAATAAATTGAATTTAAAATTTACAATTAAGAAAAATAATCAAGGTCTAAAATTTAATAAATATTTATTTAAAATACTATTAAATTTATATTTTTTTAATTTCGTTAAAAGAGTTTAAATAAATCATTAATTTAATAAAACATTTTATAAAATTTAGAATTTTTAATTAATTCGAAGATTAAAATTAATGTAATATGTTAATTAAAGGTCAAATCTATAATATTTTCAAAATTAAATAATTATACGAAACTTTTCAAAAGAATTTTAGGATTATTAAACATATTTTCAAATTTGATTTAAAAAAAAAAATGTGAAAATAATGTACAAAATTATTTAAATATAATTTCAACTAAAATAAAAATAACGTTTATTAAAAATAAATTTTATAATTTGGATTATTAAAAATAAACTAAATTATTTGTGAAAAATATGAGAGAAAAAGCATGACATAAGCTTTTTATAATGAATTTTAATGTAAATTTTCATTTTAACTTCGAATATGTTGATTAGATTTTATGATTAATTTAATACAAAATATTTTAAATTTATAATTCAATTACATTATAAATTAAGTTTAAGTAAAATAAGTAAAAGATTTGTACTTAAACTTAAGATTTTTTATTAATTAAAATTTGTCACCACCACCTTAGGCGAATATTAACGAAATCCATTTCCTGAGGAGGTGGCAACAAATTTCAATCGGAAAAACGAAAATTTAAAGTAAAAGGGGGTTATACCCTTATTTTTGAAAATACACAAAAATGTAATATAAGAGCCGAAGATTAAGATCATGTAAATTTTGCGGGGCTCGTTGCAAATTTAATAAACGTCCTCCAATAATAACCTACACATGTTCTCTTACAAGTTGTTTATTTTATGTTCTTTTGCTTCGAAATTTTAATCATTTGCATGTATTACCAACCTAAGTCGTTGGTGAAAATTTCAATAAAATCACATCGTATATAACAGGTGTTTCGTTTGTTTTTTTGGATATATAGGAATTATAAAGGAAAAGGGAAAACTTAGAAACATCTACTTAGATAAGTTTTTACGGAGTTTCACCTTTAACGACACATCCGAATCGATTATGGTCATTAGTCGAGTTTTTCCGTTTGTGCCCAAAATTTTACTACCGACGAACGACGAAAGTTTTATTATCGAAATTTTCTATTACAGCAGGATTATTGGTGCCCTGGTGCGTGTGGAGCCTGATTTGGACAGTGGGATGTACTTGCGATAACGACGGTCGCATAATTTTCTCCGACTGGTTACGAGATCTCATGAAGGCCAACAATCATCGTCCGGAATTTCCCGTAGAAGGATTCGTATATGATTACAAGTGATTGAAATTTTGATATCGCGGCGTTTTCAATTAATGCGGTTTTCGTTTTAGATTGCACGACGGCGGCTTCACCGATCCCACAGACGACAACGAGCCCGCGCCGCCAACTTGGAAAAACTGGATGGAAAATTGTGAAACGTACAAAATCACTACCGAAATGAAATACTCGGGTAAGAATTAATAATTAATATTCGTTCAACGGCGTAGCTCATGGAGAACTTGTTGCCCCGTGCCTCCAAGATTTTGTTATTTCTTAATTAATTCCAAAATTATCTACACAATTTATTTATTATTTTATTTATTTTATTTTCGCATCAACCTCTAAGGGTTATTAGCGTAAAAGATTCGATGGTTTGATTTACACATTGATTGGAATTACATTTTATATATACATGATTATTTTAAATTGTGATCTGAATAGATTTAATAAAGCTGATGGTGGATTCAATGTCGTCGTTTAGAGCATCGTGAATATTGTCTGGAATGTTGTTTAATGATCTTGCTCGGGCGTACTTCTTGCAGGATAAAATTAAATGTTTGATGGTGATGATGGTGTGGCAGGTGTCGCATATCGGTGGTTCTTCTTGTTAAGTAAGTGTTCGTAAGTCAGTTTGGAGTGTCCAAGTCCAAGACGAGTAGCGATTATTTGTTCCTTTCTATGAGGAGGAATCTTAGGGAAGATTCGTGTGGATGGTTTTATTTCGAAAAGTTTGTGATTAGTTTGCGACCAGATATTAGATGGGAATAATACCCATTAATGTTGCATTGCGCTAAGAAGGAGACTGCCATTAATAAAAAGTTGTTAAGGAAACGTCACTGTCGTCTTCGGTAAGAGATGTTTGGGATGTGTTTTCATTTTGATATTGATTTAGGAGTTTCTTTTTTATTCTAGTACATCTAGATTTTATTGAACGGGAATTTAGATGGGGGTGAATGTTTTCTAACATCGATATTAAGTTACCGATTTCGTTAGTGTATTCTCTTGCAGTGGTGATTGGGTCGCTGGATCCGTGGGCATTTTCTAAGAAGTGGCAAATTTGTTGATAGTTTAACACGTATAAGGAGGGTGATTCTTCAATAATTTTTTGGAGCGGTGTCAAGACTTCTAATAAGTTGTGGGTAGGGGGATCGGGTGAAGAATGTTTAGCTTTTTTGATTTTCTATCTGGCTGTGATCGTGGTTTTAAGAATGTTTGATTGGCAGTGGGGAGGACGATATTGACTGTAGGGAGGTGTCTTCTTCAACTGGGCTTATGTCAGTAATTGACTGAATATCGTTCTTGTTCGGATCTTTATGCTGTTCTTGTAGTGAGGAACGAGGATGGAATGTACATATTTCTTGATTAGATATGATGATTTCGGATGAAGTTTCGGAAGAGGTGGGAAGATGCGGTCTTTTTTTGCAGGGAAGTTTAGGTGAATTAGGTAATGGAGAAAAGGTAGGTGAGGCGTGAATTTCAGCTGTGATTATTTCGGAGGTTACTTGGGAATTATTGTCGGTGTTTACGGAGAGTAGAGAACTATTGATATTGTTCGGACAGGTAGTAGTGGTAAGGTGTTCTTGGTTACATTTATAACATTTAGGGTATTCGGTTTGTAAGAAAATTCTACAGTGTTCGTCTTCTAGTTGTAAAACAAATGATGATGGTAGGTTGGTTACGTCGCTGGCATCTGTATAAACGAATCTACGAAAGCTGATAACATGTGAATAGTCCGGATTTTCTAGCCCAGATTTGACGAAGTAAATTGGTGAAGTAAGATTTAATTTTAAGTTATTTTTCAAAAAGTATTCCAACTGTTGATTTGTTATATGGGGGGAGACGTTAGACAGTAGAATTTTCTTGGCGAGGTTTATTAATTTTCTTATTTGTATGTCTTGATTACCTATGTTAATCGATTTGGTGGAAAGCAATAAATTATTAACTATTTCTTTGGTTGAGAGATAAATATATATCCGCTCATTTGATATCCTCGAGGCCGCGATAACATTTCTCGGTTGAACTAAGTTGCCAATCGCATATAAGTATTCTTTGATTTTAATGCCTTCAACCGAATTTAGTAATATGCCTTGATGTTTGGTAGGAAAGGAGAAATTTGGTTGACGTTTGAGGATATTCGAATATGAGCGGCGTTGGTTGATAGGGTTGAGTATGGTAGGTTCCATAGCTTCTGTTATTTTATTGATTGGGGAAGTCGAAGTAGGGAGTGATGGATTCATAATTGGAGGAGGAAAACCCCCTTATTAATTAATAAATGAAGCGACGTAGTGGTTGGTTAGATTATGTATAGCTTGATGAATAAAGACACTAACCTTGAATGTTGCAACTAGAGAAAATACGTACGCACTCTGTCACGGTTCGAACAAAAGTCCTCTACACAATTTATGGTAAAATAGAACACCATGTCGAAAAATTTTAAAAATTTGTCGAGGGTTGCGTTCGTTAAATGAACATTTTCACGATGAAACCTGTAGTAGATATTATAAGGAAGAAGCTAAAATAATTTAATAAAAGTTCCTCGTAATTACGCAGTCTCTACAAAATTATTAAGAAGCACCTTCACGCTCGGTATAATATAATAATTTCGAAGTTTGACTACACGGAAACTATATATTGGAAAATATGACGTGCGCGCAAAATGTAATTCGATATATTATATTCTAGGTAATTTTTAGAAGTTTAAAACATATTATAATGTAGGTACTATACATTTTAAATTGTTTCATCATCGATTTTCAGTTCGAACTTAAGGGCGCACAGTGGTCCCGTTTGCGATTTTAGCTTGTCATAAATCGTTATAGCGAAATAAATACTATTTTCTCGATTTAAAGAGTTGATTATGTATTTAATAAGGTCTCAAAACATCTATTTATAATAAATGTATAGGGGTGTGCCACATAAAACTCCCATCGGGGCGAATATTTTTGAAACCAAAATAGATATTTAATTTTAGTAAAAGCCATTTAGTGGCTATTAAATGTAGCTTCCAATTTCAGCGATTTGGAATTTTTCATCGCGCTTAATCAAGACGCTGGCGCGCCAGGGGGTAAATGTTTTTTTTCGATTCCGGTTACTTTGGAACACGGCACGTTCGATTGAGTACTTAAGCTATAAAAAATTTTGTAAGAATAACGTTTTTTCCATAAAGTGGTCGGTTTTCGAGAAATTTCAGATTAAGGATATTTTTGACTGACTAACCCCTTATTGTAATCTTTGTATTTCCTATTTTAGCTTGTAGGTTGTATGGTACTTTGGCTTTAATAGTATTATAAAGAAAATTATTATTATAATGCAAAGAAAGCCAGTAGTCAGTACAAAATGAAATGAAATGAAATAAAGCAGTTCGTCTTGTATAACTCCCATTGCATTACTGCAACTAAAATTACAATAACAAGCTTTTAAGGCTAAAATTTTAAAAGGTTAAAATTTTTTTTACCCAAAAAAGGCCAATATGTGTACAGTCAAGTTCATATGTTTTTTCCCGTCGCCTACCGGTTATGCAACGCATTTAACAACAGCCTGGCGCCGAAAGTTTAAAGACTGTCGGTTTAATAACCTTGTCACGTAAGGGATTAATGGTGCGATTCTGAAATGAACGCGTTACAGCGCCGGAAACTTGCAGCGATATATCTGGAAATCTTACATTGTAGGAAAAATGCCTATTCCGAAAGTAGCGCTGCGTGTTGAGTGATCTGGAGCCCTACTTTACAGCGCAACTAACTTCGTTATTTCTTCGATATCGCGCATATGTCTTCTACATGTTCTCCTGCAGAATCATTTTAATTTTTTCTGTTATCTATTCGGTAATTTTCTTTTAACATTAAATATATCGACACGGGGGGGGGGACTTCATTAATATTTATTGTGATGATGTACAATTAATAATTCTAATTGTATAAAATATACTTTTATACAAAATTATAATATTATTTCACTATCCTAGTAGAAGAAATCGTTTCGAAATCGTTTCCATATGCTGCAAATTTGTTACAATAAATTGATATATAAAAAAAATGTGTTACAATTTCAAATCAATTTATTACCGCACCAAAAACAAATAGTTGTACAATTCTTCAAATCGTAAATGATTTTTAAAGTCGACAAAGTTTGATTTAAAAAATCGTTTCTGTTACAGCGTGGAATAGTTTTAACCAATTGACTTTAAATCAATTTACTGTTAAATTTGCCATCATTTTGAAATGTTACAAATAATTTTCCCTTGAAATGTTACAATGGGCGGACATTTGACGAGTTTGCGATCAATCGTAAACGTTTTCACGTCGTTTTGGAATCAAATTTTTCTATTAGACTACTTGCCTACTACTTCTACTAGACTAACCTTGACTACTTACAGTGCTTACGTTCGTGTTCAGAATCGCACCAAAAAATGTTTTTCTGAACTCGTTGCTTTTAAAGTAAACGAAGGGTTGAATGAAAGGTTGTGCTATTTATAAAGTTTCTAATTTAATACACTCAAAAAATTATTAAAAGGTTATTTCTGTACTATTATTTAAAACTCTTTTCAATTTTAAAGACTTAATAAAGCGTCGCTAAAGTTAGGTATTAGAAAATTCATAAATGGCAAGGACCTTTTATTCAATTTTTCGTTTACTTTAAAATCAACGAGTTCAGAAAAACACTTTTAATTTCCAATGTTACACAAGTAAGCGATCGTTCATTATTCTAAAACTCTTATTATTGACGGTACAAAAATTTTAATTTTTGAGAAAATACAAAACGCAAGCAATTTAAGTGCTTGTTCGTTCACGGTGGGCGTCAGCGTGAGAGATACATAAGAAATTCGTATAAGTACCCTCAATGAATGTATGATTTTCTTATGTTGATATGATCGTTACTACGTATTGTTTCTAGATGAACATTAGGAATACATAATCTGATTCTTTTTATTTTATCAGTTTTTATTTAACATTTTCTTATATATTTATTGCGCTAAGATAATTTAATGGAAAGTGCTGGTCAAAAGCGTTGCGTTAGTTAGAAAATAAGATGAATAATCCCTGTTATCGGAAATTAACTACACATTGACAGTAACGAGGTTAATAGACTAGCGGTCTTTCAGCGCCAGGCTGCTGGCAAATGTGTTGCATATCCAGTCAGGCGATGGGACAAAACATATGAACTTGACTGTACAACAACACGTATCTGCAACAACAATTTCTTTCTCCATTTGAATCTCGAATAACAAAAGTTTCATAATGTAAAGATCCATTCCATAACCCGAAATGCATAATTCAAAGGTAAATAAAATATAAATTTCATTTACTTGTTTTAAGTGTAGATAAAATATTAGATATCTTCACAAACGCGGCCCGTCATCAAAATATTAAATATACGGTTTTTTTTAATATTAGATATAGAAGTGCCTACAATAGACAACATCAGAAACGCAGAACTAGTCGGCGTAATACTAAACAATGATCACAACGTGCTGTGCGTGGGCCCCACCGGCACCGGAAAAACTCTCACCGTTGCCGGGAAATTATCCAGAAACATGCACAAGAAATTCATTTGCGATTTTATTAATTTCTCAGCGCGCACAACGTCAAATAAGACGCAGGTAGGTCGTCGTTTCAAAAATTATACCTATACCGTTATTACACTGATCGTCTATACTCAACTTTAATTTTGCAAAGCAGGATCTGATAGACTCGAAACTCGATAAAAGACGTAAAGGCATATTCGGACCGCCCATCATGAAGCGTCAAATATTCTTCATTGACGACTTCAATATGCCGGCGTTGGAGGTATTCGGCGCTCAACCGCCCATCGAATTAATTCGACAGTGGATGGATTTTCACGGTATTTTACTTCAATTTATTCTTCCCGTGTGTATTTTGCCGCTCGAAAGATTGGCCCGTAACGAAATGTCGATTGTGAACGTCTCGATAAAACATTTTTGCCGTAGGCTGGTACGATCGCAAAAATATTGGCGAGTTCAGAATCATCATAGACATAAATTTCGCGGTCGCCATGGGTCCTCCGGGCGGTGGCCGCAATCCCGTTACTGCCAGACTTCTTAGGCACTTTCATTACCTCGCATTTACGGAACTGGAAGACGCCAGCAAAGTAATGAGAAAGCGCTTTCAAATTTTGCAACTACAAGTTTTTTTAACAATACAAACGAAATACTAGGTGAAGATTTTCGGCACAATATTGAAATTTTGGATCGATCGCACGCAGGACCTGAATGAATCGTTCGAGCCGTTGCTGTACAGCACCATCGAAGTCTATTCGACTATTGTGAAGGAGCTGTTGCCCACTCCCGCCAAGACTCATTATACGTTCAATCTGAGAGATCTCAGTAAAGTTTTTCAAGGCGTCTTGATGAAAGAACCGGAATCATTATCGGTATTTATTATATAAAAGTTTTTTTGTAGGTAAATGTGGGAAAAACGAAAAATTGTTGATTCGTTTGCCGCTGGATGTGCGGCAGGAACGTAAAATAAATCGTAAAATAAACACATTTGATTTGATTTGTTTTTTTTTTTAGGAAATTCGAGATATTTTGCGATTATGGTACCACGAATGTTGTAGAGTTTTTCAAGATCGTTTGGTTAACGACCAAGATCGAACCTGGTTCGATCGTCTCCTTAGAACTATAATAGAGAAACAGTTTCGCGCAGATCCCGAGGAATACCTCGGAGAAGACATCATTCTCTATGGAGATTTTTTGGATCCCACATCGGATAACCGTACTTATATTCAAATCACTGACATGGAAAAGGTTGATGGTTGAATATTACTTTACGTCGCCATCTTTATTTTTACATTTTTAGTTGTCCAAAGTTTTGGACCATTACCTTTTGGAATATAACAACCAAAGTACTAGGCCAATGAAGTTGGTATTGTTTTTGGACGCCATTTCGCACGTTTGTCGTATAGCGAGAATTATCAGGCAACCGATGGGAAATGCTTTGTTATTAGGAATGGGAGGATCGGGTAAAAAATGACAATAAAACATATCGTTTATAAGCTTTTTATATCGACGTCAGATTGATTTCTTTTTAACTTGTCCAATCTGAAATTGATTACCTCTAAATAATTATGCGAACGAATAAATTTCTATTTATTCACATTTCTACTTATGCAAAACAAAATTTGCAATCGATGTGGAAATTCAATACAATATTTCCCGTAAGAAAATTTATAATTAAGAATCGGAATATATGATATAAAAAATACATTTCTTGTCGTCTTTATAAAATCCAACGATTTTAACTGTCTTTTTATTTATAGCATTGTTTCAGGTCGTCAAAGTTTAACTCGTCTAGCAACGCACATGGCCGAATTTATCTGTTTTCAAATCGAACTGAGTAAAACGTACGGCATGACCGAATGGAGGGAAGACGTGAAAGGATTGATGTTAAAGTCTGGTTTATATAGAAAAGAAACCGTTTTCCTATTTTCCGACACTCAAGTGTGTATTTCCTTTCTTTTTTTTTTCTTCGACTTGCTAAAAAACTAGTCGTTTTCATTCAAAATTTTGCAAAACTTGCTATTTGCTTCTCGGCAATTTGATCGGTACAATTTGTTTAATTATGTACATTGAAATGTTCATTTTTCGATCGGCTCTATCTATCTATTGCAGATCAAATCCGAATCGTTTCTGGAAGATTTGAATAACGTCCTCAATTCGGGCGACGTGCCAAACGTTTACGAATTGGAA
Source organism: Rhagophthalmus giganteus (assembly GCA_036326145.1). Lineage (NCBI taxonomy): Eukaryota > Metazoa > Arthropoda > Insecta > Coleoptera > Rhagophthalmidae > Rhagophthalmus > Rhagophthalmus giganteus. Next base: position 19,481,094 of record JARFJA010000036.1, on the reverse strand, counting down.
GAGCTCGACAAAATATATCAAGGGATGAAAGGAATTGTCCAAGAGATGGGACTCGCCTCTACAAAGTCCAACTTGTTCTCGGTCTATCAAAAGCAAGTTAGAGCTAATCTTCATACTGTCATCACGATGAGGTAGGTACTAATAGATTTCGATTTTTCTTAAATGTTATTTACTTAAATCGTTTTTTCGCGTATAAATTGTGAAACTATTCTATTTCAGTCCGATTGGAGAAATATTTCGAGCTAGACTTCGACAATTTCCTGCGTTGGTCAATTGTTGCACCATCGATTGGTTCAGTCGTTGGCCAGATTCTGCATTACAAGTAAGTTTAATAAATTATTCGTTAATTAAAATACAACACCGTTTAATAAACCTTTAATTATCTCCGTCTTCATATATTTAATGATACCCACATTAAATTAAACGACGCTACGTTTCCTGGCGATTCGTCGTTCGTATTATTAAAAGGCTCTTTATAACCGAGGAAAATCCTAAATTGCGTAATTTCGAAGTCTGTTCGGTTCTCTCTGAATCGCGAAGAAAATTCCACTTCACTACGTAATTCAATCGTGACTGAATAGCAAGCAATTAAACTAATATTATGCCATTATGTACCTACCTACTTTACGTTCGCGATTGTTTCTTTTACTTAAAACTAACACATTTCTAATGTCTACAAACGCAGAAGATTAAACGGACATCATTATTATTATATCAAATTATATGAAAGTAAATTTTACTGAAGTTTTTAAATTGATTTTCATTTTAACCGAAGCTTCATTTACCATAAAAGTTACTACGAAAGGTATACAGGGCGAGTTAAGATAGTAATACGCCTCCCCCCCCCATTAGTTAGTTGAATTATTCATATTAGAAAAATATTTTTTCAACAAAAGACGTTCAGAATGACATGTGGTATATTGAGGTAAGCGTATACATTGCGATGGGCCACAGCGGCTCGCGTTTCAGCGCAACCAATTGCTGGGGTGCATTTTAAATGATGCGGCCCGCTGCGCCCCGGCACAATGTACGCTTACCTTTATTGTACATTTATTTTAATTCAGGCCCTAATGAGATTTGAGCAGTTTTTATTTTTAAATAACACCCTGTATATTTCTTACATTTTCTTGAAAGAACTAAAGAACGCCGTTATAAAAATATTGTGGTGTTAGAATTAAATTATTTAATTATTGTTAAATGGGACATTTTTAAACTTTAATCGTGTTTACCACTGTAATTTTGTCATCTAAACGCCGCAATATTTTTACAACAACGTATTGAGAAAAGATAGTTGTTAAAAAAAAAATCAAAACAATATACAGGGTGTCATTTGAAAATAAAAAGTTGTACATCACCGCTCAAATCTTATTACGCCCTGAAGTAAAATAAATATACAATAATATATCACATATTATTCTAAACGTGTTTTGTTAAAAAAATATATTCAACGAACTGATGGGGGGGATGCTACTCGCTCTGTATGTTATATTTTTTAGAACAGAATTTTTGAACAAGTTTATACAAGTTTATTCTATTTTGACTTTCTTCGTCGTACTTAATCAAATACTTCAACAAATAATATGGAAAATTGTTTTAATTTTTTTTAATTTCATTAGTCTGTTGCTTTACAATTTTTGGAAGAAATACCCGAACTAGATGTGAGTCCCGAACTCTTGAATGGCATAGTGGTCACGTGCCAGTTTATGCATGCCAGCGTGGTCGATGCCAGCGTTTTGTATCTACAAGAATTGTCGAGGTATAATTACGTCACTCCGACTTCCTATTTAGAATTGTTAAACAGTTACACGAATCTAATGAAAAAACGGAAAGGTTCGTTATTAGAAGGCGCTGTCCGTTTGAGAACCGGTAACTGTCTTGGCCATTTTTACGCCAAACATTATAATCGATTTATTAATTTAGGATTGGACAAGCTTCAAACGACGGCCGAGGAAGTGAGCGTCTTGCAGGCAGATTTGGAGAAGATGAAACCGCTCCTCGAGACAGCTCGCCAAGAGGCCGAGGTTATGATTACAAAAATAGCTGCCGATACGGTACTCGAAACTATCTTCAAAAATAAATAAGTACCTAATTCCGAATTGGTTTTCGGTTTTGTAGATTATAGCGGAGGAAACCAAAGCCGTCGTAGAGAAGGAAGAATTGGAGGCCGCAAAAAAGGAACTGATTTCATCGACGATCGCAGAAGATGCGCAAAAAGATCTCGGTATTACTTTCAACAAATCACAACAGCACTAGCATTTCTAATTTATGATTTACACGAAACCGTTTTAAACGTTGTCGCAGGTATTGACCCAATTCTCAATGATAATGGGTTTTGACGTCATTTTCGCATACGTTATGTAAGCGAATATGGTTCGAGAATTGAGCCCAAGATCCTTTTCCTTATACGAATTATAAGTTATGTGATTCTGATGGTTCGCACAATGGTTTGTTTCAAAAATTTTATCAGCGAAGTCTTTCGGAATCGCATCAAAAACACTTTTATCGTTATCGAAAAAAACGGGATTGGCTGTGCGCGATGAGACGTTTAATAATTAATTTCCTTCCTAACGCCCTACAAGTTTTTCCTCATTCATATCTACAGGTCCTTGACATTAAATTAAGTTTCATTAAATTACATCTCACGAATAACAAGGGCGTGCGGAAGTATTTACATACATACTACCTAATGCTAAATTGCACAAATTGTCGTAGATGAGGCTCTGCCTGCTCTTATAGCGGCCGAGGAAAGCTTAAAGGCGCTCAATAAGAACGATATCTCGGAAGTCCGTACCATGAAAAAGCCACCTGTTGGAGTCATTTACGTTATCGAAGCTATATGTATATGCAAGAGTATCAAGCCTTTAAAAGTAAGTCGATTAATTTTTAAATTGTATCTTTCGTGATCTTCTCATTGTCGGTAAATATAGCTTCAGCGGTATTTCCAGTACATTGCACAACGAAACGAAATGATTACCAGTTTTCCTTCTTTTTAAAGCCGAGGACGTGGCAGAAGAGGGCTAAACTATAAATTTGGGGCTATTTTTGACTTAGGATGGCACAAGTTGGACAGTTGCCACGAGCGCTTCGCCGCGTTCGCTTTATATATATATTTTCGCGTCATAGCGTTTTACGCCTTGCGATTCCCAATTTCCATTGTCCTCTCTCATTCCACTCTCCGTCATTCAGGTGTCTTTCACTCATGGATTTTTGGATCCCTTGACTCCAGTTTTTCCTTGGCCTTCCTCTTTTTCTTCTTCCTTGTGGCGTCCACTCGAGTATTTGTTTCGGCAGCCTACTTTCGTCCATCCTCTGGATATGTCCGTACCATCTTAATTGTTTTTCTTCTATCTCCTCTATAATGGTCTTTTCTACTTCCATTATTTGTCTGACATATTCATTTGTTTTATGTTCTAGTCTTGAAATCCTCGCCGATCTTCTTATGGCGTCCATTTCCGTAGCTAATATTTTCCTTTTATCGTTTTCGGTCATTGTCCATATTTCACTGCCATATGATAGTACGCTTTTTATTATAGAGTTGTATATTCTAAGTTTGCTCCTTTTTTTAACGTTTTTTGACCATAATACACCATTGAGAGCCCCTATGACTTTCCGACTTTGTGTGATTCGGTTTTGAATTTCTGTCGTATCTTTACCTTCATTTGCAAATGTTACCCAATGTTACATTGTAAATGTATTTGTACTGTTCTACTTCTTCAATCGTTGTATTATTCTCAAGTGTTAAATCTTCTAATTTTGCTCCTATATTACCTCGTCTTGGTAACATTCATCTCCAGTCCCCATTGTTGATATTCTTCCATTAGTTTCCTGGCCATATATTCTAAGTCATCCTTAGATTGTCCGATTACTACCTGGTCGTCTGTAAATTGTAATGTAAATAATGTTGTATCGTTCTTGATTTCATAACCCATCATTCCGCATTTTCTTTTCCAGGCTTTCAATGCGTGTTCTATATATATTTTAAAGAGTGTAGGCGATATACAACAACCTTGTCTTAGTCCCTTATCTATTGCAAACCCTTGTGATAGTTTATTGTCCATTTTTACTTTCGATATGCAGTTGTTGTATAGGTCTTGAACTGCCATTATGAGTGTATGGTTGATTTGTGTGTTTGTTAATGCTTCCCATAATTTTGTAATCGGTACCGTGTCGTATGCTTTTGATAAATCGACGAATAATAGATGTACTTCTCTTCCATAGGCTAGTTCTTTCTCTATTATTTGTTTCATGCAGAATGTGTTGTCAATGCATGATCTTCCGACTCTGAATCCGCTTTGATGTTCTGATTCTTTATCGCTATATTCCTTTTCTATTAGGTCTCTAACAACTCTTCCATAAAATCGACTGAAAGTACTAGTGACTGATAAACCTCGATAGTTGTTGCATTTCGTTCGGTCGCCCTTTTTAAACAATGGTGTTATATATGCTAATCTCCATTCATCCGGGACCTTCTGACCATTAATGCACATTGTGAATAACTTGGCTATCATGTGATATAATTTATCTGTTCCATGTTTGATCAGCTTTGCTGGAGTTCCTCCTGGACCTGGTGACTTTCTATTTTTTAGTAATTTTACCGTGGTTGATATTTGTTGCCGCGTTCGCTTTAGAACCTCGTTAATACGACGTTGTTTCGGTCCATGTTTGTAGTTTTTCTATTTACAAAGTAATTTACCTAGTAAAAAAAAATTAGATTGAAACGATTGAAGAAAGCATTACAATTTGAAACTAAAATTGGCGCGTTTCGCCGAAAGTTCGAGAAAACATTTTCAAAAGTGTCGAATGAACACTTTTTCATGTTTATATAGTTTCCTTATTTATTGAAAATAATTACTTCTCGATTGAACTTATGCACGTATATAAATCGCTTATACAAACCAAATTTAAATTGATATATGCAACATTCAAAACGTGACGATTCAAAATTGCTCCAGGGAATTCGTTAAACTTGATTGATGATTTTCGAACTGTAAAACGTGCTGGAATTTGACGAGAAATTCGGAATACAATAGATTTCGGTTTAATTTGAACGAATTTTGTAAATCATTACGATAACTAAGCGTGCACGTATATTCGCGTTTAATATTTGGATTTTCCAGGTCGCGGGCCCGAAACTCGGCGAGAAAATAAACGATTACTGGGAACCCGGACGTATCATGCTGGCTGACCCGGGGGCGTTCATGTCGTCGCTGTTGAATTTCGACAAAGACTCTATAACGGAAGATATGATCAGCAAATTGGCACCGTACATAGACAGCCCATTTTTTACCCCGCAAAAAATTCAGTACGTTTCGAAAGCTTGCACGTCCCTATGTACATGGGTTCACGCGATGTACAAGTTTTATTTCGTTAACAAAGTGGTGGCGCCGAAAAAAGAGGCCCTAAAAAAAGCAAACGAGGAACTAGAGATCACGAAAAGACAACTGGCCAAGACCAAGGCCAAAATGAAAGAAGTCACGGACGGTCTGAAATTACTTGGCGAACAACTCAAGGCCAGAATCGAATTTAAAGAGGAACAAGAGAGAAACATCAATTTGTGTCAGGAAAGAATAAACCGAGCCGTAAGGCTGATCGGAGGGCTGGCCGACGAAAAAATAAGATGGATAGAAACGATAGCCAACATAGAAGACGGCATCGCCAACGTGATCGGCGACATTTTGCTAAGTTCGGGCGCGGTGGCCTATTTAACTCCTTTCACCGACAAATACAGGCGCGGGTTGTTTTCCGAATGGCTAATTGTCATGGAGGAACAGCAGGTGGTTCATTCGCAGAAGTGCGACCCGGTGACCACGTTGGGAGAACCGGTAGTGATAAGACAATGGCAATTAGACGGTTTACCGAGAGATTATCTATCCACCGAGAATGCGGTTCTGGTTATGAGTTCCCAAAGGTGGCCGTTATTCATAGATCCTCAGGGACAAGCCAACAAATGGATTAAAAACATGGTAATAATTGAACGAACTGAAATAACTGGTAATAACCGAACGATTTCGACACTTTTCAGGGTAAAAGCAGAGGTATTTCGGTGTGTAAATTGATCGACAAAGATTTGATACGAACACTGGAATCGGCAATTCGTTTTGGAAAGGCGGTGCTAATCGAAAATGTCGGTTTGGAATTGGATCCGGCACTGAACCCAGTTCTTCTTAGGCAAGTTTTCCGACAAGCTGGCACGTGGGTTTTAAAATTGGGCGACGTTACTATTCCTTATAATAACGACTTCGCACTTTATATCACCACAAAACTACCCAACCCTCATTACACTCCCGAAGTTTCCATCAAGGTCTTGTTAGTAAACTTTACTTTAGTGTCGAGGTATGTTTTATATTAATGATGAGAGTGGGGTTCGCGTTTACCTAAATATTAATGTGCAGCGGGCTACAAGATCAACTTCTTAGTATTGTCGTTATGCAAGAACGTCCAGATTTGGAAGAACTGCGAAGCCTGCTGATAATCAGCAACGCTCAAATGAAACAAGAATTAAAAGAAATTCAAGATCGAATTTTGTATAAATTGAGCGTTTCTGAAGGTTCTCCGGTCGACGATATAGAATTTATTATAACATTGGAAGCGTCAAAAGTAAAAAGCGATGATATCAAGGTAAAAATTGCTGCGTTTGTATTTATTAAAAAATATGAATCGAAGTTGCTTTATTAGATGAAAGTGGAAGCTGCGGAAACGACTCAGGTCAACATAGATAATACCAGAGCGCAATACATTCCGGTGGCTAATCGCGGTCAAATTCTATTTTTTTGCCTTTCGGACTTATCCAGCGTAGATCCAATGTATCAGTACTCGTTGGAATGGTACATTAACATTTTTATAGGTAGCATGGCCCAAACGGAAAAATCAGGTATTTTTCGTTTACACCTAACTTGCTTCCTTATACACGTGGACAATTAATTTCTTTCAGACGATCTCGTCCAACGAGTGGCCATTATAAACGAATATCTGACTTTCAGTTTATACAGTAACGTTTGCAGAAGTTTATTCGAAAATCACAAGCTTTTATTTGCATTTCTCCTTTGCGTTAGAATCCTACTGGACGAAGAGAAAATTGATCCGCACGAATGGCACTTTTTTCTAGCCGGAGGTTCGGCATTAAAGGTTTCTCCTTTTATTAATCATATTATATCAAATATAAACTGATTCGATAAAATTAGGAACTCGCCAATCCTGCGCCAGAGTGGCTTTCCACTAAAGCTTGGAACGAAATAATGGCCTTGGAAAATTTAGAAAACTACATACCATTCGTAGAATCGTTTTCGCTACATTTGAATCATTATAAAAGCATATTCGAATCCACCGAGCCCCATAGAGAACCCCTACCCGACCCCTTGGCCAAATTGTATACTACTTTCCAACAACTACTCATCTTAAAATGTTTACGACCCGATAAAGTCACTCTTGCAATGCAAGATTTTATAATCAATTCGCTTGGTCAACATTTCGTGGAACCACAAACCACCGAGCTATTTGCCATGTTCAAAGAATCAGCGCCCACGATCCCTTTAATTTTCGTGCTCTCCACCGGAACCGATCCCGCGGCGGACTTATACAAATTCGCGGACAAAATGAAGTTTTCCAAACGTTTTTTATCGATATCGTTAGGTCAAGGTCAAGGTCCCAGAGCTGAAAAGTTGATAGAAGAAGCTATAGTCGCCGGCTCCTGGGTTTTCTTCCAAAATTGCCACTTAGCACCAAGTTGGATGCCGAGATTGGAACGTGTAATAGAAGCCATCGATGCCGAAGCGGTCCACAAGGAATTCAGGCTTTGGTTGACGTCCACACCATCACCTTACTTCCCCGTTGCCATCTTGCAAAATAGCGCAAAAATGACCGTCGAACCGCCGCGAGGAGTTAAGGCGACCATGTTAAGAGCTTACACAAACCAAGTAACAGACGTGTACGATTTTTTTCATTCGCATCACGAAAAGGTGAACCTGTTTAAATGGCTATTGTTTTCCCTTTGCCTATTCCACGGGGTTCTGCTGGAACGACGTAAATTCGGCCCTTTAGGTTTCAACATTCCCTACGAGTTTACCGATGGAGATTTGAAAATATGCATCTCTCAGTTGCAAATGTTCCTGTTGGAGTACGACGAGACCCCTTTCAAAGTTTTAGTGTACACCGCGGGCCAAATCAATTACGGCGGAAGGGTGACGGACGACTGGGATCGCAGGTGTTTAATGAATATTTTGGCCGATTATTATGATCCGCAGGTGGTGGAACCCGAACATGTCTTCGACGAACTCGGGGAGTATTATCAGGTATTGTCTGGGTTTCTCGTATGCGCGATTCGGTAGAATATTTACAATGATTCGACTTTTGTAGCACGTAAACGACGCCGTAACGAGGACGTGGCGAAAGAGGCGCCCATCACGGGTTTAGGTCTAAGGTTTGAGGCTACTTTTGGGTTTCGCCACGCACGCTCCATACCCACGTTACGGCGTGTGTACGGCACATACAGCGAAACCATTCTATTACGGACATGCAGGGGGACAAAATTCTGATTTGCAATATCACAATGAGTTCTAACTAATTTTTCAAAATTTTATTTGTTTTTTCGATAAGGCTCCACTTTATCCGTTAGTCATTTCACATTTCGAGCGCTAAACTTATTTTAAACTGTTATTTGTTTTGACGATTTACGACATAACCGACATACGACAATGAGTTACTAAATTATACAGTATAAAGTATTTGCCTATTATACATATCTATTACCTAACAATAAGACGGCAGATAATTTTAGTTAAATTTTAGATAAAAAGTTATCTTAGATAAAATACATATTCATATGGAGAAGTTTCTTAAAAATTCCGAATGCAATGCAATAAGGGCATTAATTTCACCAGAGCACAGGGTGGTCGGTCTAATATGTGTAAGTGTACGCGCTTCATTATGTCCCCGTCCACAATAGAGGATTTACGAAGGCGTGTTCTTAAAAATAAAGCTAAATTCGGGAGATGTAAAAACTTGCTGTTCATAATGTGCGGGGTCCGCAGAGATGGATTTCCCTGCATCAACATTAAGATTTATAAGTCAACACTAATTTTAAGTTTAAGATCAAGATCAACATTAAGTCCAGGAAAGCTTTTTTGACCTAGATTATTGCAATTGGTCCTTCGTAACCTACACCCAACGGCGCCGGCGGCGAAACCCACCAATAAGTCAACTAATCAAGGCCGGTGAGGGTGCCAAGAGAACTTGCAACATTTTGTGTAACTAGCTCAGGGCGTTCAAGAGCACCATCTCTCTTCTTTAACACATTTTCATTATAAATATGTTTTCTTTTATCGATAGATTGATTACAGTACCGTTTATAAATCTATCAGTTTGCCACATTTATCATTTTAATTCAAACTTTGTTAAGTAGTTATACATTCAACAACAATTACAATTATTTGAATTAAAAATTAATTGACCGATTCATGATGTGCCGGCGTATCTTCATAACTCGTCCAATTAATGCAAATTTTAAGCGTAATGTAATAATTTCAGTTACCCCCTGAAACTCCATTAATCGAGTATTTAGACTACATAAAAAAGTTGCCTATGAACGATAATCCATCTCTGTTCGGATTTCATTCGAATGCCGACATTAGCTGTGCACAGGCGAACACCTACGCCTGCTTGAGTACTTTACTACTGCTGCAACCGAAGCAAACCGGAGGTGCTGCAACTAGTCAAGAGGATACAACCACTGCTTCTGCTTTGGGAATTTTAGAGGTCCTGCCTAAGACCTTCGATTTGGCCGATATATCTGAAAAGTAGGTGACTTTTTAGTAACTACTTATAATGTATCCATTTCGATTTCTTACTTGAAATTCTTTCTTTTTACGTTTTACAACGAAAACTTATCCGTTTCAGGTATCCAGTACTTTACGAGGAATCCCTTAATACAGTATTAATTCAAGAAGCAATAAGGTACAATAGGCTTCTCAAAGTAATCGAGACGTCATTGAATGATCTATTGAAAGCCTTGAAAGGATTGGTGGTCATGTCCGAGGCATTGGAAAAAATGTCGAAAAGCCTTTTCAGTAACATGGTTCCTGAAATATGGGCAAAAAAGGCTTATCCGTCGTTAAAACCCTTAGGTGAGGACAACTTTTTCAAAAAAAAAAAACTATATCACCGTTCAAAATCTTGGAATGCCATCTTGTTTCCAAAAAGTCTTGTAGAGAAATTGCAAACGGCCAATGCCCATTTGTAGCCGAAATAAACCGATGGCGTTGTTTGAAAATATCGCCTTCGTTTAAATGTTATTAATTTTATCGTCGTTGATGCGTCAAATTTTTAATACAGATAAATGTTTAGGAGCTTGGGTGACAGATTTAATTGCAAGAGTGAATTTTCTCAACAAGTGGATTTTATACGGCATCCCCCCGTTATTCTGGATATCCGGGTTCTATTTCCCACAAGCTTTCCTGACCGGCACGCTGCAAAATTTCGCCAGAAAATACGTGATATCTATTGACACCATAAATTTCAAATTCGAAGTACCTATATAGAAACCATATCCGCCACATTTTTTCATAATCTCCATTTACCCGTACAGGTATTAGAAGAGCATCCAAAAGAAGGGCACAGCGATGGAGTAACTGTCTATGGATTATTTTTGGAAGGTGCACGATGGAATTGTTCAGAAATGATTTTAGACGAGTCGAATCCAAAGGAGTTGTATACAGGTGGGGCGATATAATATATATCCAAGTCGATGTACTACGTTTAGGATTATTGTTTTAGAAATGCCTGCGGTGTGGTTGGTTCCTGAAGAAAATCATGTGACTCCCTCAGGAAGTTATCAGTGTCCTGTATATAAAACATTAACAAGAGCTGGAACACTATCGACCACAGGTCACTCGACCAATTATGTTGTTGCTATGGAATTGCCGACAATTAAAAGCGAACCGCATTGGATAAAAAGGGGTGTAGCACTTATATGCGCTCTTGATTATTAAAAACAAAAAATATGTTATTTTTTTATTAATAACGACTATCTATTGTTTTTTATTGAATGACTGTCTTGAAGTATAATCTTGTAATATAATTTAGCGATAGAAATGTTTGGGCGACATTAATCAACGCCCTGGCCTTACCAACATGAAATTTGGAAGATACGTTCCTTTTATGATGTAGGCGCCCATGTAAGAATTTTTCGAAAGTCCACGCCTAAGGGGTTTTAACGGGGAAAGTATGTTTTTAAAAATTTCATCATTTGTCCTATTATAGCTACGAACATAACTCAAAAACAGATTGTTAGAGAATACTTCATAGTATAACATATGTTTTTTCTATTAGTTTCGACTAATAAGTATTAAAAAATTAATGGAGAAATTTTGAAAATTGAAAATTTTACAGTTCGGCCAGAGTGACAATCATCAAAAAAATGTCAAATATTGCTACTAATGTCTACTACTACTACTACTAAAAGTTTCGTGAAAAAAAAATTGGTACAATCTGAAAAAAAATAAAAGCAAATATTAGTAGCGTCAAAACAAAAACGACAAGTTAAGTTATTTACGTTGTTTAAACCGCAAATAGAAGTAGTGGTCAAGTAAAAAATACACCCATACCTCGCTTTACGGCCTAGATACGTTCCACGAAACTTGGCCGCAAAGCGAAAAGCCGTATAAGGAATCAATTATTCTAATACAAATTCAATGGAATCGGTTCCAAATTTGTTAAATATGTAACATGGTTTATAATTCAAAATGCATTTTATCTTTTTATTTCATTTAAATAAAAAATACATACATAACAAGTACATACATTTGTACATAAAATAATAACTCCAAAACCCAACAATAATCTATAAACAAAAATGAAACAACTTCATGTTACATAAAATATGTGTATGTATACATACATAATTTTTTTATAAAATGGCTTTAATCTGAAGACAATGAAGAAATGGTAACTTGCAGATCACTGTCGTCATCATTTTTCGCTGGTAAGGATGGGCCTGGCTTTAAAAAATTGTCCAACGTTGTTTGTCTTGCCTTCTTGTCTATTTCGTTCTTCAGTGATTTATAACAGCTAATGGCTGAGTTAATTCCTCGAGAAACTTTAGCGCTACGTTCGATGTCAGGATCATTTTCAAGGAGGATGTTTATTCCTTGTTCGAAGTAGGAAATAGCTTTGAACAAATTTTTTGATGTTAGCTGTTTGGATACAACAGGCTCTGTCTCTTCGTTAAATGCCGGTTCTGCTTGCAACTGAATGAGTTTCTCATATGAAAGGGATTCCCTATTAGCTTCAAGTAGATCAAGCACATCACGTTCGTTCAAACCTTCAAAGCCGAGATCATGTGCTAGATCCAAAATGTTTTGCCTAATTTCAGGGAGGAAATTAACTTCTGTATCAGTACTTTTTACACATTCTGGCCATATTTTTTTCCAAACATGGTTCGTTGTTGTTAATTTTAATTCCTTCCATGATTCACTGATGCTGTCAACAGCATCCTTGATGTTATAGTTTTTCCAAAATGTTTTAATTGAAGATTTACTATCGGTTTCCCTTATAAGTTGTCGGAAAGTTCGGCGTAGGTAATATGCCTTAAAAGTGGCTATTGCACCCTGATCCATTGTTTGGATCAGAGCTGTTGTATTTTTCGGAAGGTACTCAATCATGACATCTTCAGATAGTTCGGATAAATTAGTAGGATGCCCTGGTGCATTATCCAAAATTAGAAAAGCCTTGTTGCTTAAGTTATTGTCTCGCAAATATTTTTTCACTTCTGTACAAAAGTGATTTTTGAACCAATCCTCAAAGGTAGCTTTAGTCATCCAAGCTTTCTTGTTGGATCTCCATATGACGGGTAATTGATTTTTATTTAGTCCTTTAAGAGGCCTTGGATTTTCGGACAAATATATTAAAAGTGGTTTTAGCTTAAAATCACCCGCGGCATTTGGACCAAGTAGCAAAGTTAATCGTTCTTTAGACACCTTATAACCAGGCGCAGATTTTTCGGTTTTTGAAATGTACGTGCGATCAGGCATTCGCTTCCAATAAAGCCCTGTTTCGTCTACGTTAAACACTTGCTCAGTTTTATAATGTTGGGATATTCCTTAGATGCGGCCTCATCGGCGCTAGCTGCTTCACCTTTCATTTTCAAATTATGCAAATTAAATCTATTTTTAAATTTTTCAAACCATCCTCGACTTGCTTGGAATGTGACATCTATAGCAGATTCATCGGTATCTCCATTCTTCAAATTTTCGAAAATATTTAAAGCTTTTTCCTGGATAGCCATTTGACTCATTGGCATTCTTCGTTTGTTATTGTCCTCAATCCATATAATCAATAGTTTTTCTATTTTTTCCATAATCCAGTTTCTTTGGCGTGTTAATCTCGAGACATTTAAAGGTGCAGCAGATTGCAAATATGTTTTAATGTCTTCTTTTTCATCACGAATAGTTTGAATTGTAGATTTCGCAAGTCCCATTGCCTTGCAAATTTCAACAATTTTCTCTCCAGCTTCTATACGACGTAATACTTCTAGTTTAGTTCCTAGCGTGACTGATTTTCGGCATCTCTTTTTATCAGTCTCCGAAGTCGATAATTGTTTCGATGGCATTTTGTCTAAAAAAAAATGAACTATAAAATAAGTTTAATAAAAAAATACATATTAAAAATTTTTAATTTGTACATGTATTTATATGTACTTAAGTACCAAAAATGTCCCTAATTGTTTAAAATTTTTTCAGTAAATGTGTAACAATTAGTAATAAATATGTATATAAAACACTCACAGACAAGTCTAAGCCAGCCGCTTTTTGAGCACACACTGAATAACGTTCGTAAACAAGAAGAAATAGAAAAGAGTGTGCATCGAGATTCCGCTTGCGCAAGATTGGCAACATGTAGATATATCGACATCGAAAAAAAGTTTTTTTGCCGTTATAGCGAAACATTTTAGGCCGTAAATCGAAAACGTGCCTTAATTGAAGAGGGCCGTTATAGCGAAATGCCGTATAAAGAGCGGCTGTATAGCGAGGTATGGGTGTATAAGAATGTTTCACTACTTGCTGTAGTTGTATAAAGCGATCTCATTGTCAGTACCCATCACCATACAGGAACAGCGCCGGCGCGGCGTTTTAGTCGGACATGCAGTTCAAGTTCTAACATTCTTGCAGTGTTGTTAATATTTATGTTCGACGATTAAAATACGTAGTTCTAGAAATTCGAAAATCGTACTCAGGTCCAAAAAAAAGTGCCTTTGTGTAAGCCGTTTACAATCTGTACAACCAATGGCTACATTCTTGATATTATTGGGCCTTTTTATGGTACTCAAAATGATACCACGATTATGAAACTCGTATTACAAGACTCCGTAGGCATAAGAACTACGTTACAACCACATGATGTGTTCATTGTTGATCGTGGTTTTCGTGATGTAATAAACTACATAACTAATGAAGGCCTATTTATGCCTGCCTGTAAAGGCAAAAAATCTCAATTAACTACGGAAAAAGCAAACATATCGCGAAAAGTAACAAAAATACGTTGTGTAGTCGAAGCTGTACATGGTGCTATAAGCCAAAAATATCGTCTCTTACATCACAACTTAGATAATAAACTGCTTCCAAAGGTACGGTTGTGATACGGACAAAGGTTGAGTTCAGATGGTGCATTACAAGACGAAATTATTGAATATATGGAAAGCAGAATGAATTCGACAAATACTTTGCGGGAAGATGTTGAAAATCATCATTGGAATCTTCGGAAATCATCTTTTCAACATCTAATGGTATCTGACCTCCTAGATTTTCCACGTTTAACTGAGCAAGACTTGAAAGTTTTATTTACAGGCAGTTATCAACTTTCTCAAGCTGTGTCGTAATTATCAGAAATACTGGACAATAAGAATAATCTTCTCGTACAGTATGTCAAACAAACACCACATATTATAAAACTGAACGTACGATCGAGACATAAAAATAATAAAGTATATCGTATTTATATCGATTATATTCCTATTGTTGTGACTGTCCCAACGGTAATAGAACAGTTGGGTGTTGTTCACATGCAACAACTATAATATATTATTTATCACTCACCCGATAAATGCCGCGTAATATATGTCCAGCAGAGATATTGTCGAAAATGTTTGCAACAAATTCTGTTCCTGTTGTCATTAATGAAGATAGTGATGATGATTAATAATATTGACTGTAGGTAAACATCTGTACTCACTCAGGCAACTATATAACCAGAATTAATTAATAACAATAGAAACGTTTTCTATCGCATTCGATTCTATTTATGTACATAAGACATTTGTAACTTTTATATTAACTGAAATCCCTGTATATTAGACACTTATTTGCATTTTTTGTTTTGTTTATATTTTATATTGTCATAATTCTTGTTAAATTTTGTTATAGTTTATATTTTTGTTTATTTTGTGCGGTACATTATATAGTAGTAGTGACTATAGAGTGTACATTATTTTTTTTCAAAGTGTTGTACCAATGTTTTTTTCACGAAACTTTTAGGAATAGTAGTAGACATTAGCAGCAATATTTGACATTTTTTTGATGATTGACACTCTGGCCGAACTGTAAAATTTTCAATTTTCAAAATTTCTCCATTAATTTTTTAATAGTTATTATTAGTCGAAACTAATAGCAATAACAATATGTTATATTGTGAAGTATTCTCTAACAATCTGTTTTTGATTTATGTTCGTAGCTATAATAGTTTCGTAGATAAACGAATTTAAAAAATAGTTACCCCGGTACATACTTTTTTGATTTTTATAAGGACTACTGAAGGTCAGGGAGTAAAACGTGTATATATCGTTTCCTTATGACTTGCCAATGTAATAATATAGGTTGTTTCGCAGATTTCTTTGGGGGCCATTTTGCCATGCTTATCCGGCTATACCCTTTGTAGTACACATTTCTTCGAATATTTCTAATCCCTTACAGACAAAGTCGTAAGTTAAAACTAGTTCATTTATAAACTACTCTGAAATAATGTAATTACTCTAGATTAGAAAAAAGAATTATATGCTTATAGTTTTTAATAACCAACAATTGATAAACACACTAACAAATAAAACAAATTATTTGAGTTTAAATGACAGATTTGATTTGATCAAAACATTATTTTCAGCGACTTTCATCAATTTTCGCAGGCACCCTACACGAGCATAAAACTTAACAAAACTCTGGTATTCGCGATGAAGAAGAAACTGCCCACCATTTGGAACAAGTACCTGTACAACTCTCAACATAAAATACGACAAACGGTTATTTTATTGCAACATATTCGCCGAGTACATTCGAAAACAAATTCTTAACGTCCGACCGATTATATTCCAGAACGCACGCTAATAACGGCGGAATTCGAAAGAGCGTGCCCGAAACGACCTTAGGAAATTTCCATTCCTTATTGACACTGTAATTGAACAGCAGCCGTTTACTCAGGTAACTGTCGCAAATAGAACAGTGACCTGTTTCGACGTACTGTTGCAAGTGACTAGAGAACATCTGAATGGACAGGCGCAAACTTTCGTGATTTCGTAAACTTTTGGCGGGCACATATACCAAACGAAAATGGTAACCGAGCGATTCATATATTTTAATTATTTGGTCGATCAGTTCGTCGAAGTTATCGTTCATGGACTGTTCGTCGTCGTGAGTAGCTAAAAAAATTTCTAAAGCAGTCTCCTGCGAGACGTGCAGCAAACTCGATTGGTCCGAATTTATCGGCTTATATTTTCGACCGGGTGCAAACAATTTTAAGGGAAATCGCGTTTTTCGCACTGAATGTTTTGTAAAGTAAGCCATGAACGAATATAAAGATGCTCCTCCGGTCAAATGTAATTTGCTGTGTTCGCGACGATTATCGGCGTGAATGTTTTCTAAGGTGAAAATCTGTAGTTTATCTAAAAAATTTGTACCGCAACCCTCGACTACAACACTTCGGTTAAAATCAGAATTTGAAAATTGAGAGAACGAATTGTGTAATAACACGTCGCTAACATAATCGGTTATTGCCAATTCGAATAAGGCGGCGTCGCCTTTCAAAAAATAAAATAACGCGTCAGTATACTCCAACAAACCGTTCCGTGTTCCTAGTTCCATGTGGCTCGCAGATTTGCCGGTCGGTTTTTCCAAAAAACTATGAATAACAATTTCATCACCACGAGGCGTATTTCTATGCAAAACATTAGGCAACGATAAAGCACTAAGTGCGGCGCATTCTTCGACATCGTACATATAATCCCTCAGTATTTTCAAGTCCTCTTTAACCACTTGCCCGCGTAATGTTAGCCCGTCCACGTCAGCATTATCGTCCTTTTTCTTGAGACTCGCAACCTCCTTTCCGATTTCGACTTTGGCGTATTCCAAAGCAAGTCGCTGTTCTTCCAGATGTTTGAAAAAATTCCACCTTCTCTCAATCTTATCTAAATCGACGCTCGATCCTCGCAACTTCAAATTCTCTACCAATTCAGATCTATTTGCAAGCCTTTCTTCGAAATCCAAGACGGGCGTAAGTACGGCAAAGGTGTTGCGCGCTTTATCGCCAGTTATGTACAGGGCCGACGAAAATGGACGCTTAAAACTTGCTAGGAATTTACTGAACGTCATCCTCGCGTTGTACTTTTTTACCGGGAGGATCGTCGACTTCGACTGCTTTGGACGGCTGCGTCTCTATCTTCCTCTTCTGCGGTCGACTGAAGTTTCCCGAACCGGCAGCACGTTCTGAATCCTCGATCGTGTAGGGTTCTAGCTCGAGAGCCTTCAGTCTGCGTTTGTGCACTTTAGTTTTGAAATGGTCCTGTAGCGCCTGGTCGTTTATGAAGTAACGAGCACAATGTAGGCAGTAGAATTGGGCGCTCCCGGTTTATCCAGATCGACCTCTTGATTTAGGAACTTCTCGGAGTTTGCTGGTTTGATGTCTTCGTCAATCTGGAAATAAATATATGTTTAAACGAGTCAGATTTAGAAAATGCGGAAATAAAAATTTGAGGTTAGCTTAAATACCTGATCTAGATCTTTCGTTCTGCGCTTCGTTCTCCATCTCCTTTTCAGGTGCGTGTCGCCGTAATGGTACTTCCTGCGTTTATACACCATCGGTTACACTATTTCAGAATTAAAACAGACTTACTTTCTCGTTCGATTCGGACGATTTTAAACGACCACGTGAATTTTCGACGTGGACGAAACTCGAGACAGCACCAGAGACAACGTGTGGAAAATTGTTTTACCGACACGTTCGTCGTCGATGGGGGACGTTGAACTGTTCGCCAACAGATGGCGTTCGATCGACAGCATTTGAACTGTTAAATTGTGTTGTCAAAAAGAATTATGTATTTTTATTATTGATCGAAGGCCCCGATAATTACGAATATAAAGCCGGGATATGTGTTTTTCCTGCGGATACTGATTTGTACTACTCGATTCTTGAATTTGTTAAGGATTGTCGGTCAAACGAGTAGTTATAATGACCTTTTCGCGCCTCAGAATAACGAGAACCGGCAGCCATGTTGTAGTAGGTATTGTCAAGCATCATGGGTTAACACAGTAAAGTTCGTTGTGCATAGTTTTTGTGTAAATCATTGTTAAAGTATAAGTGATAACGGATATTTAGACGATTTCGTTCAACTTTGAGCGTTGTTTATAAACAGACGTGCAATGTTCGCGGCGGGTGCGTCGGTTCTGCGCATTATTACGGTCAGAGTGAGTGCAACGTCGTGCTAGCACAGGGAGTCGTCAACTGCCTGGCCAGCGATTGCTAGGTACGAGCATCCCTGGTGCGGGAGGCGATCAAAACGACTCCGGGGCCGTGGATAAACCTCCGGCGAGCAGCTCCGGGTCGCGGCCGCTATCGGTCATGTTGACGAGTATCAATGTTTCCCAGTGACACGTGTAGTGCCGTAAACAAGGGTTTTGCGCTACTATGGCCAAAATTCTTGGCCGGGATCCGATTTCCTACGCCAAGGAGCGCGATGGGTTCCTCCGGGATCTACAGCACTTCCACGAAACCCGAGGGTAAGTCTCGACCATCCCCGCCCTTCCCCACCTCTTCACCTCGAGCACACACCTCGACTTCACTTTTGTGTTGCAGGACGCCGTTCCGTAGGGCCCCCACGATAAATGGCTACGAAATTGATCTCTACCTCTTGTATTCTTTGGTTACCGCACAAGGAGGATGGATTAAGGTAGGCCTCGTTTTAATTTATTCGTGTAAAAAAATGCGACCGGGACACGTACAGTCGGTTTAATGTAGAATTTGACGGTAGTCGTCGTCGTTAGTTTTTAATTGTCGAAATATCAACAAAATCCATACCGCGATCGTATGGGCAAGGTCAGGGCTGTATCTTTTTATCAGTCGGCCAGCCCCCCTCCAGTGGCTCTCTACACGTGCAATCGGTGTTCTGTCTTAAAACTCTCACTCGAATACCTTTTCTAGTTCCGGACGTGCAGTTGTAGTTTTTACTTTTTCGAGTTCCGCATTTTAAAATTGAAACCGAAATACCCACGAAGCGGTCACCCAAAACCGAGAAATCGTCGGTGTTGTCCTTTGGATGACATTCGGATGCAATTTGTGCCGTTTTTCGGTTGGTTTTTCTTTTTGCGAAACCGAGAGCGGAATTTCGCGTGTTTAATAATGTCGCCGGTTTGGGGTTCAACTTGCGTATAAAAACCCGATTTGTAGTAGTTTTCCGTCGCATTAAATGAATATTAAATAATCGTCATTTACATACGCGCCCATAAAACGCGGGCTTCTTTAAAAAAAAAAAAAACGGAACCGCGGAACGAAAAATGACGTAAGTAATTAGTTTACCCTTATTGTTTTCAATCAATCGAGCCGATAAAAATAATATGACGATTCCTTTGTTTGTTTTGTTTACGCGGTCTATCGATTATAGGTGCTCTTCTTCGTTATGAAGAAGTGTCACCCGAATCTGACGGTGTGTAGGTACTTAGATGACCCCGAAAACTCCTCCGTAATTTGTTAAAAAAAATTTAACAACATTGACGATCGTTTTAAATAAAAATATTTTTATACACGATAATACACACGTCAAATATTTAAGGTTCAGCAGTTGCATTATCTAATATCACATCGTAGGTACCTATGTATAAATAATTTTTAGATAAGTACGTTTGCATAATATTATCTAAAAAAAACAGCGATGGAAGGGGTAATTTTATTGTTGTTTTAATCTGTGGGCGCATCGGCGATTTGTGCTTCCATTTAAATTCTTTCATATTTCTCGATTATTTTACGTGGGTCACTCGTGGAGATGTTGGACGGAGTAGTCGAGTGCCCAAGTATAATAATAAATAAAGTTGCGTGTACACTATAGAAATATACATACTCGATTACAAAAACTAAACAGCACGTGGCTTCGTCGCGTTTAGAATTAATTTAAGACGTGCAGAAAGGGGCCGGCAGTTTTTTCACCGCACGTTCGATTTATCTGCCGGATAAATTTTCACTTTTAACTGCCTTTGGGTCGGATTTTTCAATCGTCAGTTAATTCTGAACGTTCGTCGATCGAACGATTGCTTCAATAATCAATTTTTGTATTTTTTTTTAATTTTCGATAACGTCGACCACGTCTCAATTACGGTAACGTTTCAAAGCTGCCCAAACGACAACAACTTTTTCAAACGCCTTCGACGTTTTTTCATCGCCTATATGATGGTATACTTATAGGTACCGGAAAGTAAATTTAACTTACGCACTAAAAATATTCCTCTAATAAAAACCCCCGATGCTATACCGATGGCAGTTGCTTGCTACATGAAAAACCCTTATCGAGTTTTAAAATAACAACACAGACATAATAGATTTATGTTGATACTCGGCGGTATTCTTGTTTGTATGCTGAACAAGCCTTTGAATTTAAAACTGATTACAGAATTTCAAGAACTCCACATCCTACGCACGTTGCGAGTTTTAACAAAAGCCTCTTCACAGAAACATTTGTTCTCAAATGCGCCACGGCCTTCTTTATTGATTTTTTTTTCGCTTATTTTTAAATTCTAACGTTTATCGCTGAATATGTCGATTGTCTTTCTGGACGCCGAGCTATCGATTTTTAAATCGATGCCGGTTTTGCTGTAAAATGTCGATCAAAACGCTTTCGCAATACTTTGAGGTAGGTAACTTGCGCTCGAGACTAAAATACCCAATTCTCGACATGTTTAGAGAAATATTTGCGTAAAATCTTTGTCATTTTGTGTAAAACTAGCTTGTTGGCGATCTAAAACCTTTTTAAAATTGCGACTTCTCACGACAATTAAAATAATAGATACCTCAAGGTCGTTCAGGCACCAATGCTCGACAACCTAATTCCAATCCTCGACATAGTTTAACTCCAGTTCTCGACAGCCATAGAAGAAAAGCTTTTTAATTGATAAAACAAGTTAAACAACATTGTATGTTCACGATTATATTTTTAAATTTATAACTCGGGGGGGGGAGGGGGTTATGTTTGTGATAAAACATATGAACCATTCCAAAAGCCCCGCCATGCAACCCATAAGATCCCTTATAAATTTTCGTGATTTGACGCGTTTTGACCTTCGCAGCGGATATTTAAGCTCTATTAGATATGGGGTCGCATGGGGTAATCACCTTAAACGTTAGAAATAATACATATAAGACAATTGCGTACCTGATCTAGTTTTCTCAAATCACTTTCAAACGGAAAAAGTTTTTTTTTATCTTTTATTACGAACTTCGGATGTAACTCGCGTTGTGCGTCCCTTGTGGTTCGTTTAATAACCGGATTTTATTGTATTTAATTATATTTAATATCTAACCAATAGAAAACGATCTTATTTTTTATTTTAACTAGATACATATATTTTTACCTTTTTTCTGAGATATTGCTGAGGATCTCATAAAAAGGTAAAAATATAATATGTAATTAAAGTGAAAAATAAGCTCGTTTAAAATATCGTTTCGTAAATAAAGATTAAAAAATTAATTTCGTTTACTGGTACGGAATGCGTAAACTTATAGCTAATTTAAACATCCTTAAACATTAATTTTGGATTTGTATATTGATTAATTTTTATGAGAAAACATCCTCTTGTGGATAAAATATAACTGCGTACTTCATGCATACCTATATCAATACTTATCGTATTGAAATGCAGTATAATTAAAAAAACTAAATACGTTTTTATTATCGACGCTATGTCGAACGTTGGTGAACGCCATTGATCGACACGTTTTTTTTTACAGAAATTAAAACACGTACAAAGAATTAAAATTTAGACCTTCTACAACATATCACACAATAAAAAAAATATTAATAAAAGCAAGCTGCTCGAGAAAACATAAAATTATTAAGAAATTTAGGCACTTGTATAAATAAACTGTTTAAAAAAAAAAACTTCGCAACCGAATGCCACAAAAAGTGGTACGTAAAGCTAGTCGGTGAACGTCTTAACCCCCACCCTCAAGATTAAAATTATAACACTTCAATCGACGGGAATATTATTATATTTCCGTAACAGTAGGACCACGTCGAGGACTGGTGACCTGTCGAAGACTGGTTCTTTTACCATATTTGGTTTAATTCGTTGATCGCGTTTTTGTGAAAGCTGCAAGAAATGACAATTCCCCTATTTACCTGTTAATTTACCCGTAATTTTTTTCTCAATCAAAAGTGACGAAACATATTTAAATCTAGCATGCATTATTGCAATCGGCAATAGAATGCAATTTAAAACTAGTATAGATATGACCTACATCGTTTCTGATCAAAAATATAACACAGACCAGCCAACTTAATTTGTAAATGCGATCGTCTGTTCTTTAAAAATGTAGACAGGTACCGCGATCGTCACTTCACATTCTTGGTGGTCCTCTCAATTTTCTTTCTTTTTTTTGTATTTTTATACTTGTCCATTGTTATACTTATTCAATGTTGACGTCACTGATAAAACCCACCTAGTGCGTGTGAAATAATGAGTTTTGAGTTAAGACTGGATTGGGGCACTTTTCACACTCTAGGTAGGTTTCATCAGAGACAATCACATAAACATGTAATTTCAAAAGAGGACGAACTTTTATGCACCTCCGTCGACCTGCTTCATTTTGAAATCTCATTTTTAAAATCCCAGATAAGCGTCTTTCACGTGCGAAACATCACATTGACGTGCGCGACCTATACGGTTTTACTGCCTCATCTAAAATGAAAATTATTTTCCTTTTTTTTCCCTTGCTCAACAAATCACATCAATCTCGACCATATTTAAATTCGAAATTTTTGCGCTTTTAGACAGTCTACCTGGATTTTTAAGCGGACGATTTTAGCAAGAATGAGAAAAATTTAATCGAATTTAGCTTAGACTGCCGCACCGCGCCGTTTTAAACTATATTTGGAATGAAAATTTGAAAACATGCTGGATTTTATTTTCGAAAATACTTATGGTACTTAGTTAGATCTTAGTTAAGAAACAACTCGACACGACTTTCATTTATTTTTCGTTCAATTTAAAATCGTTAGTCTTGTACGCAATATTTAGGTAACTATGTACTAGTATTTTACTATTGGGGTCATTCCATGCGAAATCGACCAATTGACTAAACCTCGATAACTCAGAAATTGATCCTTTTTTTGCATAGTTATTCTTATCCGTAAGAATAACAAAAAATAACAAATGTTTATTTAATTTTTAGTCTTAAATTTTACAAAACAAAACAAGATTATATTACTAAAACTTTTATTGTTTTAAATAATAAAAAAGTCTCTAAGTCAAATCGTTTTTGAGATAGAGCCGTTCAAAAACGCTGTAAATTTTGTTCAATTTTCGTATTTTCCGAATATTCAAAAAATTTGAAACTTTGCATTTTTCATTGTTTTCATGCATAGATTCGATAAAAGTACAAAAAGTCACAAAATTTTAAAACATTACGGTCCAAAATTATGTTTTTATTGGTTGATTTCACATTGTATTTAACTAAACTTTCTTTAGTCACTATTGTTGTAACTAACTACACAGGATGAGTCATAACGAGCGGAACAAGCTTTGATAGTATACAATAGTGGCTTTTTGAGAAAATAAAGTGTGTACGAATCTGTCTTAAATCTGCATAGTTTCGGAACAACAAGAAGTCAAAGTTGTTTTGACTCCTCCGCTATAGAGACGTTATCAACACGCAATTTAATAACAGTCGTGCATGGTCATCGAGAATCCGAGACTCGCAATTTTGGAAAACGTTTGTTGGCGTTTAATTTTTGAAAAACGCTTACGTTAGATACCGTGGACGCTTGAAATAGTTTTTCGAAAGAACGACGTTTACCTACAGTAGGTCCTCCGCACAACACGACTTGAATATTTTCGGGTACTAAGTTACCCGCTGGCAATATTCGGTGAAAAATAACAAATGTTATAACTTCAAATAAAAAACAATTTTATTTTAATCGCATTTTTATATCTCGGGTCCTAATCTATTGTATGCGGGACATTACGTAATAATATCGGTATTAAAAAAAAAATGAAATAAAACTATTTCCAGCCGAAAATAAGATATTTTGTTCTGTTTATAAATTTTGCAATATTATCAATCGAAAATTTTGAGTATATTAGTACGAGGATAAATCGTAGACAGTCGTATTAAATAACAAAAAAAAAATGTTCGAGAGGTGCTATCGTTAAATTCTTTTTCAATCATTTTTTTAAGGGTAGGCGAACGAATATTTTTGTTGGACAAATCGTGGGCAAACAATTGCTACGAATTTTGCGACGCCGACTTCACAAAATATAAACGCCCCCGTATAACGCATTATGGATTTTAACGTTTTGCATTCAGTTTTCGTGTTTTTAGAAACGCAATACCTGCTTCTTGTATATATATATATATATATCAGAAATCTAATAGAATTATCTAAAGATACGACTCTAGGATGAGATATTTTTACGAGATCCTTGTCTCATTGGACAAAGGTTTCAACTTTCATTGTGGAAATGTCAATATCTTACGAACCGGGCGACCGTTTTATATGTAAAATAGTGAAAGTTGAAAGTTTTGTCTCGTAAAACAAAAATCTCGTAAAAATATCTCATCCCAAATTCGTGCCTTAATAGTTGCAGAGGTTTACCTCAACAAATTGAAATACGGTAGTCCCTCAATTTACGCGGGGGTTCCGTTCCAGGAAAATACCGTTTAAATTGATGTACGATAGAACCAATACAAAATTAGCGACTTAGGTTCCATCGAGCTCAATAAAAATGCTATTAAATGATTGAAATTGAAATTTCAAATAATTTTTTATAAATAATTATTGTTAATAATTGTTATTTTAATAAAATCAAAAATAAACATAAAATTATCGTAATTGTTTTCTTTGTGTCTTTGAAAAGGGCGTTTTCCCCCTCTAGTTAGTAGTGTCATTATGTCGCAATGGAACAATGAACAATTTTAGAAACAAAAACGAGAAAATTCATAACAAACTAAATTAAACAAATTAAAAAGTTCTCAAATTTTGAGTGATATTGAAACATATAATATTACACATTCAATTAAATGTTCAAATTGAACCCCCATTGACTGCCCGATAATGACTTACGGCCGGTAAATAACGATATTCGATTGGTTAAAATAAGCTAGTATATTGAAATATTAACATATGATTTTAAAACATGAACATTTAAACATTTGAACATTTAAAAATTTTACCGTTAGATAAATTTATATGTTGTTTCAGAAACCGGCCATAAATCGGTGTTGAAAATTTATCATTGCTCTTTCTATCATGTGTTCGGGGTCTCCTTCTGCCAATCCGTCTGCTAGGTAAAAGTTTATTCAAGTACGTATTCCCCAAACACATGCTTGTAAAATGTGGAGGTGCCCCATCTTGTTGGAAGACAATTTTATCATCAATATCTCCATTTTCTCCGAGAAATTTTCCCGCCATCAGTCGTGATTACCGACAATCTATTACTGTCAATTATCTGATTATTTTTTTCATTTCCTTTTCTACAATTATTATTAGGTATTTTATTTTTGACATTGTTTTATTGCGACATAATGACACTACTAAATAGAGAAACAAAAAACGCTCTTTTCAAAGACACATGGGTTCCATTTAAACAAATGAAGTTGGTTACCACAGCAACGAAACAAAACGGTATACCAAATACATTATCATGTGCGTCGAAATAAATCAGAAAATTGTATTTTTTATAATTAAGAAGTTATAATCACTTTTGTTACATCCTAGTTATCGGTTCATAATGAAAATGTTTCTTTCTTTTTGTGTGGTGCTTAAAAAAACTATTTATAAATCAAAGTATGACAGAAAAAATTGCGTGAGCAGCCGAGTATAATGATGGTATTTATAATCGTTCCTTACCTTGAGTATTTCCGTAAGATACGCATTTCCATGGTAATAACAATGACTTCGAAGGAAATATTGTGATTTAAGTAAATTCTTAAGGTAAATAACGACTATAAATACACCACCATAAATGAATTTGATCCGCGTAAACTGGGGGATGGTGGCAATTTTCAAACCGCGTAGATTGAGAGACTACTGTAACATGATGCATTTTACATTGAAGAGATTTAGTAGATTTGGTTTTTATACTTTGATTCGTATAACCGGTTGATTTAATTAACCGGTGATTCAAATAGGCAGCGTCTATTGTACCACCACTTTATACACCACCGTCGTTCTTCCGAAACTTCTCATTTTAAGTGATATTGCATAAATTTGTTCGAGAGTAGTACGTGGACAATTTTTTTTTCGGTCCAGAGAAAAGCCAATTTAGCTCTTCGTTTTAATATCCGCTCCACGTTGCATATACGGTCGCGAAATCACCGACACGCAAATTGTTCATTAAAACAAAGCAATGCCGTACCTGTGTATATAGGGTAAAGCATTGTCGGTGACGGACCGATTAAATTAAAAAGTCCGTACAACAAAGCAACTCATACTTCCACAAAATAAAAAACGTTCAAAGTACTTATCGATCAAAAATAGACGGTTCCCATCTATTGCATCTGTGAATGACAACTAACGCACAAACTATCACATTTTATATTTATCTATGTTGAAAAGGTATCTCGATAATTACGACGGTATTTAGTTTTTCGGTTATTGAATTTAAAAAAAAAACAATTAAGCTGATACGAAGCTTTCTGTTAATCGACGAAAATCGTAAATACGGATTTATTTCGTACAATAATTATTACACTTTGTTTACTCGAACCCCTTTCGTTTATGTAATTAGTTTGTTTCGTGAATACGAGTGAAGTAAATTATTAGAAATTAAATTAGGTCTTGAATTTCTCAACAAGGAGGGAGGATTTCTCATTTACAGTAGCGTCATTTCGTGTCAATTGTCAAATCATCAAACTGCTTCAGGCTGACCTTATATTTTCATGAAATTTGGGGTGCTTAATGGTTGTATGGTCTAGTGCAAAAACACAAATTTTTTGGGGGCCGAATGTTTTTGTCCCAAGTTTTTGGTTTTTATTGTCAAAAACGAACTTTATTTTGCTTTAGCGGGCCTCCGAATTAAGATATGGAGCTGAAAATGGTCTCATTTGAAAGCCCCCTCGATGGACTTTTATACGATATACAACACAATAGGTTTACGCATAAAGAAACGAAATTCAAAATCCAACTGAACATCGAGACTGATTGTCTCGAAAACGATTTTTTTTTAATTTTGAAAAAATCTCAAAATTAGTTTATACTTATCTGTGGACTATTCAGGAAATATATATATATATATATATATATATATATATATATATATTTCATGATAGAATTTCTGTCATAACATCGAATCATTAAGTATGCCAAGTTTTATCAAAATCTATTATTAGGCGAGGTAGAAAAATATTATAAATTGTTATGATTTGATGTGGAATGACCAAGTAGGTATATCACATACGCCTTCAGAAAACTTTATAAAACCTCGACGCGTGTAGAAAGAAATTTCGAGCCACTTCAAAGAGTTTTTATTTTCATTAAATTGATTTTGAACTGGGAAAGTTGTGAGACGCCAGCTTGTTGATGAATAGACGATTTTTTGCGATGAACGTATTGAGCTTAATTTTGCCGATTGGCTTCAAATAGCGTGCGTTTCTGGCGAGTTTCATAACACGAATTTGCGTAGGGCCGATAAAAAATAGTGTAAAGTGTTCAATGACAACTTCTCTTTAATATCTACATTTGGTGGGAGGCAAGTGTATAGTTTTTGATTCGTATTGTAATTTTACAATAAAGTTTCTTAAGATCATCGAGCGAATTCGACGCTCTGCTGTTTTACAAATTAATTGTTATGTTCTTTGAGTTACATTTAGTGTGGGTCTTTGTGTATCGGCCCTACCCGTTAGGCGTGTCTCTGGTCTTGACAATTTATACTCATACGGTTTTTATTAGAAAAATCTCTTCACAACCTCATTCTGCAAACTACGCGAAATTTATTTGAAAGAGTATTAACAAATGAAAACGTCAATGGGCCTACTGATTAGTTCCGGCAATATCAGCAGGTAACTACGTTATCTACACAGTGACCGGCAACAAATTGGACACAAATCGGTCCATAAAAATTGCCGCAATTAGTCTGTAATTTACAAACTGTTAGATCGTTTGTCGAAATTATTATGTTTTCGTTAATTTTAACGAATTAAAGTGTCGCTCTATACGTTTGTCAATATTCATGAATTTTTGACCACCCCGTAAATAAACCACATTTTCTTTATCTCCTTAAATGGTCATAATCGGACGTAATCCGTAACAGTGCGTAAAATATCGAATTTTAATTATTTCATGAACATCGTTCGTTATCGTCTGTCGAATTTTACAGATCATTTCACAAATAATGTAAACTGTAAAAAGAGTATCACAAATAACTGTTTATTTAAAGGTTCATAGTTTACGCGACTCAAAACAGACTATGCGCATTACTTATGTAAATTATAATTCCTAGGCCAGCCGATCGAAGCGATTGTTTTCGTAATGAAATTTATGTCTGATATCGCAATATCAAAAAGCAAACATTCCTTAAAATGCGTTTTTGCCGTTTTGGCTTCATCGATCGATCGTCACTGAAATTGGCTAATGTCTAAAAATGAAATATTTATCAAATTAAAGATTAGGATTGTTATTGAGAGTCAAGTACACTTTTTCGTCAATCATTTAAAATCGCCCTGTATATATATCTACA
This sequence comes from Rhagophthalmus giganteus, assembly GCA_036326145.1. Lineage (NCBI taxonomy): Eukaryota > Metazoa > Arthropoda > Insecta > Coleoptera > Rhagophthalmidae > Rhagophthalmus > Rhagophthalmus giganteus. The sequence goes on along the minus strand of JARFJA010000036.1, from coordinate 19,451,905 downwards.
TTTATTAAAGAAATACCGCAAACACGCCAAAAAGACTCGGTAAAATCCATAAATGAAACATGGAAAGACTGTAATATGTAAATTAGGCATTCAAAACGCCGAACTAACGACCGAGTTCAACAAAACCCACAATAAATTCCAAGTTTAAATAAATTCGTACAACGTTAGGACTGAACATTTAATTGTTGGTTTAGTACCTAACCGATAAGTGAAGTGCCTGTCTCATATTTTTTTAAACTGTTTGAAACGTTTTGAAGCCAGAAATTGCCCCTAATAGTCGTCTTCTTCTTGCAATTGATTTAAAACTTCTTATCAGTCTTACTACTACAGAAACTCCAGCTGTCTCCGTCCATCGCTTGGTAAATCTTCTAGATGGGCGTTTTTTGTTCTTTGTTTGCCGTTTTAAGCAATCTATCGTTTATCATTTTGAATTTTGAATAATGCGCGTTTTAAATAATACTCCCTCTGTCCGAAAATATGGTATACATTTGAAAGAAAATCTTAGATTATCTAGAGTTTCGAAAGCAACCAGTAATACTCATTATATTGGTATTGTTTACATTGATAGCTAAATAATCTGACATATTTGACAGGCGTTGCTTTTGAGTTAAATTGGAATTTGAAGACCAAAAATTAGTTTTTTTAAGAAAAATAAAATAGTCACCGCTGTAATTTCAAAATGAAAAATTTTAACCCAAATAACGTAAATTTACAAAGAAGAGACCCGAAATCGAAGCAATTGACTAATAAACAACGTCATGGTATCTTGCAACAGCTATTACAGTATATGAAGAATAAAGAAAAATTAGAACACGGTGGTATTAATAAAGTTGCAGCTGTATGTATTCCACGTATCCCGTCTGACCGTAAGTAGAATCTGGCATACAGCACAAGCTCAATACAGAGAAGATAAAATTTGTGCCGATGTTTCTTCAAAAAAGAAGGAAAAATGCGGAAGAAAACGAAAAGATTATTCTGCCAATTTGGCTGAAATAAAGAATATACCGTTAAATCGTCGAGGAACGATTCGTAGTCTTCATTTCGCAATTGATATTCCTAAATCAACGCTGTTTGATATCTTTAAACAGCGAAAGTATTTTAAGCGAATATCTTCTACAGTTAAACCTACTTTAACAGGTAAAAACAGATTGGAAAGATTACAGTTTTGCTTGTCAAAGGTAAATCATACCAGTAATGGAGCATTTCTTTTTGACGGTTTATATGATTACGTTCATATTGACGAGATATGGTTTTATCTCACTAAAGTTAAACGCTCCTATTACATAATGTTAGACGAAGAAGTACCCGATAGAAACTGCAAAAGCAAACGGTTTATCACTAAAGTGATGTTTCTGGCTGTAGTGGCTCGACCACGCTATGACACACATCGAAGGCATTTTTTTGACGGTAAAATTTGGAATATGGCCCTTTGTATATCAAGAACCGGCTCAAAGAAATTCCAAGAATAGAACTAAAAGAACATTAATAACGAAAAATGTGGAATCCGTTACAGCAGAAAATGATTGTAGAAAATGTTATTCTAACAATTAAATCAAAATTTCCTCAAAAGTATAAAAACAAAACAATTTACGTACAGCAAGATAATGCAAAACCACATTCCTCTGATAATGATACAGATATTGTTACTGTAGGTTCTACTAAGGGTTGGAATATTCAGTTTAAGTCACAACCACCAAACAGTCCCGATTTAAACGTTCTCGATTTGGGTTTTTTTGACTATTCAATCACTACAACATGAAGCTTCGCCAAACACAATTGATGAATTGATTGAATGTGCTCAAGATGCATTTAATAAATTAGAGAGAAATACTATTGATAACGTTTTTATAACATTACGACCGTCTATCAATTATGTTGACCGGAGGGGGAAATTCCTATAAAATTCCTCATTTAAATAAGGTAAAACTTCGTCGCGAGGGTCGATTAACTGAAAAGTATATATGTTCAGAAGAAGCGTTCAAAAGGCTAAATCTCATTTTAACTAAATTTGGATTACACTAAAATTATTTGTATTTAGTTATATTGTGACAATAAAATGAATTTAATTTTTTTTTATATTTAATTTTAGTTTTATTGCATATGTATACCATATTTTCGGACAGAGGGAGTAATGAAAATGCGGCGTCAAACGTGGAATGAAGAAGTCTTTATCGTCGTCAGAGATGGAGCTTTCAACGTGCTTACTAAGTTCTTTGGGCAAACGAAAATCTTGGTACGGCGTACAAATTTCTCGCACGCGTATTTTCCGCAACGGGTAGGAATTCGAGGAACGAATAATTTCCCAATGGCCGTAAATTTTCGGCAATCGGTCTACGGTACGAGTAACAAGTGTCCATGGCCAATAAACTCCATTTTGCCCGAATGAGCTTTTCGACCGATTGCCTCCAAATTTGTTGAATTATGGCCCATTTACTCGTAAGTAAATCGGGATAGTTTTGTCCCAATTGAATCATCCATACTGCTTTTATATCAAGTTGAATATGCATATTGTATTAAACAATCGCCCATAAAAACGGCCAAGTGTCTCGACGTCTGGCGATAATTCTATGTGCGAGTTAAACAGTACATATGGACCTCTTTCAAATGCGGGGAATACGAATTCAAAACTCGTTTTCGCGATCCGAACGTTTCCTTGGTAGAAATATCTTCAACTATATATAAATACAATATAATAGAAATATCTTTTGATAAAAGACGAGGAATATGAAAACGTATAAAAAATGTGTAGGTATATAAAAAGCAAGGGCGGTGCTTATTGTTAGATATTTAAAAAGGAAGTTCAATGTTTTATTCTGACGTAACAGATCGTTATTCTCAAACTGCACAAACGAAATTTATTTTTTCTATGATTATATAAGCAAAGGTAATTCGAGCAACATTGGATTTTTGACGGAATCGTTGCACTTTTACGTGCGAATTAACAATATTGCTTTTGATACGGCCCAAAAATTATTATATTTCATATTTTCATTATTGTAGTAGTACTTTTATTTATACGTATAAATAAATACACGGGGCGTCCAGGAAATGGTGAGAAATCTCTCGGGGATCTGCGGACTACGTCAAAATAACGCCATAAGTTCCTCTAAATTTTTTCTACACCACTGTTGAGCCCAAAAGTTGAAAAATTAACATCTTTCTTTTAATAGCATTGTTATTTATTATTGAAATTTAATGGTTTTTGGTATACTCGTAGTAAATTGAAGTTCATCTCAAAGGGGACCGGGAGGCACTATTAACTTACCTATAATCACAAATTTTTTCCGATGATCAAGATTTTTAACGACATTTAAGGATTCTCCAAACATTTTAAGAGAAAGAAACACTTTTTTAATTTTTAAAATATCGGCCGTTTTCATTTTTCAAGTTTTAGGGCGAACATCTCGGCGAGGCGACGTCGTATAGGAAAAAAAATATAGGAAACTTATGGTAAGCACGTATTATTTTAGCGTGGTCTATAATTGCGTCTGCGAAAGATTACCGCATCATTTTCGAAAAAGAAAAGATATGTTTTTAAGTAAGAATTCGATAGATACCTACATCTAAAATTATAAGAGTTCCGAAAAAGGTTTTAAAAACTTACAGAAGCACCTACCCGATCGAAAGAAATAATTTTTAGAAAAATAGGAAGAAGTGCATAATTGGGGGGGTTAATGAAAAATTAAGAAGTTAAATACGTCAGAAAATACAACCATAACTACATAATATGTAGATCTATTTCGTTAAATTTTATTTTTGAAATCGTGTGTATTGTAAGTTAGGGTGTGATAACGCGTACCCTCACATATCTTACTTATAATTCTTCTTTTTTCGTGTTTTTTTTTGGGGAATGCGCATTTAGCAAGTCAGTTACTCGTCTAATCAGCAGAAAGCAACAGATCTTGCATTAAATTACCGTAGCGGTGAAATTTGATCGCGTGGTTTCAGTTGTTTCTTCGTAAAATGTTTATTTTACATAAATGGTATTGCTTCACTCGATGAGAGACTGTTCGTGATCGATCGCGCACCGCACGATTTTCTTGACGACTTGAACGACACAAAAAAAAGTGATAATACATAATCCATTTAGTACTTGCCATTGTTTCAGTCCATTCTGAATAATAAATACTGACTAAACGTCTAATACATGCAATAACTAATATATTGATTGTAATACATTAATGTCTACAATATTCATTACATTGCCGACAATATTACAAAATAACACGCTTAAAAATGATTAGAAATAGTAAGACAAAAAAAATAATGTTATTCCGTCAATTGGATTTCGGCCAATTTAGCTGATTGGGCATGTTGAAAATAGTTATCTTGATGAAAATAGCAATAACTTATAAGATAAAATAATATAAATATTATAGAAAAGAAAAATGGGTGGACCAAAACGGTTTTAATTTCGATGAAGAATTTAAAACTAATTTTTGTTAATGGAAAAAATGGTCAAAAACCGCGTCCCCCATGTATTTATGTTTTTCTTTTCTATTAATAACGCGCTTCCTCGTGTGATCTTCCAGAGATCGGCGACCTAGTTGATGATTGTTGCTGATGCCAAACTCCACAATTGACGAGGTCCTCTCCGATAGCGTACGCAGTATGTCCGTGGCGGGGGACGCGATTGCATAGATCCTGACCTAGTAGAACGCGCCGTATCGTACTGTTCAGTATGCCGGCAACGGGGGCGGTGAATGTACCAAGTCTGACCAAGTTTCCGCCACGCAATCTCGCAAATTTTAGATATTTTGTTGAGACACGGTGCAATATTAGAAATTCGTTCGATTTTCTAGTAGGTATGGAGCCTTCAACGACCTACTCCATAGGTTCCGTTCGTACTCTTGATTGTAGAGCCATGCCTCTTAAGCGAATTAAATTTCGCACTCGTGGCAATTTTGCAATTTAAAATAGGTACACACGTGTTTAAACGCGGAAGCAAATTTTTCGATTTAGAAAACGTTTTTTTTTGTTTTTTTTTTAAATTTCACAATTAAATTAATAATTGTCGATAATTTTTTACGTTGTTTCAAAAATTCAATTGAAGCGGATTACTCGTTATATCCGTTATATTTTAAAATAATTGATGTCCGTATAGGGGAGAACGTTTTAGTTAGTAAAAATTAGTAAAAAATTTTTATCAAAATAGTTCAACTTATTTGCAAATATTTTAGGAAAACATTTGTTAAGTGAGACAATCGATGAACATACCTATTATAAAACGAAAATTGTATTCGTTTTATTTATTTTTTTGATGATGTTAATCGATTCGAAATGAGGTAGCTGAGATGTGGAGCATTTTTAGGAAGATCGTTTAATTATTTTTTCATCAAAATGAAAGATATGAACTTACCTATATTTTATATTTAACAATAAAACTAATTACTGAACCATGAAAACGTCGTGTATTATTGTAAAATACGACAAAAGGCCAACGCGAAACTAAATAAACGAAGGAATTCCCATATTTCCTGCAAAAGGTTTTGGCGTGCGCGGTAGCCCTCGTGCTCATATAGTAGCGGTGTTGTATTTTCTCGCGAATTCTTTACATTGTCGACTAATCTACCGCTACGATAGCGATCAATGATGAAAGTACAAAATTGTATTTCGGGTAGTTTTAAGTTAATACATTACATAAACAGTTATCGTAACCGAAAACCAGAAGGCGGAACGAATTGTAATAATATTAAAAAAGAAAAACAAGTTGATAAATAAGTTGACATAATTTAGGCATTTATTATTTTAATAAATATGTTACGAAAATAAATAGATATGAAAAATAGGGATTATTCAGCAATAGGTACCTATACGTATTATTTTAAATAAAACCTTAGTAGTCGAGTAAAATAAAGGTGAAAAATCATCCAAACCAATTCGGAAATCATAAGAATAGAGCCGATTTGGATTAAACTTTTTTTGTAATATTTTTTATACTACATTATTAGAAATCAGAAACATTCCGGTTGACGCACTCAAATATTTGTATTGTTTAAACAATTATTACAACAACATGCGGGGGGGGGGTCAGAAAATGATAAAAATCTCCCTTTTTTGACCTTTTTTTAACCTAAAATATGGCTAAAAATTGAAAAACCTGAACTTCTAAAATACTTTGTGTTTAGAAAAGTTGAGGGTAGTGGCATGACTGACTCCCCCGAGGCTATATCAAAATATCTATTGTGAATATCATAATATATTATGTACGTACACCAAAAATTATTAAATTCCAACGAAAAATAAACATTGTATTTAAAAAAATTAATTTTTATTCTTCATCTTTGAGGGTGTGCCCCTCAAGCAACCCCCCTCCCAACAGGGCAAAACATTTATAGGAATTTGCGACATTATTTTGACGTGGTTTATACGCCCCCGAGAGATCTTTTACCATTTTCTGGACACCTCGTATTTTGTTGTAATAATTGTTTAAACAATACAAATGCTCGAGTACGTCAACCGGAATATTTCTGATTTCAAATAATGCAGTTTCAGTTTTGTTTTTGTGCGTTTCGAAGTAAAAACATAATTTGACATTTCGAAAGATTTTAAAAAAATTATATTTGCTGTTCGAAACATTTTATTTTGTTTTGACAAAAAAACTCTGTTTTCGTTTTAGCCTCCAATCGTCTATAATGGATTAAGAAATATATTGAAGTTATTAATCGTTAAGTCGATGAAATTGAAAATGAAAATGAAATTGTTATATTTATAGAACATCCTTTATTCGCGATTTTTCATAGAAAATAAAGATATTGCAACGTGTCTAATGACAGGACCCAGACGTGTCCTTTTGGCTTTTCTCCGATCTCGACTCCTAGATCACAAAAATATAGGTCATTCATTTTGAGTCAGTCATATATTTATATATATATATATATATACATATATATATATATATATACATATATATATACATGTATATATATATACATATATATATACAGCCGATCCAAACCTATATGCAATTCATGTCATCAACAAAAAATTACTAGATTGTTTATTTGTAATTCAGTTTAAAGTTTGGAAAGTGACTAATTCTTTAGATGATTTACTTGCGCACATATTAGATGACATAAAGAAAGACTACAATTTATTAGAATTGTCAAAATTCTACGACAGCAGATAGGTACGAGGTGCGAGGTGACAGCACTGTGTGAAACGTTATCATCTAGTAACCTTTTATTGATGACGTGGACTGCATATAGGTTTGGACGAAGTATATATATATATATATATATATATAAGGTGGCCAAGCTCCTTGATAGTCATTTTTCAAAATTTGAAATTTTTCGCGAACCGCAATTAAATACTTATTTAAAAGGTATGCAAAAAAGGTATTAAAAAAAAATTTTACAGAAATTATATTTATTAAATATAATAGCACAAAAATGAAAAGGGAACTCGGGTACATTTATCGAGAGCCACAAATAATGCTTCAAAGAGCCACATGTGGCTCGCGAGCCGCAGGTTGCCCCCCGATATATATAATCAATTTCTTGTCGACACGATTCCGAAAGCAATTTTAATTTATTTTTTTTAAGTAAAGATGTGGCAAAATAAAAAGTTAATCGATCAAATTTTGTCTCCTTATCAGCCTAAATTGTTTAAAAATTGTTGCGACAATCAAAACTTTAAATTTCGTTTTTTATCCGTAAACGACCGCATTGGAAAGGTGAAATCTCTCAAAATAAGAGAAATTTAAAAAAAATAAAATCCTGAAATATTTTTTTTTAATACAAACTTACCTAAAATTCAGACTAACACTGCTGCCACTTGTCTGTAACATACTATAAGAAAAAATTAGAAACTTCTAAATTTTTCTTTGTATTTCCTATCATCGTTTTCCCTTTATCGCCAATTTCGAGCGTAGATTCTTCCGTTGACTGCGTATTTGCATTATTACGTACTTTATACATACCTACGCTTCACATTTCACTGTATTTCTCCAACCACTGTAATTGCGAAAACGCGCGTAAGATAAAATTTTTTTCGTAATTTTGATCGTAGGATGCTGAAATTTGGACAGCGTGTTGTCTTTACGAAAACGAAGAACGAGTTCGTTAACCAACCAAATTGACCGGCCCGTTTCAAAATGACGGCCGTTCAAAAAAAAATTAAAAAAAGTTGCAATCTCCGTTATTACTCATCGGATCGATAATGTGAAATATGTTTTGGAATCGGCATAAAATTTTCTGTCGATCACGTCTCTATAATTTTCGGTACAATACACCGTTTTCGAAATAATCGAAAAAAAAGTGATAATGCTTTTTTAAATTCTTATAAATTTCTCTCGTAAATATTGTTTTTCAAAAAATGTATTTATTTCTAGAAAAATTTAAAAAAGAGTTTTTTGATATACGACATGAAAATTCGATACCGAGGCTTGCGCGCGGTCGGACTTTTTTTCTAATACAATTAATCAAATTTTGATATATAACCCGTTACTATACGCATACCTACTGGAATTAATTTTGAAAAATTGCCGATTTGGTGGTCGATTGTCTGTTTAATTGAGCAAAAAGCTCTTATTGATATTGATGATTGATAATGAGCAGATCGTTACCGAAATCGTTTCAACGTTGAATATAATATATGTATGTACCAAAATAGTTGTCTTCCATCTATCAGATTACACACCGTGCCCACACCAAAATAATCTAACTTTTATGGACGTCATTTATTTATTTACGTTCATGGATTTAGACAAACCGAACAGATGCTCACTAGATATACATATAAACATAGACGAATCCATCTCGATTTTGTTTTAGCTTTCCCACAGTTCGAGGTGGCAATTTGTTCGAAACAATGCATTAAAAATATAATCACACCAACTAATTGATTTATCCGAGAAAGTATTTTGTCTCTGCAGGTCGCCGAACTCGATTGCATGTTATGGCTGCAAGTCGGCCTCTGATGATCTCTACTCCAATCTCACCTGCCGTAGACCGCTGGGTAGGTTCTCCTACTTCCAATTCGCGATACGTTCTTATTTTTCGAGCGATGCGAAATCACTTTCATTGCCACCGCTGTCGGAACTGTTCAAAGGAAACGGGGCCCGGCAATCTCCCTCGCTTGCGCGACCATCGAAACGAGATTAACGATTGTATTATAGTATTCTGACCGTGCCAAAATAATTTAGCAAAACAATCCAAATTAATTTTTTGGTCGATTGTACAGTTTAATTTATTGAATTTTACATTGTGCCAACAATTAAACAAATGCATCTAGAAATTCGTTTACTTAACCGTCGTGGTTCATTGTTGTGAAATAATAATAAAATTGATGAATATAAATCATTTTATTCCGACAGATTATTTCCAGCGAAATGCGGTTGATTGTTGAAACTGTTTCTTTTGTATAGGCAATAATAACTTGATCCGTTTATTTACTCTACGACTTAGAACCAAAAACGAAAATCGAAATCGTTGATAGTTTTTGATCTCCCAAGTTCTTCTTTCGGCCTACAATTTTATTCGACTCTAATGTTTATAAAAAGAGCAAAATGTACTTCAGAACCATACCTACTTCCATAGTGATGACTTGTTGCATAAATGTTCGATAAAACAGTACAGTTCTTCATTGTTGAAAATTTCTATTTTTACTAAGTTCATGTTAGTTGTTTTGTAAAAAAAAATGAAAAGACGTTTTTGTCTTATTATATTTTTACCAATTATATTAGTTTAATGGAAAACTCGCGTCTATTAACAAAAACAGAACGTTTAGACCATAAGATTAGAAATAATAAGTACGATATATATACTTAATTGAACAATTAAAAATTGAACGCTTGAAAACGTGTTGTCGCGCTTGAGATTCATAACCTAGATGTTCCGCCTCTCCGTTTCGACCGAAAGAAAATAACATGTATAAAAATGTAAATTTGTGTTCAAACCAAATCTTAGGTCAGATGATGACGATCTACTTCCGAACGTGACTGAAGAAAAAAAAACAAAAATAATTCTTGGCATAAGTGGTGTTTACAAATTAATTTAAATGAAACGGAAGTTCAAGCGTCGATACTTATTGACCAGAAAGGTCGTGCCATTGAACTGTTCTCATTGAGGTCAAACGAAAGTTAATCAGAACGGGCAAAAAACGTGGTGGTGAATCAAAAAAAAAACAATCGAAACATTTATAAGATCGCCGCAGATTTCGTCAAACCGGTTGCATCCGCCAAGGCAACCTTGGCATAAATAAGTAGCAGGCACTGCGTGCGGGAGGTTGCTCGCTCGTTCCAGGACGACCATAGTATTTTCGAAAATAAATTTAATAATCTAGTTTTAAATACGTCGAATTAATTTTGTTAGAAGTACGTACGGGACGACAAATTTTATGATTGTTGGTTCTTCGAATCGGATTAGGTTTGATAAATTTCTTTTTGAAAAAGAAAAATGAGGGGAACTTATAAAAAATCATTTTTTATCGGTCCTCAGGATCTACATTGCTATTTGCTCGTAATTTCGAAAATTATTAGATACCTACTTATATTTTTACGAAGATCTTAGGAGTTACGTAGGAACATTTAATATTTTGCGCGTGTGAGTATCTAGAAGAGTCCCTCTGTAATCTGAATATTCACGTGTTAACGTGTTAACTAGCACATTTCAAAAAAATTCGATACAAGTTTTTTGGTTTGTCTCGCAAAAATTAACTTTTGCCAACAATTGCTAATGTGAACAGTTATGCAATAGTTACAATTATCTATAAGGGATATTGATAAGAAACGACTTTGTTTGAAAATTAAATGCTTTATAATAGCAGTGGTTTTTAAACTTTTTCACATTGCGGCGATCCTCTCTCCATATCCGGCACGATAAAAAATTACTGTTGAAGTGTAGGAGTTATTAGCTACAATGTTTTCGCGTACTTTATCAGTATTCAACCCGAACCGTTGCTTTATATGGCAATTCCTGGTAAAAAATCGTCCAAAGTTAATCTAAACGTTAATTTTTGTAATACTACCATTAAAATTCGAATCGTTTATTGGCATAGAATAAAGTAATTTTAAGAAGAATAAACAGCGTCATATTAAAGAGATTAAAGAATAACGTAAATGAAAATAAAAATACGTGTCGAGTAAAAAAAAAACGTAACCGGAAATACGACTAACAGATTTTAAACATAGTAAACGCTCTGATTGGAGCTTTTGCGGTCGACTTACCGTTGCACCAATGAAATGTAGGGCTCTTGAAATATGATAAACGTTTCGATAAACTATGAGCGCGTTATCTATACACTTAACGTGCATACATAGTACATAAATACCTACGTTACGTAATGATACTTAATAGTCATAGCCAACTATTATATTGGTAGCGAAGGCATTTTCTTTTATTAAGTAGCGTTTATGTTCTATTAGCTGTTCGCGCTGTAGTAACGTCGTGCATTACACCATCCCTTCCCGAATGTACTTGTCCAATTTTGCCCATTTTCCAACGTTACGTATACTACGTATAATTAATTTTTATAGTAATTATACCTAATATTTTTTATCCGACACGATTGTCTCGTATTATGAAAATTTCATCGCACTTGTGATAGTTTTAAAGTTGTCGTTCAAAAATAGTTAAAGCGACGTTCCGAGTGACCGACCAGTGTGTTAAAAACGCGACCTTCATCGATTCGCAACAATGCTCAAGTTTTATACCATCTGTATTTAATGTGCTTTGAAAATCTGGTCAAACGAGTTGTAACATCATTGCCTTAAATGCATATCGAACACGTCTGAAATGGATCTACAGAAGCGTGCTGAAGATACTGCATCTCGAACTGTTTGTTACTAACTGTTGACTAGTTTCTACTTTAACAGCGGTTTTTATGATCTTCGGCGCATATTTTTGCATATTCGCTTGCGGCCTCCTGTAGGACTAATCGTGGCCAGTCCCCTATAAATCCCAGGGCTGTAACTTGATACGCGATTGAAAAATCAATAGTAACCCTCGCATCCCAACAGTAAGGTTCTACCTTTTCTTCTGCCGACTTTGACGAAGTGTTATGCGCGCACTCTCTGGAGTTTCTCATACTTCCGCAGCTTCGCGCTTGTCTACAGTCAGAGTACATGGATCTTTGCGCTCTGGGAAGTTATTGACACGGTTTAATGCTTTCGGACGTGCGCAAACTCACCACCGACTTGCGTGTACTTATATTGTTTGTAAACTGTTACTGTCGCTGTTATTTACATAACGGGTTTGAGAATTTCCTGGCGAAATGAGAACGAGCGATTTTTGGACAATTGTTTTTCTTTGAATATACTTACCAATATTGTACTTGTATTGCGATATATTTTAATATATACTGTTATGCGTCGTGGCCTTTCGTTTGCGCTATCTAAATGACACAATATGAATTAAAATTAGCCTCGAGCATGTAGAAAATAAAATTTTCCAAGATTCTCATCGCTTTTGAATATTGTGGAAGTTTAATTTCTCATTGGCATTAACAGGAAATCTGTTCTAGGTTGTACGTATCTATTTTGTATCTGTCTAATGGATTTTGCCTTACAAAAAAATAGGTTAAATTGCTATCCAATTTATTCAAGTTTTTCTGGAATAGCTATTCTAGACAACCCTGCCCGAATTGAAGGTAACATAACGGATGGAATGGAAGTAATCCATACTCATTTTTTTTAATTTCGCGAATAATCGTATGTTGCGTCGTGCGAAATGGAAAATAGTTGCAATGATGATTCGTCTTCGAATGATTGGTGTAGGTTTTGAAGAAGAATCTACTATTAGATATTAATAAATTAATCTATTTGGCGATTGTACAATTTCTAACCGGATTTATATCGATTTTACTAGGGTGTCATTTCGGTTAATCAAAAAAAATAATAATTTCAATGTGATGTCAAAATACACGCGGCCTGTCTGCTATTTTGAGATTAATCAGGTACTACGACCTGCAAAATTTCTTGATGACGAGCGTTTAGGATCGTCTAAAATTGTGATTGTATGGGCGTACAACTGATGATCGTGTAATTTACCGAAATTCGCAAATGACGATTTCGGACGTTAGTTGAAGTTGTCGCAAAATAAATGTTGGAAATGTAGAACCGGTCTTTCCATCTTCCAAATTAAAATCTGACATGGAAATATGTAATTTGTTTCAAGAGACGTTTCCGTTAATTCAGTAAAATCCGGTTATAACGAACCACAAGGGACTCGCAGTAATGTGTTAATTATGTCCAACGCTCGTTATAACCACCCATCGTATGGGTTTGCGTGGCTGATTGGGTTTTAGGAATGGTTCGTTGTATGCGAATGTTCGCTATAAGCAACTTCAACTTTATTATTAAACCAGTTGGCGTTGTTCGTCGCTACCCTTTTTATATATTAAGCTGCCAGTAAGATGGTCAAGGTGTATCCAGAAAAAAGAAGGCCATCTACAAACATGAACTATCAACTGAACAACTGAACTCGCTTCGAATTGTTATCGCTTATCGTTATTTTGGTTCAAAGACGTAGGATTCGAGTCATGAGTCCTAAATTAATGTACCGTTATGACAACGACCAAAAATTTCTATACGAGTTAAATCGTTTCACAGGTTATTTTGCTGACATTATAAACGATCGCAAATTTGATTATGTTCAACGCTTTCCCATCATTCTAGATTAACCGTCGCTTTTCCCGATGCATTTCAACATTATAGGTATATTACCGTTAGTAAAGTACGTTACGTAAAGTTGTTCGAGATTACCTTCCAACGACCAAATCCAAATATCTAGGTCGATTGAGGGCAACAACTGGCTTTGTTCTGGTCACCGTCGCGTTTACAGAATTCGATACTTTGGATTTCTGAATACTGAACGCATTACCTATAGGTAGGTAATAATAGAAGTGGCAATGGTCAATGAAGGTCGATACATACCACTTTTGTTTAAATATTGATCGACGTAAATCTAATAGTATTGTATTTAATCAAGTATTGCGTTTTTTTGTTTTTTTGATCGAATTAGTTTTCGGTGCAAAATTTTACGATGTTCGTGTTGGATGGAATGTCCTCCACATTTGACTTTTTGACTAGTTTCGATTTTGGCGCGCGTTTAGACGCAAAAAAAAGAATTACCATTAAGTGGGTACGGCTTCAAAGTGTAAAACTAATGACGGCCGCTAAATAAAAGTTCTCGATATAGTGGCCGAATTATGTTTCAACGACCGTCAGATATCGCGAGCGTGTAGTGGTGTGGTGTACCCCGTGGTGTGTATATAATTAAACTATGATACTGACATGTCGTTTATCACGTCTGGAACCCTTTCTAATTTTATGCTTTCGGTTGTAAAAGCTTCCTGCTGATATTTTACATGAAATAATCGTGGTTTTTTTTTGCTCCGATTTTAGTAATTTCCGTCCAATTTCTTCATCTCGGCTCCCAAAAAGTTAAATGAGACGATCTTTGGCCAGCCGACCGATCAAATTTACGCAAAAATCTTAAAATTTCAATGTTACGCAATACAAGTAGGTCGTGTTTCAGCGAAAATTGTGATTGTAAGAATTTTTTTTTTGATTAAATTGATAAAATTCTTTAGATAACATTTAATAACACTCGAATACTTTCGCATCGAGTCTAAAATGTCAGGATAAATAAAAACGTGGTTGAAGAGAAATTGTGTAGAATTATTGCAGTCGACCCTCGACATTCGCAGCGGTTTGATATTTGCGGGTTTTTTCTCTCGTTTTTTTTTTCGCGAGATTTATTTTGCCCTACAAAATTTTGTGAGATGTACGCGTGCTAGAATGCGTAGAAGAAACTAAATTTTGTGCGATTATAGTTATTTTTGGATTTTCCAGATTTGCCGGGTTTCGAGAACGTAACCAACCCTCTTAAATTCAATTGCACATCATAACTCGCAATATTTGTAGTAATTTATGTTTAATGTAGGTACGTCTTCAATGAAAGGTTACCGGAGATTTCACACGGCGATGTCGCCTCGTATTTATACATACTATTTAGTATGTACTAATAAATTGTAGTCTCTTTGTCATATAATGTGTGTGCAAGTAAATCATCGGTACAACATGTCACCTTTCAAAATTTGAACTAAATCGCAAAGTCTCGTTCTTCTGTGTTGAGAAATAAAATTAAAAATTGCGAAATTATTTTTGAGAAAAACGAAAATTTGCAATTCAAAAATAGCAAAATATGCCACTAAATGTGTCGCTTCCGTTCTAAACCGGAAGTCGACCATTTCGACTCTATACATCAATAAATTGGAAATTATGTCTTATATGCATGTTCCAAATTTCAAAACAATAGATTTATAAACATGGGAGTTATAAGTTTGGTCCGGGTCTCGTGGCCACCCGGTATACAAGTGTAGTTTGCTGGTTGATGGTCGATGACCAGGGCCATTAAAAAAAAACTTTATTTTAATTTACGTACAAATGATAAAGTCTGCCATAGCAACGACTAACCATTGTAAGAATACAACCTTGCACGACTTTGAAAAATATGTAGGGCGCCCGCGAAAATTAATGTATCGTTATCGTTTATGTCAAAATTCGAAAACTAAAGAAGTCCAAGAAAAATGATGTTTTAACAGTTAAAATCGTAGATATTTGAAGACTGAAGTTTTGTATGCATAGGGTGTGCCACAAAAGTGTTGGTAAACAGTTGAAAGATTCATACTATACACTAAAATGAGCAAAAAAGCCCTGGGCGGCAACATGCAATTTTCCGATTGGCGTAAACAAAAATAGGCGGATATTAACGAAATGCATTTCCCAATGAGACGGTAACAAATTTTAATCCGAAAGATCAAAATTTAAAGTAAAGACAATTATACCACAACATAACGTAAACCAACTTCGGATAGGCACTGTGTCATCGATGGATCGTGAAATACAACGTGCGTTATCTCGCAAACGACTCATTTCCGAGCCCCGCGTGTCTAGGACTTCGTCGCTTACAGTTTAGTGCGCAGTATCCGTCCTTCTATTTTTCACTATCACTTCATATCTGACAATCGTATCAAAGTCAATAGTCGGAGAGAATTAAGTGCGTACCATCCATCAAGAAGATTTTCCACTTTCGCCGATAGCGTTAAAAAAAAGTAAATATCGTTTATCATTAGAACAATCACGCAAGTGTGTGAAAATTTATTAAAGGTCAAATTTTAAATACCCACTAATTGCAAAATAGTGAAATTGCCCAGATTATCATCCATTAATGAATTGTATTGAGGACCAAAAAAAAAAAGAAGAGGATCGACCTTTTCTTTACAAATAAAGCACGCGCACGTCCCATACACATCGAAATTTGCTCGTTACTGTGTCCAATAATAGAATTTACTGTAAACAAAGGTCAAGATCTTTGGTGTAGGTGCGGACGATTAATTCCATACATTATTATTCAGTATACGTGCGATGATGATGAATAGTCACTTAAACATGCAAACCAACTGTACGTACGTCACACTCACTAACCGGGTTCTATTTCATTTTTTTTTGCTAAACTTTTTCAATTCGTATTGCAGGTGAACTCCAAAAACGACTGGCCCGAACTCTTCAAAAAATTCAGACTACCCGACAAGTGCATAAATGCGGGCGTTGCATTGAAGCAGCTCTACCTAAGGTAAGGACACGCCATAATATTGCATCAAAACCGTAATCTTCTCTACCTCTGATGTTGGAGCGGCATTCGGCCAAGCACTGACACCCTAGCTGAATGAGTACACGGTCCCACACCCCACTCTTTACTACGCCATTCACTATCAGTAGCGTCGCGAGACGCCACCACGCGCACGTGGTATGCCCGCTCACGTGTGCGCCTAACGTAGGTCAGTATTGTAGCAGTGTCATTTATTGTTGCAGATACCTGGACCGATGGGAGAAAGTACATTTCCTTGGAGAAGAGGCCGATCGTGGCAGCGACGACGACGAAGAGAGCCGTCACAAGAGATGGTCGGCGAGGGCCCTACATTCGGTTCCTCTCAGTTACAACTACCAACAACATAACATTGCCGGTATGTTCTGGATTACACAAAACCTTTTAAAACGTAATAGAATTTCGTAAAAAAAAAATGTTGGCCCTTCGCCAAGTGGCGGAGAATTTCAGAAAAATGCAGTTCTTTTTTCGTCCGATAAAATTGAAAAAGAAAAAAAGGTCCGTGTCGGCGACCTCACCTGAAAAAGTTTGTGAATTCCGTTTCGGTGGCATACGGCCAAATTATCGAGGAAATGGGCCAAAATCTAAAACTAGGTGCGTCAGCTTACTTAACATCGAACGGATTGTGTAAATGTATCTTCTGGAATGTCCCAGGTCCTATGCTTTTAGTTACCATCGCGAAAAACGAACGATATTTGCTGTTTTATTTGCTATTTTTATGAAAACTCTGAAATTTTGAATATAATGAGAATTTTTTTATTTTGTACATAACAAATTGCACAATTTAAACAAAAACGATCGGAACTATTTTGGTGGTAATAACTTGAAAGTAACGTTTCAGGTAAAAAAATTATCTTCTTTCTACCTTTTTATCTCTCAAAAAAACTATCCAATTGTTTATTATTTTTAATAGATAATCTTGTTTATTCTGATAAAATACGTAAACTGTATTGCACACGAGTATCAAATGAAAATATTTATGTATTTTGAAAGCACATTTTTTAAAAGAAGTACGAACACGCATTAGCTTACGTAAAACAATAAATATACGCACGTGGAGAGTATAGACAAAACACATTTCAATATACAGTAGAACTCGATTATAACGAACCACAAAGTACTTGCGAAAAGTGTTCGTTATATCCGAAGTTCTAGTAAACGGACAATAATACGCTAATAATATTTAAATTATTTATTTGTAGAACTTACAATCGCATCTTACCTACACCGTATATTGTACTTATGTACTATCATTATGGTACTATACTGTTTACTCGAGGTCATACATATCCAAATTTGTGCATTTTTTAAATTTAAAATACGTAATAGTTTTCAAAATTCCAATTTATAACAAAGACTCGTTGTTTGTTTGTTACAAGAAAAAACTCTCGCCTAAATGTATTTATTTAATTGATCGAACGACTCGTTATCGTCATCAAAATCATTTCAAATAATCTTCGTCTGTACTCGTAAATTTTGTTGTAATAAAATTGTAACGTTGCGCATTCGCCGTGCAAAACGAGACACCGGCGCATTCAAACTGCGAACGGGCTTCAATTAGTTGCGGGGGGCGGCGGGGACGGTTTAAGCGCGGAAAGGTAAACTTCTTTGAAAAAAAAACTTTTTAATACTTTTTCCGATGACCACTACGAAAAATGTACGAATTCGCAAGGCGAAAATTGGCCAAGGCGTGACTGTGAAGTTCGATTGGCAAATCAAAAACTTCTTGGAACCGTGCGAAACGATTTCGTACATTTTGTTGACGTCCGTCAACGTCGTTTTCGAGAGAAATCGGTGGGGCACCTACCTAATAATAAAATTTGAATTTTTTCGGCATTTCTGAAAAATCGCCAATTCAAACGAAGGGCATGGACGGGGAAAAAACAAGGAATGTGACCACTAACTTTGATTAGTCGATATAATATCATCAAAAATTAATATTTACGTAATATTTAACGATGAATACCTCGAATTTAGTGCAAATTCTTGAAAATGCAAAACGAAGTCTTAAATACTCAATGAATACGAAAAGAACAAGGTACATGTCCAAAAGAAGATTCATTGGTGAAGTATAGCATCTTCAAGTTTTTTTTTGCTCCACGATGTTGAACTGAAACGATGCACATGATGAATCCACATAAATACGCGTTTTGTTCGTCATTACTTTTTATATTATTATGGTGCTGCAATATCTGCATCCTGTCATTACTATTCGTCCGTTGATGTAATCGTCATTGTAATCTGCTGCAGTTACATGGCGGACCCAATTCACGTGATCGTAATCTCATTCTTTTAATAACATTTTTTTGAAGAACTATCTTCTATCAATTTACGCGAATCGCCACCACTCAGAATATGATGTCGTTTTTGATCAGTTTTTTTGTTATTTTGAACGGATTTTGCACCGTCTTGGTCTTGGACCTGTTCTTTTCGCATGGTAATTTGTAAAGTAAATAGACTTTAGTTCTTAACGGATGTCGCACACATCTTAAATTTTTCAAAATTGCGACATTCCTTGTTCTTTTCTCGTGCCCAGCAAATGGTTCTTAACATTTGAAGGTGCAAATAGTTCGTATTGATGCACGATTTGGTTTTTCTTCGTGGGTCGCGGAAATAAAACATTTTAGGACATATGTCCATATATAAGAACTTTCTCACTTTCAAAGTTTGACGATACTTTACGGAAACGCCCTGTAGATCACAATGATCAACGTGATCGATGGTGATAATGTAGATGTAATACACAATAGAACAGCATAGAAAGTTGTATTTGTAAAGTTGTAGTTGTTTGTTTGTAAATGTTGTATTTCATAATTTCGGATTAACCGGATTATTTTTGATTGCGTTTGGTCGTGATAAACGGAGTTCGACTGTATGTTCTCTCGGTACTCAGTAATTCTTCGTTATTCTTCGCTCAAACGAAAACGTTAAGGAGCCACGGTGACTTGGCGAGTTTGATGGTTGTCCAGCTCTCGGAGATTCGAATCCTCCGATGCTCTCGTCATGCAGCATTCATGATCGTCATAGTTTATTTAAAGGAAAACAATGGCGGTCGCGGTTAGTTCCTGGACAGATAGCGAATGATTGCTGTATTTTTTAAATCACATTTTGCTTGTTTTGGACTGTATCGAATCGCACTTTGGACGATATCTCGAAATTCTTAATTATTTTGCCCAATTAAGCAGATTATCTTGTTCATTTTCGTGGTAGATAATATTTTGTTTGATCCAGGAAAAAAATAGATGATTTTGGACCATCTTATTTCGCACTACACCGCAGCAATGCAGCTTACTTTTCGTTTCACTCACGTATAAACGCATTCAATTGCCGCCGTTTCAGTCTAATTTGGATTTTTCGAAGGTCAGCTCGAGTATGGCACATAGGTTATCGCTTTATGGATAATTAATTTTACATTTTAGCGTGTCTCTGATAAATTTAGATTCGGCGCTCGCATTAAAAATTAATTGCGACAATTTTAGGCGTCCGATCAGACCCGTTTGTTCTGTTTGGACGTCTAAAGGTCAAGGAAATCTATTATTCGTGGATCATAGAATAAATCCGAAAAAGTGTAGTGAATCAACGCCGCCAACGTCGTAATTTGTTTTTCATTATCGAGAAAACAAGGAGATTTACGAGACTCGATAAGTAAAATTCAAATTTTGACAACTTGATTCCGTGAGATTTGAGATAACGAACTAATTAATTGGTTAATTGGTTAAGTAAATACGTCCACGAAACGATTTTTTGATGACGATTGATGATTTTGATTGTTAAGTAGGTTGTAAAAATTCAACAACGGAATTGCTATGGAAATTTATATAAACCAAACAAGTGTAAAACGACCAAATTGAGAGGTGTAACACTAGAAATTGATTAGATTCTCTCTGGGCGTGGGAGCGGTGACGAATAGCAGCTAGGGCCCCTGCGGTGACAACTGCAACAACTCGTGGGCTATTCGCGTATCCGCAATCAATAGCTACTACTTTACTGCGCTGTCTCAGGTCTCTTACTGACTGAAATAGCACCAGCCGTTGCAGACTACATTCTGCGCTAGTTATCGGATAATATTTTTGTTTTTAACTCATGCGCGCCATGAGCCACGACTCCGAATATCAATCGCACGGCATCGCGAATTGTTGAAATTTCGACGAACCCGCGATTTATAAACAAATTCCATATTTATTTACTCTTGGCCGCAATATTTTAAGAAATGATTCGATTTTCTCGCGCTTCCACGTTAGACGGGTAGTTTTTCGACGATTCGAATTTAAAAATCGAGTTAACAGCTGTCGTCGGATAATTAATTGTTCGAAATCATCGTCGACGGCGCGCGTAAAATTACGCGAGACTTCCTGGTTTTGCGGCATTGTTTTGCGAGTTCACGCATCTCCCTATACGAAATCACCCTCCCGACATGTAGATCGTTAAATTTTGAACTCCGCAACTCGATAAAAAAAATATTGCTTCTCTCGTTTTATCTGGGGGGAAAGCTTTTATGATTATCGTTCTATCGTGTACGTAATATTTTTCCCCCCGTCGACATGGGTGGTTTTTTTTTGGCCCGGCGGCCAATTAATTCACTTTAATTTTCCGTCCGCGCTGTCATTGTGGGGCATTTTTATTTTTCGGCATTCTACGGACGTATTCTATACGGAAATTTTTAACCGTTAGAACCGTTAATTTAGAATCTAAAAAAAAAAAACGGGAATTTACAAGTTTTATAGGTAAATTTAAAGAACGGCCCGAAAACGTTTTACTTATTATATCTAGTTAATTAAGATTCAGAAATAAAATTTTTATTTTCTTAATTTTTCTGTTAGAATGACATTTTTAATTTAATTTATTTTTTTTTGTTTCCAACGAAGTGCTTGTTGGCAAAATTATTTTTATGGTAAATTTTTGGTAGTTAACATAATCCGAAGATGAAAAGGCCAACGATCTTTTATTATTACCTATATATAATATTATATAAGTAGTAGAAATAAGGCGAAAGAGAATAAATACGATGAACAATAATATAGAATACTAGCTTTTGATCGCGACTTCGTCTGCGTGAGATTAGAAATATTCGAAGAAACGTATCCCATAAATTTATATTTCAACGGAGAAATTGATCAAATCTTTTAAAACCGTGCTTGCCCCGTTTCGTGTCAGTGGGGGTGGAATTTCGAAAAATCCCTTCTCGGTGGATGTTTACATCATCAAAGGAACATATACTCCAAATCTCACGTATCTAGAACCAGCGGTTGAGGCTGGACGTTGATTTATCGAATTATTAAAAAACATGCTTTCCCCGTTTCATCGCATCAGGGGTGAAATGTCGAATAATCTTTTCTTGGTGGGCGCTTACTTCATAAAAAGAACATTTCCTCCAAATCTCACGTTTATAAGACCAGCGGTCGAGACAGGGCGTTGATATGCTACATTTTATATACCGGGTGGGGCACTTAAAACGGATCACCTGAACAACTCGGCCGTTGGTGATGATAGAAAAAAAAATTCAGACAAAAGTTGCTTGGCTAGAAGGAGGACGTAATGTGATATTGTTAGCTTTGTCATAAGTGGAGGGGCAGAGGAGATATGAAGGTTAACTTCGTTATTTTAAATGGATTGATATGTTTTCTTATTTACTGTTTAATAGTGCGTTTGAAAACTCGGTTCCTTAGTCATTGACATTTAACTATGAATCAATGACCTGCAACACACAATATGCGATATCTCCTCTACGTTTCCACTTATGACAAAACGAACAATGTCACATTATGTCCCCTTTCCAGCTAAGCAACTTTTGTCTGGAATTTTTTTTTCTATCATCAATAACGGTCGAGTTTTTCAGGTGACCTATTGTAAGTGCCCCGTCCGGTCTGCAATAGATGCCGTTTAATGGAATCGCGTTGGGACTAAAACAACTTTGATTACAATATCCAATTTCCTTCAGACAATATATAATTCTAATAACCAGTGGACAGAATATGCGGCGACACTGTATATGTACATAGAAGGTCATACTTCATACTTAATTTTCCATAGGAACAATATTCCGTCGTCGACCAAAATATATTCCAATTTTTAAATATTTTGGAAATTCGAAGAAAGTCTCTTATGATTTCTTACCTTTATGGGCTGTCGTTTTTAGGTGTATTGAGCACTTAAGTATTTTCTGTGAGTCATTTCTCAATCACATTGCAGACATTTTGTCATGTAAGGTAATCGAATTCGACTGTTTTTATTTCGTGCCGAACTTTGTAATAGACCAAGTTTTTTTTTCTTCATATATTACGTCGCGACTCTCTCTATTATTATACGTCCATCCTTGATTTACTCTTGCTCGGATATACATAGATCTCCTTATCTTTTTCCATATTATATGGTCTTGTCTTTCGTTTATCTTACGATTAGCGTCTCGTTCCTATTACTTTTTCTTCTTCATCCTCGAAAGTCTTCAGTCGAATACTTTTTTTTTGCGTGTTGTCCATTTACCATCTTAATTTCGATGTTCTCTCAACTGCGTCTTCTATTATTGTTCTTCGTCTAGGAATCATTTTGCCATTTAAGGAAAATTCCCAGCAATTTTCTCTTCGTCGTAGCTCTTTGGGCGACGTTCATTTTATTTGTGCTATCTCTTGTTAACACCCAACTCTCCTCCGTTCCATCATAATAGTAAATGGAAAGTTGAAGATCTCTTGAAGTTTTTAAGGAGCGCTTCATGTCAATTTTCTAACAATAAGTATTTTTATTTGGGCCCATGGTTTTCACGCCGACAATGAGGCGAAAACTTCGAATTTCACATTCAACAGTATTCGCACAATTTTTTTTTCTGTCCTAGTTTACGACAATGGAAATGTTCGCACTTAAAGGTCGCCGAACTTTTCGAGATGCGAACATAAAAATTATTGCCGGCAAGAACTTAAACGCGCCCCGAAATAATGAACGATACATCAAGCTTGACGCGAAACAATATTCTTGTAAGTTTAATGTAACCTCTCGCGTTATCCAATTTTCGCGTCCCCGCCAGAAAACGATAGGTTCCGATTTGTAATTATAAGCTACGGACGGTGCTAATTGCAGAAGTAACTAACTAATGAAAAGGTATTGATTATGAATAACGAATAAAAAGTAGGCTTCGCATATTGATTTTGCAAATTCGAAAGTAATTTTATTAACAACGTCGACGTCGCTTACCGATTTTATTTTGGTTTCGTATTTACAATTTCGAATCGCTATTCCATCGATTCCGTCGTGCGTTTTGATTAAATGTATATGACATTTGATTTATCTCGCGCTTTCCGCGTGTTTTCTTTCTATCAAATAATATGCAACTCCAGTTTACGTAAATCCATTGGCCTTTTTAAAATTACAATAATAGTAATGCGTTTAGTGGTATTGATTGTGGAGCTGTAGATATTACGCATTGAACTGATGGTGACGAGCGAGATGGATTGAATATAAATCGGTGCATTTACGCGTATGTCAAATATGAAAAGCGCCACGGGACAGATTTATCGATTCCCTTTTTTATATACCCCGCACTCGTAATTACCAACGAGATTGAATCATCCCGCAGTAGTACCGTACGTCAAAAGTTTGTTATCCAAATAAAAATTGAGTGCCGATCAGTAATCGATATCAGGTAATTGGAAATGTAGACGAAACACGTATCCCACTCCCTTTCGACTGATTAAACTGCTTTCACATAGCATTAAAATCAATTGATCACTTAACGGAATCTTCCTTTGCAACGGATCATCTGATTTTGTATACTTGCCTACAGTTTTTCGGTGGAAAATCGGATGTTCAATGGATCAGTAAGTTTCTCAGTCGAATAAGAATACGTCCGAAAACCCGAAAAGAAGAAAAAACGACTTAATAGATCGACTTCGACTGGGAAAAACTGATTTCGTCATTTTATAAACATCGCATGGTTTATTTGCGAACTTTGAACCCGAAAGAAGAAGCAATTTGGAAGTTATCAAAGTAACAATTTCCAATTCAAATTCAAATGTCGTTAATCGATTAAAGACGTCGCCGCTAAACAAAATTTATCGTTGTAGTATAGGGGAAGTTGCAGGTGTCTACGTAATGAGACAAATAAACAAATTTCCGCGTTTGCAGATAAATAAAATACGTACATAAATACAAACGTTTCTGGCGATGATAATAATAGCGTGAATTAAATTCCATTTCTGCGATATCAGGGTCAAATGTGGTTACATAAAAGTGTAGTTGTTTAAATATTTTAAGTATATATTAGGGGGACCGGAAAGTAATGTCGCTTTCTTACATTAAATTCAAACGAATAAATTTTTAATAAGTCTTTATTTTTAATCAGTAATAACCCTCGTTATCAACAACCTTTTGCCATCTAGTGTGCAAATTTTCAATCCCGGACCGATAAAAATCAATTGGTTTTTGAGTAAAATATCTCGAGATGGCATTTTGGACATCAACCAAATTTTCAAATTTTTTGCCACTAAGAAAATGTTGTAGGGATCGGAATAAATGGAAATCCGAGGGTGCGATATCCGGCGAGTATGGTGGGTGAGGCAGTACCTCCCACCCTAATTCATTAATTTTTTCCAGTGTTCGCCTTGCACAGTGCGGTCTTGCATTGTCGTGTTGCAGAATGACGCCCTTTCTGTTGACAATCGCCGGATACTTTTCGATTAAAGATTGGTTCACTCGATCCAATTGTTCACAATAAAGGTCTGCATTAACAGTTTGTCCAGGTTTCAGCACTTCAAAGTGAACAATTCCGCGAATACTCCACCAAACACACAGAAACGCCTTTTTGGGATGTAAACCCGGCTTCGCAGTACTTCGTAGTGATTCATTTGGAGAGAGCCACTGCCTTTTGCGTTTTGGATTATCATATAGGACCCATTTTTCGTCTCCAGTGATCAAACGATCAAAAAACGGTTCTGTGTGGTGCCGTTGAAGCAATACGTTGCATGTGATGGATCGGTTGGCTTTGTTCTCTTCGAACAGATTATGGGGGATTCAAACACCTGCTCTGCTTATTTTTCCATTCTGTTGTAAACGTTCCTGGATGGTCGACCAAGGTTGGTTAAGGGTGTTTAACAGTTCCTCGATTGTTTGACATGGATTTGCTTCCACTTCTGCCCTTAGCATGTCGTTGTCTAATGTTGTTGGTCTTCCTGATCGATAGGAGTCAGAGAGATCAAAATTACCGAATCTGAACTTGGAAAACCATCTTTGGCATTTACGAACGTCTAATGCACTTGGATAAACATCGTGAATGTTTTTGGTCGCAACTGTTGCGTTACTACCCTTGCGAAACTCAAAAAGCATACAATGCCGGATATGCTCTTCTGGTATTTGGCTGGCCATTTCACCCCAAATTGCAAAGAAAAGGTTTAATATTGAATTATTTAGAAGTGAACAAGTCACAATAACCTTAAAATGATTTTGGCACGCCTTCGAGATACACAATGAGCTGACAAATGACAATCAAATATCGACATGCGCAGAAACGACATTACTTTCCGATCCCCCTAATATATACAGGTTGGACTGAACAGTGTTAATAATTTTCGAACGATATAAAAAATGTTTTTTTAAAAATAACACCCATTGAATGTAATATTATCATATTTGATATCTCACAGTTGACCGATCGTCGTTGATTTGCTCTCGCATGCACTTTGACTTTGCTCCATCTCCGCCAAAAATCTACTGTCTTAAAATTAAACGATATGGGTAACCAAATAAAATTTGGATTTGGATATATCTACATTATGTCCCAGTGAAGGTGGACAACCTCTTGGGATCTTATTCCCCAGACAAAAATAAGCCGATTTACCTTAGCAAAACCCTGAGGAATTATTTACCCTTAAAGTTGAGTTTTTTTTTTTCGAAATAACTCGTGATGGAATTTAATGATTTGTGGGCCAGTCCACGTCCTGGTCGAAGGCAGTTATTTTGGGTCGAAAGATTGTTTGAATTGCACTTTAGGAGCGACCACGTGAGCGAACCACCCCTCGCTAACTTGTACGTCCTAATTTCGAGGGTGTGACTTTTTTTTTAAAATTTTCGGCCGCATTTTTGAATTCCGCGAAACTTTTTGCATAAAAATGATCATCTTACTAAATTTCGCTGCAACGAGCAGTTTCCGAGAAAAGCGCATTTGAACGTCCTCGGGTCGGAATTTGGTTGCGCATGGAAATTGTTTTAAAACGCTTGGCAATTCATTTTGGAAAAATTGGAGGTAACGAACCTTAGGTAGTCTGGGAATCAATTACAAATGAGACAATAATACTATTTTCGAAACAACTGGATCGGTAGAGGTGAACAAGTAGAGGAGATATATGAAGTCTTTAGTTTATTCTGAAACAGTTAGACAATTTATGTTTGGTGCCATGGTATCGTTTCGTCGGAGCACATTTTTTCTATGCCCATTTTACGCGCTCTTAAATTATCTCCATCGTCTGACGATATCGTTAACCAGTCGTAATAACAGCATTACATTCGGTGTCCATAAAGAGGTGCGGTTTACGCAAATATTACGTCAGTGTCTTACATAGCTGTTACATAGGTCGCTGACGAAACTGTATTTTCGTGAACTAAAATAAATAAAAAGTAGTTAAATAACGAAAAATGACATGAGCGCATGTGTTTGGTTTTTCCAAACACGTCGAACCGCAAATTAATTCTGCATTTTAATCGAAAAACTAAAACTGCTGTTAATTTTTGTGTTAAAATTGTGAGTAATTAATTAGACGTTAAATCGTGATTAAGACAAATCTGTCCCTCGCTTTATAACAATCTCGGGGGCCGTGGTACTTAGACACGCGGTCGTGGGCTCGAATCCCGCTGCAACCATGGACGCTTGTGTTTTTAATTGCTAACCAAATTTAGTCAAACATCTCCAAAATAGACTGGCTGATTGTTGAGTACAGCCCATAAACGAGGAAATTTATTTAATATATAATATATATATATATATCATATATATATATATTATATATATATCATAAATAATATATATATATATATATATATATATATATATATATATATATATATATAAATACTATATATCATCTGTAGCAAATCACGTTTATAACGACGAATTTTTAGCGTTTTAACAAGTTTTCTGTAATTTTTATGCAGTAAGAACTTAACGATTTTTTTTAAACCCCGAAACAAGTCGATTTTGTTTACTAAAGGGGCAGCTCATTGTTATAAATTCATCCAATTTAGGCTACAACTCCCTCCCCCACATAAATCTTAAATGGAAAAGGGGTCAAATTGCACATCATTTTAAAAATCTTTTAATTATTAATAATAATTATAATTATTTAATACGACGATGCTTTGTTTTTTTTTTTTTTTTTTAATTTTAGTACAGTTTCCGATGAAATTTCGTTTTGGAAACAATTTGTTTTCTATTAATTCATATACTTTTAGGACCGGTATTTCGGTATCGGTTTAAACTCTGATTAAAGTTAAACTGTTCATTTCCGTAGTAACAACAATAGTGGCTAAGAAAATTTATGGTTTAAACTACGATCAAAATTAAACCTGCATTGAAAAAGTCGCCCTTAAACGTTAACAGTTTGTACGGACAATTGTGTTTCAAATAAAATTTAAATAACGTTCAATTATTACTCTATAAAATAATAGTAAAAATAGTTATACCACGATAGATTTAACGTCGTCATAAAAGGAAACGGACGTTTGCAGAGGTCCCAGGAAATATGGGAATAGATGTGCAGGTCGAAGAGTAGTCCCCGGACGCTCGAACTTTAAGAACACCTGCTCTAAAAGTGTTATCGAGAAAATAATAATTGTAATAAATAAGAATGCAGTCATATACTTCGGTTAAAACGTTACCTCCGGTAACGAAGTCGGTAATTTCAAGCCCCCAATCCC
This sequence comes from Rhagophthalmus giganteus, assembly GCA_036326145.1. Classification (NCBI taxonomy): domain Eukaryota; kingdom Metazoa; phylum Arthropoda; class Insecta; order Coleoptera; family Rhagophthalmidae; genus Rhagophthalmus; species Rhagophthalmus giganteus. Next base: position 19,423,403 of record JARFJA010000036.1, on the reverse strand, counting down.
CTCGAAGTTGTTTTTTTTCCAGCATACCTACACCGAGCGATACATTGCGTAATTTAATTGAACTAGAAGGTAAAGAGTAAATGTCGATTAAAATTTTTTTGAAAAAACTACGCCGTTAAAGACGCAATTGAAAACATTTTAATCGGGATGGGACAATTCATCGCCGATTATGTTATTACATTATATAAGTGCAATGAAAAAGTTAGTGCAGATGAGGTGAGCTTAGGTTAGTGTAGATGAGGACAGTTTCGGGTAAAAAAAAAACACGCAATAAATCCGTATGGGCAACATTTTATTTAATATAGCTTTCGTTTGCTTTATGTACGAACGTATACCTATTATGACCATATAGTATTTTTGCCTCTAAGAAGGAAGATTCGCGCGACAAAGTAATTTCGTGGGACGCATCCTCTTCGCTGTACATAGTTTAAGATTTGCCTTGACAAAAACTTTAAGCTCATCATTTTATCAATTAATTTTGCATGTAGGTACTTAGGTTAGACCTAGACTAGACGATACGTTTTCGTTAAAGAGGTTAATCGCCACGTATAGTTTTCCGAACAAAAGATTTCCTCAACACTAAACTGCTTTTAGTTTTGTTTAATACACGTTTTCTCGCGTACGACCAATTTAATATTCTTATATTGACGATAATTTGTTTGTTCCAGAATCCACGAGAGAGTACAATAATCTTTCGTCAGATCTGTATAAGCAGTCCGACTATGACCGTTTAGTATTATCGCTTTTATCGCCATCGCCTAACGAACAGGATTTTGCGATAAACGTCTGCACGCTGCTTTCCAACGATGGAAGGCACACTCTCAAATTGGAAAAGTATCCAAGAATCGTGGATTACCTCGTTGCCCATGCCGGCGTATACAACCATAGTATGTATTTATAATTTTCACAAATTTATTGCGCGGACAAAAATTTTAATCAAATAAATCGCGAAACTACTCAAAACTCGCGTGCGTTTCTTTTTTAACGACAAATAAATTTTGAACCGTAGATTATTATTACCTAGCTTTATTGCATGGCAACTTTGTTTTACAGAAAATCATCGACAGTTGTTTCTGGGGAGTTTCCATAATTACTTTGATTAAAATTTAATTAACAGGAAGTTGCGTAAAACTAAAAATAAAACTCGACGAAAATGGAGATGGATGAACATTTCTGTAAAAAAAAATTCAATAGATACGACTTAAACGACCTTGCAATAAAATCATTCACTTAATTTGTTTGGGTTCGATGATTAAATCTTCGTTTTGGGTCCTTCCATGTCAAATCAACCAATGCAATGGTTTGAACCTTGAAATCTCAGAAATTCATCGTATTTGGCACAATAGCAGTGTCGGTGAAGTTAAAAAACTGTAAAATTTCAAATTTTTAGACTGATGGTTTTTGAGCTATAGCTTATCCAAACCTATTTGATCACGTCATCAACAAAAAGTTACTAGATTGTTTATTTGTAAATCGGTTTAAAGTTTGGAAAGTGACATATTCACAAGATGATTTACTTGCGCACATATTAAATGATATAAAGAAAGACTACAATTTATTAGAACTTTCAAAATATGAGATACGAGGTGACAGCACTGTGTGAAACGTCATCATCTAGTAACCTTGTATTAATGACGTGAACATCATATAGGTTTGGATAAGCTATATTAACTTAAATAAATGACATCTTTGACAAAATATATGACCTAGAGATAGGTCAATTTCTTCTGTATTTAATGGGTTTTAATTTGACATGCAAGATGACTATGACATTTAAATTTTGTAATTTTTGAAGACCTTCAAAGAACTTTTTATATATTTTAAATACATTCGTTGACCATTTATGTATGTGCCAAATTTCATAATGAAACAAACGCCAGTGGGTTCCTATGGAAATTAATTTTTTTATTATTATAATACATATGATTTCATTTGATCGCTGAAGTTAATCGTTAGTCGAATAAAATTAGATTTTAACTATAAAAAAATTATGTAACAAGCTCGATTTTTGTGTGGACACCGTATAAAAAACTACCCGCCTAGTACTTAATCCCCCCGCGGTGGTGTGGAAAGGAGTGCACTTTTTCTACAAACTATGCAGACATCGCCGCTTTGTCACGGTTTACTCGAAATCGATTAATTACACGAAAAAAGCCAAATGGCCTTTTTTGTAGCAAATTGTACGAGCTACAAATTTGATAATAACCTTTTTCTCGAAAAAATCGATAGTTTCCAAAATCATTGCAAAAAACTGGATTTTACCTCCTTTCGCTCTCTATAGCAATTTTTGCGGACAGCTATCGAAGGAGAGGGGGGGGAGAGACTTTTGACGTTTAGTTCAAGACATAAAAATAAAGATTCACACAAAATTCTAGCTTGTTAATAATTTTTCTCTTTTATGGTCTAATTTTACTTGGTTACTTGGCTTGCGTTGGTGGCGTAGACCAATATCCATATGAAAATTGTACAGACAGTAATAAAAAAAAATAAAAATCATATGATAGATGCTGTAAAATATTTACATAAAAATGTATTATTGTTGACAGATGTGCGTTGCACAAATACGTAGTAAAATCAGTCTTAATAGAAAATTATTTTTAACTTAAAACCTAGATATAACTAGTAACTAATTAATAATGTTTTAGAAAACGCAATAACTTGTAATCAAGTATTAAACAGTTGCCATTTTCAGGCTCTCTTCGAAACTTAATTACTTACTACTACAACAAACTAAGGCAGCATCCATTGAACAGCTTTTGGAGAGACGCATTAGAATCTGAAGAACTCCTGGATCTCACTAACGAAAATAAGTTTATTAAATCCGTAGACTCGACTGTAAATTCACCTGATAGTAATAGTAACTCTAATGTAATTGCGGACGTTGAGACTTTAGCCGATCTGACGAGCAATTCTCTTTTAAAGACTGAAACCATTAACACCAACTGCGAATCGTCGACTTTGCAGTTGGTGATGAACAACAAAAGTGACTGTGAATTGCCTACTGGTGATAGTGATAGTGGCGGTTCTGCTTGCCAGAACGTAGACGACGAACTGTTTAATCTTAAACGTTCGTTGGGAACTCAGAACTATATTGGCCAGAGGATATTGCAGGTGGCCACAATTTTAAGGAATCTTAGTTTTATCGACGAAAACATACCCGTATTATCGAGAAATGAAACATTTGTACGGTTTGTGATTTTGTGTTCGGGGGCGCGTTGGAGCCATTTACATAACTTGGGACTCGACATGTTGGGTAATGTCGCCTGTGATTTTTTAGTTAAAGACCTACAAACTGACCATTTAAGTGCATCTCTAATAAAGCTTATAACAAAAGGTTTGCAAAGCGAAGATCGCACGTTTTGCATTGCTTCACTTGATACTTTGAACAAACTAAGTCAAACTGAATCGAATGAAGAAGTGCTCGCACGATCGCTCGATAATTGTGTATATCAAAGAGTTTGCTCTTTTCTAACTTTACATGACGTCATGCTTTTAGTGTATACTCTGGAATGCTTATATTCTTTATCTTCATTAGGCGAACGGCCTTGTAATTCTATTGTAAATATTCATGGTGTAGTAGATACTCTGGTGTCATTAGTGACAGTGGAAGGTAAAAGTTATGGACCTAAAGCATGCATTGGCATGAAACTGGTCGAAACAGTGCCGGGTGGTAGTGTTGCTCAAAACATTACGACCTCGACCTCTGCAACTACGACAACCATCACTGCAACGAGCAGCAATAGTACGACAACAACATTAACTGTTGCCAGTACAAATTCCACCAATATAGTTCCTTCGACATCTATTCAAACTTCGCCGGTAAAGACTGTCATCTCAACTACGCCGGTTAGGAGTACGCAAGTTTCATCTCAACGGGTTATCCTTACACCAACTGTAACGTCGGCCACGTGTAAGTATGCAAAAATTTTATAGGTATTTGAATTTATACATAAAACGACAATAGCAATTTAAAAATACATATTTTTCATTGATTTACTTACTATTAGATTAATTGCAAGTTCTGTCTTTTACAAAATTCTTATACAAAAGAAACTTCATCCTTGAAACTTTCTGTTCTCTGTTTGATCTCTTGAAAGAAAGGAACTCGTGTCCCGCATTTTACGAAAGCCCAGCAAGTATCCGTTTTTATAAAGCAACACAATAAATATAGAAAGTTTTTCTTTGGTAAGTAACCATCTTAATTTTTCAAATGTGTTTTCTCTAAACGAATACTTTTTTTTTGTTACAACATTTTAATATGATAGACTTAAAATAAAACATAAACTATTATATGATATGTTTATAATTGGTCATATATGGAAAAAAATTGTATAGCTAATTTTTTAGAACATTTTATTCTCGATAAAACATTTTGCATCTTCTCAGAATCAAATATACGCTTTATATACGTAGGTGGTTCGTATTTAATTTGAATCCTATACAGGGTAAATGGAAATGTAGACAATTGACTCGGAGAGTAAAATACATATTGTCGCTTCAGAGCAGCACTGACCTAACTTCAAAATTGTACTTTACTAGTTTTTGACCACTTGGTTAGGATTTTTGGTCGTTACATTAGTTTTACTCTGAAACGGACAAGATGTACCTTGGTTTCTCGAGGTACATGAAAGTATGTTTTGGAAAAGTCGTTAGGTAGTACAAGATAATATTAAATATGAACTTGCACACAAATTGGTGCAAAGCAAGAGCAAACGAAATACAAAAAATAGCAATTACGCTCGCATTCCTTATGTTCATCATCATTGCCCACTCGTAATAATAGTATTCGTATTAATTTTTATTTCATTAAAATTTGTAACAGTTAATGTTCTTTTGTGTTTTAGTTTTCCATATATGCGCACATCAGATCTAAATTTCCAACAACAAATTCTCGCTTTAATTTGTATATCGAATGCTTTTGCTTTTACTTTACATAGTGTATCAAATTATTTCGAGGTACCTATGTTTTTTTTTACAGTACGTAGATATAAATTAATTAATAATATAATTAATGGCACAATGCAATTACAGCAAGTTCAGCCTCAACTGCCAATCAAATAACACAATTGATATCCCCGCAACAACTAGTTCAACAGCAACATGCGCATCAACAGGCGATCCAAGAAAACGAGCAGTTTGCATTGGCATGGCTTCGTGCAACCTATGAACCTCAAAACAACAGCCGAATCGACCATCAAGAATTGTATAAGCACTACATTAATTCTTGCGCTAAGATCGGAAGGAGAGGCGTCATTGCTCCATTGCACTTTCCAAGATGCGTTAGGTACGTTTTCGTTTTCTTTACTATAACCACTTTTCGCTTTTACACAACCATGACCGTTGCAGGTCAGTATTTGGCGGAACAGTAGGTCCGAATCCAGTGAAGCCCGTCAATTCCTGCGAACCACAGTATTATGAAGGAATAAAGGTGCGAGCTCAACCCCTTGTTATAAGTGTTCAATCTGTGTCTAACCTGTCTACAACTCAATCTCCAGTAAAAGGTGGTGTTCGTCGAAAAGGACAAAATATTACAATTACCCCGGCTCCTACCTCTACTCAAGTTCCTACGATAACTCTCATTGCCGACAGTACCGACACACCCCCTCCTTCTCCCGCCTCACCAATCTTGAAGGCACAACTCAGTGCACCCTCTAAATCTCGGGAATCCACTGTTGTTGTTACCCCTACTAGCAAAGGCGATATGAAAAGTCAGGTAATTGTTTTTAAGTTTAGTTTCCTTAGTTTATCTGCTTGTCGAGATTATTAGTAGCCATTTGTGTAGGTTTTAAAATGTCTTTTTAAAATCTATTAGTACTTTTATTTTTAATCTAATGTATGTGTAGTACGACATAGATATTTTTATTGTGTGTGATGTAAAAGGTAATGGCGCATCCGCATCTAAGTCAAGCGCTGCTCGGAAGCAACAGCAGTTCTTCGACCGCTGGTCCCAGCAAGGAGCCGCAAACTAGCCAGAGTAATACTTCTCTCATCAAAAGTTTACTCGCCACTAAGGTAAACGACTGCATGTCTACTATCAGCATGAAGAGTTCCATGGACTGTCAAACTGTAGTGCAGGTAACATACTAATCACTAACTCACTAATTGTAAATATAGCTTACTCCAGTTATTCTTAGGGTTATCAGGAATGCGTGGCGTTTAGAATATCAAATTCGTAAATATAAAAATAGTTCATTCGATCAATTTAGAAATTCATCTCCTAAAATAAAACATCTCAAATGAATTTCATAAATAAATTATAGAAAACTTGGGAATCGGATCGTGTAGTGCCCATTTCATTGTATGCGTGTACGTACAAAGCAAGATTTGGAATAAGCTGTATTTAAAACGAACCGCACCAATTAGTAGAACTGTTTGCATTATTTGTCATTTTATGTAGGTATTTAATATTATGAGTTTTTGTAGACTGTTTGTTGTGTATATAATAGTATCTTATGTGTTTGTATTTTATCAAAATAACAACGAGTGCATGGTTTTTGTCAAATATTTGTATAGGTTTTTAAATTGTACACAATTTTCCTGACTTTTCTAACAATTATTAATTAAATAACATTTTCCTAAATGCTATTTTTGTTGGTTTTGCCAAATTTTTTTTACGTACACTTTCAATTATTAAAGAAGTCGAATAATAAGAAAACTGATGTTTTGGTTTAGGTCGCTGCTCGTCAACAACAGCAGAGACTTTTGGCGCAACAGACAACATGCCAAACGCCCATTAATAATAAAAATGGTGGCCAAATGAAAAGTGTCGATGGAAACGCAAAAATGTCCAGGATTAATGGTGCACGACAGCTATTTGCCGACGATGTTACTGATTCGTCGGTTTCTTCCACCACGGTCGGTTCAAATTTCGGTACCGGTAAAAGGGAACCGCCCCAACCGCCTCCTCCTCTGGCTCCTTTAAGCAATTCAACTCGGACCGTTATACAGAGAATGGACAATGACGATAGCGATTCTACTGGAAACAATTCCTTAGCATCTAGCAGTGGAATCAATATTGGTATTTCTTCGACGGAAGATGGTGAAAATTCGCTGACCAGTTTCGAAGGTCTTTTGAACGGAGTACCGAACATAGATAATCCTTTAATATCAAATGATGACAGTAATTCCAAAGATTCTCTAAAAAGTATAGGAACCGGGGTTATTTTGAAAAATAAACCTCTTATGTTAGCCGACTTATTAGAAAAAAAGGTAGATAAGGACCCGCCCCTTTTGAATGGTATGATAGCAAAGGAACTTCGTATCGGAGAGAAAGGTTTAGAATTAGTAGAAAATCACATCGAAAAAGCTCTCAGTAAAGACTCTAATGGGAACGATAAGACTGTTACCGACTCATCTAACAATAGTAATTTATCTAAAAATCAAGAGGAAATGGATACCGATACGAAGCAAGGTCTTAAAAGACCTGCAAACGACGATGTTGCCGAAATCGATGCAAAGAAGCCGTACCTTTCTAGTGGCAACGTTAACGGAAACCTGAACGTCGACTCTCCAGCTCCAGATTCTGTGTCCAGCTCGTCGAATGGAGAAGAAGGAAGTGCTACTGTTTCGACTGCTGCTGCAAAATTGTTTGCCGACATTGCCGCTGACATTTTGGAGGACGAAGAGGAGGAATTGCTGCAGGAGGCTCAGGCGCAACAACAACAGCAGCAGCAGCAACAACAAGTAGCCGAGGAGACTGGAGTAATGCAGGTCATACAAAATAACAGTGTGCAACAGGTCTATGTGGATCAAGCTCAGGTTAGTCGATATAATTTATTATTATAATCATGATAGTTTAAAAACGTTATCCAACATCGACATACTAAATATTTGGAAACTAGGAAAAAGGGGAAAACAGCGAAATGCCATAAGATTTGAATCCTATATGTTTGTGTCAATAATAAAATATAATCAATTGTTTACTTTTCTATGATTGCAGCCCCAAGTAATTGTTACTGCGCAGCCACGTCAAATTCTCGTATCTCAACCAGCCATACAAACTAACCAAGTGGTATTACCGGCCGGCACTCAATTGAAGCCCGGTCAAACTGTGATCGTTCAGAATACAGCACAACCGCGGCCGCAGATGGTTTTGCAGCAATCGAACACCGGTCAGTTTCTCCTGTCGCAAGGTATCCAGGGCCAGATGCAGCTAGTGGCCAGTACAACACAGCCGGGCCAATATGTTCTTCAAAGTGGACCGCAAGGGGCGTACGTCGTGGCTCAGTCTCAAACTGCCGTTGTACACGGCCAACCGCAAACCGTGTTGGTCGCTCAAACAGCTCAGCAACAAGGTACTAATACGAAAACCATCATAATACTTCAACAACCGACTGCCAGTGCTGCTACTCACCATCAAAAGGTTATGGTAACTCCCCAAGGCCAACAAGTAGTTGTTACCCAAGTGCAAAGGCCTCTCCTGCAAACCGCTTCTGCAATCAACAACATTGTTCCAACTTCGACTGTCATTAAAACAACTGCAACTACAATTGTAAGTCAAAGCGTAGCTTCCACAACGTCCTCATTAGTGGAAAAGAAGTTGGAGGAGGTCAAACCAGTTATAAAACCTAAAATTATAAGGGATGTATCGACACCTTTTGTTTGTGAATGGGGCGATTGCCAGGTGTAAGTTGAAAACCGACAATTGGTCATTTCGATTGTTAAATTTTATGTTGTTTGTAGTGAGACTCAGTTTAAATCGGCGAATCAAGTTTACCTTCATGTTTGCGAGTCGCATTGTCCTGACACTGTTGACGAATTGACATGCCAGTGGGACAGGTGCGACAACATGAAGAGGAAAAGGTTTTCGCTCATGACTCACATTTTCGACAAGCACTGCAATGTTGAGGTAAAATTCGATATCGATAACAGGAATTAAATAATATACAAATTTAAATTTATTATAGGCCATGAAACAAAGCCAAATAAAACGGAAACATCAGTCTCAAACAGGGAAAGTGGAAAGTCCATCTCCAACGCCGGCTACGCCGCATCCTGGTTACGCCCCAGATGCGGCACTGCACGCAATCAAACGCCACGCTTTAGAATTCGTCAATCCGAAGGAACTGCAGGTAATTTTGAGTTGCGCTCGATTATTCGGTGACAGTTCTACTAATAAAACATATGTTTTACTCGCTTGCTTATTTATCACTTTGACGGTGATATATTACATTTTTTCCTCTTGCAATAGCAACGGACGGCTAAACAAGGCACCGTCGCTATTTCTACATCTCTGCCCAGGTCTGGGCCTGTCTCTACCGAGCAGGTGAGGTGATGGTTGGTTGATTGGTTGTGTTTGGATTTAATTTTTGGTTATTAACGTGATGCATTGCTTTTATTTTCGCTCTCATTTCGTGTACAATCCATGTAATTGAAAACCGAAAGCTTAAGAATTTGTGTTTGATCATTAATCGATTAAGGGCGGATTGAGGACAAAAAATGTCCACCTAATAGATAAAAATTAAGTAATCAACTTAGCCCTGAACTCTAATTGCAAGCCTATTAATTTTCAGACAAAGTCTTCATTCTATATGTCTTCCATCAATTTTGGTCTGATAAATATTTAATGGTTCAATATTTGTTTGCCCGCCCGCCCCCAGCTTTAGGATCTTCAAAACTGACAACTTATCAAGTTTCTAAAAATTCCTCAGTCCATTCGTCTGATAAATCTTTAGTAAATAATTGCACGCTTTAAACTGTTTATTCGTATACTGAATAAATACTACAATTAATAAATAAAACACATTTGTAAAACAATCTTAGAATCACAATAGTAGACTCAAAACCAGCATTATTGATGATTTGTAAATGAATATTCCATTTTTTTTTTTAATAGATGTTTTAACAGTGTTGGAAAAGAAATTGGCATTATAAGCAATGTTTTGTTGATATTTATAATGTGAAAAAATATAAAATATCGGCTCACCGGTTGATTCTATGCCTCAAAAGTTATAAAGCTCGTTTTCTTATCCGTCGGTGTTCATTCTAAAGTTTCATTCGTTCAATTAGTCGAAATTATTGTAAAAATTTCATTTTTTTTTTTACAAATAATCATTTACCATCGGAAATTAAATTTATACCGATAAATAATATGACAAATTTGGATTTCCATAATATTTGCATTAATCCATTTTATAGTTGAATCGTAAAACACATTCTTAAAGCTTTCAAGTCGAATGGAAATTTGTTTGGCTTCTATAATTTTCAATTTCTCCGCTATTTCTTTTCTATTATAACACGGTGTGAATATTTGTGGAAAGAGAATTTTCAGTTGGCATTCGCTTTGTTCAATTAAATTAACGAACTCTTTAATTTCTTGTTTGAAGGACGACAACGAAGGACCCGTCACAAAAAGTATGAGACTAACTGCAGCTTTAATTTTAAGGAATCTCGTCATTTATAGTAACAATTGTAAAAGGTGAATATATTTGTATTTTGTATTCGGCAGATTAATACGAACGTGTTTTGCAGGTACTTACGCCACTACGAGCCTCATCTAGCAAACGTAGCTTTGAGTAACGTAGAATCGTCACGAACTGTAGCACAAATATTATACGATATGAGCGACGGCGTAAATCACAGGTGACCATCACGCAAGCTCCAAAATAATAAACTAAAGTGAAATTGTGGGCAAACAGACCCAGTGTTGTGTGTGCTTATGATCAGTGTAAATTATAAGTGGATTGTACAAATGTTAGTTCGATATGTTGTAGTAAAAGCCTAATTGTTATTTTTATATTATTTAGTAGGTAAAGCTTTTAAAAAAATGCAAAGTTAGTTCAGTTTACTAGTGTTCGTAAAGAAATATGATTTTTTTATATTTCGTGCAATTTTTATTTTTGAAAGTATTTATTGAGTTTCGTGTAGAATTGTATATAAATGAAACAAGACATTTAACTTGTGCTATATTAAGATAATTAGTTACTTGTTAAACAATACTTGTGATATGGAAGCACATGGTTTAACAGTATTATAAACAAGAGGTAAACGTGACTTAGTGGAAAGGTGAATTTCTGAATCTCGTGTCCAACTAGCATGACTATGGTCTTGTATATTGATAGAAACGAAATCTTACTAACTCGGTCTATTTTCATGTGTTTTATAGTATCCTCTACTACTTACCAAAATAAAGCACTGTAAAATGTTTACATTTATGAACAATAAAATGCATTTATTGTATAACTTTGTATTTGATGGTGGTCTAGTTGATTTTTCCAAATAGAGAGCAACTTTGTCAAACCTTTTGTTTCGATTTACGATTTATCGTCCACTTTTTGTATTTATTGTAATTAGATTTTTATTTTATTTTTTTTTAAATATTTTAATAAAACGCATTTTTTACAGATATTTTTAATAAACTCTTCATTGGTACGATGCGATTGTATAATTTGTTGTTTTCTCTTTAACGTTTTTTTACCCACACATCGTTCAGATTTGTTAAATTTAGATTTTAATTCTTCGATGTGTTTATTATCAGGTAATTTAAACGATAGGTAATCTAAAGAGCTTTACGCCCTTGTAGTAAACTGATGGTCGGGAATCGAATCTTCCTGCAACCGTGGATGTTTGTGAATGTCGTATTTTAAATAGGAAAGGCAACGGCTGGGTATACTACACTGGTAAACCTAGGAAACGTGTGCTGGACAAGATCGGCGGCCAGGTGGATAATCCCTGATAAACGCCATATACCTATCTCGTAATTAAAAACGGTTTGATGTGCGAATGGCAAAAGTGAAAGTATTCTAAATAATTTTTGAGAAAAATCTTTTTTTTTTGCTATATAGTACACTTACGTTCTTGCATTTACCACCTATTTTTGGTACTTTCAACGATTTTTCCTTTTAGGTCGTCATATGAAATGGGAAATTTAAATTTAACAGATCTGTGCAATACAACAATTCTTATATTTAAATTATTCCATTGTTTGTGTTATTTTTTAATAGCAAAAATGAACGGCATTAATCTTACGAATTTTATTATAACTTATTTGCAATTATACGGAGATGTGAAACTGTAAATGTGTAAAATTATCAACTTATTGTTAATCGAAATGTAACCTATCCTCAAATATTTTGTAAAAATATAATACACTGTACATTCAAATTGTTTTTCTATTATATATTGAAATTATTTCTTTAAAAAAAAATGACGATTGTTTTTTAATCGTCGTCGGAGACGAATTTTTTAAATACGAAGAAAAGCGTAATGGAAAAAAAGCGTTCGGAGAAAATCAAGTGCACGGTATTATTTTCACGGTTACCGATTAAAAAAAGGAATAATAAACGAGATAAAAATGCTCGTTTTATCTCTTCTCGGAAACATTTGATTCACGCATCGATTAATCATAAAAGATGTCCGAGACTTTTTATTTGTAACGTTGGCACCGTCAGCCGAAACGTCAAAATAAGTACTATTTTTCGTTTGTTACTTGAAAGTTCTTTTTGTTTATCATTTTTACGATTGTTTTTTCGCCAAAATTTTATATCTACATTTTATAAATCGCGTAAACGGCAAAATCGATTTCGAAAACCGACCGGTCAATTTTGAAGTAGTTAAATTTACTCAATCGTACGACCCGAACGAGCCCGACAGTAATCCGTACCTTCGCCAGTGCCAGTGTTTCTTGAAACAACAAGCGAGGTCCCTGTAAGTGACTTTTCTTTAAACTTTAATTTGTTTTATTTTTATATTGTGTCGCAATAACTGTACATCTATTGTATTGTGTGCTTGTTGATTTTTCTGCAGATCGCGCCACGCGAATGTTTCGTTGACGAATGGCTGTGTGCAAGCAAATGTATTGTTCGTACGGGGTCATACTCATTACCTTTTACAACACGTCTTTAGAATATTGTTGCCAGCGTGCTCGTTATTAATTTAATTTGCGAAGTATGTACTTAATCGTAATAGCTTTAATGATCCGCCAATCCCAGCGTGTGCGAGTGTAAATAACGGTTGGGGAATTTCATGTATCATCAGCAAAATTCGAGTGGTTTTTATTCCGTACGTATAATCGCGATTTTAGAAATTTTCGAGCGTTTTTAAAAGAACGTACCCGTGCGATAAAGGAAAACCGAAACGTATCGTTACGCACGCATATACGACCTTCGTGCAATTAATAATAATTCTTTGTCTGGTGTAAGTTTGGTGACCAGGTTCGTGGGAATCGCCCACTGCTCTTCTTATGTTTTTATTTCACGGTCGCATCCTTCGATCCTGGGTGTTCGAGACGAGAACGTCGAGTTTTTCTCGCGATCGGTTTTAATCGAAAAATCCGCGTACTGCGCCCCGATAAACGCAATAAATAATGTACTATTCGTAACGTGCGATGTCGTTTTACACGCGAAAGCAGGTTCGGGTATCGGCCGTCGAATTCTCGGAACTTCTAATTTTCGTTGTATTTCCAGGGATCGTCGTGCTCTTTTACTTTTCATTGTCTCGACACCTGGCTTCTGTGCATGGTAAACATCCTTGGAATGTGGCAGGGACCTTGAAATCCCCAATGCTCCGCCTATGGGGGTCGTTGACCCCGTATCCGATTTATTGCCCTTGTTCCGCCGGTGCACATCCAGGATCCAAGACTTGCACTTCGGGGAGAGAAAAATATGCGCTTCCACACGGATCGCTCGTTCGAAAGATTCCGTACTAATAAATCCGTACAATTTACGTTATCGGCATTCTATTTTATTATTTTTTTAATCTCGATTCTCGTTGATTTTTGATATTGTGCGATACAGACGTCGCGTATAATTCGGCGTTCGCGAAAAGTCGAGGATCGCAACGTCCGCCCATTCGAGTCCTGGTAATTAATCGGTCGAAGGTTGAAACAGCATTTAGAAATTATGGCTAGCGAATACGTACGTATACGTAACGACATGAAACTTCACGTGCACGTACTTCCTCGTCTATAAATAGTCGGTGATTGATAACGTGCGCTTAGTAATGGCATATCGAATCTTGTTCGCCAATTTTTGCCTCTTCCGTTCGGACGTTTGCTGATGACGGTACGTTGGAATAATAAACGAGGGCTAAAAATAAACGATAGGCGAAATTATGGATGTAGAAATTGTTATTGTGACTACCTGACCTAATTCTAGCCCTGTCGCTCGAGCAACAGCTGATACAAAAATCTTAAAAATCGATAACTATTGTAGCGTGTGCAGTGACTCGAACTGTTTCGGGCCACCCTCTGAATGTATGCCTACTGTCTTTCTTTTTTTTTTTATACAAGTATCTGTTAACGTTTGCGAAGCAGGCCTTGTTTAATCGAAAAAGTTCTGCAGAACATCCGTAATGAGAATGATGTTGGAAGGACGGGCGCAGCAGGCTAAAGAATAAAATGCATATAAATGCAGGTAATCGACGATCAACAATATCCATTGTTGACCGTATTGCGTACCGTGTCCTTGTTGCCGTGAATGCAAATTTTCTTCGGTCCCTTTGTCGTTCGGAATTTTTGAATGAAAACCACACGAGGATGATGTTCGAGATCTCCTAATGTGTATTTTTACGGTGGATAATGATCGAACATTTTTTTTTTTTGTTGTTCGAAAACCCAATTTATTTACAATCTGTACAAGTTGCATTTAGTAAATTTTGTGATAGATTTGGACATGTAGAAGCATCCCCAGTAGGATGTTCCTGTAACAATTGTCATCTAGATGTCTAGATGAGTTTTGAGTTATTGGGTATAAAATAGACTATGAACTTGAAACTAAAATAAATTACGTAGGGAATCTAGTGGGCAAGTCATTTGGTATATATTTTTGGAGTCTTCGGTTGCGATTTTGGGGAACTATAAGATCCATAACTAATGTGTTGGGGTGTGCACTAAGACGGTCACTGTATTTAGCACTGAAACGACTGACTTCTTCTTTCACTGATGGCATGTGAAGATCATTACGGATAGCCGTGGATGATCGAACATGTCTTGGATGAGTGTTGTTTTGACCCATTGAATTTCTTTGTTTGTCGATGTTTCTTCCATTTTGTTGCACCTATCGTTCTTTACAAATATATCCATCGTTGTAACGTTCAAGAAATTACATGTTCAATACTCAACATACATTTTTAAGACAAACAACATTTAAGGGAACGTCTGGCTCGTTGTTCGTGATTCGATAAAAAAAATAAGTAAATGTTTTCGAAACAATTGCCCAAGTTATCTCGACACATCCTAAGTTTAATTGACCATGTTGACCTCTGCATATCGCACAATTCCCAAATAACTATCCAATTTGGCCTGTTTGTATTTTTGCAATTTTATCTATGTATTAAATTTATATGTATTCATAAAAACAATTGTTTTCAGTTTGCTGAAGGTGGCCTGCAACCTGTGACTGCACTGACTGGATCGAGAGGGATTTTTTTACTGCATTTGTTAACCCATCACAACGGAGAGCCCCAGGCAAGCGGGGCCACAAGCTCGTGTTTCGGGGAAGGACAGTGTTCCCCCCGCCAAACGACGCTGGGTCCCTCCATCTACTTTGCGCCACCAACAAGATGTTCTTACACCTGAGTTGCGTAACGACCTGGTTTTCCGTAAGGTTCGTGGAATTCTTAACAAACTTACCCCTGACAAATTCCAGAAGCTGAGCGATGATTTATTGCGCACAGAATTAACTTCAGATTGCATACTTAAAGGTGTTATTTTTTTGATCTTTGATAAGGCCCTCGATGAGCCGAAATACTCGTCTATGTATGCACAGCTGTGCAAACGGCTACTAGAGGAAGCTCCAAACTTTGAACCTACTAATCAACCTAGTACATTCCGCTTGCTGTTGCTTAACACGTGTAGAACAGCTTTCGAAAGTAGATCAGAACTATTAAACAAATATGTCTACGATCCTAACTTGGATGAAGACGAGCGCCGTCAGTTGGCCAAACGCAAAATGTTGGGCAACATCAAATTCATCGGCGAATTGGGCAAACTGGAGATCTTATCTGATGGTATTTTACATCGTTGCATTCAGGAATTATTGGGTTCTCGTAAGGGAGACGATCCGTCGGAAGATTTGGAATGTCTCAGTCAGATCATGCGCACGTGCGGCCGCATCTTGGATTCAGACAAGGGCAGAATGTTGATGGATCAATATTTTGAACGTATGTCGTTGTTGGCCGATAATCCAGATTTACCGCCGCGCATTCGATTCATGCTGAAAGATGTCATCGAATTGCGAAGAGACACTTGGATACCTCGCAAGGCCGCGATCGTGGAAGGACCCATGCCGATACATCAAATACGACCTCCCGTAGATGACGATAGACCTGGTTATCGAAGGTGAGAATCGCTATATCATTTTATTTTAAGTGTTCCATAACGTGAACGATTTATAGGGATCGTAATCAAGAGAGAGATCAGGACAGATCGAACATGTCCGAATTATTCCGCCACCCCATGAAGATGAGGAGCGGCGTCGACGATATGCTCATGGGCTACAACATAAGCTCGTCTGCTACTAATCTTATCCTCACCCATCCGTTCAGCCCTAACGGTTTTGGAAACCAAAGAGACGGCGGCTTCAGAACTCACAACAATCAACGTTCTGGGTTCAATTATAATAATCAAAGAGGTCAATACAAACATAATCAAACTAATAGCAACAATCAATTTAATAGTCGTAAGTAAATGTTCCTTTTGAAAATTTCCGAAAACAAAATGCCCATTTCAGAATCGAACAAAGAACTAGCACCGCGTTTCAAGAAAAATCTAATAGTGGCTCACGAACAAGACCTCGGAGAAGTACAGCTTCGACCCTCTGTTAATTCCATGTTATTCAACAAGACCTCTTTAAAGAGTAGCAATCTTATGAATAATAGGCCCTCAGAGCCGCAGTTGCCGCCCCCGTCGACTATTAAACAGCCGCCCACGCCTTTATTAAAAGAACCTTTGCCTATCAAGCAGGCGTCGTCCGAGAAACCCAAGCAGGGAAAGAAAGACAAGGTAATTCGATGCACGATATCATTTATAAACTGAATTCGAATTCGTTTTCTTGAAATAGGGCCCGAATCGGGAAGAAGTTATGAAGAAGTTCACCGGCCTCCTGGACGAATTTTTCAAGGGGGACATAGATATCGTTCAAATGTTGGACTCCTACAAGGAGCACAAAATTCCTGATAAATTTGTGAAAGATGTAGTTATCTCTGCTTTAACAATTCCGTTGGATAAAACAGGTGCGTGATAAATTAAAAAAATTTTATTCAACACGAATAATTTATCCTGAAATATACAGTATGATCCGTAAAGTACGCATTGTATGGAAAACTTTTTTATTATGGATTTTTCGAGAAAAAATTATTCTTTATAAATGCTGGTGCTTCTCCCAAAACTAAAAATGCACTGATAAAAATTTAAAATATCGCATACAAGGAAGATAAAAAATATGCTTTTGGCTCAAGAGTAAAATACCTTTATTTTTGAAAATATCGAAAGTCTAATCTTATTTGCGGTGCGTCTATGTTGGGGTCATTTTTTTTGATAAATAAATGACTTGTCAAATCAGTGTTGATCATAGTAATTCATGGAATGTCATTTTTTTTACCTTATCTATACCCAACAATGTGAAAATATTTTAAATTATTTAACATTATTATTCTCGTAAATCTTTAAAATACATAGAAATCAAATTTCACCAACTTTTTGATGCAAAGTAGTTTTTATAAAACTTGTAAAACATTTAAAATCGCCCAAAAGATTCCAAACACAATTAAAATTTAGCAAATTAAATATGAACACGTTCAGGTAAAGCCGATTTAACTATTAAACATTTTTTTAAATAAATAACGCATATTTATTTGAAGTTCTTTATTACAAACTAAATTTGACATCCACTTTTTTAAAGTAGCTATTGAAAACAAATGAATGTTTGACATGTCTACATTAAATTATATAATATAATAATGCTCCGTCATTTTAATTGTTGATAAGTGTTATTTTCGATTATTCTATACTTTGTTCACCAAACCCGTGCAATGGACATAAGGCAAATGCAAGGGAAGAATGTGTGATTAATGTGTCACATTTACGATAATACAGCATCATGTTACATAGGGTTGGATCTCCTCGAAATTCTGAAACTGCCATGTAAAAATATAAATGTTTAAACTTTACACGTGCAATAATGCTTGTTTATGTCTACTGCATAGGAAAAATGAATAAGGTATAGTTACTTTTAAGTAATAATAATAAAATAATATCTAAAAATGCTTACAATCGAGGAAAAAATCGAAATGATTTTATTTTGCGATGAAAATACTTCGCATACTGTTGAACCAAAATTATATTTTTTGATCCTCCCTCATATATTATGAGATATTTTTAGTTTTGGGGGGAAGCGATAAATTTTTTTCGAAAAATCCACAACGAAAAGTTTCCCGTACTACAATGCGGCACTTTATGGGATGCATATTGAAGATTGCGAGTACGGTTAATTTATGAATTTCGATTTCACATTGTTTCGAATGTACGTTTGTATGAACATTTTTACTCGAAAAGGGGTCTCTTCTGCGTATCGTCAAAGTTTGTTCTGCCCGTTATGAGTCCCCCCATACAATAATTTCTGTTATTCACAATAACAGTCATACTGACCAGAGGTAGTTTAAATGTTGATGTTAAGAAGTTGATGATTTTTAAGCCTGCCTGTGATAAGCGGTAGGTATTGGTGTCGACATTTTTATTGCTTATTTTATTCTTCGGCATCGATTTTCAAAATTAACTCCGAAATTTGAACAGTAACTCGATTTTGGAAGAAAAAATTAAATGTTATGAAAATAGTGGAATTCCTCGTTAAATTTTATGATGCAGATGCACAAATTCAATCTGTCTTTTTAGTACAATTTTCTGTCTTCAGTCGCCAGTGTTTCATATATTAATAACAATTTTTATGAATGCAAAAAAGGTTAGCTTATGAAACTGATTGCTAGTCACATTATTTTGTTACACATATTTATTTAAATGTTGGTCTTAATAAACAAATGGTTTTTTTTTGCAACTATGATCACTGTCAACTTAGGGAAACAATTGGATTTTATGACCGTTTACAAAGAATATTTTTTGATAATATAGAGTTCTATAACTTAACTTAAGAAACTTTGAATTAAAAATTACAACTAAATTCATTTATTTTCATTTTTACATAGCCTACTAAATTCATATTAAATATTAACATACATAAGAAACATGTATTAAGTTTCATGTAAATAAAGTTATGTACAAATAAAGTTCAGTATTGAAATTTATGTTAAATTTATGTATTTTAATGTTCTATTATGGAAAAATAGCCAACAATACACGTTAGTTTTTGCATAAACTAAGCAGTAAACAATGTGTTTGAGAAATAAAAACAAATTTCATCATTTTTAATGTGACTTCCATTCATCATGTAATTTTTTTTTCAATTGTTTTGTTATTTGTTGTTGGAATAATTCCATCAATTTATATGTGCTGTTTTTGCATGTTGTTGTTTTCTTTGAAACTGTTACTTTTTATTATTTAAATTAACTATACCTAAAACATTTTTTTATTTATATTTAAATTTTTTCCTAGTCAGGGACGTAGGTGAAACTTAACTTACCGAACAAATAACTGTACATACTGAGATACTTGATTTAATTGTCAAATTTTCCCCTTTACATGAATGAAAAATATTGTGAAAATCATATTAAAATAATGCATTATCGAACCTTTTCTGTTAAAAAAACATAACATTTTTGCATACTTTGTAATAAATTGTAGTTTAAATTATTTGATATCCCACAAACTAGAAATTGTCGATTTTCTCTGTTCGCCGTACTTTATTGTACTGAAAAATGTTATCAATCGCCTTTTTATAAGTAGATAAATCATTATCTATGTTATAATTTAAATTATTTTTAGATTTTAAGGTTTTTGTTTAGTTGGTTTCCTTTAACTTTAAACAATAGCAATTTGCTTAACTATAAATTAGTAATTTATTTGTAATTTTGCTAACATATTGCTCTTTGTCAACTAATCTCAAATCTATTGTTTTATATTTTTAGATTTGTTATCATGCTATTTATCAATTAATATTTAAATTATACTAAAGTTCGTTTTGTTTTAAACGAGCTACATTTAAAATGAAACAAACAGTATCCTAATTTATTACTATTTATAGCATATCAACACGCTCACATTTTTGCTTACTCATATTAATACAATTTTGTAATTACTTATTTGTAATATTCTCATCATTTAAGCGATATAATTTTAAAACAAACACCAACAAATGACCGATTCCTATAAATTTTACCAATCATCCAGTTCTACAGACTTCACCGAAATACATTTAACACTTTTTTGTTGCATATCTGTGGAATTCTACGAAAATACGAAAAAAACGCGAAATTGTCGTTGGCCGTTATTAAAATTGTATCGAAATTTTTTGTAGGAAACTCGCGACATTCCTTTCTTGTAATATTTGTTCCGTTTTTGCGTTGTGCTAATATTGTTCTTACCGTTTGTAGACCTCGAACGAGAGAAGGCGATCCAATTCTTGGCTCGCATGCGAAAAGAAAATTTAGTGGGTGCAAGTGTAGTTCAAGATTCATTGAAGACGCTCTGCAATTCGCTGGAGGAGCGCGAGAACGAAATCACCAAAATCACAACTGCCGCCGCCACTTTGCTGGCCGTCGCGGTGGCCGAACGCTTGACTTCGCTTGCGGACGTGGCTACGCTCACCGACAACGGCACCTATTATCCGTTGTTCTTGCTACTGTTACAACAACTACACAAGACTCTAGGGAAAAACGAACTAATGGAATTATTTAATACTAGTAAAATTAATTTATTGTCTCAGTTGCCCGAGAGCGACAAAACTAAAATTAAATTAGCGGAGATTTTGGAGGAACGTGATCTTACATTCTTATATCCTCCACTGCGTATTCAGGCGGAGCTGAGCAAACAATTGCAGGCCGACCCTAATCCGCAACAATTTTACAAATGGATCAAAGAGAATCTCGATGCTGCCAATTATACAGATCCAGGATTCATAAACGCACTTATGACTGTTCTGCTCAAATACATTACGCAGGTTTGCATCGTAAATCAAATTACCCGTCCTGTCCGGTCCGGATGTTAAATCTGAGGTTGTTTCAGGAAGCCACTGCTACAACTGTAGGCGATGATAAGGCCATCGGGGAAAAGGAACACGGCATGCTGGAACGTTACAGGCCAATCCTGCATGCGTTTCTGCACGAACAGCCCTCTTTACAATTGGTGGCCGTCTATTCGTTACAAGTTCATTTCTTTGAATTAAATTTTCCTCGGGGTCAATTGCTACGTTGGTTCATGGCTCTCTATGACCTTGAAATTGTTGAAGAAGAAGCCTTTCTCACTTGGAAGGAAGATGTCACCGATGCATATCCTGGAAAGGGTCAAGCATTATTCCAGGTAACTTGTTGATTTAGTTTTAAGAGCTTAAAATTTTGTTTCTAATTTATAAAACGCTTTGACGAGATAGTTGGCAAATAGATATCGCAAGATCAGATTTGATAATCAGTTTGTCGGAAATAATGAACAAATATTGGCTATCTTTGTTGTTATTTTTTATAGGTGAATCAGTGGTTAACATGGCTGCAAGAAGCTGAATCTGAAGAAGAAGAGGGCGAGGACTAAACCAAACTTGCGTAACATCGTGATAATATATTCACTTAGGAAATTTATTAGGTTATAAATGGAGGATAAGGGCGTCCTCACTTATTTTGTTTTTGATGTCGACAGCAATTAATTTAAAGTATTTTTTAAATAGTAACTTGTCCTTTAGCTTTATTTGTTACTCTTTCAAAAGGCACTCGGAGAATTGATTTCTAAGTGTCCATTATCATCTTAGTGGAATTGTACATTATATTATAGTTGTTCGTGTGTGACTGGTTTTATATAATTTTAATGAACAGTAGACGTGATGTTAG
Organism: Rhagophthalmus giganteus; assembly: GCA_036326145.1. Classification (NCBI taxonomy): domain Eukaryota; kingdom Metazoa; phylum Arthropoda; class Insecta; order Coleoptera; family Rhagophthalmidae; genus Rhagophthalmus; species Rhagophthalmus giganteus. Next base: position 19,401,482 of record JARFJA010000036.1, on the reverse strand, counting down.
ATCTGTAAGATGTGTCTGCAAGTATCGTTTTCAAAATTCTCAACATTTACCAAATATGTTAAACAACACTGTCTTTACTATAACTGTATTATCGAATAAATTTATATACAATTACTTTTGGATTATACTTTTATATTGCATGTTCCAAACATGCATGTGTAGATTTATTATCAAAGAGAAAGTTTATTTTTGATTCCTAAATTTGCTGTAAACATGTAGCTTAGTATTAACTGTCTCGCTAATTAAAACTTAGTTAAATTAAATTGTACTGTGAATTTTGTGTTTATTAAACAATTCGGTGGTATTTTGCTATCGATTAGTAGTTTTATTTATTACCTTATTTTTTGTAATACTTATACATTCTGTTGATGGGAAAATAATAAACGTGACATTAAAATTGTGTTTCGTCAATATCCAACAAACCATATGACAATAATACATCTTTTTGTTATCTGTGATGATTTTTATTTCGCATAAGAATATATAAGAATTTAAAGTTTTTGTAAAATAGATTTTAGATATTGTAAAATGAAAAAGTTTAAAGATTTAATTTGTCAATTATTTAAACTTTTTCAGGTTGATTCGTATATGTTTATAAAATTGTTTATTACTACAATTTAGGTATGTAAGATTTTTAAAAGTTAATTATATGGATGCTGTCGAAAAAACATTTGAAAATACTCGTAAAGGTTGATTTTTGGTACCTATAGGTAGACTCTGAGAAACTTAGAAACTAATGAGGATGAAAACTACTAATTATGTGAAAAACTAGTGAAGTAAATTTACTAAAAATTTTAAACATTGCATTTAAAAGTATTTTTAAACAAAATTGCCGACCCATCCTGTGAATATCGTTTAAATACACTAGTTCAAACTTTAGTAATTTTTACTTTCACAAGTTTACATCCAGTAGTTATTTTGGAAAGTGCAGCCGCTCTTATTTTTATTTTTCTAAATGAAAATAATAAATTTAGCAAACAAGTTCTAGTATTTCCATTCTAACAACTTTAATTAAGTGAATCGTTAATTTTTTTTAGTTACCCAAGTTACCAGTAAATCTAACCTCTACTTTTATTCAACATGTTTAAAAAGTAAGTTCTTCGGTGCAAATTCATTTAAATTTTAATCGATCTTGCAGGTTCGACGAAAAGGAAAGCGTATCGGGCATCTTACAGCTTAAATCTTCTGTTCAAAAAGGTATTCGTTCGAAGCTCGTCGAAAGTTATCCCAACTTGGAGAGCCATTTAGATTCTATATTACCTAAAAAAGATTCCATGCGAATCGTGAAATGGTACTGATGATTTTTTTTTTCGTTTTCGTTCAAATTAACTTGGTGTATCGTTTTAGCCACGATCACATTGAAATTATCGTTAACGGTGCTGGTGAGCTTTTGTTTTTTAGACATAGGGAAGGTCCTTGGATGCCCACGTTAAGGTTATTACATAAATGTAAACGATTTTATTTTTGTGCAACGAGTGTTTTATAGTGTCTATTTTAGATCCGTTTTTTTTACCAATGGAACAAGTGGATAAGGGCGCAATTCGATTTGTTCTTAGTGGCGCAAATATCATGTGTCCCGGACTTACATCTCCCGGTGCCGAGATGACGGACGCAATTAAAGGAACAGTAGTCGTAGGTGGCTGCGAGCTTTATGAAAATTTCTCTCGAAATCATTCTTGTTGTGTTGTAGGCAATTATGGCTGAAGGAAAAGAGCATGCACTTGCTATTGGTATAACAGCCTTATCGACTCAAGAAATGTAAGTTACTTTTCAAATGTTGCCCATTTAAAATGAGTTAACTTGATAAATTCGTAAATTTTGATAAAGACTTGCAAAACATTTTTAAATTATGTATATTATTTTGCAGTAATTTGTTTAATTTCAGAGCAAAAGTTAACAAAGGGATAGGTATAGAAAATGTGCATTACTTGAATGACGGATTATGGCAAATGAAACCTGTGAAGTAACTTTTTCTACCGTTATATACTGCTGAATAAATGCTTGACAAACTTTTTTTATCGGTTGTTACTTGATACCTTCTGTGCGCGGATATGATAATGGATGTTTAATATTTATTGAAATATCGGTATATAAATAAATTAATCGACAGCATCCTTATGTTGTTGTTAATGTTAAGTAAATTTATACATGACCTGCTTTAGAATTGCTTTTAAAAAAGTTATTTTGCATAATAGAAACTTTTTCAGTGTGATACTGGAAGAAACATTTTGGAATAAATCGTTAAATATCAGTAATTGCGAAAGAATTATTAAAATTCGTAGTTAAATACTGATAAATTGGTAAAACAATTATGTAGATGTTTTTTGTAATTTATAAGCAAGATTTTAATGGGTATAATGTGAGTGGAGCCGATTCTGTAAGGAATAATCAAACAATTGCAGTTGCAGAAGTATTTTAGAGTGAAATACAATCTGTGATGGGCGGTGTTTGTGGATTTACATGTCGGGTACCATTTAAATTTCGTGATAATACAATTTTAAATTGTTTAAAAACCATTTTACGACAAGAAAACAATTATTTTTCGTGTGCGTATAGTGGGTTGCAGAATATTTAGGAGGAGAAAAATTATTTTATGTTTGTATTATGGGTTGCATAACATTCAGGGGAGAAAAATTATTTTGTTTGTATAGTGGGTTGCACAATATGCTGCGTGAAATATGGAACGTTGAAGCTTCAACTTTTTTATTACAATACAAGATTTGTTCTTTTGGCGGTTCTGAAGCACATCAAAATGGTATTAGGGATAAGGCTAAAAATAAATGCAGCAACTAGTGAAAGCATTATGACGCAACTATGAAAAAAAAACAAACAAAATTGAACAGAAAGCTTTAATTTTTAGCAGAAACAAACGTTATTTACAATAGGTAATGTCCTTTATAAACAATATAGCAAATTGTGAGCTTACAAATAACAGTGGGATTTGAATAAAAAATGACTGTTTTGCACATTTAATACAGGGTATGGCCATCTCTACTGTTAATCTAATTAAATTGTTTATTTCATTTGTTGCCACAGATGATCTTGCAAGCAATTTGAGAGCTCTTCTCTTGTTTTGTGTTAAATGGGATCGAGTCGGGGGATTGCGCCGGCCACAGCAGTTCTACGACATTGTGCTCATTTAAAAACGCGTGATCAAGCATTGTCGTACGTAAGTAAAAATTGTCTCGCAACAGGAAAAACCAGCTTAGTTTTATGGCCAATCAATTTCCTGAACAAATGCCAAACGATTTTCGTTTCTGGGTCTCCTTTCGCCCGGAGTTGTTTAAAATCGGATTTTAAACCGAATTTGGATTTATCGATGAAGAACACTTGTTCTTGCCAGTTGACTTGCAGATGACTACGACTTGACGGACATTTTGGAGCTTAATTTTCAGTCGGTTGGTCGTAAGATGTCAATTACGAAGAGCTTGGATTCGCAGAAATTTGTTTTTTTTTTTTTTTGATGGGACAAGGATGTCGTTCTTTTACGTTACATTGATAACGCTCCCACAAGCGCCTAATGGCACTTTTAGTAGAATTTACAGTCGTCTTCATATCTCTAATAGACATATATCTCCCACAGTTCGTAACTGAATATCACGACTAAGATGCGTTCTTTCCGAAACACGATAAAATTCAAGTTGTTTTTTAATTCAACACACAAATAAACCAAAGAATAGAAAATGTATAAAATAATAAACTGATTCGGAAATTGTCATAATAAAGTTCTGTACGTCACGTTCACATTTTGATGTGCACATTTATCTTCTGTTGATAAAAATGGTTACTTTTGAGGTCAAATTAATAGGTATTAAAAATTGATATTTTTTTGGGAATGTTATAACTGCAACGATGGAATGTAACTCCTTACCTTCAAATGCCCCACCTAATATGAATCAATAATTTATTCAAACAACAAAACGAAACGAATAAAGTAATTGTGCATTACGTACATAGTCCGATACAATGATCTTTGCTTATTTTAAAATTTCAGAAAAATTGAGTTTGTCTTACAATAAACTGCGACGATATGACGACTCGACGGCGACGCCGACGCGACGTTCTTGCAAGTGTCGGTCTCTGGTGGATACGGTTGGAACTAATCGGTGGCATATAAGGTTACAAAAGCAGACAACACGTGGTCATGTTATAGATTTTTCAATTTTTGTGTCTCCCAAGTGAGATTAAAATTATCCGGTTTTAGACGTTTACACGTAAGTATATGATATTCTTCGTTTTACTATTAGGAATAAGGGTTTTTATTAAATTATTACTAGAGAAACGTCATTAGATTTCATTATAGTAGTTTTTTATTAACGTTTTTTTTTGTAATTAACTCACTTTAAACTTGTACTACATAACATATTTACTTTTTGTTTAAAAACTTAAAAACGATTCTAATTGATTTTTGTATCGATCAACTTTTTTACACTTCACACTTCATCGTCATTATCCTTATATTTTTGACGATCTTCTAGTCAAATTTTTCGATTGTTGACAATATTTTTCTAAAGATTGGATAGATTTTAAAGATATCGAAAAATCGTGTAAAAACAACTAGGTGAAGATTCAAAATCGGTTCTGTTTTTGCGGATTCCGCAGTAAAAACCCAATTTGATTCGACTATAGCCGTCAGAATTTTTTGCGTCCGGCTTTGTTATATCATAAAAACCATCCGAGGTTACTTTTAATATCATCACCTTTGTTCGATTCCGTTGTGTTCTACGAAAACAAATTAAATTCATTTAATATGATAATTATGCGCCATCGCGTAGAAGAACGATCTAAATTAAAATTCTTCAGAAGAATTAAAGGACTTATACTATATTAGAACTGAAGATATTTGCTGTAAACATGAAACCGATAAATATTTGTATTAGGCGTGGGGAAACCTTCAAACAGGAACAGCTAATCTACGAAGACAGATTTTGAGAGATTTCTCATCGCATTTGGTTCTTTCTCCGACTTCCATCTCTTCCTGGAGCTCAAAGTCTTTCTCGTTGATCGGCGTTTTCCATCTGATCAAGAGGCGATTGCAGATGTAGAGGGGATATTTTGTAGATCTTACGAAAAACCACTTCATCAACTGAAATCGTGGAGATTATAAGGAAAATTAGAAATCGCCGTTAGCTCGAGAATTTTCCAAACTATCTTACGCATATACAACTGTACGACCACGAGACGTGAAGTGATAAAATGCATTTTTAACTCTCGCTCAAGAGGGAATTCTAATTTTAGTTCGAGTTGAGCATATCTAAATCCCGAGTTATGTTCGATTAATTTCGAAACCCGGACGTAGTGTAGGTACTTAATAATTTCTTCTATAGGATATCGCGGTTGTTGACTTTCGTGCCGGTCGCCGACGATAAAGCATTTTCGTATTTACAGTATTATTGTGTTGCACATGTATATCGATAAATTCATAATTCGGGCAAATTGGGTAAATTGTTTGTGTGCATGAATCAACGCTCGTAATCGCGTTATCGGTATCGAAATATGTACAAACTTCGATGATGATTTCATTTACATAATAAGTAAGTCAATCTTTTTATGTAGTATTCGAAAATAGTTGTTTTCTGTTTAGGTGAGTCACAATGAAGTCGAATTACTGGGGATAAAGTAAGCAATAACGAAAACAGCACGGTTAGTCGGCACCAACGTACCCAACGACTCGTAGCTAATAAGCGATCGGCCAAACTAATTACGCACCCATTAAAAAAAAAATGCTGTTGTCCGCAATTTTTCTTGCTCTCGTCGAGGTGTGTTTGTCGCAAGTGGTAATTTCCAAGTTCGACGACGATATTTTCCTCGATCAATTACGGACCGACGACGATGCAAATCCCGACGAGTACTTGACAGCGGTAAGTGTCGTCAAAATCTACACGATTTTCCTAATGATTAGTTACGCTCGACAGCCTCAGATAATTCGAAGGCACGGATACGCGTCCGAATCGCACATCGTGAAAACCGAGGACGGCTACTTATTGGCGATGCACCGCATTGCCGCCGACAAAAATGGTAAACCGGGAAAACAGCCCGTACTTCTCCAACACGGATTGTTGAGCAGCAGCGCGGACTGGCTCATTACCGGCAATAAATCTCTAGGTGAATGTTACGTTTCAAACTAGTACCTATTTGTAATTCCTTATAATTGCTCTAGCGTTTATGTTGTCGGACTTGGGATACGATGTGTGGCTGGGAAATGGAAGAGGAAATACTTATTCCAGAGCGCACGTTTTGTATCCGCCGAATTCGGCCCAATTTTGGAATTTCAGGTGAACGAAATTTCTCGTCGTTTATTAAGCGATTAAGGCCCGGTTGTACAAACATTAAGTAACAATTTTGCTTAAATAGATGTTGTCTAAAGCTTTTTATAAGAAATTATTCAAGAAATGCGACTTGAATTTTCTTAGTATAAAGTATTATTCGGGGCTAATGCCAGTAAAAAGGGCGATTGGAATGCGGCTTGAACCGGTCTTTATTCAAGAATATGTTATAAAGATATATACAAGAATATATGAATAAAGTTTTACGTGAGGATGGTATACAAGGCTTATTCAAGTACAAAGTTCTTAGGTAATGAACTTGAGTAACACTTGATATAAGACTTATTTCAGAAGTTTGCGTAATCCTAAAATATTTTACATGAATAACATTGTAATCAAGTTCATTAGTTCAAGCTTTATACAAGAAGACATATTACAAACGAAAAAATGAAATAAAACTTTTATTAAAAAAAAATTACAAATAACCATAAAATATTTCATTAATACAAAACACCAATTAAGAAAATATTTTAATAATAAAATAAATATAAAATTAACCATTAATAAAAAAATAATCACTAAATTTTAATCAAACCTTTCAAATTTATAAAAACTATATAAATTTAACTTTTAACTTTATTATTAAATAGATCAAATAACGAAATAAAAAAATTTATTAGTCATTAATTACCTATATTAATATTAACATATAATAATTTAATCTATTTAATAATATCACCCCCTTTTTTATATTAAAAATTATATTAATTAATAAAATTATATATGTATATAATATCAATAAATGTTTAATGAGATAATAGATAAAAATAAATTAATATTTTATTGCATAAATTGCAATACGTACGTTTTTTGAGCATCACAATATCTCAAATTATTGCTACATGACAATAATTTATTATGTATAAATTTTTCTAGTAAAAAGCTTAATTTCGCACTTTTTGATTCTGGGTCAAAAATTCTTAACTAATTAAATTTTGAATTAAAATCAAATTCTTAAGTTACAAAAATAAAAATTACAATTAAAATACATATTACAAACAGAAAAAAATAATTTTTACAAATCAATTTGTCCCAGGTTTTTTGTTTGAATTCACAACATTTCCCTTACTTACCCTATTACAATTTTTATTTTATTTTTATTTTTTTTGATTATTTACATTAATTCCGTCAGCCAAAATTTAATTAATTCTTTAATTCTTCGACAAATGGAATCAAATACAAGCGCAGATCCGATGGCTTAGATTTTCCATAATATATTCCGATCACTAGTGGTTTTTGTTTCGGTAATACGGCAATATTGGCCAGGATGGGCTAAAACTCGTTTTTGGCACTTTTAAATATTGGCAGTTCATCTATGTTTATATTTAATGATAGACTATTATATTATAGGCTTATATTATAGGATTTATTTATAGGCTTACAAGGGAACATCGCCAAGTGTCCGACGCCGATCAAGCTGATTTTTGGCTCAGAGGTAGACCTATATGAGACTAGTAAAACCCCCAAATATTAGCTGCCCTAACCCGGAGAGTGAAAAATTACGGCCATTTTTTGTTTCCCACTCGCCGATTGTCCTCCTCATAGCCAGTTTTGAACACTATAGAAATATGTCTGTTTGGCGCAGTCGGTAGTGAGCTCGACTGCCAGTAGGGCGGTCGGGGGCGAGGAGTCGGTAACTATAGTAAATTTTATACACAGTAATACTAATTCAAAGTAATTCAAGTAATTCAAAAGTAATTCAAGTAATTCATAAGTAATACAAAGTCATTCAACGTAATTCAAGTAATTCATAAGTAATTCAAGTAATTCATAAGTAATACAAAGTCATTCAACGTAATTCAAGTAATTCATAAGTAATTCAAGGTAATTCAAAGTAATACAAAGTAATTCTATATTACATTCTAGAAATAAATACACACTAATACATAAGTTACCGACTCTTCGGTCGGGGGTTCGATGCCCGGAGGGGGGTATTTGCTTTTTTAGAGGTAGTTGATTTTTTTTAGTAAATGTAGTCCTCAAATTTCGAATTTTTTTTTCGTTTGTCGGCTTTTGCGGTCGAATTTTTTTTTCGAAGGTTTTGTTGCGCTTTTGCCATGGATTCTGTTAACAGCAGCAATGTCGTACGCTTGCTTTCGCTTGTGTTCCCTCTTTCCAGCGCAACCGAGACTGTTTCCGCCGAGGAATTTGAAATTTTCGAGGACTACATTTACTAAAAAAAATCAACTACCCCCTCCGGGCATCGAACCTCCGACCTCCCGACTGGCAGTCTACCTCACTACCGACTGTGCCAAACAGACATATTTCTATAGTGTTCAAAACTGGCTATGAGGTGGCAATCGGCGAGTGGGAAACAAAAAATGGCCGTAATTTCTCCGAGTTAGGGCAGCTAATATTTGGGAGTTTTACTAGTCTCATATAGGTCTACCTCTGGGCCAAAAATCAGCTCGATCGGCGTCGGACACTTGGCGATGTTCCCTTGTTAGATATTTTTGAGAATAAGTTTTCCAAACAAAACCGCAAAGCATTTTGCCAATATTCGTCATCACCCAATGGTATAATTTCGACCGTTTGAGGAGTTTCCATTAACGTGCGTGGATCTTGTGGCAACGCGTCTTTATCAAAACAATTATTAATAATTTTGAGCAACTCTTTTATTGCTGAGTGGTTAATGTTGAATATTATCGCCCAATATTTTATATTCATGTGAAGATTTTGGCTCCTTTCATCTTCAGCCGCTGAACTGCTATCATCATCATATATGATGCGATTAATACTATTATCACTACTCTCATCATCTGCGTAAAATTCATAGGCATTTTGTCTGTAATCTTCAGGTGACTCATCGCTGACAACCCCTATAATACGTCAATAAATCATAGGTGCGAATTAAAGTATATATATATAATATAGTTATATAAGTATATATAAGTAAATATATATATTTATATATATATATATATATATATATATATATCAATATTATTACATTAGCAGTCGGTATAGAACCTAAATTACTAATTTTATCATTGGATACTGAAGTTTCATTATTAGTTAGGCATTTATTATTGGACGATTGAGGTAATTGCTGGCAATAACCTCTTAGATGACAAATTTGAAGTAGCAAAAGACGATGATTCTATAATCAAACTTGAAAACTGTTTATTTACCTTTCGGTAATAGTGGCCTGACCTTTTAATTTTTTTTCCATAATTTAAATGCGTCCATTTTTATCTGTAAATACTTTTTATACAATGTAAATTCGGAGGCAAGAAAAAGCGCTATACATACCTATATTTGATAACTATAATTCGCGCACGCGTATATAGTGTGTAAGTGCAACTTGCATAAAATATTATTTAAGTTATTTATTCTTGGAATTTTGTATAACACTTACAATTTTTCTTTATACGAGATTCGGCAACGCAAAATTAATAAAATTTGTATAACGCTTCCAAATACGATCTTGAAAAAACTTTAAGCGAGAAATTATTTAAGTTTTAGTTTATAAAAAGAACTTTTGAATAAGACTTAAGTGTTTTCCTCGAATAGAGGTTTAATTAGGTATTCGTACTTGAATAATGAATTTCTTGAATAGTTCTTAATTTTTCTTCCTTGTATACAAGTTTATACGTAAGTATTTTACCTACAAGAGTTTTTCAAACATATCCAAGTGTTTTACAAGGTTCTTTTAAGTTGAGTTTGAATAATTATATTAGTCAAGTCTTTAACAAGGTCTAACTGCTTGTTATAACTGCTATGGAAACCGTTGTCGCAACAAACATTTCCATAGCAATTATTCCAGGAATAGCTTATTCTGCAGTATAAACATGTCTGTAAAACCGGGCCTAAAAAACAAACAAACAAACGCGGTTTTAGTTTTCACGAAATGGGGTGTACGACTTGCCCGCGATGCTGACGCACGTCTCGAACGTTACGGGAAGAGGCGGCGATATAATTTACGTGGGCCACTCCATGGGCACGACGATGTTCTTTGTGCTATCGACGATGCTACCGGAATTCACCGGTAAATATGTGAAGATGATGGTGGCTTTGGCGCCCGTCGCCTACACGACCCACGTTAAGTCGCCGATACGTTATTTCGCGCCCTGGGTTAAAGAAATATCGGTAGGTGAACGCCCTCGTATCGCGATTAATTAATTAAATTTTTTTTTAATCGGTCCCGGATTTTCAGTGGTAACGAAGTACCTCGGGATCAAGGAATTCCTGCCGAACGGTAAAATTATGAAGTTCTTGAGTTACAATTGCGAGCTGTTTAAAATCGACAAGGCAATCTGCGAGCAAGTGATTTTTGTTATCTGCGGATTCGATAAGGACCAGTTCGACGAGGTTAGTACGGGTTCCTCCCGTTTCCCGTTTCGAAATTAACGAATCAATAGGTGCGCGGGTGTGCGAAATCTTTTTCGGTCATCAATCACCACGTACTGCCGCACTTCCGATTTCTTATACGAAGTATAACGAAGGGAATTAATTTAGACGCCAAGAAATATTAAGTCCCATATGTAGGCGTTGTGTTACAAGTAGGCGAAGTATCGGCTCCCGCTTATTTTATTAAAAAAAAATTAATTAAGGTGCCCTTTAAAAGCCCGTATATGTAATGCCTACAATTATTAAAATTTCCAGTTTGTTTCGATGAACCAACTCAAAGTCCCCGATGAGTTAGTTACCCGACTAAAACGCGATCCAATTAAGTAAGGATCGTTATTTAAATAAATTCAAAGTTCAATTTTTAATGGTGTTGTTATAAAAGGAACACCTACGTATCTAATTAAGTTAACGAGATGCTTTTAAAATTAATGTAACTATCCTATAAATAGGTAGGTAATTTATACAGCTTTTTCGTTACTGTTACATTTTCGTATAATTTTTTTTTAAACGGCGTTCGGCATAGGCCGCACAACTATACGCGATTCACCGAACCCATGCCGTAGACATAAACAAATGCGTGCCGAGAAAGCGCCACCTTTATGATAAACACATGTTATACAGGGTTGAATCTCCTCAATATTCTGAAACTACGTTGTAAAAATAGAATAAGGTTAATACGGGGTAATCGTAAACTCTTTACTGGGTTTGGGGCGCAAAGAACGTATTAATAGATATAAAAGTCTACTATTTTACATTGTATTTTAAAATTTTTGTAATTTTTGACTTGGGGGGTGCAAGTTAGAGACTTGCCACGGGCAGGTTGAAACCATGGACTATAACCAGTTCGTCTTTTCTTCGAAATTCCGAGAAAAGTTTAAATTGATAGAAACGCGCGTATTTCGTTATTTCTTGCTTTGTTATACGTAAAAAACTGATTCTGGACATGCATTGAACGTTTTAGGTAGGATCAAAATTTTTTCAAAACCATGGGCGTACGTAATTACTTACGACGTGTGATCATAAAACGTCTATATAAAAATTAAAATTATGAGATTACTAAAGGGAAGTTTCAATTTGTATCGATATTATCACCTAGATAAACCAATCCAGATTCTATAAATGTAAAAATATGTTATAAATTCCCCATAGATTTTGAGAAAATATCTAAAAACTTATCTTTGTTATCGTACAAGATCAATAAATTTTTTTATTAATAATAGAATATCAAATAATTATAAAAAATACATCGTTTACAACGTCAAGAATCATTTCAAATACGTTACCAACGATAAAAACGATATATAAGGATTCATTTTCGAGCGACTACTATCCTCTTAAACTGCTTCCGGATCTGTACTAAACAACTGTACAACAAATTTTGCCAATACCATGGACTATAGTTATGGCCATGGACAGTCCTAAATTTATCTGAAAGATGCGGTTCCATCGTAGATATTTGGCATGGAAATAAACGTTTTCCACCATAAATGTCTATCGGATACATTTTCGCTCCTCGAGTTTCCTAATTGTAGACGAAAGTTTTCAAAACTATCTTGTACAGCAACGTCATTTTCCACAGAAATTACTGCCGGTAGTTCTGGCCCATTCTCCGGCAGGAAGTTCGACCAAAACGATAATACACTTCGCCCAAGAGATACACGAGGATGGCAAATTCATGCAGTTCGATTACGGAGAGAACGGAAACATGATAAAATACGGCAACGCCACGCCACCATTATACGATTTAACGAAGATCAACGTGCCCACTTATTTCATGTACGCCGAAAACGATTGGTTGGCGAGCCCGATTGTAAGTAAAACGACGTTTCGAGCAGATTGGCGACGAGCTCATCGAAATTTTTAGGACGTCGAGCGACTTTCGTGGAAAGTGCGAAAAAACGTCGGCACGTACGATGTGCCGCTGAAAACGTTCAATCACGTAGACTTCCTCTGGGCCAAAGACGCTCCGAAACTTGTCTACGAAAACTTGATCAAAGTCATCGGAAATTACACGGACAGCTCCTATTAGCATTAATACCTAATTATTATCTGTACTCGCAATAAATTTACCTTGAACGTTTGATAGGTACGTTTTTTGATTTCTCTCCCTATTATTGCGTATTTTAATTAACAATATTGTTAATTAAGTTTGCCTAATATAGTTAAAAAATTAATGGAAATTAGTGGAAAAGCAACTATTTCCCCGGAGGACAATTTCGCGAAATGAGGTTATCAAGTTATATTATTTAATTCTGACAAGTGTAACACGAACTCGCAGTTATATTAGAGCGAATTTTCAAAAAAAAAACTGTTTCAGTATGCCCGTCACGGGTGATGGTAGAATATTTGATTGCACGTGTGGAATTTAAAAAAGGGGTAAAAAGTTGATTTATGGAAAGGATCGCTCGCGTTCATTTCTTTTTTAAATTTAAATTACCGACTTTTTTATTCTGTTTGCTTACAGTTCGATTCTTTTTTTCTGCTGAGCAGCGTTAAAAATATTTAGACGTTTATTTAGGACTTTTATCCTTTAAATATAGGTATACCGGGCGACCACGAAACACGGACCAAGCTTATAACTCCTACGTTTATGAACCGATTGTTTTGAATTTTGGATCATACGTACAAGACATAGGTAATTTCCAATTTATTGACGTGTAGAGTTAAAATGGCCGACTTCCGGTTTTGTCGGAAATGGCGCTAAATTCGATTTTTCGAACGGGACACCCCCGATATTTTACTATTTTTGAAATCTACGGATCAAATTCTATTTGATTGCGTTGTGAAATTTTCGTTTTTCTCAAAAACAATTTCAAAATTATTAATTTTATTTTTCAATACAGAAAACTGCGACTGACGATTGTTCTATATCGACTCCGTTTTCCGCCCAAATAATGATTCTTTATGGCAAGTTACTGTTAAGTGTTTTGAGCGCCCGTGAATTTTAAAAGTCTGGTTTTTTGTTAATATTAATTTTATTTCTATTCGACAATAAATAATTCAAAAATAGGTAGATATTCTTCATTGCCTATCCCCATTGTATTTGTAGTTTTGATTATTTAAATTACAAACATAGCAGGCCTGGAAATAAAAAACAATAGAGGAATATTTACAGTCCTCGCACGCCAACGTCGAGGTAGAACAATATTATTATTGTACCGCAGTCACGGCCTTCTGTGTTGAAAAAGAAAATTAAAAATTTTGAAATTATTTTTGAGAAAAACAAAAATTTGGCAATGTAATCGGATAGAATTTGGTCCGCAGATTCAATAAATAGTAAAATACGAAGGGTGTTTCATTTGAAAAATCAAATTTAGTGTCACTTCCGTCGAAACCGGAAGTTTGACCATTTCGACTCGACACGCCAATAAATTGTAAATTATGTCTTGTGTGTATGTTCAAAATTTCAAAACGATCGGTTCGTAAACATAGGAGTTGTAAGCTCGGCTCGGGTTCGTGGCCACCCGGTATAGGTATTTACAGTAAAACCTCGCTAATCCGGTCTTTAAGAGACCAAACTAAAAACACGTCTTATTTAAGTGGAACATATTAAAAATACGGTAAAATATATAGTTTTTTATTTTTCATTATCAACTATTTATAATTTATAATCGCTCACATATTATCTACTATCTATTTTATTGCAATTGAATAAATTGATTTTTTAGGAAATCGAAACAAGCTTAAATCGTAAAAATGGTTTATCCCTGTCGCCGGTCGACTTTTTTATTTTCCATTAAAACTCCAGCCGGTCTTCGAAATATCTCGAACACGTTTACCACGCGAAATGTTGTTTATACTAGATTACGTACCAAGTATCCCTTCACAGTTTTTTCACCTCGGCATCATCAAAGTTTCAGTTCTCGAATTTCCGTCGAAAGTATAACCGTAGTAACGAACTAAACTTTTCAGAGAAATTCGTGTTTAAAACGAACTTGTATCCCACTTTATACGGGCGACGAATTTTTTTCTACCTGGGCAAACGACACTTTTAAAAAAAAAATTGTTTATTACGTAAAAAGATAAAGAACGACGGACTGTTACGATTGTTAAAGTATCTCTGTGTTTAGCTATTCGGGAAATTTATAGTCGCGTTTCGTTGCTCTTTTGTTTTGCGACGTAATAAAATTTTAGTAGCTATGTGGGGAAAACTCGGCGCACAATAAATAAAGCGAGATTTGTTGAAATCGGAGTTATATTAATAAATATTTACGTTCGCGTGGAGGCAGTTTGATTGCTTTGTTCTTCAATTTGCGAAATTTTTAAATTGCAGGTATAGAATAAAATATAGACGTTATAACTGTTGAAAAATTCTGTTGTTGGATCAATCCGTCACGTGTCGTAAATTTCAATAATCTCGACACTTTCGACTGAGAAAATACACACGAATGCGCATCAAATCACTTAACCTCCTAAGCAAAATATTGCGCGCGATATACCTACCTATACATAAATGTTTTATATTGTTATATAAAAAACAACACACTTTTGGTATAGTGTAATTTTAGGAATGAGGGGTGGAAAGGGACAGTGGGGCGCAACGCGGCACCGCATTTCTTGTCAAAGCCAGAAGCGACCTCGGGCGCAAGATCTCGATCAATTTTTTATGTTATTAGAACAAACTGTTGATACGTGCAATTGAAACTGGGACGAAACAGAGATGTTACGGTAAATCCAAAAAGTCAATCAATAATTGTGATGCTTACTTCTTCCGAGAGGGGAGAAACTACAACAGCTCTCGGACGGGCAGAACTTCCGAACTGTTTTTGGTTTGGCTCCAAAAGTTTATTGGATTTTCGAAAGCAAGCAAATATTATCCTGTTTTGGTTATATTGGATGGTCCTCGACACACGCCAAAAGCCTACAGGTGATTGACTTGGCACGGGACAATCGAGTTGTGTTGTCGTGCTTACCATCTCGTACGTCCCACAACAAATTACAACCATTAGGCGTTATTTTTTTCAAACCTGAAAGAGTAACACGTAAAGTCGTAACACTGAGGCAGTTGCTTTCGTACAAGCGGCTACAACGAGAACAGCTTTGGGTGGCTTTGAAAAAACAAGAATTTGACTTTTTACCGGCAGCAACAACTGGAATCAAGTACAGCAATCTCCCATTCGTTCAAAACAAACTGAGGAACGACCCGATAAATTTTCTGGAAGTACTCGTGACACGTGCTCGTTAACTCCAGTGAGCGTGTGGGGACATAAGTGATTTGAAAAGGGCACATTTGACACACCGAACCGTCAAAGAATGCGCAAGTTCATGATGCAGACGCTCTTGGACGGCAGATTTTTCAGCTTCTACCGCAAAATCTTCTTTTTTTCAAATGGTATGTCCTGAGATTGTGTTGCTGAAACTTTGTGAACGTGTAAAAAGTGTATCCCGTAAAAGAATGGGAAAAGATTGCAATCTTAACGAGCTTTCCATATAAAAACGAAATGGAAGTCTCTGTGAAGGAGAGAGGGCGAAAGCAAAAAGAAAAATCAGAAAAGACTATGAAACTCTTCAACGATTTAGGACTTAAACATGATAAAAATGGATTGGTTGCATTGAATGTAACAACTTGTTTTAGATTGCGCGAGAGCATAACAGAACACCAGAATACATAATTAACATGATTAACTCAAAAAATCAATATAGAAGAGAATGGCAAAGGACGAGGTTATCCTACTATAAAACATTATATAATCGACTAAATCATTTAATTAAACAAGAACTGGACAAAATTAGAATCACAGCGTATAATAGCTACTTAGAAGAAATACATCCCGGCGATTCGACCATATGGAAGGCAACCAAAAGGTTGCTGAGACAGCCAAATATCATTTACCCATTAGTAGTTAACAACATAACATACTCCTCTGAAGAAGAAAAAGCAGAAATACTGACTACGCACCTAGAGGAAGTGTTCACTACAAATGAGGATGAAGAAGACGCTGTACTCGTTACTCAAATAACAAACACCATAGCTGACTTTAATATGAGAGAAGATATGGAAATAACCCCTGCGTCTACCCAAGAACTCACGACATACATACAGCGACTACCAAAACGCAAGACCCCTGGACCAGACTTGATTACTAACGAAATATTAAAAAAGTTAACAAAAAAAGCTGTAGCATATCTGACCTCAATATATAACGGTTGTATGAGACTAGGATACTTCCCACACTCTTGGAGGACTGCAAACATAGTACCAATTTATAAAACTGGTAAGAATAGACAAGACCCTGGTGGCTACAGACCTATAAGCTTATTGCCTACTTTAGCTAAGCTCCTAGAGAAGGTGATCCTTACTAGACTACAAGACTTCATACTCGAAAATGAAGTCATACCCTCTCATCAGTTTGGGTTCAGACAATCACACTCTACAGCTCATCAACTGTAACTTATTAGGGTAACTGAACTGATTGAGAAAGGATTCGAAGAGAAGAAATACACCGTACCTGTCTTTTTAGATCTGGAAAGAGAATTTGACAAGGTTTGGCTAGAAGGACTCTTGTACAAATTGATCAAATTAAACATTCCGGAATACATAATAAAAATCATAGAATCCTTTCTAGCCAACAGAAATTTCGGAGTAAGGATCAATGCAACTCTATCTAGTGACAAGATTACAAAAGCTGGAGTCCCCCAAGGAAGCCTACTGGGACCAACCCTGTTTAACCTTTACGTATATAACGTGCCCACAGTAAATAACTCAATCCTAGCCATGTTCGCAGACGACACAACGATACTAACTCAGAGTGATACAATTCAAACAACAGTTGAACACCTTCAAAATGCGCTAAATGTAACATGTCGTTGGTACAAAAAATGGAAAATCAAAATCAACCATACTAAGTCCCAAGTAAAAATGTTCACTCTCAAGCGCTACAACCATCTCCCACCACTGCGACTACATAATAAAGAACTATCGTGGAATCCTAAGGACTCAGCGGTAAAGTACCTAGGAGTCCACCTAGATGCAAAACTTAATTGGGGATACCACCTTCATAAAAAGCTAAATGAGTGCTATGCCAGACTCGGCATACTCTATCCTTTGATCAACCGAAAATCACATCTCAGATCCGAATGTTCGCTTCTAATTTATAAGATGATTCTTAGACCCATACTGACCTATGCGTGCCCAGTTTGGAGTAATGCACCTAAAACTACGCTGAAGAAACTTCAAACTATGCAGAACAAAGTTCTTCGTATCGCGCTAAACTGCCCTTGGTTCATTCGAAACAACCAAATACATCGTGAATTAAAGGTTCCACTAATCACAGACTACATAAGCAAGTTAACCAATAACTTCTTTGAAAATTTAGTGAAGTGCACAAGTGCTACGAAACTTAATCTCGGCCAAAGAAACATTCATATAAGACTCAAACGCAGGCTACCACAAGACTTACTCTAAAATATTCACTTAACCTGTGTAATAATTGAACCTAAATGTATAAGCTAGAGGTGTGAATATTTTCACTTAACCCTCTTTCTAAGTGACATTATCTCAGTTACAAGAATCTTATTGTAAAACAGCCGTGTATTGCATCTTCTTGCAGAGCCAGCTAATAAATAAATTTAAAAAAAGGTTGCGCGAGTATTATCGTCGCCACTCACTTACGAATTTACTCGTTAACTGCACGTCAACGTTATTTCGCTGAGCGAGTTTGGTGGGGGCGAGTGGCGAGCGAACTCGCCCAACGTAATTGAGGCTTTACAAAAAAAGTAATTTGCAGATTATTTTAGATTAAAAAACAAAACAGACACTCATTTCTCGCGAGGCCGTACACCACAAATAACAATTAAATTACGATCACACCAAACAAACTGCAGAGGGTAGACGTAATTACCGTAAAAAAAAGAAAACGGACCCCGTAAAAGCTCTAAATGGAAACAGTCAACAGGTGTCTTAAGATTTACTTTGTAGATTACTGCAATTCTCGAACACGATCGCCGCAGTCTCCCCTTCGCCGATCTCTTACTGCTTAATAACGTTCTTTTTAATTTATACATCGCAAAAGGCACGTTTAGACGCGAAAATTTACGTCTCGCCCGAAAGACGTCGCAAGCCGCGAGCGCCGCTCTATCTTCGGATTGTCGGATTTATAATCTTCGTCTCGAAATTTAAAGCGCATAAAGAATTATGCACGTAAGTAACTCTGCACAAAGCATTCCGGATAATCTAGCCTGTCCGGCACGCATAATAATCTCTTTTGCGCATAATCCGCAGGAAATCCATTCGGTTTCAAAAGAGGGCGTCAGTGCACCGTGCCTATTGTTGTTGGATTGTTGCATTTAATTGGAAAACGACGTGCCGAACCGATTTAATTTAAATCTATAGGTAACAACTTTAACATCGCTTTGGCCCAAGTTATTGAACGTAAGTACCTAAATATTATTTACTTATCAATTCGTAATTTAACGTAAGTTTACGTGTTAAACGGCAATTAAAAGTTTGACTAATTAGTTCGGCTCGATTAAGAATGGGATCGTTACAACTATATGACCCGGTTTTCGGAGAAAGCCCGAGGTGTATAACTTATTATTTCGCGCGCTACACATTTATGTTTAAATTATATGCTTTAAATCGATGTCGCGCTATTGCGGTTCGTGGGCCAAATCCGATCCTGTACCGAAATGGGTAATTATAATTTGAATTTATTATACCCTGCGGCTATATGTCCTTTGCGCTCCCGCTCGGGCTTCTCTATTTCGTTAAATAATTTAAAAGCACTTATTTTTAGTGCCGCTTTAAAATAAGTTGCACAACTTGAGCTTCCTGTTCGGTGCATTGAAATTCCGTGTTTTGGCAGTCGGCCGTAAACGAAAGTTTTGCAAAATCCTTGGTTCTCACGTTAAAAGGACGTGCATATATGTTAATTACAGGTATAAGAATATACGTAAACAACGATTCGTTCGCCGCATTGTAGTGGTTTCTATTGTTGTTATTGAATCGAAGACGCAACTTATCCATACAAAAGAACGGCCACTTTAGAAGTTTATAGGGCAGTTATGATTTATTACGCCTATGCGCAACTGAAGACATTAAAAAAGGATTAATGTTGCGCTTTTAAAGCGTGAGAAAATACGACGACGTCGATGGCTGCTTATTTTTATTGCAACATAGTCGGGTTTAATTCTCTATAAAATGAAACATCAAGCCCATGGTCATCGTATTGTATTGTACTGCGATTTCATTCGAGATTATTTGATTGTACAGCGAGGGACTTGTTTTATGTCGCGGGCGCAACGCGAGCGCGTATGCAACCAATAGTGCGACGCGTTCTCGGCTAGTTATCTAGTCCTTCTAGTCTTTTTGGACAATTTATATTTACGAGTAGAGTTCGCGTAACCTTATTTAGTTAATATAGAAACCAAACAGAAGCGATGTAGATATTAATTTTGCACAACCGATAAGAGTAGGTAGCTATAGAATATGAAATAAAAGCGCACGTCGCCCTATATTCTGTAAAACGTATTCAAATTTTTAACGATAAGACGCTTTCTAGAATAATATTAGTTATTAGTCCCCTTCTTACATAACCAACGAGCGAAATCTATTTTTAGGTCTATACAGCTTTTATCTATTTTTTAGTGCAAGATTAAAAGATCGTTTGCCAATTATCGTCACATGTTTAAGCCGTGTGGACGTTTCTTAAAATTTTAAAAACCGATGCCCGGAACTGACGTTGACGACGCGAGCCTACAATAAACAACCTCATGAGGAATTTTTAAACGCACGCAGTTTGTCATTTTTTGCTTTGTTACACAAGAAACACTAGTTTTCTAGTCGTTTTCGGCTTGTTCTAAACGAAATTTTGCCAAAAAACGTTAACTAAGGGATTTTTCGAGATTTCGCAAAAATTTTAAATCGCCGGAAACGCGCTTAGTTCGTCATTTATTGATTTGTTATTCTAGAAAAACGACTTTGCAAGTAATTCCGGACCTGTTCTATGCGTATCGGGTAGTGTCATTTTATCGAGATTATGCGAAAACAATAATCTATCTAAAATTGAGGATAGCAAGCATACGCGTAATTACTCGACAATTAAATTTCAAATACCATAAACTATGCTAACAGTAGGTAGTGACGTCAATAATGTCGGTAATAAAAATTATAATAGGTTGATATCATTACAATGATTATATAAAACAAATCCCATCGCTTTCTCTATATAGTCTGCGGCCATACTTTAAATAAAAATATTGGCAGTCAATTAATGTTATTATTTAAATTAGGCAATTATCATCTGTTAGAGCATTTTTTGCGTAATATTAGTCGACGTATTTTAGTCGAATTTCAATAAGTAATTATCTTGAATGTGCCTTTCATTATCGCACGCATTCGTTCGGATAATTGACTTTTAGCGTAATTATCGTTTTGTGCAATCGCGACACCGTTATCGGCGCGATCCGCTAAAAAACGTGAAATATAAAGGGCAGTCCATTTAAATTAACAAAATCATCCGCGCGATTCAGTAATTAATTCAGATAACATGTTTTGTCGTTGTCTTGTCAATATCTCGATGAATTTGTTTGCAATAAAAATTTTTCCAAACGTTATTGGACGCATTCAACCGGGCTCATCGCTGAAATAGTGGAAAGTAAGCACTACGTTATATAGTAATTGACTACTACCGAACGACTTTAAACTATTGCGATAAACACGTCGTATGTTCTACAACTGATGCCATACGTCAACTACAAAAATAAAATAAAAAACCCAAATAAACAGCGGTTCAATGTATTAGCGCCTTCTCAGCTGAATGCGCTCAGTGACATTTTAATAACTTATTTAACTGCTAATAAAAAAGACTAGCATATTAACCAAAAAAATTAGTGTTTGCGTTCGAGTTAAGTTGTTAAAATTGTGTGAGCAAACCAAAATTAAAGTAGATATAAATACTACTGCATTTAAGGTAGCAAACTTTTCGATCACAATCTGTAGGTGACCAGTTAAATATTAAATCGAATCACGTTTATATGAAACTGATAAAACGCGAAGCACACGTGTATATAAGATATATTCTTTCGTAATTTATCGATTAGAATTCGGACAATGAAACTTCTAAAATGAACTTTCAAAAATAACAATGGATTTTTGTCTATTTTAATACATTTATAAATATAATTTTGACAAAGTGACGAAGAGCGGTGGTGTTTTTCAGAATGTATTTAAAACTTCGGCGTCGTTTGCGATGTGCGTCTATCAAAATGTGTGTGCGCGCGCGCTCGCGTTCGACGATCATGAAAGTTTTTTTTTGGAGCAAGGACACACAAAATGGATTTACAGGTACGCCGAAAATGCGCTTACAACAAAAAAAAGGTAGGATCGGTTTTCAACTAATTGTCCATGTGTTTATAAAGATTAAATACACGAGCATCGGCTCTAACGCGAATTCTCTGAAAGTCAAATAGGCATTCTAACAACGTGGTTAGGCTCGCCGTAAATATTCGACTTGCGACTGACGGTCGTTTACACAATACACAACCGCGTACAATTATTGTTTACACAATAATTTCAACCGTAATTACGTGTTACAAATACAATCGAGGACGTTTGTTCTCCATTGTATTTCCGCGTTTATACCAAGCGATCAACGTAAAATATACAATGTGCGTAAGCTTGTAATAACAACAGAAAAGATTTTTAGTTCAGGTTCTTAGTGTAAAAATAATGTCGACTTATGCACTTTGTGATACAAGCATGAAATTGTAGGGATATACTCTAAACGCTGTACTAACAATAAACGTCAGAGCCGTTTGAAAATCACCCCCTAATTTAAAATAAGCCGCTCTTTAGTATGCGGTGTAGCAGTATAATTACCAGTAATACACCTGTTACTCTTTAAGCACGAAAGTGGGCCTTTTTTATTATAATAAAATTACAATTTTTTAAATGAATCTCCACAAAGAAATTCCAAATATCATTTTTCGCAATAGGGTATTAGTGAAAGGAGAGGCAAGAGATGCATTATTTTAAGGAAACGTATACTTTCTATTTCTCAATGTACATATTTTCCTGTTGAGGTTAATTCGATTAATTACTTTTTAGTTTATATATATATGTAGGTATGTGTCACTATCTGTCATTTCATGAAACGGTTAATTTGGACTTCGGGCTATTGTCGTTTCGTCATCTGAATGAAGGTTATTTCGATTAGGTATTATAAAATTCACTTTTTTGACATGTTTAAATGTTTGAATCTTTTAGGAATGTATTATTTTAAAATAGTGATTCATTAGACAGTAGTGAGAGATAGACGAAAGTCGAACGGAAAATAAAATGGGATCTAAACAGCAAAAAGGCGAACAACTACTTTTAGACGAACCCTTATTGCTGGAGTCCTCGCCGCTGTCGTCGCCGCAACAGTCGCCACCGTCGCCGCAACAGTCGCCGCCGCCGTCGCCGCAACAGTCGTCCAGCGTACTTATTCAGACGGAAAACGAACAGCATGTGCATCAAGCTCTAAAACCGTGGTACAAAATATTGAAATCGAGAGATTCGACTAACAGCATCAGCAATAAGAATCTTGTCGACGAGACTCTTCAGACGACCAAATCGGCAATTCAAGAAACTGAAGCGGAACAGAATCAGCAGCGCGACGAATTTCACATTTTTGGCGAATTGCTGGGCTATCAGTTGCGCAATTTAAAAACTAATTTCGCGAAAGCCACCGTACAGCATATGATCAACGATGTTTTGTACGACGCCAAACTGGGAAAATACGATTGCCCTCACAGTGAAAGATTAATGATGAATAAAACATTGAATTAAAAAAGCTCGCTTGGAACAAACGGACAAAGTCAATACATTAATGTCAAAATCGACAATTTAATTAGGTGCCGTTTAGTTTTTTGTTTAATGTATTTTTGGGAGACTCTCGCAAAAGTTACATTCAATGTTATTTCTAACACAATTCCTAATAATGTAGATGTAAATCTTTTGCATTCATCAAAACAGTCTATGAAATATTTCGATACCGTTTTTGTAGAATAACGTAAGCGCCACTTTTTTCGAAAATTCACTGGAAAAATCAATTTGTATTTTTGCACGTTCTGAGAAAACCGTTCTGGTATAGATCAAAACATCGTAAGTACCGTGCCATTGGCAACGACGCGTTTGGCACGAGTTGGCAACGGCATGCAACGTGCTTAAGTTAATGTTTGGCACGTAAAAACAACCCTATAAACCCTGAGGTGTAATTACGAAGCGTAAAACAGTAAAACAAGTAAAACAACAATGGTACTTACAATGAGTATCTAGTAAATAGTATCTAATCTCCGTACAACTCCGTTTGTTACACAAACGCAGAAAATGCACGTTATTCGCCACAAACGTGTCCCGAATTACTCATATACGCGGTTTCCAGGAGGTATTTGTTGATAGTTACGCTACAACGCAAAATGTGCGCTCCCGTAAAATTTGCTTTTTGTTGCTCACGCCCTTCTGCCGAATCGGTGTCGATTCGTATTTTGCTTAGAAATTTCATCGTCCAGGCGATTTATCGGGGTCTCAAACTATCCGTACTAGACGTCCTCAGAAAATTATGAAAATAAGATCGCGATTCTTCGCGTGGTAGTGTTGTTTTCGAAACGAAATCTTTCTGTTTCTGTTGCCATTTTCGAAAACGTCGCGGTCGCAGGTGGTTACGTAATTGGAAATACTTCGATTGTTTTAACCAAAATTTTTTTATAGAAATATCGTTTCACGTGTGTCGACAACACTTAATACCACGCCACGCCATTTGTAAATAAGAATTGGACGTCGACGTCGGTGTTTACATACGGGGTGCGTATCGCTTTATCGTTCAATTAGCTAATTTGATGTAAAAGTACAATTTTGCGCGCGACATCGCGAATAGCAATCGGTTTCTCGGAAATCCGTGGGTTCTAAGCACACGGAGACCCGACAGGTTGTCGAAAGACGCCCCGATTTCTTCGAATCGATAGACAGTTTAATCGCTCGTCGAATCGTACAATTCTCGAAATAGACTTTAATTTTATTGGCGTGGAAAATTTATGAATTCCAAACTATTATGTAAATTAGTCGAGATCTTTTTTAGTCTGCATTGTTTAAGACGCTACAGAAGCGAAGGAACTTTAAACGTAAGAGAAAGAAAAAATCAATTGCATATTCAATTAGGTGGCCCTGGATATATTTTGTTTCGTAAATAAATTTAAGTCTTCGGATTATAAATAATTAATGATTATCGTGTTTATAAACAAAAGTATGCGCGATGAGTTTTAACTTTGAAAATATAAATCGAACGCAGATATAATAATATATTAATTTATTTTAATATTATGTGTGAAGTTTCGTTTATAGTTTATTTTGAACGTTGCGTCATTCGAAATTCAGTCGCGACGGTACGTTATTTAGCAATTCTAACAAATTAGGTAACTTATTGGGCTACTGGCTACTTCAGGTGATTGATTTTTAGACGTATTACAATATTTTAAAGGTAACTATTTCCTAAACAATACGATCCATGGTCGATCTGCGTTATAATATACGTGGTCGAATTTATTATTATCGCGAACAGACGCGATTATATAACCTTGTTTATGTCTGATCACGATTTAACGTCATTTGCTAACGAAATAATTTCAGGAAGTCCATTATATAGTGGATTATATATTACATAATTTCTGGGCATTCCGATCGTGATAATTAATAACTCGTAAAGCTGGTTCGACGTCTACGTCTATTTGAAACGTTGTTTGTTCCACTATTTGTAGTAAGTACGTAGGTATTATGGAAACTTCTTTTCAACTTAAATTGAAAATGTAAATTCGGCTTTGTGCGAGCTGCATTCAATTAACTTCGACAATCTGTGTCATCAATTCGGATTAGTTTTTAATTTGTAGTCCCGGATACGGCAATGAATTTTGTTTATAGTTATTATAGAATTCAATTTAAAAGATAATGAAGCTGTGATGAAAATGCACATTTTTCACAATAAGAAATGCGGCAACTATTGTTTAACCGTCGCGTTTTGTGCGCCGAAAGAAATCGAATCTGCGGCAAAAACATTTTGTACGTCCCTCTGCAACCTACCTATCGATAGATATTGGGTCGTATATGACCGACCCAAGTAACAATTTTGCTTAAATAAATGTTGTCTAAAGCTTTTTATAAGAAATTATTCAAGAAATGCGACTTGAATTTTCTTAGTATAAAGTATTATTCAGGGCTAATGCCAGTAAAAAGGGCGATTGGAATTCGGCTTGAACTGGTCTTTATTCAAGAATATGTTATAAAGATTTATACAAGAATATATGAATAAAGTTTTACATGAGGATGGTATACAAGGCTTATTCAAGTACAAAGTTCTTAGGTAATGAACTTGAGTAACACTCGATATAAGACTTATTTCAGAAGTTTGCGTAATCCTAAAATATTTTACATTAATAACATTGTAATCAAGTTCATTAGTTCAAGAGACAAGAAGACATATTACAAACAGAAAAAAATAATTTTTACAAATCAATTTGTCCAGGTTTTTTGTTTGAATTCACAACATTTCCCTTACTTACCCTATTACAATTTTTATTTTATTTTATTTTTTTTGATTATTTACATATATTCCGTCAACCAAAATTGTCTTTAATTCTTCCATAAATGGAATCAAATACAAGCGCAGATCCGATGGCTTAGATTTTCCATAATATATTCCGATCACTAATGGTTTTTGTTTCGTTAATTCGGCAATATTGGCCAGGATGGGCTAAAACTCGTTTTTGGCACTTTTAAATATTGGCAGTCCATCTATGTTTATATTTAATGATAGGCTATTATATTATAGGATTTATTTATAGGCTTAGATATTTTTGAGAATAAGTTTTCCAAACAAAACCGCAAAGCATTTTGCCAATATTCGCCATCACCCAATGGTATAATTTCGACCGTTTGAGGAGTTTCCATTAACGTGCGTGGATCTTGTGGCAACGCGTCTTTATCAAAACAATTATTAATAATTTTGAGCAACTCTTTTACTGCTGAGTGGTTAATGTTGAATGTTAGCGCCCAATGTCTTATATTCATGTGAAGATTTTGGCTCCTTTCATCTTCAGCCGCTGAACTGCTATCATCATCATATATGATGCGATTAATACTATTATCACTACTCTCATCATCTGCGTAAAATTCATAGGCACTTTGTCTGTAATCTTCAGGTGACTCATCGCTGACAACCCCTATAATACGTCAATAAATCATAGGTGCGAATTAAAATGTGTATATATATATATATATATATATATATATATATATATATATATCGAATATATCTACTTAGCAGTCGGTATAGAACCTAAATTACTAGTTTTATCATTGGATACTGAAGTTTTATTATTAGTTAGGCATTTATTATTGGACGATTGAGGTATTGCTGGCAATAACCTCTTAGATGACAAATTTGAAGTAGCAAAAGACGATGATTCTATAATCAAACTTGAAAACCGTTTATTTACCTTTCGGTAATAGTGGCCTGACCTTTTAATTTTTTTCCATATTTTAAATGCGTTCATTTTTATCTGTAAATACTTTTTATACAATGTAAATTCGGAGGCAAGAAAAAGCGCTAGACATACCTATATTTGATAAATATAATTCGCGCACGCGTATATAGTGTGTAAGTGCAACTTGCACAAAATATTATTTAAGTTATTTATTCTGGGAATTTTGTATAACACTTACAATTTTTCTTTATAAGAGATTCGGCAACGCAAAATTAATAAAATTTGTATAACGCTTCCAAATATGATCTTGAAAAAACTTTAAGCAAGAAATTATTTAAGTTTTAGTTTATAAAAAGAACTTTTGAATAAGACTTAAGTGTTTTCCTTGAATAGAGGTTTAATTAGGTATTTGTACTTCAATAATTAATTTCTTGAATAGTTCTTAATTTTTCTTCCTTGTATACAAGTTTATACGTAAGTATTTTACCTACAAGAGTTTTTCAAACATATCCAAGTGTTTTACAAGGTTCTTTTAAGTTGAGTTTGAATAATTATATTAGTCAAGTCTTTAACAAGGTCATTTCAAGCATAGCTTGTATAAGTCAACTTATCTCAAGTATAATTGTTACTTGGACGACCCAAAGGGGATCGATATTTAGCTCAAACTAAAAATAAGTCGCAAAAATTGTGGTGGGAAAAATTAGTAAAGGATGTTCACCGACCACTGGGGAATCGATTCGCACACAACAGTACACATCACAATAAAAAGCTCAAGGTTTAACAATGATTTTACCTTAATGAAATTAATAAATAATTTTTCAGCGCATCATTTCTCGAATTGTAGCCATTTTACCCTAAAAGCATTACCAACAGAACATTACGTCGAGGAATGCAACGAAACTTTACGTTGTTCATTTCCTACAATAGTCATCGCATGATGAGATGCAAGAGCTTTTTTTATATCTTTTCAAGTAATAATTGGGAGGCGACGCGTTTGGCGATAACAGCAAAGTGCGATCACTTATAGTTTTTTAGTCAGGTAAGTTCGGGAAAAAATATGGGCAACGTCATTTTCGGCTTTATTTGAATTTTTAGTTACTTCAACGTTAAGGTAATCGTGTCGGTAACGTATTTTATAGTCGCGCTTTATGAATACGACAATAAAAGAACGGACATGGGGTTTTAAATTGAGCTCGGTTCAAAAACGGAATTGTAAAAGTAAAAGGAATTTCGTAAAAAGTGTTTGTAGGAGTCGATGACGACGTCGGATAGACGTTGAAATACGTTTGAAAAAGTGCAACGACCGCACACATACGATTTTTCCTTTTTGTTACGTTTCGATTGAATATCGAATGTTTGTCGAAAAGGGAAGGACTACGAATCCCTTAAGATTATACTGATATAGTGTCGATGCCGACGCCGACGCCGACGTCCACTTTTTATAAAACTGGCGTTTTGCCCGTAGAAAGAAATTCGATTAAATCGAGCTTAAAAATGAAAATAAATCGACGCGAATCTATAAAAAAAGCCATGTTCCTACAATCGTGGAGGTTCAAGGTTCGTACCAACTGAGCGCCAAGCACGGATGCATTCGTATCTGCTTTCTATCTGGCCATTGCTATAATATTACAAAGAGTTTCGCCTCTGTATTCTTGGGATTACATTTGTACGTCATCGCCAAGAGTGCTATCCAAAGATGTTCTTTTATTGTACATAGATATAACTAAATATGCGTGCACTACCTTTAGACCGGTTTGACCAGAACTGAAATGAAAATATTAACAATACGGCTAAATCATATGCGCGGCGACTTTAATAATCGGTATGCAAAGTTCGCCCATCAGGAAAATGTAAAGGAATGCTGTGCACAGAAACGTGATCAATGCGCCCAACTCGGAATTAATGCAGAAATACAATTGTGTATAACACGTTCTTTAGTAAAACGTGATAACAGTTGCATACAACTTCGGTTTTATCGAGAAATTGCCTATTGTTAAAAAAAAAAACGAACGGGCGTTTTCCGCTTTCGTTATTTTCGATTCGAACACGCATTAAATGTAAAATAAGTACAGTCGGAGACTTATTTTATGTCGCAATAAACGCGGGCGCGTTTACGCAATCGATAGTGTAACGAGAGAGAATCCTGATTTATTACCGTTAGGTCGGTTAGCGTCGTTGTTGAGATGGGTTTTACGAAGGTTTCGGAGCGGTATTTCCAGTAATAAAATAAGCGAGCGCTACCACATCGATCGCAAAGATTCGTAAATCGAAAGACTAGACAACTAGCCGAGAACGCGTGTCGTCGCTTCTTTCTCGTTGCACTATTGGTTGCGTAGGCGCTCAGGTTGTCTGCGACATAAAATAAGTCCCCGACTGTACAGGCTGCATCGCAATTTGCTGTGGACGTAGTTTTATTACGTATACAGGGTGTTTCATTGAGGTCGGACCGGCCGACGCAGGGCGATAGAGGACCTCATCGAGCTTCGATTAGATCCCCATGTGTGTTATTCGCAATTTGTCAGTTCAAAAGTTATTTAGGTTTTATGTATTTTTAGCGAAACTCCGGTTTTGTCCACAAATTTCGTTATTCTGACTAAACTATAGATACTAGCGCCATAATTTTTTTTTTATAATCGTAGCCCAATAATGGACCTATCGTCCTAGAAAATAATTTTTTTATTCGAACCGAAGGTATTTCGACAAAAAAAAGAATCTTTTAAACATTTTGTTAAGGCAAAAATTATTCCTCAGCCTTACAACCCTCTAGCTAAAAATAAATGAATGGAAAAAAAATTAATGTCCATCTTAAAAACTTCTCTACATCACTGGCAATCGTCCCTAGAAATTTTGTGCAAAGTGAAAAAGACGAAAATTTCACTTTTTAATTTTAATCGAGAACGTTATTCGAAATGTGAGATAAGTTGTTGTGGATGTTATTAGTACCTGCAATGCATCATAGTAGGATTGGTTAGCGTTGATAAGAAACAAAGTGTCGAAGTGACATCGTGCTGTTTCTCGTAGTGATTTTTTGCCTTTGTTCAGCTTATTTGTTAGTTGAAATATCGTCTGTTTTAAGTGTTTTTTTTTCGTATTTTTGTGCATTTGGTTAGTGCGTTGGACTTTTTTTTTAAATTTGTTAGTTGTAATAGCCGATTGCTTGGTCTCCAAGGTCACCGAGACTTAAATCCGTTCGACTTTTTTATTTGGAGCCACTATAAAAAATTGGTGCATCACAAACAATATTCTTCTTTACAAGAATTACAAAGAAAACTGACCGAAGCGCATGAAAAAATTCGAAAAAACAGATTAGCATTTCGAAAATTGAAGAGACATTTTTTAAAAAGATGCCTTATGTGCCTTGCCGCTAGAGGTGGCCACTTCGATCAGTTATTGTAATGAAAGAAATAAATGTTTATTAATGTTATTCCAGTTGTTTTACTTGATTTAATTTATAATTATACAAAAATTAAAAAAAAAGTATTCCTTCAATAACTAAAGTAAATATTCTCCGTTAAAAATAAAAGGTGAAATTTTCGTTTTTTTTTCACTTTGCACAAAATTTTCGATGTGAAGTCACAGGGCTAGAGCCAGAAGAAATTTTTAGGGACGATTGCCGGTAATGTAGAGAAGTTTTTAAGATGGGTACTAATTTTTTTTTCTATCTATTTATTTTTAGTTAGAGGGTTGTAAAGCCGAGGAATAATTTTTGCTTTAACAAAATGTTTAAAAGATTATTTTTTTTTGTCGAAATACCTTCGGTTCGAATAAAAAAATTATTATTTAGGATAATAGGCTACGATTATAAAAAAAAATCATGGCGCTAGTACCTATAGTTTAGCCAGAATAACGAAATTTGTTGACAAAATCGGAGTTTAGCTAAAAATACATAAATCCTAAATAACTTTTAAACTAACAAGTTTCTCAATTGAAACACCCTATCTACATTTCCTTTGAAATAAACTGGTCAAATTTAAAGCGCCACGCGCATAAAACACCGGAATAAGGGTTTCGGAAATTATACAATTGGAGGTCCAATAAATCTTGACGAAAGCCCATGCGGGACTATTCTAAATGCGAGTGGATGTCGAATGACAGACGTGTTTCTAACTTCTACTACACTTGGGACCGGCCAGTTGATTACGTGGTTAACATCGATCCTGGATTATCGTCCGACGAACGGGTCGAGGAAAGAGTTTTTAATGTTAATATGTGTTTGTTTAACAACCAACAATAACTAACAATTAATTAAAAAGATAACACGTATACGTACGCACAACACCGTTATCGTTGTAATTATACCTTCCACGATGTCGGTGTACGACGTGTACGTACGTGTTACTTTAATAAGAGACTTCGAAAATTTAGTTTAAAAAAAAAGTCGGCTTAAATCCTAATTAAATTGAGTTATTCTAAAAGTTCTAGAGTTTCCAAATTTTCGTAAAAAAAAGCGTTGTAACATTTAACGTTTATTACTTCATCCGAGGAGGCCTTTTATTGTCCGAATAAAAACAAAAACGACTTGTAAAAGAAGTCGGTTAGCAAACGTATAGTAATGCGGAGACGTTCCCAGAATAAATAACGAGAAAATGCATTGTAAATTAAATTACACACGTTTACATGCAACAGTAAATCATTTTCATTGCAGGATTTCCAGAACGTCAGTAAGTTAATACGTAAGTAAAAACCGCCGTTTGCTTTCACACACGTTCGCTCCACATATCTGGGTCAAAATTATTCTCACAACCGCGTCTCTTCGTCACATCGTAACAGTCGACATTCTTTCCCAAATAAATTGGACGGCAGTCCCTCCCGACGTAGGATTTGCACTCGACGGAATTTTTTCGCTACTCGTGCGTAACTATGAGCGTTTCGATGAACTTTATACGCGGTGGTTTAGGGCGACGGTATCTCAAACTTTCTCTTAAGTCGAACCTTTGCAGTTTCCATGTTGCATTTGTAACTTAACGTCGCAAAATAAATCGTGTTATTAATTAAATTTACTTTCTAACGATGAAAGTATAATTACCGACACTGTCTTATCACTTTCCATCCACTGTTATTATTTATATGTTTATTATAAAATGGAGGTTAGGGTACTTTTCCTTGTCGCGCTTCGTTTGGCTTTCCAGGACTCTCGACCATCCCTTGATTACCACACCAAAACTTTTTCAGTCACCAAACTTTTATAATCTGACATTTTTCTTGACAAGATGTTTTATAAGTGCCGAAATATTGGCGTTTGCGGTAAGAGAACTTGGAAAACTTTTGGTGTGGTAATTAAGGATCGTACAAAGTCCGGAAAAGCCAAACGGCCCGAGACTATATTTTTATTGTAAACAGTTGTGGAGTGGAGTTATACGACGCAGAGGAAATTGTAACTTACAGTCAGTTTATGTGTTTTCCGTAGTTATAAAATTAAAGGTGAGAGTTTTACGGGCAGGTCATGGCCCAAGAAAGCCAAAACAGGTGAAACATCTGAATCAATTTTTGTAATAATATTAAAGAGAAAAATAGTGGATGGAAACGGCTAAATAGGAAATGTCGATCGAATTAAGAAGATGAGATGCTACCGTATTACCAAGATATCGCCCCTGGTACTCCACAATCAGTGCCCTTACAAGCTTAACGCATAAGTAAATCGATTTCGATTTAAATAAGCAGGTACCTAACTGATTTACGAAAATCGTCTCTTATTTTACTGTATCTATGCCGAATGGAATCAATGTGTTCTGCTATCTCGATAGAAAGTTGGTCCGCTCAGTAATCGAACACTCTTTCACAATCGAAACGTGTTTTACGCAAACCATGTTAGGTGTCTGATTGATCCACGGAGGCTTCTGGACGTTCTTTTGCGACAGTCAATTTTGGGTCCTTATAAACTTCATCTTCAGTTTGTTCAGTAGCTCGTTTAAGAATAGCGGAAGAGGACCCGTCCTTACCGTTGCCTTGAATAGGTCGACAATTACCAAAGATAAACAGCATCTAGTTGATCTAGAAATCAAATAAATCAAACAACACGAATTTCTATTGAGTTGTCGAATAAGGTACCTAAAGGTGTTTTAGTCGAACGCCTTGTGCGAAAACGCGAGTAGTGCGAAAACCTACAAAGCCTGCCCGCAACATTATGGTACCGAACAGTCTCCATGACAGCCAAAGCACCTCTAACTCAACTCGGCTGTAAAGATAAAATCCTAAGAATTATTAAAGCTGTGTGGGCCGAACGAGCGTCGATTACAGACACCACGCGCTTTAAATTACCAAGAGCCTCGTAAACTGCTTTATAGACCAAGCACGCAAACAAGAAAAAATCGTAAAAGGCATTAAATTGAAGTATTTTAAATCATCGATAATGGTGGGATTGGTACTATCGTGTGTGACTCAATCCCCCAGTGGCTGGTGCTGGTAACGCTGGTCCACTGGTCCGATAGGTGAGATCGAAAGGAACAAAAAAACCTAAATAATGTTTTTTCCAATGTGAATAATTTACAGGTTATAGTGATTATTAATTTAATAATCGTCTTTCTCGAGTTTAAATCCGAATTAGAAGTTCAAGAACTTAGAAAGTTAAAGCGATCCAACTGGTGCATCTGCTGTTTATGGCCTCTGGGAGGGATTGAGTCGCACACGATAGTACAACTTGTGCGGCAACAATTTGATAAAATGAACTTTAAAATCCGTGTTGTGAACGTTTAAAATAAAATATACGACGATCGTAAATATATTTTGCTATTTTTACGCGGTTCTTAAACACCTGCATTATGTAACAAAATGCAGTATTCAGACGGGGCGGATGTGCAGAGTTAAAATTCATGAGTTTTCGAGCTCTAAACGATGTATTATCGATTTCTATATTGTGCGGACAAACATCTCGAACGTTTGCTCGTATATTCGAGTTATGCCGAGAGTAAATAATATTCGTCTGCAATCTCGAAAATCAAGTCGCCCCACATCGACCACTAAAAAAAAAATAGAAGTCTCTGCATTCTCGCGTTATTGAAAACGAAAATTTAATTTTCGCCGGTTATCTGCGTGATTTCAACTGATTTTATCTAAGGATGAACTTTTCGCAACCCCTTTATTATTGCTTCTTACGCGGAATCGTTAATTCCTCGGTTTTATCGTTCGGTCAGCAATTTCTTTTGTGCTCGATTTTACGCGTAGTAGGTGGTGCTTATATCGAATTTTCTTATCGAACTTCTACAGGATATAATCTGTATGCTAATTAATTGAACCTGAGCACGGCGATACTGCTGTTGCTGTCAAAGGTTAAACTGAAGTTTCGTATGTTATTAATTAAATTATTGTACCGTGTTCGAGGGTAATGTTGCTCGGATTCGAGGTTTAACGATTATTTTACAAGAGCCGCCTTTCTATAATTATGCAAAATCTTGTCTAAACGGATTTTGAAATAATCAGGATTCTTCGACTTTGTACATATGGACAATTAGTGTTACGTATTAACAAAACAATGGAATGCAGCGATTTACTGTATCCAGTAACCCATGTCTGTAAATAATTTTACGTATAATGCGAACTTTCTATGGTTCTTGAATAGATACGATTACTTCCGCTTATTCGTATCTCTCGCGTATAAATAAAAAAAAATTCGACCGCGCGCAAGCCACTATATCGAAGAAACACCTTTTTTAATTTTTCTCGAAAGAAATACATTTTTTGAAAAATAATATTTACGAGAGACATTTATAAGAATTTAAAAAATATATATATCGCTTTTTTTCGATTATTTCGAAAACGGTGCATCCTATCGAAAATTATAAAGAGACATGGTCGGTAGAGAATTTTATGCCGATTCCAAAACATATTTCAGATTACCGATCCGATGAGTAATAACGGAGATTAGAATTTTTTTAATATTTTTTTTGAACGCCCACCATTTTAATACGATTCATTTTCACCCAAGACAACACCCAACCCAAACCCGACCCAAAATGAATGACCTATATTTTCGTAATCTAGGGGTCGAGATCGGAGAAAAGCCAAAAAGACACGTCTGGGTTTCGTCATCAGACAGGCCGCAACAGCATTATTTTCTATGAAAATTCGCTAATATTTACCAGTTTAAAATTATCTGGTTAATCACTATCTACTGCCTTTATACCACAGAATTATAAATTTACTTTATTTTTAATTTAAAGACTATCGTGTGCCTCTCAACATTGAAAATTTTCCTGTTACAAATTATAAACCAGATAAAAGTTTAATCGCATTTTTATGCGACCGATAAAATACGAAGCAACTAATAAAACATGTACGCCACCTACTTTCATAGCTTATCGGAGTGCGATCAAAGAAGTGAAGGTTTTTAAAATAAAAGCGGGATTTCCTAGTATCAACGTATAAACTCGAATGCATTTATATATAGAACTCCGACAAAACCGTTTCAGATCTCTCTCGTTAGTGGTAGTTCTTGTTTCAGTAGTTCTAATTTTAAATTACGGCGTCGTATTACCCGTCGTGTGTGCTTGGAGTGCTCGTTCGATTTATAAGGCCTTTTTGCGTGTGAGTGCGCGTGTGTTATGTGTTGTGTTGTGTTCTCTAAAAAGATTACAAACAAAAAGGATTAATACGACGAGGAAAGTTAGGATCTTTCTTTGTCGATTAACTCTCCATGTATTTATAAAATGTAAATACAGGGACCTTTAAGCTCAACACAAATTATCTGGAAACCGAGCTTGGTTAGGCTCTTGGATAGGGACTTTTTTTTGTTAGTAGCACACCCCAAAGGACACCAGGATCCGCCGTTAGGCATTACTTCTAGTGCTCTCCGGGACATCCATGCCTACCAGGGGGATATTTCACTTCCCGTACCGGAATTCGAACCCAGGATCCGTCAGGCGAGAGGTTAGTCTCCTAACCACTCGACCACCGAGTCGGCTTCTTGGATAGGGACTAGGTTAGGGTCTTGGTTAGGGTTCCCCTCAAATATTCGACGGTCCAATTTCGCGAACAAATTTTATCTTACGCGCGTTGTCGCAATTACAGTGATTGGTGAAATACGGAATAATCTACGCTCGAAATTGGCGATAGAGGGAAAACGATGACGAGAAAAAGACAAAGAGTTAAGTGGCAGTCCCAGCGGCAGCAGTGGTATTAGTTTGCATTTTACGTAAGTATTAAAAAATATATATTTCAGGATTTTATTTTTTTAATTTCTTTTATTTTGAGACATTTTACATTTTCATTGCAATTTGTTTACGAATAAAAAACGTAATTCGAAGTTTTGATTGTCGCAACAATTTTTAAAGAATTTCGGCCGACAAGGAGACAAAATTTGATCGATCAACTTTTATTTTGCCTCTTCTTTACTTAAAAAAAAGTATTCTAATAATTTCAGTTTTTTCGTGGCGTTCTTTTAATTCTTCTTGTACTAAATTTTTCATTTTTTTACTGACTATTATAGTATTTTAATGCAATTGTTGTAGCTTTATTTTCTATGAAAAGGCTTATTTTTAAGTTACGAGTTAATTACGTATTAAAATGCGAACGAGAAGTCACGAAAGCTTTCCTTTGATAGGCAGTTTGTAAAGGAAGTCGTTTATAAATATGTACATACATACGTATGCATATAGTAAGTAGGCACATGAAACGACGCAGTGTCATTAAAAGAACATTTTAATGGTAATTCTCCTCATTGTTAAAATCGTTTGGATGACGCAACAGCATCCCTTCTATTTACGGATCGGAAAAGTTTCGTGCACGTGGAGGGCGCGTACGACGTCATCTTTCATTATTTTCGTTCGGCAACATTTGCGAGGGCTTCCCCTTTTCATTAATTTTTGTAATTGTGCCCCGTTTCGATGTGACTCATAACCAAATGTGTCCGCGTATTCTGTTTTATTTTTAAACAAGTGCTACGCGTTTAGATCGTTTCAATTATTCCGTTTAACAGAACGTTGTTGGAAGTTTTGAAGGGCTTTTCGTTTTGAGAACGTTCAGCGAAAACGCGATACAGTTTGATCTGATATTAAAATATCCTTCAAATCGATGATGAAGTTGCCGTTTCTGATGGACAGGACGAGAGTTGGTAATAGTACCAACTTCAATAATTGACTGTACGCACTAAAATCTATCCGCGGATAATTGCGCCAGTCATCGTCAGTATTCGTGGAGAGTTAACAGCGGATGCTAATGTAATCACGACGTTACACGATTACTTTTGAACATTATGTATAGGGTTCACCTATGACATTAAATTATTTTTTTCGTAAAAATTGAATTTAAGGTTTATGGTTATACTCTATCGTTAGTGGCGCTAGCATAAGTTGTCATACGTTTCATTCGTGCAACGACAGGCCGACCGTAAGAGCTCAAATCGGAGAGTTTATTTAACCGTTAATCGTATTTTCCAATTACAATTTTTTTTACTCGGCAAGTATTTTTGTTTTAATTTAAGTTATATTCTTTAATAATTTCGCGTGCCCTTTAATACGACACTATTTGTTTTTCTTAAAAATCATGTTATTCTATGATAATTTGAAATAAAAAATAATTGCAAAAACTTGGTGCAGAATTTGAGCCAATCGGTTCAGTCGTTTTCAAACGCTTCCGGAAATGCGAAACGTATATGTTCTGATCTACTTACGCCCTTAACATAACTGTTTCGATAAAAATAGCAGAAGACGTGTATTTTATGGGTTAAAAAAGTTATAGGTATATCCGAAAAACGGCCGATAATGTAATTCCAGATCATTAATTCGATTAAAACGAATTTATCGTGGAAAATCAACACTTCGTCGCTTCCTTCGATGCGAATGGTAAACAGGATTAAGATTTATAGGTATGTATACAATAAGTTACAATAACAATTAAGTAAATCCACTTTTGAATAATCCTTGAAGCGGAATTTATTTAAATTCGACTTAAGATGTAATCTTAATTTAAGTTATTTAAATTGGCAATTTTATATTCCCTCAAATTTTTTAATAATCCCGGATGCGCTGATACGAATTACCGAATTAATTCTAATTTTTCCGCTCAATTTAGAAGACGACACAAACTTCCAAGTACATACACAATAAGTATGTAAATTTGTTTTCAACTGTACGTATTTAAATTTTGACCCGTGTCTGAGCGAAAACGGCACCTAACACTTACGCATCGGACTAGGAAAAAAAACATAAACAACTACAGTTTATGTTCGCGACTCGATTCGGCTTTTTATTGGCCACCCATGGAAATATAAATCGCCCGAATTTCCCCATATATTTACATAGGTTTATATCGAACGTTTTATTATTGATATCCACTAAAACATCCAGAAATTCGAGCAGCGAGCTCGACAAGCTTGGACAACGAACGCTGTTTTTCCTTTAATAAACGTGCGGCCAATGAAATTTTTCCTTTTATCATTCTTTAAAATTGAACAATTTTTATAAACATGAGCACGTTCGAAATTTACACAAGGATTAACGACCGACATATATTTACCGACGATGATTTTAGAACAGAAGGACCCCGTCAAGTTCTTCGCCATTTGAATCTCGAAAGATCAAAACTAGTTTTTATTATATTAGTTATTGTAGGTAATTAACCTTCATTATTCTTAATTATATCATCATAAATTTACATAACATTAGATAACAGTTTTATATACTATTTGATGCGCTTTCTATTTCATTTCCCGTTAATGCGCTTGCGTTTTCGAGAAATTATACAAGTCGGAGTACTTTCTTATCTTCAACGGAGTTTTAGAATTTATCTTTATTGTACTTTCAGCCCGACATCTGAACGGGGTCTATTTATTTCAACAGCGCCTTTACAATAAACCGTAACGTCTCATTTCTTGGTGTCCCACATTGTTGAGGAAATCTTATTTTCCACTCAACGGATCACATAGGTATACAGTGTGTTAGATTTTATGTGTCACAGCAAATATCTCGACTATTGTATGAATTAGTAAAAAATGTTATATATGAAAGTTATTAGATTATTTATTCTTAATAATGTGTCAAAATCAGAAAAACAATTGAACATCAAATAATTCAGATAAAGCAAATAAATTTAACATTTTAAATGGAACGTACCCACTATTATTACATATTCTGAAACTACAAGAATTTATCTTTACAACGGTATATCACATGTTATACTTATTTCATTAATTAAAGGCGTAATAGAATAAATAACCGAACGCGTTGAACACGTACAGTGTAAACAATGTACCGACGACGCACACTTTTACCTTTGCATGTTCTATTAAGTAGAGCCGAGGAGGCCGTGATATGCGCTCACTTGTTATCGCTATCGTGTCAAAGTGACTAAGTAAATTGTTAATTGTTAATTTTCATCTCGTGACACATAATGAGGGATAGTTATTATTCTAATAATGAAAAAATGGACATGTTGAGAGTGTACATCAGATGCAATGATAATATTAAAGAAGCTTCTGTATTGTATCGAACCTTGTATCCAGAAAGGGTACAGCCACATCCTCGCACGTTTGCAAGAATTGAACATAATTTACGAAGAAATGATGTTTTAATGCTACAGTGCGAAGACCAAGAAATGAGGTGCAGCATCATGATGAATGTATAATTATAAGAGTGTTGGCATATTTTAGAGCACTATCCAAGAAATGTCTGTTATGCCGCGTTGTTTTGTTCAGAAGTTGCAATTATTTATGGAAAATGTTTTTAATGTGACAGTTCAAATTCGTTACTTATAATTGTGTAGAATAGTCTTAATAAAATATATATAAAAAAAACGAGAAAAGACACAACAAATTCAATCCGTGAAGCAGCAACCGACATGGGTATAAATCATCACAAAGTATTTTCTATTAAAAAAAAAAACATAACATGACCCCCTATAAAATTAAATTGGTTCGCAGTTAAACAGCTGGTGATTCTGATAGAAGGCTAATATTTTGAAACTGGCTTAACAATAATCAACATTTAGGGGATATTATTCTTTGGAGTGATTAATCTAATTTTAACAATAACGGTTATTTCTAACAGAAAAAATGATAATTTCTGGGATACAGAGAATCCACGTCGAATTCGGAAATGCAGGTTCCAACACAGATTTTCTATTAATGTCTGGCTTGGTGTATTAGGTGATACTATACTAGGTCCTTATTTTTATCGCGGAACGCTTAATGCTGAACGGTATGCTAATTTCCTTATGTCAGAATTCGAAGAATATTTGGATGATATACCCTTACAAGTGCGACGTGATATGTGGTTACAACAGGATGGCGCAACTCCTCACAATGCAAGGAACGTCAAGGATATTTTAAACGAAAGGTTTGGTGCGGAATGGATAGGAAATGGTGGCCCTATAAACTGGCCGGCACGATCGCCAGACCTCTCTGTGTTGGACTTTTTTGTTTGGGGATACGTTAAATCAAAAGTTTACATTACATGTCCACAAAATTTAAAGGGCATGTGCTCAAATAACACCAAACATGTTGCAAAAAGTGCGACGAAATTTAATAAGCAGATCTCGGGGAAAGTATTACAAACAACGGAGAGCACTTTGAACAAAGAATTTAGATGTTAGGTAGGCATATCATACAATTTTATAATAAACTTACTTATTCACATATTGGTTTGTTCATAATATTGTATTTATGTTGAATAATCTGTTATTGAGTTTGTTTTAATCTACACATTGTTTATACTGTCTACGTTTTCAACACGATCAGTTATTTAGTGTATTACGCCCAGTTAATTAATGAAAAAGTATAACATGTGATATATCGTTGTAAAGATAAATTCTTGTAATTTCAGAATATGTAATAATACTGGGTACGTTCCATTTAAAATATCAAATTTATTTGCTTTACCTGAATTATTTAATGTTCAATTGTTTTTCTGACGTTGACACATTATTAAGAATAAATTTTTTTTTTAATTTGATAACCGGTTTATTTACAATCTGCCATACACTATACAGCATTCAGTAAATTGTATTGAACTTGCAAATGTCTTGGGGGCTATTGTCGTACAGACAATTACCCTAAAAATAACCTAAGTAGATAGGTGAGATAGTGAGCGAGATATTGAACTTAAAACTAAAAAACCACTTTTCGAAGGGCAGTGACTAGGCGAATCTGTTTGGTAGCTCTAAGGGGTGATTCGCTTTAGTCGGCGCCCTACACGAATGCGTAATAAGTAACTAGCTAGGTTGTTTGGATGCACGGCAAGGCGGTCACTGTAATTGCCACTTAATTGAGTAATCACTTCGCTAACCAAGCTAATCCCGAGATCGCGGCTGATAACAATGTTTGGGACATACCAAGGGGCATTCACAATGTGACGTAGAACTTTGGATTGGAAGCGTCTGATGATATCTATGGTGGAGTTTGCTGCTGAGCCCCACAACTGCAGGCCGTAAGTCCAGATGGGTCGTAGAATTGTTTTGTACAGGAGCAGTTTGTTGGCTGCTGATAATTGTGATGGTCGTCCTAACAACCAGTACATTTTACGAAATTTTAGTCCTAACTGCTTACGTTTGGTCCAAACGTGATGTTTCCAAGTGAGGCGTCTATCCAGATGCATCCCTAGGTACTTGACAGTGTCTTGTTGAGGAAGTTGCTGATCATTGAGAAGTATGGGTGGACAGGTTTCTCGTCTCAGGGTAAATGTAACATGAGCGGATTTCGTTTCATTGACTTTAATACGCCATTTCCTTAACCAAAAGTGCAAGTTGTTAAGATGGGTTTGCAGCTGTTGAGATGCTACGACCGGGTCGTGATGGGATGACAGAATGGCTGTATCGTCCGCATATGTAGCGATAGTGGTCAGACTAGTTAAGGGTATATCCGCCGTATAGAGTAGGTACAACAGTGGGCCAAGGACACTCCCTTGAGGTACTCCAGCAGTGATTCGATGTAAAGCGGTGGTCTTACTTTGGACTTTAACTAGGAAATGCCTGTAGGTTAAGTACGATTTAAGTACTAAGAAAAGGTCCGGTGGAAGTATATGTCTAAGCTTAAACAGTAAGCCGTCATGCCAAACCTTGTCAAAGGCTTGGGAAATATCAAGAAATAATTATATATTAAATATATTAAATATAATATTTAATATATTAATATATTAAATAAGAATAATATCAAGAATAATTTTCATATATAACATTTTTTACTAATTCATACAATAGCCGAGATATTTGCTGTGACACATAAAATCTAACACACTGTATAATCGGGAGAAAATAAAGTGTTTTTATGAAACGACGCTTGAAATATTTTTCAAAATATTCGGCAAATGGTTGGCAAATTGGCAATTTGGCAAAGAGGTTGTGAGTAGTTTTCCAGCCACTTCAACTTTTAACAAGATGCCGTCTTGGTTAGATTAAAAAACCTTTGCAGATCTTCAAAACCGCAAACGACGCGGCGAGGCTCTCGTGGACTTTTGCTTATACATCCAGCGAAAATAAAAAATGATTGGATGGAAGAAATTTTAGTGAAGAACGGAAGTGGAAACCAAAAGCTCGTAGGGTAAACAGTACAGTTATTGGCCGTGCTAATTTAAATCTTTCATATTAAGAGTTTGATCGAAATAATTAACATTTAGCCTTCGTCAGAGAGATCTGACGACCTTGCACTATTTAGGCACCTAGATTTTATTGTGATGGCTTCAATGCGCTTGTAAGTTCATTACTTGACGCGAAATGTGTGTTGTGTATGGAGCCATTTCGTCCACACCTTAAGATTTTGTTAAGCCGAGTGGTGATATTTGATAGGTTTTTTGGCGACTCGATACGGTAAACTTTGTTTTAGTTATTGTTTGTTAAAAAAGCATGAATAAATACGTATTTTACTACATTTACAGATATTATAACTTATAAATTCTGTATATTTTACGGGGGGGGGGGG
Source organism: Rhagophthalmus giganteus (assembly GCA_036326145.1). Taxonomy (NCBI): domain Eukaryota; kingdom Metazoa; phylum Arthropoda; class Insecta; order Coleoptera; family Rhagophthalmidae; genus Rhagophthalmus; species Rhagophthalmus giganteus. Next base: position 19,358,510 of record JARFJA010000036.1, on the reverse strand, counting down.
GCAATAACTGTATTGAAAAATTAGAAAAATACAGTGATTGACCATTTGGCCAATAACTATAGTTTACGACTAATGCCTGTTTTATTAGAAAGCTTACATTAATATGTGTCGTAATACATTTTAATCTCACATTAACGAATTTCGGATGACTTAACTTTGTCGCTTACAGTTTTTGGCCAACGGCCAATGACTATCATCTTTGGGTGGCCAATAACTATAATTGGTTGATTTTTACCTTTGCAGTTTACAATATTATTCTGTTCGAAATGTCAAAAATTGAATCTGGAGTGACCTATAAAAAACCTATTCGGAAGATAGTTTCAAAAGGGCTTTAAAAGAAATAGAAAATGATATGCCGCCGAGAGAAGCATCCAGAAGATTTGAAATACCAAGGGCAATGCTGCAATTTCGAGGAAGCAATAAATTCGTCAAAATCAGTTGTGGACCAAATCCCATTTTGTCCCGTGGAGAGGAAGCTTAGCTTTAGACAAATGGATCATAGAAAATCAGAGAAAAGGATTTCCTAGACGTAAGGAAGACGTGCAACTATCAATGACCAAACTCTTCGCCCTAATTCTTTTACGAATAACTTTCCCGGTGATGGGTGGTATAAGGCATTCCTTCGCCGTCACAGCCAACCCACCACAAGGATGTCTAAAGCCGTTACAGTTGTGAGTTCAGCTATTTCAGAACTTGACATTAAAAGATAGTTTAACGAAATAGAAGCTTATTTAACATCTGAAGACTTAAGGCCCCTTAGAAGAGCTCGCTTTAAGGTTCAAATTCGCCTTTTTTACAGAACTTTCGGTAAAGATTACGGCTAAAATAATAATTTTGAAAATTTGATCCGTTGCATTATTATATTATTTTAAGTTATAGAATTTGACGTGTGCATCGATTTTGTAGAAAAAATGTTTATTTTCTTGTAATTCTTCAATACAATTTTCACTATATTCCAAATAAAAGGCATTTTTAAACCTGAAATTTAAACAAAAATAAACATTTTTTCTACAAGTCTTACGTCAAATTCTATAATTTAAAATAATACAATAGTGCAACGATCAAATTCTCAAATTTATTATTTTGGCTGTAATCGTTAGTGAAAGTTTCGTAAAACAAGTAAATTTGAACCTTAATGCGAGCTCTTTTAAGAGACCTTAAGCGAAATGTTAAACGATCTATATGTACGTTTTATTTATTTATAAATTACATCGATGTTCGTTTTACCTTGAAAATTAGTCATTTGTGCTTCAACAATCTGCTTCTTCACTATTATGAATTTAAGTAAAATTGAGGACAAGGACAATACAGGATCATACTTAAAATTTGAAATGCAATTTTTTCGGCAACTATTAATAAACGACTATTTATTGATACGGAAAATGTGGTTTAAATCATTACAGCTACCTCCCCCCCCATTAAGAGGTTTAGACTTATTTTAGTTACACCCTGTATGTTATGTTTATTAAAAATTTTATGTAAAATTTATTTATTTTTATTTATTTAAAATTCATTTACAAATAAAGGTTTCTTTTTTATTAATCCTTGTCTTTTATTTGAAAAATAACCTTTATAGGTGTCTGCGTACGTGATAAAGAGGGCGGCCAATCACTGTTATTTTGATAAAATTTCACTTAAACCATAATGCATCGCAGAAATACTGCAATTATGTTTCAACTATTTAAGAAAAACGAAAATATATAGTTTTCTGAATAAGTTGATGCCACTGAAACATATACATTTGCAACTATGTATTTTTGGCGAGCGAAATAAAATTGTGTATTGCTTAAAGGGCCAATCACTGTACCGTTTAGCCTATAAGCGGTAAAAGCGATACTACTGCAAAAGAATCGGCGATGTAATTTGGAACTGATGTAGGTATTTTATCAACTCCAAAGTAAGGCTTCATGTTGCTTCCGAGGTGCAGAACGATCTCATTTAAATGTCACCTACGACTTAATCACTTATCACTGATTGTTAGCAACAAAGACAGTTTCGTAGAGTAAGTATGTCTAATGTATAAGTGCTGTAAGAAACGGTAAATGCCGAAACTAAAATTAATATTCTTTCTTAAGTTTATCTTTTGGGTCGTATCGACCCTGCTTAATTTAAACATTTGCTAAATGATAATTATCACTGATGATTTTATTGGAAACTAATACTCCGGGTCTCCCAGACCACCAGAAATTATTTCGCAAACGCGACATTCTGGAAAAACATGTTTCGGACAAAAATGGTACAAAACCATGGTACTTGAAAATCTCATCTTTTTAAACTTAAGTCCATTTCCAGTGAATGATTCAATTCTAGAATTTTTCCGAATATGTATTCGATTACATTTAACATTCTCTAGAATTCCAAAAAGTTCGATTATTATCGTCCCTGGATAAGTATGGTTATCCCTGCTGTAAATGTAAAGTAACTGTACGTCATTACTAATTTCTTAGTTTCGGAAACTCGTGCTCGCTTTCTTTTGCTCGTTTCTGTATTAATTATCTAACTGTAAAGTATATGTTATTCACGATAAGTTCCAATCCACGTATTTAATAAAATCTCGTATTGTTCAGTGTCTACTAATAGACTGTAGTCTTTTTTTTTTGTCGTGTTATAGGTATGTGTGCAGGTAAACCATCGGTAAAATGGGTCACGTTCAAAACTTTTAACAATTAACTTTAAATAAATATATAATTTAGTAACTTTTTATGCATGACGTGCATTGGAACCGTTGCATTAATATTAAAAAAAAAGAATGTCGTTATCGTAATGATTTAGTAACGGGTCTTAACGACCCCGAAGATAATCGGTGCGTGCAAGTAAATTATTTCGAACATTTCGATAGCTAACATTAATTCTTTTTAAAATCGGGCGTCTCGCCGACATTCAAATTTTGTCTAAAAATCTGAAGCAGATTTTTAAACAAATTGACAAATAATTTCAAATTAAAGATGGATTTTGGGCCGAATCGATACCAAAGTAATAAGAAGGTTAAGGACCTGTTCTAGAACTGAAAATTTGAAACAAAACTGCGAAAAAAAACGCAAACGAATTTCATATAAATATTCTAATAATTTGTTATTTCTACTTATTAATTATAATAAAGAAAGGTAAAATTTGAACGTTTGAAATTCTTTCGATTGTCGTAGACAGCGATCTGATGTCGTTCTCGACGGAAGTTCCTAAACTTATCCGAAAGACGAGTTCAAAAGCCGAAAGAAACTTTCGTTATTGTTATTGTTATTAGTCTTGTAGGTTCAGTTATTCTACAGAAAAAAGATTACATCTAACGTAAATGGTAAACTCATTAGACGTCGTCCCACGCGTACTTCTTGCTGGCGTGTTCAAGTATGCGGTTTGTAACAGGGGCGTCCGATTAGCCAGGTGTTTTCGAATCGATCGACCAAGGCGTAAATTGTTCCGGTATAAATTATTCGACGTTTCAGCGTCGAGTCTCCCAATCGTCACATTATAGATGGTCCTTCGTGTGATAACTTTCGTCGAATCTACTCGATTCCAATTGCGTGAAATTAACGGAACACGTCGAGGACGTTTTTATATTATTTCGGGTTTTTAACAATTCCCGCGGACGAACTGCGAGCTCGGTCTTGATCTTTTCGAAGTCGAAGTTGGCGGTTTCGTTCGTTGCTCGTTGCTCGTTGCACGCGAAATTAACTCGCAAATTTGAACTTTGGACGAGCAATTTTCGAATCGGAATAAATTCGAAAGAGACGCCCGAGAGAGCGTTGACGTGAGCCGCATTATTGAATTAACACAATTAGCCTCAGAAGAGACTGCCTAATTAGCGCTAATAGACTTAGCGTAAAGCTCTGCAGTTTTATAATTACATTTAGCGAGCGAGTTCTGTAAAAAAAAAGAAACAACAAAATGGAGTGCGCGTCGCGTCGTCGCCATTTTTCGTCGCTTCGCTTTTTGTTTGCGTCGAATTCTTTTAGTTTGATTTTTAAGAAGGCTTCTGTTTCAAATAAAAATGGAAAAACAAAGCTGTCAGACGAACGAAATGGAAATGGCAGCGTTATACATTGTGCCGGGTTTCTATTTTTTCCGGATTTTGTAAGAAAACAGACGATTGTTTACGTTTATGAATTTTTAAAAAACCTTCACGTTGATCGACAGAGGGATTTTAATTGAATTACGCATCGAATTTTCCTGATAAATTGTGAAAACAAATACTCGTTAGGAGAATAATTTGCCAGTTCAAATTTTAACCTTTGACCCGTCATCAATTAAAAGTTTTATTATACCAACCCTCTCAACGAAATAAAAACGTTTCCCGGGAGGGTTTATTAGACTTTTAGAGGGACGGTATGGACTTTATTTCGTTGTTTAAAAATTGATCATTTAAACAAATTCAACAAATTATTTTTAATTTGTTTCCAGGTAAATTAAGGAAAATCGTATTTATTATAAATGGATCTTGAGGGCGACGACCTTTCGTACATAGGTACGTACAATAAATTGCAGTATAATATGGTTTCTCCGTAAATGAGTCATATTTTTGTAAAGTTACGTTTCTGACCTAGAAGTGACAACTATCTATTTTCGGGAAAACTAGGTGAATCCACCAGCTACTTTAGATCATCGGCATTAATTATGCGGGGTCATCAGTAATAAATCATGTTACCGTAAAGTTGGAATATAAATAATTCAAATATAATTAAATTGCGGTACACCTTTATTAATATATACGGTTATACCAATTATTGTTGATAATTAAACGTAAATATGGCGTGAAATTAAAAATAATAATAATAATCTTGATTCGAATCATTGATTTTCAAACACAAAGTCAGAAGTGATAAATAATAAAAAACAAACAAACATACATAAGTCTAGAGCAATTTGGCAATGAAATTCCTCAGTACAAAGGGTTTAATAAGGTAACGAAACAGCAAATTTTTAAAAAGGCTATACCGTCAGTAGGCTTTGCAACGAATGTTTTGGCTTGCATTCATCAAACCTAAATTGGGTTTTGTTTTCATTTGGAACCGAACCATTCTCCTGGAACTATTTTTATGAGTTTAAACGCTGAGCGGCAACTGTCAGCTAGGATGTTAAAGTTCTTATACTTTATTAATGAATTTGTATCATCAGCATAGTTGATAACTGACGTACAAGTCGTTAAAGAATTAGGGAGGTCATTCATAAAAATGGCAAAAAGAAGCGGCCCGAGAATGCTGCCCTGCGGTACACCCGTCTGGATATTTAATTGCGCAGAGGTGACCAAGCGCCGTCATCACTAAGTACCACACTTTGTGTGCAGTGCGCGAGATAAGACTTAATCCAAGACCAAGCCAGATCCGTATTTCTCGTTCAAAAAGAACATCACGCGCTTTGTGGGGGGGGGGGGGAGTTCGTGGACCGTGGTATGACATGACATAAGGGCTTGGGGGGGGTAGTAAATAAGTGACGTCACGGATATTGTAGCAGTAGACGCTTACTTTGTATGAAAATGTTTTATAATACGTCCTTTTCTGGGGTGAGGTAAGAGTTTCACGACATGGTTGGGAATGGGGGGTAAAGAAAGATCAAAAAATGCATGCCATCCTTTTTGAACGTTCCCTTACCGTTTTTAACAGCTCCTCTTCGTTTTTTTTTTTTTTTTTTTACATAAGCCCATGGCTTAGATACATAGCACCTAGTTATAAACTAATAAGCTATTTTAATATTAACCTAATTTACCAATAAAGCTCCTCTTCGTTAACGGGATTAAGATTCATCGATATTCATTACGTGAGACATGACTTAAAATCTATATTATCGATAAAATTATAAATACAGTGCTCTTCCTCTACAGTTCCGCAGTTGAGCATGAGGGGAATAACTTTTCTTAGAAATTAAGTCGAACAGAGTTCCCTACCAAGCGCCTTTCGTAGCGCTCGAACGAATTCACTTGCGTCTTTCTTAATAGTTCCATCTTACACTCGTCCTAATAAAATGTTTTTCTTTTGTTTTGATTTCCTACTGATGGTTTTCCTCTGTTCGACAGTTAGTTGTTGTTCGTACGCTCGTGCTAATCTATATCTTTATAATATAAAATGTCACAAATCAACGTAATATATTTTGTTTTTATACTTCTTTTAATAAATATAAATAAATAATAATAATAAAATAATAAATACAATATAAATTACTTAATTTGTGCTATATATATTGGATACACTCGATTTTTCAAGCCTTACAGCGCGCGGAACTGTATGGAGAGAGCCATTTGAATCTCGAGGTACGCGCTGATGTCTTAAGAGTGGGGGTACTAGTCGAGTCGAAAACTGGGGAAGCGGAACTGTTGAGGAAGGAACTATAGAGGGAGAGCACTGTATTAGTTTGAGTTTGAGAAAAGAAGGTTTTATGGTTTTATTAAATATAATTGAAATTATTTTTCGAAACTGCGACCATTTTTGAATTATGAAGGTTTTACTGTAGATGGTTATGATTGGGAAAACCTTTATCTATATATATATAGAGGTGGCAGTTTATAACAAAATGTTTACGTTTACGCAAATGGAAACAGTGATTTCTGCTCGATTTCTTGTGCAACGAACACAAAGACAATCTAACGCAGAGGGTGGGGGGGCTTAAATCATTTTTAATACTACTGAACCGTAACGAACGAAAGCTCTTGAAGTTTATAGATGAGCATTTTATTATTGCCAACGATTTATTGCAGACCCGAATAATAAGGAAAAGAAAAAAAAAAGATAATGATTGTTTCAATTATTCTGAATGCCTTCCTTTTCCGCCATATTTATTACGAACGCTGTTTCGATATATATTAAAAATGAATTGCCGGTCGATCACTTTCTTTACTGACGATAATTCAACGCGCGGTCTAGGTAGTAATTATTATAATTACTAGCTAATTATTATTTCAATTTAAGCGTTTGTTCACTTGACATCGCGAATCCTTTCGCTCGTACATTCGAACATTTTCCACGCAGTTTTCAATGAAGGCTCCGAACATATTTCAACCTCGCATTGATGACAAATGAAACAAAAGGATTTGTACGGCTGAAAATTAATTAGGAACGCTGCTAAAACCTCCGTTACAAAAACAGAACAGAAAGTAATCTTTTTGTCGCACAAACGCGAATCCAACCTACAACCAAATCTCGGGATCGTTAAACAAAAGCGCCAATTTAAATTACTACAAACTCTGCTGTTAAATTCGGCCGTATAATTTCTTACTTATGAGGAGAGGGTGTCGGGGTTGAACTGTATTTAAACGTCATTTTTACGCCCTAATACAGTTTTCGAATTTTAATCGTTCAAGCTATGAGAAATAAAATAACGACAGATTTTAAAATAAAGCTTATCGCGAGATAATTTTGATTTGTGGGTGGAAAGCTCCGGTGCCACCTCGACCAAATTTGATCTTTTTAGACGATTAAATTATTATGATTATTATCTGTTCGTTCGGTGCCGTTTAATAAAACAATTAAAAACCGAGGGTGCTCAGAATGCCGAGAAATCGTTCGTTGTTTAAATTTCCACCCCTCTGCGCGGCATTCGACATTTTTTCGAATAAATAAAGGGCGCGCATGCGGGTGCGCCTATCGAGGCTCGAGAATTTCGAAAATCAAATACGACCAATCCCGTAAACGTTTCTTCCATAAGTTTGGTTTCGTAATATTTTGAAGTTTCAGAACGAAGCGTAAAGTGACAAAAGCCACGACCTCTCCCCTTGACATACATACGTGAATACATCACTGAAAAACATAACGAAAAGAGCAACAGTTCCATCGATTTAAAAAGTAGCACTAATTAGTATGTTAGCATCTAAATATGTCATTTTCTATGTAGTTAGAAAATAAATGCTATCGCCACTTCTAGTACCAGTCGGTACCACGCTGCACAAAAGAGTGAAAGGTTTCGATTATGTCTGGCATTTTAAAATTAAAACGAAACTACTAAACGTGAGCTGCGCATCCTATATATTATACATAATACCAGAAAACACAATGCGACAACGCAAATAACGAAACCTCGCCGCCTTTCTTTGTTTCAAGGAATTCACATTATGATGATCGAGTAAGAGTCGTCGTTACCGATTAGTTGTTACATCAAGAGCAGCCGAGATATCTCTGTCAAAGAAATCGAGGTCAAGATATGGAACGAAACCGCACTACTAACAAAAAAATATTATTCTAATGTATAAGCCGGATGTATATAGTAGATACTCACAATTATGGATTAGTATAAAAGATGTGGGTGGGTACATATCAAGGATGTACATGAATCAAATGTTTTCGCTCTTGAAATCACGACGCGTTATCGACCTCGACAAAAAATGCGTGTATATGGTTATCATTTCGTGCTTTGTTTTCGGTAAAATCGATTTTCTATTAGTCCTAAATCTAAACTAAACTCTAAGTAGCAGATTGTCTCAAAATTTTGTCAAAACCGTGGACGTCCTTATTTCGAGATCTCTAGAGAATTTTAAATCGCCGAAGCACGTCTAATTCGTCATTTCTTGTTTAATTCTATCTGAAAAACGACTTTTCCAGTAGATCCGGACCTGTCCTTTCAGATAGGGTCAAAATTTTGCCAAAATCATGGACTATAACACGTATTTTTTTCGAGATTCTTCGAAAATTTTTAATCGGCGGAATTTGTTTTGTTATACTTGAAAAACGACTTTTCTAGCAATTCCGAAGCTGTTCTAAACACTTTAGATTGCGTAAAATTTTTCCAAAACCGTGGGCCATAACACGTCTTTTTTTTAGAGATTTCGTGAAAATTTTAAATCTATAGAAATGCGTATAATGGTTATCGGAAAGTCTGAAAATAAAAATAGTTAAAAATCTGATTTAGCGATTTAACGAAGGAATTCGAAAAGTATTTTTGCCTCTAATTTTTTAAAACATACGGGCGTTATACAAAAAATTTATAAAAAGATCGAAGTTTCGCTCTGATAGTATTAATAGTACACAACAGGTGGCAGCACTGTCGCTCCCGCATTTTTAATAGTTGGTGATTCTATGAATAGGTGGCACTAATAGTAAAGAAATCATTCTAAAAACTTTATTTTTTATAATAAAAAATGAATTTTACACCAACAAATTATTTAATTAACAAAAACAAAATTAAACATTTATTTATCAAAACTTTACTTATGTTTACAAAGCTTTTAACGATAAAAATATGTAACATTACAACTATTATTAAATAATATTCCAAATTACAATGTTTTTATATTTATTTATATTAATAAAATATTTTATGGAATTTTATTTTTCAAACTTAATTGATAAAAGAGCTAAAATGTCTTGCTATACATATACACGTAATACGTTCCATCGGCGGTAGTGTCTGTCTGAGCAATACCTGTGAATTTAATGGTGGTACAGAGTTTCAATTTTATAATTTTTATAGTAGAATATTTGATAGGTTACATTTTACAAAAGAAATTATGTTAACAAAGTGTAAAACTTTTTTTAATACGGAAAAAACACTACGCTCTGTACTACTAAGAAAATTTATTTCTATCTGAAAAAAACTTCTAAAACGATGCTCGAGATGTTTCCGTCAGGTTCGACATTTCGCAAATCGAAAATTCGATGTACCGCCATACGACTCGTGGTTTTCCGCAAAATTTTGACTTTACCAGAAACGTTTAGGACAGGTCCGGAACTACTAAAAAAGTCGTTTTTTTTACGAATAACAAAGTAGGAAATGACGAATTATACGCGTTTTCTATCGATTTAAATTTTTTTCGAAATCTCGAAAAAAAGCCTAAGTCCGTATGGACTTGCCAAAACTATGGTTTTGGCAAAATTTTGATCTAACTTGAAGTGTTTAGAACAGATCCGGAACTACTTGAAAAGTCGTTTTTCAGGTATAACAAAACATATAATGACGAAATACCAGCATTTTCGCCGATTAAAAATTTTCTCGAAATCTCGAAAAAGATGTGTTATGTGTTCATGATTTTGGCAAAATTTTAACCCAACCTGAAGTGTTTAGAACAGGTCCGGAACTACTTCAAAATTTGTTTTTCTGATATAATAAAACATAAAATGACGAAATACTCGCGTTTTCGTCGATTTAAAATTTTCTCCAAATCTCGAAAAAAGACGTGGTTTTGGTAAAATTTTGACCCAACCTGAACTGTTTAGAACAGGTTCGGAACTACTTCAAAAGTCGTTTTTCAGGTATAACAAAGCATAAAATAACGAAATACCCGCGTTTTCGCCGATTTAAAATTTTCGTGAAATCTCGAAAAAAAGACGTGTTTTTGGTAAAATTTTGTAAACATTTTGACGCAACCTGAAGTGCTTAGAACAGGTTCGGAATTACTAGAAAAGTCGTTTTTTATGTATAACAAAGCTAGAAATGACGAATTACGCGCGTTTTTGTCGAATTCAAAATTTCGCAAAATCTCGAAACACGCCATGTTTTTTCTCAAAATTTTAACGCGAACTGAAGCTTTCAGTTTAGTTTCAGAACAACTAGAAAAGTCAATTTTCACTTGAAACGAAGCACGAAATGATGTGACGTGACGTTTGTTTTTGTCGAGTACAAAATTTCGCAAAATCTCATAAAAAAAACGCCTAATGGTTTTCATCCAAAACTTTTGACCTGGCACAAAACTCCGACCATGTGCCGCAGGTAACTTCGTTTTTCACCTAAAACAAGCATTGAAAATTAATGATAAGTTAACGTGTTGGAAATCTATAAATTACGATTATTTTACGGGCTCGTGTATTTGTCGACGCGTTTAAAAAGTCAAATAATACAAATTGATAACAAGCAGGGCGTGTATTATGATCTTCAGTATTCTGCGTAGTTTAGGATATTCTAATTCTCGGATTTGTTTGTTTTTGTGTTACGGATAGATAATGTAAAAAATCAGTACCTACACGTGTTGTGATTTTGTAACGTTACTTCGTTTATTTATAAACAGTTAATACATTTATTATTTGAAAGCAATGAGCACAAGTTTAGTGTTCGCAATTAATAAAATCATTGTCATCAGAAATGGCGAGGTGGAAAGTAGCTCAAGAGTAACGTAACAGTGTAACAGTATTTGGACAAAATTGAGAAACATTTCCATAATATGAATTTCCAAACAACAAGCAACACTTCAAATGGATTTACAAGAGCTCGCGGCCATGTTAGTGACAGAAACATTATTTTAAATGGCCATGTAGAGAGGAACCCGCGATCTTGAAGATTATTAGCAGGTGAAAAATTAATTCGACGTACGTACGTACCTACGATCAACGATACAAAAAATCCATTCGATTGAAATATTTCAAGTACCTATATACATGTATAAATGAATGACGCTAGTCGTTATTTATCATAGAGAAAGAGCAATTTTGCTTGACAACATGACGTATTGGGAAACCATTTTGAAAATCATGTAATTGTTCGCTTAAATGACCTCAAATGCATCTACGCAGTACACTTTTAACCCTTCCAAATACGCAAGTACGTACGTAAGTCCACCCTAATGACCTAGTTAAGTTTTTGTTCGGTTACACGTTTAAGAGTTTATATTCACTTTGTACTACAATTTTTCTTCAAAAATGACGGGTACTTTGTTGAAAGTACCTACATAAAAAAATTTCGGTTAATCTATAGGTGGTACTTATTTGAAATATTCCAAATACTTTTTTTTGTTTCTACTGCACTTTTTATATATCGTCTGTAACGACCAATCTATCAGTGAGAATTATTTTTTAAGGTAAATAAAAAACGATTTATCGCTCTTCTCTTTTTTCCAGATTTTGTTCAATTTTCATCCTTTGCAAATTTTGTACCTATTTGATCGAGGAAAATACGGAGCAAACAAAACGTCGGAATAGATCGGAAAAACGGTACTTCGTCTGGATGCAGCTTTACCAAACGTGGAGTGACCTGCTGGACGAGTTGTGGCGACCCACCCAAGGCCAGATGGTACAGCTTGTGTATAATCGTTCTATACCAGCGTTAAATAAATAATTTTTTGATTATTTTGTTCTGGTCTGTAAATAAAATTTTCAAAGGCCGCACGGTAACGAGCGGTTATATTTTGCAATATAAATTAATGCGAATTAACAAGTTGTTTTAATAACCGACTGAAGCCCAATTTAATAACATTTATAGAAAATCGACGAAAACTTCACAAAAATGATACCTATATACTGACAACGAGAAAAAAAAGCGAACAAACAGGAAAAACGTTTTATAATTTGTCACTCGCCACAGGAATTTCGAACTCCTATTGCGTATAATTAATTCCTACAATATAAATATTACAAGATCACTATGGTATTCTTAGACCGACATCGACAGCGCGATTTTCATTTTATTTGAAAACTTACTTTTTATTTGTCGCGAAATATTTTGCGGCAATTCGCAAAAATTAATTATTTGTCGAGTCGTCGACGCTTTCATTTTGAACTTCCTAAATATAAGAAAGTTCGTAAAAGGTTTCTTGCATTTCCGTTGAGTATTATAAAAGTTTAATTACGCATAGGAAGATTTATTAACGTAAGAGCCACGTACTTACATAGAAACTGGAAACATAATGAAAATTTAAACGACGCAACGGCGCAATGTAAAAGCGGAAATACTAAATCCTTGTATATGTTTACTTCGGCACACTCACGCACGTTATTACGATATAACATATGTTAGCCGTGCAGAACCGCGCGCTATTGTGGTTTTAAGAACAAAAGAGATTTCGTTCTGGGTTTGTATTAAACAAATATGTGCAAAGTAATTTGCAGTTTGCGGATTAAATCTGTTTTCTTTTTCTATTTTTTTTATTAAGCTTGTTAATCCGCGGTTTTTGCTAATTCTGTGATATATCTACCTAGTTAGCGTTTAAGCCAGTTTAAATATGAGCAATTAAATCTTAACACGCACAAATTAATTTGAATATTTCGTTTCTTTTCGCAACTCGTTCGATTGCCGCAGAACTCGCACGCTGCGCCGCTGCCGACTCGTACTTCGCACAATCGTGACGACACTCGGATCTTTCGAAGTAGATACATAACAAATTAGTACAAAAATCAAACAAAACAATGGGGAGGGGTCCCTGACATTTTTGTACTCTGAAATATTGGTAAAAATATTGGTAGGACGGTCGGCACCTAACCTAACCTTAAATTGAATTTTTTCGCTGAAATTCCTAGAAGAAATATAGACAAAAATAAATATTTTTTAAACTACTTAAATGAAAATAAACATATTTTTATCGTCGTCGAACAGTGGCGGGCACACACAAATCGGTGACCACGGGTATAGGGTTGGAATCCCCCGATGCACTGCTAGAAGTAGAACATTTTAAATTTACGTATTTTTTTGCACGCTTACATTTTCATTCTCTATAAATTTAATGTTGCCATTATTGGCAGGACGGCTGTATCAATTCAGTTCTTTTTGAAGATTTAAAACATCTTCCAACTTATATATATATTATCGTACCCGAAAATGAACTTTGAAGGGGGGGGTGTTGAGAAAAACAAACGTTTATTTTTTAAAATTTAGGTTAGGTACTTAATGTTAACGTAATCTGATGTTAAGACGTCTTAATTTTTCAGGCTCTGGGAGGGCGTCAATATATCTCCCAACCCTCCTCGGCGCGCCAGTGTATTAACGCTTAATATACGAGCTGGAAGCTGTTTATTCGTTGACTAGCTATTTTATTATCTTTTAAATGTAAGATTTTTATATTGTAACGCTAACCCGATAAACTTAACATTTATTTCACTTATACAGGGCGAGATAAAATAATAGCACAACATTAGTATATTCAACTTATTGTACATTTATTTTATTTCAGGGCATATTTAAATTTTTATGTTTTGTTTCATGGCTACTATAGGTGAGATTGTTAAATACAACACTTAAAAAAAATGAAAAAATATACAAAATGCCATTTAAAAATAAAAAATTCCATATTACTGCTCAAATCTCATTCGGCCTGAAATAAAATAAATGCACAATAATATAGGTACTACATATGATTCTCAACAGCTTTTGTTAAGAAAATATTTTCCTAATATGAATATTCAACGAACTAATGGGAGGGGGGCTGCTATTATCTTAATTCACCCTGTATGTAGTTACATTTAACTACTTTTACAACTTATTTTCCGTTTATTCGCATCGTTCAACGAGCACACATTCAATTTAGGAAAATTTCAAAAGGCCTGGCGATAAACGAACATTTCTTTGGGGAATACGTCGCGAGTCCAGCTGACGCCGCGTTCTGGAAATTTTCATTATCGCACGTTGCAATTTCAAGCGTCCGGAGTGCACTTCTAATGTGCGTTATCATTAAATTTTAAATTACCTATTCGTTTTCTATTTTCACAATCGAATTCAAGTACCTACATATTTACAATTATATTTCATTTCATTATTTACAATCATTCATTCAACCTTCATTTGGGCCCCGGGTAAATTTTCTAATGGGGGGCTACATTACATAAATTGTGTAATTTTGGAATTGATTCAGAAATAATAATAAAAAAATTTGATGTTGTGTTTGGGGACCCCCGGGCTGTTATAGCTACGCCGCCGCGCCCATTACAATAATTAATTAACATAAAAACAATTTTCGTACAAAATACACAATATTGCGACCTCTACGGTGCAGCTGATGCGAAAATTGATTTGCTCCCCGTTTCGAGCTGCCGATCGTGTTTTTAATGCGACAATTACTTATTATATGTTAAATGTGATTAATTAAAAGTTTTCACGTCTGCAAAGTGTTTTTGACAAGTATCACAAATTGAACGCTGCACATTTTATCGACTTTCGAACCCTAATACATATATTAAAATGGTTTAAAATTATTACTCGAATAAATTTTGGAATTTTATACGTGAACATCATACCTACCCCCTCATTATTGTAAATTATAGATTCACGGATATATGCTACCTCGGCTGATACTCGAAAGCTTTTAGCTAATTCTATCGTCTTGCGGGATACGTTTTCAGTTTTAAATTTCGCCCTTATTGTTAATTGGACGAACAAAAACAAAGTTTTGTCTTCTAAAAACATAATGTAACTCCTTGAATTTAACCCGATACTTTTATAAAAAGTTTCATAAAGGGCTTTCGAAGCTCATACTAGAACTTTTAAGTGGGAGACGAACGCGCGCCACAAACTTTAATATGCGAAGGAAATCGCGGCTCGCCGCTAACAAAATTTAAAAGTTGCTCGCCGTGCGTCATCAACAGTTTCGTTTACTATCTCGCTTTTGGAATTCAAAATTTTCACACCATAACGGACGTGTAAAATTATCCAAAGTGTTTTCAAAACTATTTGCTGTGTTTACAAACGAGAACCGGAATTCTAGAGACCAGCACGATTTTAACAAGACTAATTTTAACAAGTCCTTTCTTTGATTCGATTGTCTTTTTTATTCTATTTGCTTCTATTCTAATTAATATAAGGTTTTGTCTCAGTTTAACCAAGAACGACGACAGATACGTCGGAAAAACATCTACTAGACAAGACAAAGTTGATTCGTAATATTATCGACGTGCGAGCGCCATCTTTCCGGTGCAAATGTAGTTAGTTCTTCCTAGTTTCCACCCTACGTACCACTAAAAAAAAAAGTTGTTTCGTTTTTAAATAATATGGGCTTACGTTTAACAACACGAAGGAGCGTTTTTATTCTACGTTACCTTGACGGCTAAATAATTTTGTTTTATAGTTTAAAACATTACGTTCTTCATTTATCATCTCGTACATCGCGATCAAAAAGTGAAGGATAGTCACGGTAAACGACGCGCACACGTACGTGGACCCGAAAGATTGATTACTTTCGTTAACACGTTCAACGTAAGCCGTTGCATATTTCATTTCCTGAAAAAAAAACAGCTTTTGGCTCAAAACATCGATTTCATTCTAATCTGGACGTTCTCCAAATATTTTGAATTTTTTTATATTGCTTAGTTGGCCCTAATTCAATAATAATTGCCGTACTTACATAAATGTACCTAATAAAGTGTAATTTGCAAAATAGCAAGGTCCTCCTTTTAACGACAGAAAACGTTTTTAACTAATTAATAAGTAAATTAGACACATACCTAATAATAATATACAGTGCGTCCACGAGTTCTGGGATCCTTTGATAGAGCCTAAACTAAGCACAATAGAAAAACATATTTCGGATAAAAGTTTTCTGATTGTAAGAGTCGTACAAGATAAAATTATTTTCTCCCGCACAGGGTGATCCAATATTGCGGTAGAGCACCCAACTTTATTAGTTTAAACAGAACGTCCTACTTTTTTTACATATTCTACATAAGCATGTAAATTTAAGTCAAAAAGTATTAAGTCATATTCACTTAAAGTTTATCGTTTTTGAGAAAAAAAATATTTTTTCTGTGAGGTTTCGTCAAATGCAACCCTGTACTAAAAAAAAATCATATCTTATTAATGCATTAGTTTAAGTAAAGAAAACTTTAGTCGTAAATTACGATTACCACTGATTTATCGAACGCATTCCTTATTTATCGTCTAACTCGTATAGGGCCGGTCGCAAAAATTATTCAACTTTTCAAAATTAAAACGACAATAATTTATTTGTTTTTTTACATGTGCCGATGTAGAATTACATCTTCTTTCGAGTGAATATTACATTTTCTATACCTAAACGTGACTGTTTCCCAAAGCTATTTTTAGTTTTCCGGTGTCCTATACGGACGCCCTTGTAAATCGTTTTTCGCAATAAAGATGGTAATTACCTATCTGACGACGAATAGCTCATATTCTGGCCGTTCACGTCGATTATCTGCATTTGTGTGTATAAGCAATTCACAACCGAATTGAGCACAATAAGCAAAATCGGCACCAAGGCCCGTTTATCACAATCAATACGGTTAAACGACTAATTTTAATTGATTTAAACCTGATTGGACGTTAGTGGGTGGTATTTTGAAGTTGACCCTCTGAAGTATATTTTTATGCACCAATCGCGTGGACGTGTTTAATTACTTAAGAGGTTAATTCGGCGCCTATCCACCGATTAGTTTAATTTTGATCCGTAGCCGTTACGAATATTATTTCAACTGTAAAAACGGTAGCGCAATCGTTCATAATAGATTAACCAAACAGTTCCATTTCTCGAAAAAAATTCTTTCGGCATTTGTCAGCGTGAATAATGGAAATCGATATAAATAAGTATACATGCCCCGAAAATCCTTTGTTCCTAGAATCGAGTTCGTTTAACGCGTGTTTAAAAGAAACACGCAAAAGTTCTGGTAAGATTTCGCAATAAATTTCCACATTTGTTTAACAACGATAACACAATGAACTCCGATATAAAAAGGAAAGGCGTCGTCGAAGAATTATCAACATAACATCCCGCATAATAAACGAGAGGATTTTTGAGTATTTAAGTCGCAAAAGTGCTTTAGGATGAGGAAAAAAAACTAGTTATTCGAGTTTATAATCGCGTTTTAGTAAAAATTACGGTGCGAAAGTTACAATGTCCGAAAATAATTAAGCGAAGAGCAATTTCCTGCGGAAACCAGTCGAAGTTCAAGATTTATTCCCGCGCGACGCAATCGTTCGAGCCCACACTCATGTGGACTTTGAATTCAAAATAAAATGCGGTAGTATGATGAGATGTTTGTGTGAGGATTTGAATCATACCCATGTGTTGACTCATTTGTTTTAACGAAATTGATACTTATGGTTTTGTTTTTCGATTATGAATCGAAAATTACATAAATTAAAACAATACATACTTACTCGAGGATGCGAACCCCGTCTTAGGGGACGCACTGAATGCGTTACGCCCTTTTGCCGTACATTTTTTATAAATTTCATTAATAAATTTAAAAATTTTAATTTCCCAGCATTAAATCAATGGATAAATTATGTTAGATTTGGTGAATATCAAAATTAAGTAATTATGCCAGTGAATTTTTTTCGTAGATTTAATAGGTAGAGAATTTATATTAAAAAGTCGCATAAACGATGTCGAACTGTAAAACTGTTTTTATCAAATTATACGTTAAAAGCTTATATAACTTATAAATTAAATTTCTGAAGTGTGAAATTTGCAGTGTAGAAGTCGGGAGGGATCCATAAAAATCTTTCAATAGATCACAACTACACGTGCTATATAAACTCCCCTAAACATATCCCTAATCTTCGAAATGAGTAATTATCACAGAAGGGCTCCACATTGCGAGAGCCAGACGGAGGGTGAACGTTGTCAAAGAAACAAGGGTGTTTTCAAGGTCGTGTTGCAGGACGGTTTAATTTTATCTGTTTCATCAATACGTTCCAAAGAACTTCTAGTTCTCGAAAATTCATCGGTGTTTAAATTTGACGGTCTACGCCCGATTTGGTTTCGCGTCTTCTAACGATTTATCCCCTCGAGCAATTTTGTTTTAGAACTGTCCCTTTTTCAACATAGTTTTTTGGTGTCTTGAGCGTTGTTAAGGTTGAACTGCACGTGATCTTCCCGATTAGTTAGAACTGCGTGTATGGTCAGCGAATCAGACAATTTGTTTGAATTACTAGCACAATAAACCATTAAAATAGCGTTTAAGAGCAACGGTTCTCGACCTGCACCCCCCCCTTCAATAAAGATGTGAAATAACAAAAGGGGACACAAAAAACTTAAAAAATAAAAAACTATTAGGGGCGCGATTAAAACCGATATTGAAACTTGGATTTCAAACACTAAAATGTTGGGAACCGTTGGTTTAAGCTTTTGTTTTAACTAATCAATTCTTAAAAGGTAAGATAAATCGTTGAGTGAAGAACAGTTTTCAGAGCCAAGCTTAAATTCCTGATAACCTGACGTGACCTGATTAAGTTTTAAACAAAAATCTCTCGAATATTCTCTGAATATGTACAATTTTTTCAAATGCCCACCCACAGTTATAAATAAATTTTATTATAAACTTTAAATGAAAATTTAAAAATACCCGACATAACGAAATTGGATTTGTCTTGAAGAAATAATACGATTATAATCGAAAAACTTAAGTTTCGTACGAAAACGCGCGGATTGCCGAAACGGCAGAAAATTTATTAACTTTTTAATGGAATAATTTTGGTTTTGAATCGAACGTGAAACTCTGTTATTGGCGATTAATTACGATCGCAATCGGTCAATTAAGGGGTTTTGAAGGTTATATCGTTTTGAATATTAAATATCCGACCGAGCGCAAACCTCGAATTCGAATTTTCATGTCGCATGTCAAAAAACTACTTTTTTAAAATTTTTCTTGAAAGAAATACATTTTTTGGAAAATAATATTTACGAGAGAAGTTTATAAGAAATAAAAAAAAATATTCATTTTTCCTTATTTTTGAGTAGGTAGATGATCGGGAAGTTAACCGAACTGTATTTTTACTTATTTTCACTTTGTTAGTAAAATAACTACAACAATTGCATTAAAGTATTATAATAGTCGGTAAAAGAAAGAGAAACATTTAGGAGGAATATTCAAAAAATGCTACAAAAAATTGGTATTATCAAAATATCTTTTTTTTTAAGTAAGATGTAAAATAAAACTGTAATCGAACAAATTTTGTCTCATTGTCAACCTAAATTGTTGAGGGAATAAAAACTCTGAATTTCGTTTTTATTCGTAAATGAATGCATTGAAAATCTTTCAAAATAAGATAATCTAATATTCGTATAATATATATATTAATATATATATATAATATATATATTATATAATATATATATAATATTTAATATATTTCAAATAATCTTTTCTCGTCGTATTAATCCTTTTAGAGAATACAACTCACAACACTCGCGTACTCACTCGCAAAAAGACCTTATAAACCAACGAGCACTCCTCGCACACGCGACGACGGCGTAATTTAAAGAAATTGAAATGCTGAAATAGATTTTTTTTTAATACAAACTCACGTAAAATGCGGACCTATCTCCCGCTACGACTGCAAATTATCTTTAACAGACTATAACAAAAAATTAGAATATTCTACAATTTTCTTTCTATTTCCTATCTTTTTCTCGTCATCGTTTTCTCTCTATCGTCAATTTCCAGAGTAGATCTTTTGTTGACTGCGCATTCGCATTATTACCTTATTTCGCCAACCAGTGTAGCGAAAACTCACGTAAGATAAAATTTCGTTCGCGAAATTAGACCGTCGAATGTTTGAGGGTAGCCCTAACCAAGACCCTAACCGAGTCACTAGCCAAGAGCCTAACCAAGCTCGATTTTCAGAGAATTTGTGTTAGAACTTAAAGAGTTAACATGGAGAGTTAGCCGACAAAGAAAGATCCTACCTTTTCTCGTCGTATTAATCTTTTAGAGAACACAACACAACTCACAACACTCGCGCACTCACTCGCAAAAAGACCTTATAAACCGAACGTGCACTCCTCGCACACGCGACGACGCCGTAATTTAAAATTTGAACTACGACCAACGCGAATGGTCTGAAACGGTTTTGTCGGAATTCCACATATTCCAAGCATTCGAGTTTCTACGTGGATACTAGGAAATCCGTTTTTATTTTAAAAACCTTCAGTTCTTTGTTCGCACTCCGATAAGTAGGTGGTGCACATGTTTTATTAGTTGCTTTGTATTTTATCGGTCGCATAAAAATGCGATTAAACTTTTATCGGGTTGATGGTTTGTAATAGGGAAATTTTCAATGCTTAAGATCAGACGAATAGTTTTAAATTAAAAATTGAGTAAATATTATAATTCTGCGGTATACAAGCAGTAGATAGTGATTATTTAAATAATTTTAAATTGGTATTTTATACTGTTTTTGTATTTTTTATTTCAAAATTGCGACCGGAATCGTGTCCACAAGAAATTGATTATATATATGACCGACTCAAAATGAATGACTACATTTTCGTGTTCTAATGGTCGAGATTGGAGAAAAGCCAAAAGGACACGTCTGGGTCCCGTTATCAGACAGGCTGTAATAGCTTTAGTTTCTATGAAAATTCGCTAAATATCGTTAAAGCTAAAAATAAAATTTTAATGTTAAATTGTAAAAACCGAAAGAATTAAAAGTTGTGCGTTGTCAAAATTTTGAATAGCGAACGTCAAGTTCGCAGATGTTAAACATGTCTACATTTTTCGATTCGCGAAAGTTAAATTTGTGCGGTTTTTCCAGTCAAAATACGAGCTCGTTTCAAATATGGTACTCGGCATATTTTCATGTTTTCTATACGTATGTATATATTATGCAATATGTTATGGGCAAAGTCCGCAAAGTGGGCAGAATCGACTACCGCCTGGGCAATATCCGCATTGATCGTTGTTTTTCGATGTTGTAATCAGTCCTAATCTACCTTAACCTAAACTAATAGTGCCCTATTAGACTTTGATCGTAATTTAAAAAACCCCCGTTTCACTTTTAGAATATCGTCCATAAATTGTACGCTTAAAAATGTTGTTTCTATTTTTATTTTTTAATTAGGTAGGTACCTAACCTAACGAGCGGAACCCCTCATTTTACCCTTATTATTTTCAAGCACAATTAAGTATGCACCTAGCAGCGCAGTAACGAGGGCTCGAAGCGCCCGTGGCAACTGTCTAACTTGTGCCCCTAACACAATATAGACAAAAATTTTACATTTATTTATTGATTTTAATCTTTATTTTTTAATAATAAATACACATAGGTACCAAAAATAATAATTAAAAAAACAATTCCGGACGAGAAACACAAGTTATACAAACAGTGCAGTTTTCTGCCACTTAACCTTGTTTTAATTAAATAAATAAGTGAGAAAATTGCCTAAACTAAAAATAGAAAAAGTAGATAATAAATATATGTTACAACGATCAAAGATTGGATTAAAAAAAGATGATAAATAATAATGAATATAGTGAAAAAACTGAAAATTAAAAAAATTAATATACCTTAATTATGCCTAAAATTATACCGCGTCCGACGTTGGCGCTTAGCGCTTAAAACACACAAAATAAAAAAATCTTTGATATGGGTTTCGCAATTTCATTGCACCCGAATTTAACATTGTGGTTAACTTGTTATTTAATTGCCGTAGTCGAGATAAGATACTAATTCGTATTTACAAACACAATTACATTAAAATTCCATTCATAAATAAGGTAATTATACAGATGATGTACGGTACGTACATTATTATCAACTGATAATAATAAATCCGCCAGTTCCGTTGTTTATTTATTTACCCATATCTCGTCGCACACACGAAATAAATTTTTTTAAAAATTAAGTTGTGTGTAAGCGATTTTATTTTGAAAAATTAAAAATTAGGCTGTGGTTGCCGAGCAATGTGCCTCGTTTAGTAAACAAGGCAACGTTCGATCGGCAACGAAACGCGCAGGACTAATCGCATTCCAAGCGGCCACGTAGCCCGAGTTGTGCTAGTTGTTGCCAATATTTTCTAGTGAACGTGTAGTTACGCGAGCAATTTAAACGATGAAAGCGGCGTTCTACAAGAAATTAAAAGAGGACAGGGAGCTGCTAAATTCGAACACCGTTAGCCTCTCCAAATCAAAATACGATAACATCATAAACAACGTAATAAATGCGAAAACGAAAACGAAAAAGGACCCGGTCGATTATAAGGTGTTGAAACGTTACGACGTGCTCGAAGTCGACGGGGTTAAGAAGTTAATAGTGCCTTTAAAGAACAACTCCGACATTTTATATTACGTGTACGACGAAGAGATTTTCGATATAATCATGAAAGTGCACACTTCCGTGGGACACGGGGGACGCGACCGTACGATGAACTTGTTGAGAGGCAAATACAGAAATATCACCTACAAGGATATCATGATTTTCATAAGCTTGTGCGAACATTGTCAACAAAAAACTAAACCGGAAAGAACCGACGTCGAACCCGAAACGTCCAAGAACGTGCCGTATTCCAGATGGCAGATCGACGTGGTTAATTTTCAATTGGAACCCGACGACGAGTTTAAATTCGTAATGGTCTACCACGACTGCTCGACGAAATTTTGCGTGTTAAGGCCGCTTAAATCGACGAAAGCCGACGAGATAGCCGACACGCTCGTCGACATTTTCACGTTGATCGGCGCGCCCGTTATCCTTCAATCCGGCAACGGAACCGAACTCGTACGGGAAATTATCGACTGTTTAAAAGTTATTTGGCCCACGCTAAAAATGCTCAGCGGAAAGCCCGTAAATGTCAACGTGGACGAAAGCCACGACGACATAAAACGCATGATCGTGACGTGGACGGAGGAGAAAAACACGAATTCGTGGAGCAAAGGGTTACGTTTCGTTCAGCTGTCGAAAAACAGGGAAATCAATCCCGCGGAAAAGACGTCGCCCTATCAAGCGTACTTTGGCGAGCCCATACGCGTCGGCCTAAGTTCGTCGAATATAACCGAAAAAATCTTGCAAGAAATAAACCACGAAGAAGACCTCCAGAAACCGTCGACGATCGCGGAAGACAAAGTCGAAGCGAACGTCGACGAGAGCGCCGCCCTGAAAATGGAAGTTGCGGAAAAAGATTTCAATTGCATCGTTTGCCAGGAAGAGTGCGTCGAAGGGGTGAATTGCATCGCGTGCAACGGATACATGCACGACAATTGCGTGAGCAGCTCCGCGGAGTCCATGTGCATTTTGTGCAACAAAAAGAAGACGATGGGAACGAACGATAGAGTGCCGGAAGTGCCGCACGGGATGGCGAGAAAAAGGAAGCACCCCCCGGTAGAGGTCGGCGACACCGTTTGCGTGCCCGTGCCGCAAGCCGACCGAGAAGAGAACAGCGCGCGATCTATTTTGGCGGTGATCGTCGCGATGATGCCGAACAGTCTCTACCAGTTGGGCACCAAGTACGGGATTCTGCAACAACTTTATCAACGGTGAGTCCCGAGTATTTTTCCGGTTAAAGGAAAAAGAAAATAAGTCGATCGCATTTCAGGTATCAGTTTGCGTCTTGCTCCGAAAGGATATTGCGGATCCAGGAGGTTCCCAAACACAAGAAGGTCTCGTTGAGGACGGTCGCGCTCGTCGAAAACGTCGAACACGAACCGACCACGACGTGCAGGTGCAACGCGAAGTGCATATCGGCAAGATGCGCGTGCAAGAAGGCGCGAATGTTGTGCAACTCCAGTTGTCATCAATTTTCTTCCTGTTTTAACATGTGAAGACCGATTTGGGAATAAATTTTGTAAAATCGATTCGTTTATTTCATTCGCGTGAAGAAAGTGGGCCGCAAACGGCTTTACAAATTTTAACAAACGTGTAATACGAATATAATTGTTATTAAACGATCGTGTTGTTTATGAGGTAATTGATGTTTTTTTTTTTGAATTTAGACGTTGCTCGCATGGTCGGCTTTTTAATCATCAGTTAACTTTAATCACGCATGAATCATCACAGAAACAATTGTTACCTACAAATTAAATTTACAATTTACTCCATTGCAGTTGTTTTAATTTTACCTACCCATAACTAAAGGCATTCGCAAACATCCATGGACATGGCGGGATTCGAACCTACGGCCGTTCTATTGCGAAACGGATCGCTTCCTCACACTCTCATCTCTAACAATCGGCGCCTTATTTAAACGATAAAAATTCCGTCCTTGCCTTGTCTATTATAAATTGATAACAATTAAACAACGTTTTCGGGCCGAGAGCAATGACTTCTTTTCTCGGTAAAATTGCGCTTTTAAATAAAAAACGTCGATCGTCGTTTTAAACAATAGTTTTACGTGATACCGTTACCTTTTGTTCGCTGCGTAACTAAAATCTAATTTGTTGCTTTCCAAACATATTAAGATCACAAAAAAAATCGTCCAGAAATACCTATTAATGTTGCTTACGGTGCACGGAAGATTAGGAACGCCGCGCCGCGACGAGCACAACGTTTATAAAATACAGTAAAACCTGTCTTCGTTGACCATCACTGGTTCTGTTCGAACGCAAGTTATCAACTTACGCAAAAATACCACCGTTCAACTTCATAAAAACGTGGTCAACTAACTGCGGAACGTATGTGGTATTTGAAAAAGACCCTTCGTAACAGAAACACCCGACCACCTTATAACCAAAAAAATTTAAGTACGTCCCTTGGAACTTAGATAATAATTAACTAATTTGCAACACTCGAAAGCTTGTAAATCGACGGCGTTCGCTAATAACAACGCGCATCCCTCCTAATTTAAGTGACGAACTGTTTCATTGTTAGATCAAACAATAATGCGTTTGAATATGAAACATCAATATCGTACATCGACAAAAGTTAGCGAGCTCGATTTTGTCGAAATTAATCTGTAAATTGGTAAATTCAATTACAAAAATGTCCAGGAAATCGAATAGAACTGAACGAAATGAACAGCAAAAGTGAGAAACGTCTAAAAAATAATTGAATGTTCAGCAGTCGTCGACGATGATATAAGCAATTCAATAATATTAATAATACGTTATTCATTGTCATTTATTCCATAATGCGAACGTTGGAAGAAAGTTCCTTTATTTATTTTATATATATCTACCGCCCTTTTTTAAATTAATGAAAAAATTTATATTAGATATGAAGGTTGCGTTGTCAGTTTCAAAATTGATGGATGATTTTGAGAATCAAATGTATGAGAGAAATATCAAGGAATCAAACAGCGAATTACTATGTAATGTGTACGTAAAGTCTACTTATTGTTAAACATTCAACATAGCGAGCATTATATATTGTAACAAAAGTAAAACCTAGTCATAGATACAGTCGGGTGCAAAACTAATGTCTCAAATAAATAGGATTGCGCAAGCAAAATACACGGCACGATGAACAAATATACGAAAAATATACTTACGACGAGTGAAACGAATTACAAAATTGGTCGTATGTCAAAATAAACGTCAAATATAAACGCGGCGGGCGACTAAAAAAAGGCAACGAAAACGTGCAGATTGTTTTACTCCGCGTTCGGAGACGTGCAGTGAATATTCTCTATTCCGAAAACGCCGGATTACTGGAAAAGGGCCGAATTAGCGAGAGTCTATTGTAAATATTTTTGCGATCATTGTATAATCGTGTATCTATGGCAATCGGGCAAACAGTCAAAATGTTTCAAATAAATGAAAATAATTACAACTATAATCGCACAATTATCTCATTAAACATTTATTGATATTATATACATATATAATTTTATTAATTAATATAATTTTTAATATAAAAAAAGGGGGATAATATTATTAAATAGATTAAATTATTATATGTTAATATTAATATAGGTAATTAATAACTAATAAACTTTTTATTCCATTGTTTAATCTATTTAATAATAAAGTTTAAAGTTAAATTTATATAGTTTATTCTTTTTAATTTTCTCTAAAATAATTTATAAATTTGAAATGTTTGATTATAAAATTTAGTATTGAATAGATTAAATTATTATATATTAATATTAATATGGGTAATTAATAATTAATAAACTTTTTTTATCGTTATTTAATTTATTTAATAGTAAAGTTAAAAGTTAAATTTATATAGTTTGTTTATTTTTAATTTTCTTGGTGATTTATGTTTGGAAAGTTAACCATAGGACGAATTATTTTTTATTATTGTGTTATTTATATTTATTTTATTATTAAAATATTTTCTTAATTGGTGTTTTTTATTAATGATATATAGTTATTTGCAATTTTTTTTAATAAAAGTTTTATTAAATACAGGTTTTTACTTGGGGGCGAGTAGAAATTTCGAATGTTGTGTCACTTTCTGAGTTCTTAAAAGTCTTTAAAAGGAATAAACTCGAGAAAGACGATTATTAAATTTAAATAATCGAAACAATTTGCGACAATAAAAAATGTTTATTTCGATTTTTCGTTTTTTTTTTGATCTCGCGTAGTTTTTTCCGCGGCATTGATTCAAAATCATTCTGTATAATATGTAGTTGAAAAACGAACAAACAGTTTTCTAATTTTTTAAGTTATAAATAGATATCTGTTTTAAGTGAAACGCGTATTTAAATATACATTTTTGATAAACTTAACATGATTATACAATAATCGACTTTACTTAACCGTTAATTAAAATGCTCATTTTTTAACTACCGTTTGACCATTTTGCATTTGCGCGCATTTTGCGCGTCGAAAGAAATCGAATTTGCGGAAAAAACATTTTATACGACCCTTTGCAATCTGTCCACCTACCATTTAAATAAGAACCTCAAACTAAAAACGAGTCGCAAAAATTGTGACGAGAGAAACTATAGAAAAGGACGTTTGTCGACCACTACCGGGAATTAACTCGCACACGATAGTACCTACGTGATGTTTTACAGGAAATTGTATGTATGATTTTAGTTATTTTATTTGCGTGGGCTGTACGTTTTTTAAACTGATAAGATTTACAGAATACAAATGTTTCTAATTAACAAAAGTCGACGTGTCGAACAAAACAAATACAAATTAAATTGAATTATTAAATAATTCGTTCTTGCGTTAATTTAGTTTTCAGGTTAACAATATCGTAGACACGAAAACGTCCTGTGTATTATACATATGTAAACACGTTTGTAATTTTACTGGATACGTTATTCTAACAGAAATTGTTTAAAATGCAAGGAAAACGAAAACAAAATCAAACCGAAATTCGCAATTTGTGGTGCGAGGTAATCAAAGTCAAGTTTTGATTAAAAAAAAAGAATAAGAAATTTATAAATGATTTATAATATATAATATCCCTCGGATGCCCTTCGTTTACAGCTTCGCAGAGTTACGCCCTTTTTGGCCCTAAGCAAATGTTTTCTCTGGTTAATCCCTAATCGATCATCTTAGTGTCTTTAACGTTTTCCATCCAAGCCAAAAATTTTAGTTATCGATGGATCTCCATGAAGAATTAATTTCGCGACACGTCGGTTACGGTTTACGTTAATTAATCGTTTCTGAAACGAACCGATTATAGTTGGGGAAAGTTTGACCTTACTTTTACTTAAACTCGGCCAAAGCACGATTCCCACATAACCATCGTAATTAGTTTACTTTTAAACGGCATTTTTATCGTAGGTGCGTGGGGTTCGACCGCGTGCCGTGCAATTAACATACAATGGCGAACAGATTCGCAAATCTATCGAATTTCGATAAACGCGTCGCTGTAGTTGCTGTATCGCGTTCCCTTTTTTTAACGTATTTAAATTGCCTACGTCGATGTCGATTAAAAAGCGAAGAGAGCTCAAGGTTTTTAAGTTTTTTGTTGTTCATTCTAATTGTGGGTTTTAAATTTGTACCTATATATATATAGGAATTTGAATAAAAATAATATTATTTATAAGAAATTCGAAAACACTCGTGGTTGCCTGACAACTAAGGTCGACGACTTCGTAATACATTAACCTTATCTATCGATTAGAATTGTGCAGATTTTAGAAGTAGCATTTCGACGCCATTATTTAGTTTTTCCACCATAATCTCGATTTTCCTCCATTGAACCTGTTAACGCGAAATTTTTCGACGTTTACACGAATTCAAGACAATTACGTAAAAAGCCTACGAACGTTCTTGTTATGGAGTACACATATCTATCTCATAATTTAAAATTAAAATACCCGTTTTTTTATTACCTAAGAAAACGCTTTAACTTTCCGGCTGTTGCGTTTTAACGGACGCATAATCAAAAAGAGCGAAATTTAAATTTGTGGCTTTCAAAAGTCGGCGTGTTCGATTTAAAACGTAAACTACTTAAGCCCTTCGTTAGATTTCTTTCTTTATTTATCCGAAGTCTTGAAAAAATAAAGGGTTCGGTTAGTTTCAATTTGATTACCTACAAAAATAGGTCGATCGCGCGGTAGTTCGATTTAGCACGAAAATCAAAAACGAACGGCTTTTTCCACCGACGAATCGACTACCTACTAAAAATAAAAGCAATTTGTTATTTCTACCGCTTCTCGGCGCTCGGCGGTTCGGCAACGACAAGTTGCCCGGAAAATCGAGGAAAATTGAGGAAAATTACTGCGCTCCGTGCTCGCCCATGTTAGAAAGTGAAATAAACTTGTACGGCTTTAGCGGTCGCCACCGAAAGATTTGTTAACTCGGTCGATCAGTGCGAAAACGGTGTAGTTTCGCAACTCGAAACTTCTGTATTGGGACGCGGGTAATCCCATCGGATACGTGTGGCACTCGGCTTTATCATCCTGCTAAGGATAACTTCGGGAAATAGTCGATTTCCTCCTTTAATTAATGCTACCCACATTTCGTGTTGTATGTGTACGAGAAGCGCTCGATTCTCTAACGAGATTTGCACAGTTATTCAGAACTTCCGGGAGTTAGTTTCGCTTGATACTTAACCTTTATAGGGGATGTTGGCGCATCTGCAAATCACTAATGAGATCTCTTTTTTTAATTACAAGTCGGAATTAAGGGTTACGACCATTATAACGATAATACCACGGTCATGGTAATTAATGTCCACTAAAATCGCATGGTATCAGCAGACAAGGTCTTATTTACCTATACCTTACCCTCATCGGTAATATATATATATATTTTTTTATAATAATAGTTTATTTAGCAATCAGAATAATACATCATTCTATAAGCTAATGTGCTGACGGTTACTAGATGTACTAGTGTTAAGGACTTGATCAGGTCGATATCTAATGACATTACCTGTATAAACTTAAGTACATATAAAATAATAACTTAAATTAGTTCACTTGGCCACAATTTTTTAAGTCTTTTGTTGATAACTGGTTCCAGAAGTTGTTCTATTAGCGGATTAGGATGGTTGTTTAGCACAGCATAATGGGCCTTGACTTTTTACGGATGTCTTCTTGCACTTTTGGAACATGTAACGTGTGCCAATAAAGTAGCTGGACAAACTTAAAACATAATATTATAGAAATATTTTTCACTAAAGGAAAAATGATTTATTTATATTAGATTTACATTAAACTTACATAATAATTTTAGTTTTTGTAGAGAACTAAAGGACCATTATCTTCAATTTTCCGCAATTTTGACTTTATACCTCGAATCATGTCTTGGACGACCTGAAGATTAACATTTTTCACACATTTCTTAATTCTTGCAGCAAGCTGTTTATTGGATGTTGCTTCCCAACCATTTTTATACACTTCCTGACACAATAAACTCCAAAAATCTTCAATTGGTCTTGCCTTCGGAATGTTTGGTGGATTTGCATACTTTGGTACAAAATTGATGTTTTTGTCCTTAAGCCAATTTAATGTTTTTCCAGCATAATGGCTGCTTGCCAGATCAGGCCAAAATATTATGTTGTATGGTTTTAATAAATTTATCAAGTTTAGTAAGACAATTACTTATATAAGTGTCACTGTTTATAGCTGGAGCTTTCGAATCTTGAATATAAAGCTGCGACACTCCTTTTGTCGATATGGCTGCCCAAACTAAAATTTTTGGTTCAAATTTACCTTTGGCAGCGAATCTTATAGCGTCAGGAGTATTTGCAATATCGTTTGTATAAAATCCCGCATTCTGTTCGCCATTATTCCAAGCATAGGAGAAATATTTTTCATCGTCAAGAATGATCTCAATCTCACCAATGAAGTATTTTCGACGAAGAATTCTGCACTTTTTTGGGATTTCTTGAAGTTGCTTTTCACTATATCTAGGAACGGTCACTCTTCTGTGATACTTTACACCCATATTTATCAAGTTTTGACGAACTGTCTCTTTCGAAACACCAAGTTTTCTACTTAATTTTCGATTTGATGCTCCAACTTTGTTTACCGCAGCTTTCTTCAATTTCTGAAGCTCAGACTTACTTAATTTTTTTGGGCGACCTTTTTTCTTAATTCCCATACTTGACTGACCACTTTCGTAACGTTTAAATATAGAATAAATTGTGGAACGAGCGACATTTTCTTTTAGAAAAAGTTCCCATAAATTTTTGCAAATTGCATAGTTCCTCGTGGAAGCCAGGGGTGCACTACCCCCTAACCTTTCTAAACAAACAATTTTTCAGATATTTTCATAATAAACTTAACCCAAAACTTCTTAAACTTAAAAAAAACAAAAATTCCTAAACTTAAACTCGTGCAATAAAAACATGCCTTATGAAACTTGTAGTTTAATATGTACTGTTACTAACTCATCAAATAGGATCGGCTTTATTGCAAACTGAAATCCATAAATTCCTCAAAATGCTTATTACGGAAGCGAAATCTTCTAAACGTCCATAAAACTCTTATTGCGGAGAAGGAATGACGATTATCGAGTATGGATAAAAATCTTGCTTCGCAAATTGACGCGTCCATTTGAAGTCTTTAGAAAGTAGTCGACAAAAATACGTAACTACAGATAAACTACTTGCGCGAACAAAGACGAAACGAGGAATGCGAAATTAAATTTAATAATCTAACGTAACTGACTATTTCAAAGACGAACCAGCCGAGTTATTTGTATTCTCCGAAGCTATTTCAAACAGATCAGCGGGCGAAACTTCAATATCTATTTCGAGCAATGAAGAAAAATATCGTATACTATATAAAACTGTTTAAAATTCCACGAGAGTAGCTCAATAAAAAAAACTATAACATCACATGAAAAATTCACTGAATAGTTTTCGTGACTTCGTCATAACTGTCTTATTTGATTACATAAGTACCGAATAAACCAAAAAATTGCGGTTTTAAGTTGATATTATTTAGAAATAACCGTTTATATCTGAAATGTAAAGAGAAATTTTGTTTTATTGAAAGTTGCGTAGTATTAAGTACAAGAGGCGCGCATCCTTTCATTACTTTCTATTTATCGATGTAGGCATTAATGTGGAGTACGCAGACTAGAGGTGCATAATTAAAAACCAATCGTGAATAATGTATCTCGTTCTTGGTTTAATCTCTCACATTTCGAACACAAATCACTTTCATAATCTAAAGATCCGATCGCGCGCAAGCCTCGGCATTGAATTTCCATGTCACACGTCAAAACATTCCTTTTTTTTTAAATTTTTCTCGAAAGGAATACATTTTTTGAAAAATAACATTTATGAGAGAAATTTATAAGAGTTAAGAAAAAAATTTATCGCTTTTTTTCGATTATCTCAAAAACGGCGCATTCTATAGAAAATTATCAAGAGACATGGTCGGTAGAGAATTTTATGCCGATTCCAAAACATATTTCATATTACCGATCCGATGATTAATGACGGAGATTAGAATTCTTTTAATTTTTGAACGGCCGCCATTTTGAAACGAGTCGGTCGATTTGGCTAGTTAACGTACTCGTCCTTTGTTTTCGTAAAGACAATAAGCTGTCCAAATTTCAGCCACCTACGATCAAAATTGCGACCGGAATCGTGTCCACAAGAAATTGATTATATAACGGGTGATTGTTTAGAACTGACCGACCAAATGGCAACGTGGTTAGTAACTTTAGTAATTTTAACGTTTTAAAGATTTTAAGTTTTACAAACCATCATTGCCGTCGCTTGTGGTTTTTGCTTAGCTTATTTGTTTTTCGTTTGTTCTATTTTATTACGTTTTCGTGTGCTTTCAAACAATCAGTTCTTTTGAGAACTTTTCAATACGGTTGGTTATCAATTTAAGTCGTTGAAATCTGATGATAAATTGTTTCTGCTGGTCGTACATTCTTTTAGGATTTACAAGTGAAATGACAAATAATTGAAGAATTAAATAATAAAAACTTACCATTTTTGTAAGGTTATAATAAATGTGATGTACAACCAATGTACGTAGGTTATTAGTATGCAGAATAATTATAAAAGTTTGTAAAAATTCGTTTTTTACTATTTTGCGCTTCAAATGTAACAACAATTTATAATTTCGTTTATTATCGATGTAAAATTTATTTCCGACACCAATGAAATGTCAACATATGACGAAACAACGTCGTTGCCAAGTTTCTTGCAATCGGTGTTGTCATTTGGTCGGTCAGTTATTAACAATCACCCTTTACATGACCGACCCAAAATGAACGACCTATATTTTCGTGATCCAGGGGTCGAGATCGAAGAAAATTCAAAAGGGCACGTCTGGGTCCCGTCATCAGACATGTTGCAATAGCTTTATTTTCTATGAAAATTCGCTAATAAATATATCTACACTACTTACTAATTATATACGAAATTTCCAAAGTCAATTTCTCAATTAATCACGGACAGTAAAAAAAAGCAGCAAAGATAGATAAAATAAGTATGTAGATAGATATGAAAATATTTTTCATTTGCGTCGTTTTAGGTTTTTACGTTTTCCCCTTCATATTTTATTCGCTCAAAATCCAGACAGTTTAAGATAAGAAAATGTTTTCTGGAAAAAAAATTATAAAGCGTCTCGCTTTAGAATCGCGTGTTACTAAAATATCTAAGAGCAGCACTTAAGTTATGTACTACATAGGTAGATATGTCTAATAATAGTTCGGCCCGTTTGCATCACTTTATTTTCACTAAATAAATACAATAATTTGTCTAAATTCAGGTGTAAAATGAACGTTGGACGAAAGTCTTGATCTATTACATTCCACATCATTTTCCTGTTCGACCGGATTGTTAAATAAAGCATTTTTTGGGAGCCACAAAAATACCCGCGCACCTACTATAAAGTATAAATACCTAAGTGTGACCTTATGGGATAAAAAAAGAAACAATAATCACCACTTCGACTGAACATATTTTCAGACTTTCTTGGTCCTTGACGATGTCGACGAGACCTTTTTCGTCGTTTAGATCGTTGTTTTGTATTTGAATTGTAGCTATAGATCAACGATTTATATCTTACATTATGATGACATATATCCTGTCATTATCACGCACATGTTTCCAAGTCTACTCGCATAAAAGCACGTAATTCTCACGCTGCGCTGGTATCATTCGCGTCATGATATTCTGCAAATTCCCTAATTGTCACTCGCCGATCATTTCTAACTCACCATCAACGGAAGTGTGGCGAGTTTTTTAATCAAAACTTTTAATTATCGAACACGAAGATACTAAACCTCACCATCGCTGGACGTTTAAGAGGAATTCTATTGCAGACTTAAAATACCTACTTAGTATATATAGTGTGTTTTAGTCGCGTCTTTTTATTTTACGTTATCAGTTGTGCCGCGTGTTTTATAACAATAGCGTAAGGTCGTTCATCCGTAGTCAGCTACCACAATGTAGCGCTTACTTTCCGCAGTTTCAGCGATGAGCCCGGCTGAACGCGTCCATTGTTGCCAATCTGCAAAATTTTGCCAACACACTAATAATAAGTAGTATAAGTACTTAAATGGATAGAAATATTTATTGCTTGTTGCCAGATATTTTGGATAAATTCGGATTTCGTTTAATTCGGACAGCTTTAGACTCCTTTTTAGTGTTACTACCCAGCTAGCAATTTTTAAATTTCGCGGCGATTTCTGTTGATACTACTTGTATATAAACGCCAATGTCAGGTTAAATAACAAAGGCAGTGACGTACTGCAGTAAATGATTAAATTAAACTAATAATATTTTAATGTAAACGTGTTCAAAAATAACATAAGTGGTAAAATACGTGAAACTGGACGTAATTATTTATATATGTAACAGCAGGTATAATATTTCATTACTCAAACGAATTCAAAATTCCTTTCGTCTAATTTATCACCGCTACTGACTGCAAATGTTTTCATGTGATACCAATAGAAATCCGCCGCGAAATTTAAAAATTGTTAGCTGGGTACGTAAGTTATTTTAATCGATGCCTTGATACCTTCGGAATTTCGTTAAACCAAACAAGTCAAGCCCCAATTAGTTCGAATTAATGAGATTTTACTGTATGCAGAACATAAACAAACTAATGGAAATCATGTCCCGAGTTTTATTCATACAATATAATCAACTGACGGCAGATTAGGGCGAATTAAAAATTATTAGGCACGTTTATAAAATTTTGAACAACAATGTGAAAAATATCATTTCACGTATAAGTACAGTCCATCGCAATTTAAATGTCACTCGAATGCCTTTACAAATGCTTACAAATTAATAGTAAATATAATATTAATTTTTTTTACATCTTTAAATTGTACAACAGTCGTTGCTCTTTGTAAGACATAGAATACGTTATCTTTACAGCCTTTTAACGTAGCTAGTCGAGTTGCTAGTGTTATTTAAACTGCTATAGACTGTACCTATGTGATTTCAAATAATTCTCTCAAACGTCCATTTTTCTTGGATTTTTAAACTAAAATCGATTTCAAACGAATGCCCATCACGATATTTCTGGTATTATTTATTATATTACTACGGACGATTAAGATCAAAATAGAAAAGTAGACCTATCTATTATAATAATTATGTTATCAATCGATTTTAAGAGAGACAAGACCTTAAAATTTATCTAAAAAAGATGTCGCTCAATTTCAATTCATATCTTATCTGATAGGCAAATAATCAGCTTCTACACACTCGGTATTACTTTATTTGCCAATAGTACGCAACAAAAACAAAAATAAAAACAACAGACAATTCGTAGATGAAAGATAAAATAAAATTCAACGCAAAATAAATATTTAAAACAGATAAATCGGTTTTAAATGGGACAATTTCGGACTATCATTATTAGTCGCAATATTGTTATTTGTTTTTATATACAGGGTGTTTCGCGTAAACAGTCTATCGGAATATTAATATAGATACTTTGCACTGAAGTATCGGTGCCAAAATTTGGATCATCCTAAAATAGCTTTAGGTAAACATATTTTTCAAGCTCGTGGCACTTCCGCTTATACCGGAAGTAGTCATTAACTTTGTTATTATAAATATAACGACCTGTTCTTTTTAGATAATTGAAATGCACATATAATTTTTGATCGAATTTTGACGCCATAATTTGAACTTATAAAATTCTTACTAAAACCCCCGCATCCCGAAAATCCTTAGATTAGAGGATTAGGGTTTGCTCCTCGTCGATTCGAACGAAATTCGGCACGTTTGCGGATCGTAGTAAAAAAAAATTTTAAGATTCACTTTTAAAACATTTTTGTTATAATTAATATAATTGAATATTACATTTATTTTTTTCGATGTGTGCTTTTAAAACCAATAGGTATGTACCGTGGGAACTCGTCAATTTTCAAAAATTAATTATCTACTCGAAAATACTTGAGAAGTGACCCTTAAAATGTTGACCAGTAACTAAGTGATTATGTCGGATTTCATTCAAATCAGCGAGGTGAAAACCTGAGCCTCCCCTTATTAACAAAAAATCGACAAACTTCAACGATGACAGCTTATATTTTAAACTTCGACGTATCGCGTTAAAACCGTTAACTTTAGGAAACTTATAAATACAATTCTCAACTAATTTCACAGCTTTCCAAACAAGTTAGCGTACTTATTTAGATTGGAAACGGCTACATCTACAAATTGATGTCTTTCTTGAGCCTGAAGTTTAAAAGCGAGAAGGCTAAAACGAATTTAAGTCGTCGCATATCGAGACGCAAGTCCCGATGTCGAAAAGTAAAATTTTAATTAACTACCCATTCGAATTATTTTCTAATCGAAGTATTTTAATTATACAAATTTAGGTCACGACGGGACGCGACGCTCATTACTTGATCGAAGTCATTTTATTATTAGTTTTAATGGCGTTTGCGCCCATTTAATTAGCGCAATGTAAAAAAAATGTAGCGTTAATTATATTTAATTTCGATCGACTTTCCATTTTTCGCTCGTTTCACATTTTACCATATAAGACGCCGTTTGGTTACTAACAAAAACTTGGTCTATTTAGAGTTTTTTTTTGTTTTCCGTTGATTTTTATTTAGTGCCGACCGAAAGCGGTCGTACCAAAATAATTTATAGAGATGCGTTCGAATTATTTATTAAATTCGGGTTGGCCGCGGCCGCTAAATTATGAATTAGCGGTAACATTTTTCCTTCTGTTTGGAATAACTGTATATTATTGAGCCCGAAGGCGTCCCGGCGTTGCCGAGCAACGCAGAACCGAAGTAGATGACGACGGTGGCCTCCGCGTCCACAACGTAGCGTTCAGCTAAGCGTTAGTACGATTGCCGCAGCAGGAAAGTGCGATCGTTCCTGCTGCGCTGCATGAAATTTTGTTTAAAAAAATAATAAATAAACGAACTTCGTTTTCCCAACGCGTTATAAACAGTTTATCGTGGAAGTTCGTTTAAATTTGACGCGCGTTTGTGAAACTTCGCGCGGGGGACTTTTCGACCGAAACGAAATTTCGACTGGTGAGTAATGTTTCAAAAGTTGCCGAACTTTTTCGTAAATTCGCGCTTTAACGAAGCGCGAGCAATGAAGTGATTAATTCAGTTCTAAAAACTTGCACGAATTATTTCGACGGCGAAAACTCGAACGCCACTCGTTATTATTAGAAAAGAAAAAAAAACTAATTAGCATATTCGTAATTAGTTTCGTGGCCTCCAATATTTTGGTGGCGTTTCGTTGAAACGCGATGATGTGTTGTAGATTAGAAAATCGTAAAATCTTCTCACAGTGCGGAGTTAAAATTTATTTCAAAAACCAGGTCATCGGTGTAGCTATATAGCACAATAAAATTTACGGTTTGTGATTTTTCCCATAAGCGACTACTTACTTAGGTACAGGTAATTAAATCGAGAAGGTTAATAGTTTTTAATCGTTGCGAATTCAGGGTCGTTTTAACATACATATCTATACATTTTGTTGGTGTTTCATTTGAAGGAATGATCATTTTCACCGCAAACCGCAACTTGTTCGAGGATTATAACAAAGTATGCATCGGTTACGTTTACCTACGCGATTAATAAGAAAATGAGAATTGAGAAGTGGAATTTTAAAATGACGTGACACATAAAATTGACAAATATTTGATAATAATTAAACCAGATAAGATTTAGTTGTAAGATACGTCTACGCGTATTATTTTTGTGTTACTTATCATCACTTTCTTATTGTTTTCATCGATCTTATCGTTTAATTGTTCAATAATTGTATCCAGTCTGGAACGGAAATTTTACGAATCGTCATTTTGTTTACGTTCTCTGTTAAAAATATTAAAATTGCCTTTCTATTGAAACGAAAAAGTTAATACCAGTCATTTTCGACAGAAATTCCGATCGACGGTATCCCATTATTATATTCAAAGTACTTGGCGTGACCTGGACATTACTACGAAGCAATTTACTCGCAAAAAAAAACAAACGTTAAATATTAATACTTCTGTACATGTTAAATTTTGATCGTCAAAATTGACGAATCGTTCATAGAAAGAACTCGTTAATCGAATTTCCCTTATTACATTAAGTACACACGACGAAGTTAACGCTGTCTACCACATTTTTCATTCTAATGCAATTTAAATAATCCGGGTCGTAGTTCAATTTAATAATAGAACATTATTGAATAACAAGGGCATTCATTTACCAACATTAATAAACGTGACATTCATAATGTATGAGCGCTTTGATGTCTCTGAAAAATTCTGTTCATTGTCCTCGATTATCTTACGGCCCGGTTTGTTGAACGAGCCCACACCCGATAAATTTTATCAAATACTTCCTGTCAATAACAGGTGACTATGTAAATGCCGTAATTGCAGCTTTATAACTAGAGGACGCGTTGATGATAAGATCGTCTCCCACAAAATTACTTATACGTTCGTATTACTTAACGATTTGCGCAGTTATACGAGTTAGGCCCGCTCTCGCACTTCTTTAATTGGTAGCGTCACCACTTGTCTCCAATTTCAATTTGGATTAATGTAGTCCTCCACTAATTTAGATAAAATATTCCGCCACGAATTAACCTGCCGTCGACAAACTTCGTTTTTTACCTGATGAATGTTGTCGAAATCTGCCGATTTCACTATAAAATAGCAGAATTTCTTTTTAATAAAATGCGAAATTCGAAAACTAAAACGGCCGACGCACGTTTGGATAGAAAATCGACGAAAAACACTTTATATGTAAACAACCCACAAGAAAGTGAATCTCAGAAAAAATTTGAAACTTTGCAGGATTGTAGTACTAGTCAATCCTAATCAAGAGTCGTATTCCGTTCGTGCTCTTACGCGGTTTAAGCGAGTGAAATACCCTTACCCTTGAACATTGGAACTTTTTTCGATTTTGCTTATTACCTCTGGAACAACAAGAGCTATCGCCAACAAACTATATATTTTTATAAATGGTTGATCAAGACCTACATTATGATACAAAAGTTAAGATTGAAATTTTTAAGGGGTGGCTCTCCTTAGGATTTTCACCCCTAATGTTTATATCTCAATGTAGGTCTTGAACAGCCATTTATAAAACATATAGTTTCTTGACGATAGCTCTTGTTGTTTCACATATAATAAGCAAAATCGAAAAATGTTCCAATTTTCAAGAGTGGATTTCGTCTTCTTAAACTGCGTAAGAGCACGAACGGAATACGGCTCCTGATTAGGATTGACTAGCACTACAATCCTGCAAAGTTTCAAATTTTTCTGAGATTTACACCCGCCTAGCCTTCCTTGTTAGCTTAACAATAAATCGTAAGACTAAAGAGATCAACTAAACCCCATAAAAACTAATATCGAAAGCGCTTACTGCAGTAAGTTTCGAAATTTTTCCTTATTTCTGAGTATTACGTAGGTACCTAATTAGGAAATTAACCGCATAGTATCTTTACCCCCACGCAGTTGTCTTATTTTCGCTTTGTTAGCAAAATAACTACAACAATTGCATGAATTTATTAAATTTATTGTTAGTAAAAAAAAACAGGGAAATTTAGAACAAGGACTATTAAAAGAATACCAGGAAAAATTGGAATTATTAGAATTTTTTTTAAGTAAAAAAGTGGTAAAATAAAAAGTTAATCGAAAAACTTGGACATTAAAGATTTTTCGAGGCATAATTCATACACAAACGATGCCCGAAATAAATTAAATTTGATTTTAATTCAACATTAATAAGGTATTAAATACATAGTTAAAAATATATATATATATATATATATATATATATATATATATATATATATTGTATCTATAATACTTATTTAAAATAAAATAAATCATTTCTCTTAATGTAAACTAGAAGTAAACTATTCACAATAAATTTTAATAACTGACTCGATTATTCCAAATTTTAGTAGGTATTCAAATATTGTCTCGTTGTCTGACAATCAAAAATTTGCATTCCGTTTTTTATCCGTAAACGAATGCATTGAAAAGGTAAAATTTCTCAAAATAAGAGAAATTAAAAAACATCTAAAAAAAATTAAAATCCTGAAGTAATTTTTTTTAATACTTACACAAATTGCAGACTAACGCTGCTGCCGCTGCGACTGTCCCTTGTCTGTAGCAGACTATCAGAAAAAATTCCTACCTTTTCCCCGTCATCGTTTTCCTTCTTTCGCCAATTTCCAGCGTAGATGCTTCCATTGACTGCGAACTTGCATTGTTACATATGTACCTATATGCTTCATATTTCACTGTATTTCATCGACCACTGTGATCGCGAAAACGCGCGTAAGATAAAATTTTATTCGCGAAATTGGACCGTCGAATGTTTGAGGAGAACCCTAACCGAATCCCTATTCAAGAGCCTAACCAAGCTCGATTTTCAGAGAATTTGTGTTAGAGTTTAAAGGTTCACACTTTATAAATACATGGAGAGTTAGTCGACAAAGAAATATCCTACCTTTCCTCGTCGTATTAATCCTTTTTGTTTGTAAGCCTTTTAGAGAACACAACACAACACGTAATACACGCGCACTCACACGCAAAAAGACCTTACAAACAGAACGAGCACTCCTCGCACACGCGCACAATACGACGGTGTAATTTAAAATTCGAACTACTGAAACAAGAACTACCGCTCTATACTAAAAACACGAAAGATCTCAAACGGTTTTGCCAGAATTTTATATATAAATGCATTCGAGTTTATAGGTGAATACTAAGAAATCCAGCTTTTATTTAAAAAACATTCAGTTCTTTGTTCGTACTCAGATAAGATATGAAAGTAGGTGACGTACATGTTAGTTGCTTTGTATTTTATCGGTCGCATAAAAATGCGATTAAACTTTTATGGGGTTTATGGCTTGTAATAGGGAAATTTTCAATGCTTAAGGGTGCGCGAATAGTTTTTAAATTAAAAATAGAGTAAATTTATAATTCTGCGGTATAAAGGTAGTAATTATTCAAATAATTTTAAACCGGTAGATTCTTCGTTTTTTTATTTGAATCTCGAAATTTTTATAAAGGCACACGAATAGTTTTTATATTAAAAATAGAGTATATTCATAATTCTGTTGTATAAAGGCAGTAGATAGTGATTGTTCAAATAATTTTAGTGTATAAAAAATACATAATTTTAGAATAAATTTTCTAAAAAGTACATATTTTTTTATCAAACTCCAGTACGATCCCTGTAACTGAGAATAAGTTGTGATTTTTTGGAGTGCATTCCAAGTTGTGAGTCATCCCTTAAAAGTTTCACCCCTAAAGTTTGTATCATAATGAAGGTCTTGAACAACCATTTACAAAAATAGTTTGTATAGTTTATATAGTTTGTTGGCAATAGCTCTTGTTGTTTCACAGATAATAAACAAAATCGAAAAAAGTTTCAATTTTCAAGGGTGAATTTCGCTTTCTTAAGAGCACGACCGAAATACGACTCTTGATTAGAGTTGACTAGTTTTATAATCCTGCAAAGTTGCCCTTCCTCTAGTCAGTCCAACCATCCACAGCACTATTGGGGTTGTTGCTAAAACTCTTGCGCCACAAAAATCCACGCGGCATCGCTTTTATTATAAGTCGATAATCTTGTTAAACACCTTGGTAATTATTTTTTTCTACAATTCCGGTTTGCTTGAAAACCATAAAAAGCTTTAATAATTTAAAACTGTGCGAGTTTTATTTCCTAGTGTCAAGTTATTTCGGCGCGCCCTGTAGATAAAGCTTATTTTTAAACCGGAATGCGTTCGAACATAATCATACTTCATAGGTATTTTTGTCGAGAAAACTAAACTTAAAATGTTGAGTGAAACTTGATCTCCGATATCCGGAGCGTGTTCTACAACACAAAAGTTTACAGTTTATAATGATCAAATATTAGGTACTATCTATGTTATATTTAATAAATCCAACGAGGTCGGTTAGTAATTTCAGGTATTTTTTTTTGTAAATTACGCATTTATCGTTCAGGGTGTCCCGGAAGTAATCCGCCAAACTTTAGGGGCGCGTTTGTTGAGTAATTTTAAGCGAAAAAAGTCGCATCAACGTACCCAGAGCTCCGATTCGAAAAAGTTATAGCTTGTTAAAGGAAATCTGAGTCGTTAAGAATTGCGCATCTCGAGTAGGCTACGGAAACAATTGCTAAATAACGTTAGGCACTTATACAATAAATCAACATAACTTGAAGAATTTCGGGCCATAAGTGACTATTTTACAAATGTTTTTATATGGTAAATATTCGTCAGTTAAATTAAACGAACTGGGAGTAAGTATTTGAGATGTGAACACGTGGATGCACATGGAAAAACTCACGAGCAGAGGGGGGGGATTTAACGTACAGGCTACTGCTGTATTATGATCTGGAACAAACCGATTTGGACGTGGCACAATTTGTGTTCGGACGTGTTTAAAATCTTCCACGGTCGATTAATGTGGTCAAGTAAATCTTGAATGATTTCAAGGCTCGTATTCGCAAAAACCTCGCGCTCGTTCTCGTACCGTATCCGAAACGGAACAATTGCATATTTTTCCGCATTCGTGGTTTTTATTTCTTGTTAATAATATTTGTAAGCAATCGAGCCGAGCTACGAGGTCTGACCAATAAGTAATGAGACTAAGTCCATAAAATACGTAGATTTAAAAATTAAGATACATTGATCCCCTCCCACAACAACACACTGGTTCCAACGTTTCTTCCAGCTTTCGTAACATTTCTGGAAGGCTTCGACTGGAATGTCCTGGAGTACCCTCGTCACGGCGGTCTGGATGTCAGTTATGGACACAAAATGCGTTCCTTTCACGGCCAATTTTGTTTGGAGGAACAAGAAGAAGTCACTGGGTGACATATCATTGTCATGCATTGTCATGATGAAGGATCCACGTTTTGGCAATCTCTGGACGGACTCTAATGACTCGTTTTCGCAGCCGATCGAGTACTTTCAGGTAGAAATGTTGGTTGACGGTCTGCCCAGGTGGTACAAACTCTTTGTGCCCGATTCCTTTGCTGTCAAAGAAGCAAATCGTCATCGTTTTCACTTTTGATTTGCTCATTCTCGCCTTCTTCGGTCTGGCTGCACCAGGAGACAGCCACTGTTGACTTTGCCGTTTTGTTTCGGGATCGTACTGAAAATACCAACTTTCATCACCAGTAATTACACGATCGAGAAGAGTTGGATCAGCTTCAACCTGTTGCAGACACTCCTGTGAAATGGACATTCGCTCGTGTTTTTGCTCCGACGAAAGGTTCTTCGGTACCATCTTTGCACACAGCTTTTTCATGGACAAATCATCAGTTAAAATTTTTCTGACGGTTTCTCGTTTCAAATTAAGTTCATCAGCCAACATTCGAATGGTTAGCCGCCGATCTTGATGCACGAGAGTGCGCACACGCTGAACATTGTTGTCAGTTCGAGCTTCGACCGGCCTCCCACTTCGCGGTTCATCCCCGACGCTCTCACGACCATTTTTAAAATCTTTATGCCATCGAAGCACCTGAGCACGACTCGGGGCTTCATCACCGAACACTTTGACCAATTTACCGTACGTTTCCGTAACAGAATCGCCGAGTTTAACGCAAAATTTAATCGCGTACCGCTGTTCAATATTACGTCGTTCCATATTCGTGACACGCCTTACAAACACGTTG
Organism: Rhagophthalmus giganteus; assembly: GCA_036326145.1. NCBI lineage: Eukaryota > Metazoa > Arthropoda > Insecta > Coleoptera > Rhagophthalmidae > Rhagophthalmus > Rhagophthalmus giganteus. The sequence goes on along the minus strand of JARFJA010000036.1, from coordinate 19,314,774 downwards.
TCGAAAACACAACACAGCTGGAGAACTAACGAACGTACGAAAGTCGCGAGCGCATGTATCGATAGAGAAGGGATGGGAGATTAACCGACCGAAGTTTCAGGTCCGCAGTGTTACCACAAGCGCGGCTAAAAAATCAGTCTCATTACTTATTGGTCAGACCTCGTATTTTAGCGCGAATTGGAATAAGTTTCGGTTATGGGTTTGGACTTAAATAACATTGTATGGCGAGGTGAAAGAACAACGAAATTACAAGAATCGGTTAAGGTCCGGTCATAAGTAAATTCGACCGCAACAAGTCCCTATAAATCGAATTTCGACGCGATCGATCGTTTGAGAGCACGTTAACGATCTCCCTAATTGACTTGCAAGGGGCCACTGTAATCTAAATTACAATTTAATTTAAACGGAACTAAACTAATCGAGCATCGGAAAAATGATAGTGCAAAGAATCGCCGGGGCAATATCGTAAAAGTGAAAATTCGGATTCGCTCGTTAAATTGACGCTTTCGCACGAGTATTATTTTTCCACTTCATCTCCGAGAAGAAACTTTTTTTGTCGAAATTCCGGACGCTTCTCCTAGAAACGTAACCTAAATTCGTAGCGTATAAATGAATCGTTCTGTAGACGCAATTTACATAACAGTATGAGAGTTGAATGGCTATATTTGAAACTCGAGCAACCCAGATTTTCGAGATGTTCTTGTTACACGATCGTTTGTTGTTCTATTATTTTTTTTTGGTAAACACGAGCCGCAGTTCATCTTAATTTTCGTAATACACCTAATCAATACAGATATAGATTATGGAAATTCCGTGGAACGTCGTAATTAACAACTCGTTCGTGTTGGCCTTCAAATTGAATCGATGATCCTATGCCTGTTCAATATTATTAAGTTTTTTCCGGTAAACCTTCTTCGATTTTACCCACACGAAGCTGGCGGCGTTCGATTTTCAAATACAAACAGCTTATGTAAATATTTGTTACCTAATCGAATTCGCGAGCGTTTCGACATTTGAAACATCAATGTCAAAAAACTGATACGTGCATGCGGATCCGACAACGCTTGGCACGCAGTTGCACTCGTACCATTGTTTTAAAAAAGGAAAATCCATTAATTATTAGCATTTATAACGCGTTCCCATGAAAGTTTACCGCCCATTGTCTGGACAGCGCTATAAATTAAAAGTATTTCTTCGCGAAACAAAGCGCAAGTCAATCAAATTAGTTCCCACGTGCATACGCGCGAACCATTCGGACACTAACAAACAAAAAAAAAGAAACGTGCTCAATCATTTATTTTGATAATAAGACGTCACGAAACTTGTTTGTTATTGAGAGAGGCGCAGAAGGTTATCTCGATATTTCGATATTTGATGTTGCCGGAATCCCCCGGACCATACAAGTAATTATATTTTTCTTCTTTGCAGTAGCTGCCAGTTATGGTTTAAATCTGGTCGCCGCGCTTTCTTAACATGAAGACCGATCAAGTCGCCTCGGGAGATTTCGACTCCGAGAACACTTCGGTGTCCATCGGCAAAGGGCTCCTGATGACTCCGAAAACCGCGGGGTACGGTTATTTAGTGAACAAGCACAAAAGGGCAGGTTCGACAGGTACGACGGGCGATGAATCCTACACGACGGACGAAGAGGATATCGTCGACATCGACGAGATCGACTGCTCGATCAAAGAGCACGTAACCAGCAAGCTTTTCGACCGACACGACCACAACGAATTCGGTTCGTTTTCGGACATTGCCACCATCACGGATAAAGTTGGACATATGAGCGTTATGCACAGGAACAGTTCGGACAGTTCGGTGTACAGTGATTTGGGATTAGACAAAGGGGTCGACGAGCTACCGATTTACGAGGATCATCCGTTTGCGAACTTACACAAAGGCAAGGGTTTCAAAAGTGAATTTTGTAAAGACGACGGCAACCAGTTAAATTGGACACGTACGGTCGTCGAAGTTAAAGAGCAGACTTTCGCGAAGCTGCAGAAAGAACTGCAAGAAGCCCACGAAGAGTTGAAGCTGCGAGACGAAGAGGTCGGGCGGCTCAGCAGGATACGACAGGATGTGGAGGCAGAGCTTGAAGATTTAACTGCCAGCTTGTTCCAGGTGAGAGAGCAGATAATTAATTAGGCGTCCGTACCCGATTTTAAAGTTTTTACCGGCAAAGCTTAATCAATCGAGCCGTTCGCAATTTGATTAGTCGAAATTAGCGACTTTAATAACAACGAAATATACTTTTAAAAACAATTAAAAAGAACCACGAGTTAGATTTTAATCGCCCCCCCGAACCCCCAATATTTTAAATCAATTAACGGGCAATTTCTATTAAAAATGTGTTCGCGCTGTATCAAATTAATTGGACAGCAATTCGTTAAAGTTCCACGAGCGAAGCCAAGTGTAATAAAACAAAAATTCCTTCACGGGTCAACCGGTAAAGTTAATGTCTATAATATTAATAGAAAACGCCGCTATATATAAAATTGGAAATAAAGTGTAGGTACGCATTTGTATATAAATTGCCGGAGAAAGAATCGGGGCGCGAGAGAAGGTGAAACCTTCCATTTAAAATTGTAATGTTATTTTATTAATTACAAATATAATTACGGCGTGCGTGAAAGTTTTCTTTTACGCGGGTAAGAGATATACTTTCGAATATGAATCGACTTTGTGCCGGTAAATAATATTTTAATGGGTCAATTACGAGCTATTCACTAATTACCCCATAACGTATTCGCACACACTCGATCTTGCTATCCCCGGAAACGACTGCTAATTTGCAAGGGAAATTACGCCGAAACCGAGGAAATTCCTAACGGCAAACTATAATCTCCTAGATTTGATGCGGGATTTATTCGTTCCCGTCCCACTCGCGGATCGTGATTTCGATTTCCTTTTTATGTAGATAAACGTTTGATCGACGACATTGTTTTTCTATCGTTAAAGTCGACATTTCATTGGCGCGAACTTTGCCCGCGCGCTATTTGCCTCGTTTTTATATTTAAAATTTTGCTCGCGCAAAATCGGTCAAAAACAAATCCAATTTAATTTCAATTAGCGCAAGCTGTAAACGTCAATACGCTGTAGCCTCGCTAACGATCCGATTATTATAAATCTTAGAAAGGAAAGTTCGAAAAAATCAGTCGACCGCGGCAGAAGTTATATTTTTCCGGAGACATTCCGATATATAAATGGTCGATCTGAAAATAAAACGGCCGAATGTGGAACGCGTTTCCTTGAGATTGTTTTCGACGAGTTGGCGAAGCCAATTGGCAAGATTTTCCTACACCTACAACTGTTAACAGTCGCAAAATTTCCAAATACGCTAATTTATATGTTGGCAAGTCGGCGCAAAATGTGCCGATAAAAAAATGTTTGAAAACGGCACGACACGGCCACGTTACAATTAGAAGATATTTCGACGATAACCAACCGTTACGACTTTATTATATTTTTAAATTAGGGGTGTATCTAAACTTCCCGCGGTCAAACTTTAAGAACGTAGATATTGTTCGGAACCAAGCAATGAAAAAAGTTCCAAATTTTGCCCGAATAAGCAACTGTCGAGCTGCACGTGATGGGTTGGAATCGGGAGACAACGCGTTGACCAACTAATTGGCCCGTTTTAATTGGCTCGTAAATAATTATTTAGTAGCAAGGCTAAAATCGGCCGAATCTTCCTCCAGAAAATCCAATAATTTCCAATAAAAGTTATCCGAAGAATCAGGCGAGCAGCTACTTTGCGATTTCAACCGCGCACGTCGTTCTGACCATCGGTTCCAATTTCCATTTTTGTTCCACAATTGTCTCTTGTATATCAAGTTGCCAGAGCTGAAAAAACATTGCTGGTAATTATTTGATGGGACCAAAGTGTTGAGGTTCACAACATGCAGTATCGAGAAGACGCCGATGGATTACCACAAATGTAGTCTGAATCGGAGATCATCGCTTACCCAATTTTCGATTAGTGCGACTTTGAAAATATCGTAAACAGCTGATAACATAGTAATTACTTGACAAGAAACAAACGAAACTCGACTACTTACATAACATAATCTGATTCGATAAACTGTTTAATTTTTATAATTACTGTAACATTTTCAATACACACATAAAAACTTTTTCCGTTTTAAGATCTCTTCGAAGTTCGGCCAGGTAATCCAGACTCACCCTGTATTTACGATATAGTTTAATTGATGGAATTAAATTAATTCGCGCTCTGATCGGGCGATTATAACGTAATGCGGGGTTGATTTCGCGGATTTTCCCCACGAAAGCCGGAAATTAAACGGCGAATTAAAATCAAATTCGCGTAATTAAAACTCCAATTAAATTAATCGATGTAATTAAATAACCGCGAATTGCACAATATCGTGGGAAAATACGCGAAATCAGCCCCGAATTGTGCCGTAATCGTCCGATCAAAGCCTCGAATTAAATTAATTAGATCAATTAAACCGCGAATAAAATCCAAGATGGCGTCGGCAGCGCCCGTATTCTAACTGCGTCGATTAATCGTTTTGTAAAGCCGCATTCCGATATCCTCCATATTTTCTCGTTTTACCGTGTTCTGATTCAATTTGCGCACCAATTTCATTTATTTGGCTCTCTATTGAAAAGGGGAAAACGTCAAAATGAACTACTTCGAACAATTTTCCGAAAAAAAATGACACTTTGAACAAAACTGATTTTATCCTCGCGTGGAAAAAAAGTAGATACGATTAAATTGACAAAAACTAACTTGGATCCGAACGATGGGACCAAATTATCTAGAGTCGAAAACTTCTGAAGATCCAGATTTATTGTTATTATTATATCATTTGAACGATTTAATTTTTAGAGAGGCAGATTATAGATTATATTTAAATTTTTAAATTAACATAAAGATTAAATCGTATGCGCAGACAATGGAAAAAAATTTACAAATAGGCACTTACTTTAAAATTAACTTACCATTAAGCCCGCATCAGTTCAAGGTTAATTTAATAAACCTCCACCTACTACGATTATATCATATTTTTAAAACGACAGTTCATGTAGGAAAAATGTCGGTTTCCTTCAAATTGTATATAGGTGTGAGAATCGAGACGTTCTTGTTAGTACAGTATCGAACAAGAGACTCGACGTGGAACGTTAAAAATTAATGAAAAAAAATGAACGGCAGCGCTTGCGGTTGATGATTGTTACCCCGTAAATATACCGGACGCACTTGAATTACCCAACTAAACTTCAACTTTATACTGCGAATTAAATATCTAATATGAAACAGTTACTCAGAGGTTCTATCTTCGAGTCGGTTTCGTACCATTGACTGTGAATTGGCCAGCACACTTTCCCGATTATAACACATTAGATTTTTTTATTACGTGGTCACCATAAAAATCTTATGTATTTTTACACCGATTAAAAACTGCAACCGAATTGCATTCTCAAATCTAATACCGCGTCGATGAGTGCAGTTGTTCGATTCCAGTCGGAGGTTGCTTGATTTTAGCATAATTCAAACATTTATTAATTTTTATTACATTGTTTTGTTATGTAACCTTGCAAAAAATTCTAATGGTTATAAAGACGAAACGATAAGCTTTCAAATGACGTATTGCAGGAGCTATAGTGCCATTTAAAAAAAAATGCAAGTTGGTAAAACCGAACTGTTTGAATAGAGCAGCCGTGTCTCTTTATATTTATTCCACCCTGTATATAATCAAACCTTGTAGACACGATTTCGGTTGCAATTTTGATCGTAAGAGATTGAAATTTCGACGGTATATTGTCTTTACGAATACGAAGGACGAGTTCGTTGACCAGCCCAATCGGCCGGCCCGTTTAAAAATGGCGGCCGATCAAAAATTTTAAACTAATTGCAGTTATCTCCGTTATTAATTATCGGATTAATAATGCGAAATAAGTTTTGGAATTGTTATAAAATTCTCTACCGACCACAAGTCTTTATAATTTTCGATAGAATGCACCGTTTTCAAGATAATTGGGAAAAAGTGATAAATTTGTTTTTAATTCTTATAAAATTGCTCTTGAGAATAGTACCCTAGTAAATGTAATTTTTTCAAAAGATGCATTTCTTTCGAGAAACATGGAAAAAGGGAGTTTTGAGACATATCACGTGTAAAGTCGATACCGAGGCTACGCGCGGTCGGATCTTCTACTTTAAATTCTGTTTTTAGGTTGTCTATTTCTAATTTGTTTAGTAAATTACCCGTCCTTCCTGATCTAGTAAATACTTTAACAAATGCGTGTTTCATATCGGAATTTCAACGCAAAACAAATTATACACATTTAAATGTGGCCTCTGCGGCAATTTGTCTAAACATTTTTATGCGCTCATCCGACGACCTATGAACTTTTATTGTTGAACCGCATTTGCCCTTTTATTAAATCAATATTTCGACAAACACCGTTCGTCCATTGTAAGTTCAAGCACTTCGTTTTGAATCTAAAGGTTAAAATGTAAGTAACTCGTGACATTTCGCAACGATAACATTTCTGCTTTGTTCGCGTACATTTTTCTTACATTACGTTTACCGCGAAGGTTAAAATTTAATCACTTTTTAGTGGAAGATCGTCGAAATATTTAAATATAGCACTCTATATGGCGTCTATTAAAAACAGTTGGAGTTTTTCCGTTTACATACCAAAATGTTGGATGTTTTTCTGCGGGCGCTTCGATCTCTGACGATAACCTTAGAATAAAGCGATATCGAAAAATAAATTACATTATTAATCTGTTTTTATTTCATAAGTCGTTCGTTCAGTAATCGACTTTCTATTTATTAAATCCACAATTTTCGACGCAGTAGTGGCGTCGAGAAAATTTTCTATTTTCAATCGTTCGAGGTGAAAGTTTTTTTCTAAACGATTTTCAGGTGAACGACCACAAATTGTTTAGATAAAATCGGCACGAAAACGCAAGGTTTACCTACACGTTGTTAGTGCGAACAATATAACTATTATGTAATCAGTTCTCAAGTATTACAACGGATATAATCGGAGATAAAAAAAAACTACTTCCGTTCGAGAAAAAGTCGGTTTAACGTTAACACCTCATTTTTAGCTCTAGCCCTTTCCGTTAAATATTTCGAATGTCCAATGAAAACGACAGTTCCAAAAGGCCGCCTCTAATGAAGGGCCTTAGCTTTAGTTTGTACGAACTGCAACGGGAAATAGATAATTTGGACGCAAACCCCTACGTTTCCGTAAGTTTATCATTAACCCGCTTTCCGCGCCCATAACGCACCGCTTGCCTGTACGATATTAAAATAACGAATTTTTTTTGTCGCTCAGGAAGCGCACAGCATGGTTCAGGAGGCGAAGGAGAAGCAGGCCGCCGCCGAAAAGGCGCTCAAAGAAAGTCAGATGAAAGTCGACGTTTTAACGGCCGAAGTTGCCGCGCTAAAAACCCTAGTTCTTACTTCGACACCCAGCCGACCGAACCCGCACCTACATCCCCAGATAGATTTGCGAGGGAAAGAAGAATCAGGTAACGATAAAAAATGCGACTTGAAAATTTGCCGATTCTAAAATTGTTCGCCGATTTAAGTGCAAACGAGGCGAGCTTAGGTTAGTGTAGATGAGATGAGTTTAGGCTAGTGCAGATGGGGCGAGCTCGATTTTAGAATCGGCGAACTTTCTCCGAACCGAAAGCTCGACGAGCTAACGGACGCGACCTTTCGCAGGGGTCGTGCTCTTCACCAAAAAGCACCGACGATCGCCTTCGCACTACAATTTGAAATACGGACGAGAAAGCTCGCCGCCCGACTCGCCCGTCAAGGACTTTTCGCCGCCCGTCAGTTTGGGCGCCGACATCTTTCCCAAAGAAGGACTGGAAGTAAGACCGACAATTGAATTCGTAACGTCGTTGATATATGTAAACACGTACAAATTCTAGGTCGATCCCGCCCTTCATCAGGGATTCCTGGCGTGGAAACAGAACCCCACCTTGGATAAAACGGAGCCTTTTATTAAGCGGATGTACGACGAAGATATCACGCTCTGCCTTACGTTTAATAATGCCAAATTAGCCGAAAAAGTGGCGGCAGCTGTGGAATCCGGGACGATATTTATAGAAGCCGTCAGCGACAAATCCAAAGCTATGTTTCCTAAGTGAGTATGAAAAAGAAAATAGTTCGTCTTTTTCCGTAAACTACACCCGATTCGTTTAGGAAGTGCGCCCTTTTAGAAGTGCCAAGACTGTGCTTTTATCGAATGAGCATCGGCGAGCAAGACGTTTGGTATTCGATATCTCAGATATGTAGAAATAGGGTGAGTAACGCGAACGATTTCCTGCGAAAATTGAAATACGAATCCGGCCTGTTATTTTCAGATAATTGCCGTCTGTGATTTTCTTAATTACCTCAAATACATCGAAAGGGGACTAGTAAAAAGTTCAGGTACCTAATAAGAAATTTTCCGATTAAATTATTTTGTCAAACTTAAATAATTATTTTATGTTTCAGTGCATGAAGTTTATTGGGAAATGATTCGGTTAAGGAAAAACATGGTTTTGGCGAGGCTGGGTTTAAATTTGAACGCCTAAATTTACACTTTTGTAATTTATGTGAAATATGTACATATAAATCAGTTTTTGTGCCAATTATTAGTAGGTCCAATTAGCGATTAGGCATTTTAAGATCTGCATATTTAACCAAAGAATTTTTTATATTGTTTGTTATATGTATACTTGGCGAGTAATTCGTACTAGAAATGAACAACGGAGTCCACTGACGATTTTTTTTTTGTAAATATTTGCAAGTGCTCACTATGTTGTGCAATTACGTCTTCCTAATTTAATTTAATTTTAGCTTATTTAATGTGATGTACGTTTAGGTATATATATATATATTAATATCGAGAATGTAACTTGACAGTTTGAATCTCTCTAATTCATAGTGTATTTAATATCGCAATTTTAAAATTTGTAAATAATGAAGATATTTAAACTGGATTTAAGATGTTTAATTGGCTTAATTTCCCAAACAATCCCAATTCATGCGTCGCTTCTATGTTGAAGAACAACATACAACCACGACGTGCGTTATTTTCATTTAACAATCAATACTCCCGATTGCTTTTAATAGTTATTCGTCCAGTTGAAATTGAAACTCCCGATTAACCCACAGATAAATTCCAAATTTGAAAAAGACGTCGCAATATAATTCGATTTCAAACGTCTTTAAAAAAACGACGTATAGCGTCGCGTTTTGAATTTATATGAACTTTTTGGGTGGCAAAAATCATCATCGGATCGATTATTTACGAGTACGCTTATTATTATTTCGTGCAAATTGTTTACACTTAAAATTAATAGTTAATTTGTTTTCCTAAACTCTATTTGTTAATACTTGTTTGCGCTATTCATTTAAATCGCTTAGAACGACTTGGTACCTACATCATTTAATTTGATACCTACTCGTTATTAATCACGTTTTTTCGCACACAGAATCGAAATTTCCGGCATAATAATTATGATAAGTCTCATATTATACCTGATGTTCTATTATTTTGACTTACATTCTGGGAATTTCCATTGCCGTTTATTATAACGTGCGCGCTACAGTGCGATATTTTATAAACGAGAAAGTCTTAGAGTGAGATTTTCGTCGACAGATGGTGGTACGTGTACTTTTTATAACGATGAATTGACCCGAATTGAAAAACAAACACCTCTAAAAGTTATCCAAGATGCATTTTATGCACAACAACATTCGTTTTATTTTGTTTTCATTTGTGTTAAACACCTAACATCTAACGTTATAGACCAAAAGTTTTACATATCAACAGATTTTCGTAAAAACGAACAGCTTTAAAAAGCTCTCATTCGAGCGAAATACGCAAAATTTTACTGCCGATAAATGGGACGAAACGCTCATCTATGGAGAGCTATTGACCGCAATGAAATATACGAGGGTGGTATAATAATTGGTTAGCCTAGCAATAAAAGACCGGTTTTAAGTGCTCAACGTAAATATATTTCGTCTATATCAGAGGTGCTTTAAAGCTTTCCGTTCAATCGCAAAAGGCGTTTTTTTTAAAGTCTGCGAAATGGGCGTCTTTACTTCGTCATCAGAGAAAAATTTCTTTCAACCTATGAAAATTTTGAACTTATAGGATACGTAAGTGAAAGTCGAACGCTGCAAAACATCAACAAAAACAAGTTGTAGCTTCGGTTAAAGCGTCGAATTAAAGATTGATAAACTGTTCGCATTATGGAGTCATTCCGTGTTAAATCAACCAATGGTCTGAACTTTGATATCCCAGAAATTCATCATATTTGGCACCTACTAATAAAGTTGACAAAAACTGGAAAATTTCAGATTTTTTGGGCTGATAGTTTTTGAGCTATTGATTTTTAATGAAGCAAAAATCACACAAAACGACTAATATAAATCAAATTAACAAAAACGAATTTCACGCGCATTATAATATAAAAAAATAATGTCCGTAGGAACTCAATGACGTCCCATTATGAAATTACACATAAATACCCAATGGATGTCTATAAATAATAAGTTTTTCAAAAAAATTGAATGGGGTGTTTTGGTGATTTTCAAAAAGAAAGTTCTTTTAAGTAGGTAATCCAAAAATTACAAAATTTAAATATCATAGTCATGTGGCACATTAAATTAAAGCCCATTAAAAACAAAAGAGAACGACACCAAATTAAGTTCTCTAGGTGAAATAGTTTTCGAGTTACAGCTTGTCATTTTCGTGTGTTTTTTGATTCTGTTAAAACTGATAGCTCAAAAACGGTTGTCCCAAGTAATCTGAAATTAGGGTTTTTCGTCCTCTTAATAGGTACAATAAATAAATAAAAAATCTTAGAAATCTGAAATCTTAGGGTCCAAAAATATTTTTTTATTGATTGATTGAATTATTTTGAATTCCATTTGCAGCGTTAAAGAGTCTCTCGCGCATTTGTTCTATTGTATTATTAATCATTTGTAAAGGAATAGATTTTCTTTATAATGAACCCCAAAAGAAAAACTCTAAGGGGTTTAGGTCGGGACTTTTCGGAGATCATCTGCAATTTCTAGCGGAGAACAATCGCATACATGTTTTACAAATATCAATACTGCAATTTTGACAATAATTTATTGTATGATGTTTGTTTAACTATGTAGTATTATATATAAATTTGTATAAAAGCAATAGGTACCTATCCAAACAGTTCCAGTCTTTGACACTGAAAAACTTTGTAAGGAAAATAAATAAAAAAAATTGCAAATGTCCTGCTGAACACATACACAAATTTTTACATCTAATTATAAATCACCCTGTATATTTAATCGAAAGATTTATTTTAAAGAAAAAATTCCGCAAAGCCTATGGATGCAAGTAAAAGAAAATGTTAAAGTTTTTCGCAAGTAAAAAAGAAACGAACAACACTGACCAAGAGATAAACCCAAAGGACGCGAAGGACCTTTATTGAAAAATGGGTACATTTATCCACTTAGCCACAACTTAAAGCCGCTAATAAAGCAATTTAAAATTCAACCATTTGCGTTGTGTGATAAATTTATTGTCCATTGCTTCACTCTAGTAGTTCAAAAAAAAATAAATAAAACAAGCGCCACCAATGTGTGGAGGCTGAGGCTAATTACCATTCCAATACGCTCGTATTTTTAAATATTTTTAAAAATATACACACGCGTATAAATTATTGCAGCAATATTTACATAATTTTTTAAATATTCGATTCAAAAAAAATAAATAAAAACATTTAGGTACCTAATTTGAACATTTTTCCTGAAATCTTATTTTTGTACGTGATTGTTATAAACCATATTTTAGACGACGATTACTATTAAAAAAGTCGTTGTAAAAATATGACTGGCATTTTTATTATCATAAACATTTTACAATCTCTTGCATGACCTTAAAAAACAAATAAATGCCTCCTCATCTTATTATTGAAATTAATAGATGTTTTACGTTGTCCTATATTATATACCTACCTATGTGACCCCAAAGTTCAGGTATTTCTTTTAATTCTTTTATTTTCGTTACGAAATCGTCGAACACATTAAATGTGGATGACACATATTATAAAAATTCCAAAATTGTAACAATAAAAATATCTACTTTTAAGATACTCCCCCCCCCATTTTCACATATCTCGAGCGTGTACAAGACTTTGTTCAATTTTTGTTATTATAAAAAGTAGAGACGCATCATTAAACACGTAGGCACTTAATCAAGTTTCTCCCGTCATGATAGCGGTTGCTCGTTTTATCAATAAATTAAAATAAAAACCCACCGTAGGTGTTTAAATAGGTAAACACGCGTGAATCACGTTTATGTGACGTTAATTTCCCAATAAATCAGCGTGTGACAAATGATAAAGTAAAATTTGTTGTTTTTTTTAAAGTTTATTTCTATACGGATGTAACTTTAGCACCCCTGTGGTCCCCTTCAAGACAGTGCTACAGCTTAAAACGAACCGCTATTTCTCGCGCGTCAAGTTTAAATTTATTGCTGATATAATAAGTTCTAATTTATTTTACTAAATACGGTAAAAAATTAAAATATCGCGCCGTGTGGCCTAGATGGTCAGCCCGTCGACTGGCCTTCTAGTATACTCTCGGCTGCGGGTTCGAATCCCGCCGCAACCGTGGACGTTTCTGAACGTAATACTAACAAGATTTAAAAATAAATTTAAGAAAAAAAATAGACTGGCTGATTGGTGATTAAAAAAAGAAGAAGTAATTGATTACATTACGTAAGTACATACTCACCTGAGTTCCTACGAGAAAGGATGGAATTACGGGAACGCTTTCCACATTTAAAACAAACTAAAACGAATTTAAAAATGCACCGAACCGAACAATAAGCGTTCACGATAGGACGACGATCTCTAAATGCGCTGTTACATTTTACCTACTTTTACCTGCACTTTATCAATCTTTAGGCCAACGAAAGTTATCGAACTCGTTTTAATCTTGATTATGATTAACATTTCGGAAACTACAATTTCTTTTATTTATCCGAATAATAAATAATAGTATAAAATGCGTACATAGGTACTTAATCTTTAATATGTAAGTTTTTCCAGAAGGGCGTAACCCACAAAAAGTAAATTTTACAGGAGAGCACATTTTATATCGCCGAGTATAGCTTATTCAAACCTATATGATGTTCAGTCATCAATTAAAGGTTACTAGATGATGACGTTTCACACAGTGCTGTCACCTCGTATCCCGTATTTTTACAGTTCTAATAAATTGTAGTCTTTCTTTATACCATCTAATATGTGCGCAAGTAAATCATATATAGAATATGTCACTTTCCAAACTTTAAATCGAATTACAAATAAACAATCTAGTAACTTTTTGTTGATGACGTGACATCATATAAGTTTGGATAAGCTATAGCTGTAAGAAAATACGTTCGCGGAAATACAAATCGATTTTTCCGGTTGAAAAATTCGGAATATTGTTACTAGATTTTAACAGATGATACATTTGCTTTAGATGCATAAAATAGTCAGAATAGTCGGAAATAGTCATTTTTACAAAAAGTGTGAGTTACGCCGTTTTTGCAAAACGCCATCGATATACTTATTAAACATTCTTTTATTGATAAGTATTTTATAATTTGTTTGTGCCGATAGTTAACAAGAACTTTGAAACGATTGGCCCAACAATCTCCGGATTGTTGTTGTGCACGTCGTGTGTGCCCATTACTTTTTGAATTACACACGTTTCGTTCATTTTTTGAAATTCATCAACTACAGGTTTAAAGTAGTCGTACTGCAGTTCGGTGGCGTACACGAATAGTAAGGGACAAGTAATAGGATGTCTTTTTGCGATGTCCACTAAAAATTCCATCCCCGCTATTCCGTGCAGGCCAGCCCTTAAACGTGGATCGGTGGTAAATTTGAACTTTCCCTTTCCGTCTGGAATCAACGATCGTTTCACTATACCTTCTGCCGAATCCCTCGACAATTCTCCAGACATTCTGCTACCCATAAACCTGATAATCGCTTCTTCTTGGGTGTAGGTCGGTTGTTTATTGCCGATCATAACGTTTTTATTGATTCGTATTTGGCCGTCGATTTTATCGGTTAAAAAATCCCGAAAGGAACCGGGCATGCAAGGGTTTATATGAAACGAATCGAACGCTACCACTTTGAGTACACATTGCGGATACAACTGCGTGAATAAAATGATCGTCTGACCTCCCCAGCTGTGGCCCATCAAAATGTATTTCTCCCTATTTAAATAATCTACGACCATTTTAAGGCTCAAAATGTTATCGAAAGTTGTTATCATTACGTAAGGAGGATACGGACTGGATTTTCCGTGGCCTGGCAAATCGATGCATAAATAGTAGAAGGAATCAGGTAGAAACGGCATGATCCGATCGAAAGATCCCGCACTGTCTCCGATTCCGTGGATCGCCAAAACCGGAGTATTTTCTGGGCTTCCCCGCGCCTTTACTGCAATTTTTAACGTAAAAGTCGAAACTGTTTCCAAGTTTTTCATTACCCGAGTCATTTAAAAAATGTCATGCGTTTTTCTCGAAAACGGCGATACGAGCCAAAATAAAAATTTTGTTTCGGAAACAATTTAAAATCGATCTATTTTTCATAAATTTGCTCAAAATAACTTTGCTCCAAACAACGTTAATCGCCATTACCATTATTGAAACGACGTTAACCCTGATTGGATGCGAACTTTAGATCACCAACATCGATGGAGTCTTAACGTTTCGGCTGAAATTGAACGTTTTTCCTTAGTTGCAAGGGAAAAATTAAACGTAAAGTTCTCGACAAATGGAGGACCTCGAGGAAGTACTGCGTGTTTTTCCGCAAGGTCGCCTAACTTGACCTTTACGTATTTTAACGGTTTACCGAGAAAAACGCGTGGCATTTTTTAAATGGCTCGCCCTGTATTTAATGTTGGCTTTTCTATGGCTCACGTGCTCAATATTTAATCGAAAGGGTTACGTTTGAAAAAAATTCCGCGAGGCCCACGGGCGCGAGTAAAAAATTCGTTTGAGCCTTTAAGTTTTTAAAATTTTTATTTCAGAAACACGGCAAAATGCCAGTTTTCTTGCAACGAAATCTTCACTAATAGTCCAATAAAATTCGACTTTCAACTATAAAAACGCGTTATTAACAAGCTAGATTTTTGTGTGGATGTTCTCAAGAATTCCCTTCGATTGTACGTCCGCGAATTTCAGTTTTTTCGCGGTAACTTTGGAAACTAGCAATTTTTCGACGAAAAGGTTAGTATTGAAATTGTAGCTCGTAAAATTGTCTACGGAAAAGGTCCTTTGACTTTTTTCGCATAACTAATCGTTTTGGAGTAAAACGTGTGCGACAAAATGACAATGATTGTAGTTTAAATTTTTAAACAATACGACGATATATCAATAACACATCCGCCTTCTATGTGGTAAAACGTAACTCAGAAATCTAGCTTGTTAATACTCTGATTTTTTTAAATAATTTTCTCCTTTTTATGGTTTAATTTTACTGGGCTATAAATGACTTTACGTAATAAAAATTTGACTTTATTAGCTACGCTTTGTAACCAGAACTAATAAACGTAAAAGGTATGGGTTTTTAAGTTGTATATTAAGAACTTTGCACATTTAATGAATGACGTCATTAATTAAGCTTGTTTGATAATCAAATACGAGGCGCTTTAATTTTAAATTCTATTTATTTAGATAATAATAGATGAAAATTTGGAAAATTAACGCCGATTATTAAAACGCAAAATCATTTCGAACGTAACCTTCGATACTTGCAATTAGATAATTATAGAATACTTACTAGATATGTGACCCCATGGCACGGGCACTTTCAATTCTTTTACGTTCATCGGCATTGTGAAGTAGACGATCGCTAATTTATAACTGCTCCATATTCGACTATCATTGTTAAATAATTTCTGTCTTCAATAGTAGGTACGTACACGCAAAACATTTTCATTAGTTCAAGGTTTCAATGCCACGATAGTTAGCGGCGTTTCTTTATTATTCTCGTTTCGATAAAAACGAAAACAGCCATAAAATAAATCGGGCATTTCGTGAATAATTGGAATTATATTTGAAATTATGAAATATTACAATTAAACATTTTATTTAGAGATAAGCAATTTACGATGCAATATGCTTCAAATACTAAAACGGCCAATAAAAATGAACATAATGAACAAAACGAAACATTTAACGATAAAAAGTTCTTTTAGTACACTTAGGTACTATTATTTTTTTGTTTTTACAGTAATAGGTTAATAACATATTTTTCAAACGCTTTTTCTTTAACGGGGTAGTTTTTCATAGAAAATAAAGCTATTGCAGCCTGTCTGATGACGCGATCCAGACGTATCCTTTTGAATTTTCTTCGATTTCGATCAGGAAAATATAAGTCGTTCATTTTGTTTCGTTAATCAGCCGAAATCGACCGACCCGTTTCAAAATGGCGGCCGTTTAAAAATTTTAAACAGCATTATCTCCGTTATTAATTATCAGATTGACAATATGAAATATGTTTTGCAATCAGCATAAAATTCTCTATTGACCATATCTCTTGGTAATTTTCGATAGAAAGCACCGTTTTCGAATTAATCGTAAAAATTATATATATATATATATATATATATATATATATATTTTAATTCTTAAAAAACGTATTTCTGTCGAAAAATTTTTTTAAAAAAGGAGTTTTTTTGACATTGAAATGGAAATTCGATACTAAGGCTTGCGCGCGGTCGTCTTTTGATTTTAAATCCTGGTTTAAAAGTAATTACTCTTCATATGTATTTATTTATTTATTTAAAGCTATTTAACAGGAAATGAATTAAAAAAATTTTTATACAAATTAAAAAAAAAGGAAATATCAACAGAATAGGTACTTATTCTAAAAAACTACGCAACTACAATATAATTACCTACTTTTGAATTTTTAACATCGCTTCAATTATCCGTAAACCCAATCAAAATATGAGTAGGCAATTTGACGTAATTTTTAATAGGTGCCTAGGTGCGCGAAATGTTCACAATTTACTGGCAACTTTCAGTAAAAATTCGGAAACAATTGGTCCCACAATTTCGGGTTTGTTGTTATGAACGTCGTGGGAACCCGACACTTTTTTAATTACGCATAAACTATTTTGTTTTTGAAATTTGTCGATAATCGATTTAAAATACACGTACTGCGATTCGGTGGAGTAAACAAATAATACGGGACAAGTAATGTGGTGTCTGTTAACGATATTATTTAAAAACTTCATGCCGAATATCCCGTGAATGTTAGCTTTTAATCGGGGATCGGTGGTAAAACGAAATTTTCCATTTTCGTCCGAAATTAACATACGTTTCACGATACCGTCCGCAGATTCTCTTGGCAATTCTCCCAACATTCTGGTCTTCATGAACTTTACAAGGGCCTCTTCTCGCGTGGAAAATAGTTCCGGTTTGTCTTCGTTTTTCAGCACCTTTATTAGAATGTCGAATTTTTCGTTTAAATAGTCTTTTAACGAACGAAATTCCTCGGTATCGATGTGGAAAGCGTCAAGGATATTAATTTTATTACGTAGCTCGGGTACAATTGCGTGAACAGTACGGCCATTTGACCACCCCAACTGTGGCCCATAAAGATGTAATTTTTTCTATTTAAGCGATCGACGATCATTTTGATACACATTATGTTATCGATTGTCGTGATAACAGTATTAGGAGAATACGAACTGGATTTTCCATGACCTGGTAGATCAATGCATAAATAGTAAAACGAATTGGGCAAGAATGGTATAAGTCGATCGTAGGAGCCCGCATTGTCGCCCATTCCATGTATTGCCAGAACCGGCGCGTTTCCTGGATCTCCCCATGCTTTTACTATAATTAAAAAATATATATATATTTTATCGACTATTTCAAATAAGTTTTAATTAACCTGATATATGACCCCAAGGTACTGGAATTTCAAATTCATTTACGTCCATTATAGGTAAAACCCGGCGAACTTGTAGAAGGACGCGCAGAATACATGGAGATTCGTTTTATGAATATTTTTACGTAAGATAACCTTTGCTACTTATATGTATAAGATAAGAAAGATTCGCGGCAGCGTTGCCGACTATTGAAAGAATAGAAACTAGTAAAACAATGCAATTGGAAATGGTAATTTGTCGACGTTTTTAATTTAAATTTAACTAATTACAGATATGTAATTATAATATTTAAATAGCAACTTTTCACTTTGATATTTAAACGGCGCCGTAAAGAGGGCGTGGCGAAAGTGGGGCGTCCGTCGGGGTTGCAAAAACGTAAAAACCACACATAAATAAATATACACATCTACATAAAAGTCTGCCGTTTTAAATTTTTGTCATTTTTAGGTTAGGGAGGCGGAAGTTAGACAGTTGCCACGGGCGCTTATAGCACCCTCGCTACGGCGCTGGCGTTGTATTTAAATACTGCAAAAACAAATAAGGTCGAAACAACAATTCACGAACCATTAAAGACCATAAAATAAATGACCGTTAAACAAT
The DNA here is from genome assembly GCA_036326145.1 of Rhagophthalmus giganteus. Classification (NCBI taxonomy): domain Eukaryota; kingdom Metazoa; phylum Arthropoda; class Insecta; order Coleoptera; family Rhagophthalmidae; genus Rhagophthalmus; species Rhagophthalmus giganteus. Next base: position 19,296,244 of record JARFJA010000036.1, on the reverse strand, counting down.
ACTTATTGCTGTAGAAACGTTTATTTTCTTGAGATATGCATTTCCATATATTATACAATATATAAATTGCAGATAAGACAAATATTAAGTTTTAATCTAATAATAACTTTAAACCGATCCTTAAAAATTAATAAAACAAAAAGTTGTCTAATATATGTCGATAGCGTTTTTGCAGAACAGCATAAGCAGCACTTTTTTCGAAAATGAGTTGTTCCGACTGTCTTATGCATTTTAAGGCAAAAACATATTCTGCTAAAATCCGGATTTTTGCCACCAGTAAAATCGATTTGTATTTCCACAAGTACGTTGAACTCGTCCTGATATAATCCAAAACATCGTAAGTTCGTGTCAAAATTTAATATAACCACCGCAGGCCATTTTACAGTATGTACCGTGCAAAACGCCTGCGTGCTAATACTACAGTGGCGTGTAAATTAACAAATAAAAATGAACACGTTGCCACGCGACCAATTTATCAATACCACAAATCGCAAAGTGCGAAAAATCATGTTAAAACAACCGCAAACGAAACGTTATTACGGTACGTTACAATATGCGTAAGGAAGTTGCGTTTGTGGCGATGTAAAACAATCACGGTATCTCGTTCAAGGATAGTATTCGTTTTTAACACAAATCTTTATTTAATTTACTTAACTATCTCGTAAATTGCCCTGTATACGCGGTTTCCGTGAGGTGTTTGTTGCTAATTAAGCTACAACACAAAATTTGCTTTTTGCCGCTTACGTCGTTCTGCCCAAAAACGGTATCGATGTATTTATAAAGAATAAAAATACCCACACCCCGATGCCTACAATTTACTTGTATTATTTAATAATAAAAACTGAGACACAATAGGGCCAACAATTTCTGGATTATTGCTGTGCACGTCGTGAGTCCCGATCACTTTAGTAACTATACAATCCCGATTATATTTTTGTAATTCATCTACAACTTTTTCAAATAAAAAGTATTGCAGTTCCGATTTGGACGCGTAAACAAATAATATCGGACACAGTATCGGGTGCGTTTTGATAATTGTATGCGGAAATTCGTAGTCAAATATCGGATTAAAGAATTCTTTTAATCGAGAATCTGTAGTTATTTTATATTTTCCATTTCCCGTGGAAATTAACGAACGACTAACTATAACTTCGGCCGATTCTTTTGACAAACCTTGAATCACTCTATTATTTATTAGTTTTGAAACTGCTTCGTCAAACGTGAAGGACGGTTGTTTATTGTTGCTTTTAGTAAGTTTTTCGTTGAGTTTTGAAACGGTTTCTATTTTTTCAGTTAGAAATTCTTTAAAAAATTTAGAACCGACGGGATACGCATAGAAACTATCAAGAATAACTAATTTTATAACATGTTCAGGATACAGTTGTGCGAATAATACCGATAAGTGACCGCTGAAACTATGACCCATAATAATATACCTTTTCCTATTTAGATAATCGACTATTAATTTTAACGTTAATATGTTGTTTAATCCCGTTACAAATAAATGTGGGGGAAAATGACTCGATTTTCCATGACCTGGTAGGTCAATACACACGTAATAAAATGTATTTGGAAAATAAGATATAAGTCTGGAGTAACTGTTAGCATTATCACCTAAACCATGCAATGCTAATACAGCAACATTTTTCTCGTTTCCCCAAGCTTTAACTATATAGAGGTAAAAATAAAATTAAATTAGGTTTTTAGCATAACCAATAACGTGAATATAGTAAAGAATATGTCACTCGTAATCTCACGTTTTTCTATAGAAAATTTATAGATAGTAAGAAATTGAAATTGATATAGTAGATACATATTATGTACGTACATTCATAAATATACGTTATTCGCGATGGATTCCAATCTCGTCATCAAAAAATCTCGTATTTTTACAGTGTTTTTCTTTGCCATGTCATATATGTACAGGTAAATCGTCGGTAGAATATGTCTCGTTCAAAACTTTAAACCGAATATTACAAATACACAATTTAGTAATTTTGTATACGTGACGTGCACTGGAACCTATTATGAATATCGTATAGATATAATATATATTTGTTAAAATATATTTATAATTTATTAGTAGGTACACTTCGTCCAAACCTATATGCAACACGTCATCAATAAAAGGTTACTAGATGATGACGTTTCACACGGTGCTGTCACCTCGTACCTCGGATTTTGACTGTTCTAATAAATTGTAGTATTTCTTTATATCATCTAATATGTGCGCAAGTAAATCATCTATAGAATATGTCACTTTCCAAACTTTAAACAGAATTACAAATAAACAATCTAGTAACTTGTTTTTGATGACGTGTTGCATATAGGTTTGGATAGGCCATAGTTACAGTAAAAATACGAGGTGCGAAATAACATCAATGTGTGAAACGTATCATCATTTAGTAACCTTTTGTCGATGACGTGCATCGGAAAACATTGGAATTTGTACATTTTTCATACGTAACACGAGTGCTATTATATAAAACAAATAATACTGACATACAACCTCTTACAACTTTAGACAAAAACTCAATAAACAAATATCATGGCAACATAGATGCACGATACTTATCCAAAATAAAAATTGATCATAGAACGTTAAAATAACCTGACATAATGTCAATCAATTCAATCAAAAGTTTGTATTTCAAGAATTCGTTAATGGTTAAAAGAAATTTTTAATCAAAAACGACTCGAGTGAAACAACTGTCAAATACATTTAGAGCAAATTTGGTAACTTTCGATCGATTTTTATTATTTATCAATTTTTCATAGAAATTGGGTTGCATTTTAGAATGTAAGAGGCTCCACGTTGTGGGACTCGCTCTGTATAAACAATAATAAGTACAGTCATACCCCGAGTTACGTAAGTAATGGGTAAAATAATAACTTTGTAGGAACTGCAATACTTATGTATTATATGTATGTACATTATTTTATAAAATCGTAGAGATATTTACTCTGATATAAACTAAACTTATAAAAGTATGAAAAATACGCCTTATATGTAAAAGATTAAAACAAACTGAAATATTCACTTTTCAAATAAAAAAATGTCTTGTGGGGGAGGGGGGGTTGTTAACTTGACCTCGTTAGTACTCGGGATGTGACTGAACACCAATAAAAATTATAACCAAACAAAAAAAAAGCGAGTGGTATATTCTTTACTCAATAGTATAACTAATAACCTTACCTGCTACATGACCCCATGGAACGGTTATATTAAATTCCTTGAACTCCATTGAATTAGATTACCTATTTACAAGTCAAATTTGAAAATTATATACTATGGAAATCGTACGTTTCTTTTGTTTTATATACGACTTGAACTACTGTTGGACTATGAACTGTGAATACAGGATGTACAGTGGAACGTATGCGCCTCTCTAATGTAACATGCGCAATAATAGTGAATTTGAAGAGAAAAATTACAAATATTAAATGTGCTTCTCCAAAAACTAAACAAATAAAAGTGCGTTGAAATATTAAAATAGAATATTTATGATTGATGATGAATGTTTACAATGAGTGCATCAGTGTGTGCAGTGCATATAAATGACAATTAAAAAGACATATACTTATCCATATCGGCGAAAAACGATTTAAATGTTTGCATCACACACAAAAATTTAATTTTAAATAGACATTGCCAGATTAGATGCCGCTGCAAAACTATATAAGTGTTCGTATTGTGACTATAGTGCCGCACGAAACTTTGATTTAAGAAGTACCTACTATTCCCAAACAAAGGAATAATGGTCCCCTGCAGTTAACCTGTTAAATATGTCGACATAATATACCACATAAATGCCATACGTCGTAACATTTTACTATGCTTTATTTATTAAATACGTATACATCATTTAACAGGTTCTTCAGTAGGAGGTTTAAAATAATCGGGTAACTTCTGAAGTTCGACCTGTATCGACACAAGCGTTAGTTGCAAATTTAAGAATGAAACACTTCTTTACCTTAGTTGCTTTCAATGCCACACCTTCCGGTAAATTTCTTTCGATATATTCTAACAAAGTATCGGCCGTGGATCCCGTTAATCGCTGATATTGCACAAACATAAATATGTTCTCGTTTCATACTGAACCCTGTGCTTCTTGTAGATGTGTACAGATTTTAAAACGGTATACCTTTCGTGCACAGGCTTTGTTAAGTTCCAACTAAAATACGAAAGTATTTCAAGTTTAATCGACCACAATTTATATTGGCAACTCACGATTTCGATTCTACATCTAAATGTTTACCGGCAGTTGTGGCGAACTTTGCAAAACTTCTTAAAACCGCAGCGTCATTACCTCTCAGTTCTAATTCGATGATTTTATATAGTTTGTCCGTTTCCTCGGCTTCCTGTGCGATTTCACTTGTGTTAGGTAACGTAGTTAGGCATTTAAATGCATCGAAATAAGATAGGTTATTGATTTTAAATCGATGCCAAGTTTGTTTTGCAATATTCTGTAATATACACGTGTTACTTGGTTGTGATTATATACCTACTTTTTATATTACCATTCTAATGATTTTCTTATATTTTTGTCCTAATATTAGTTAGTAAAATATGTTTTTTATTATTTGAGGTTATACGACCAACACTTATACTGGTATTTTGATTGTTGAACATATTTTACATAGTACAGAATTATTTTCATACTTTTGAACTTCATAAAATCTGTACAACTGTGTATGTATTAGAAATATTAGTAGTAATATATAGTTATAACACGCGAATAATGTATATAAATAGTTATAAACTATAAATTTAGGTTTTCTAAAAAATTATAATGTAGTTCAAAAATTTGTTGAAAACGAATTATTAAACGAAACAACATTAGACTTATTAAAACTTCTACAAAAATTCCACAAATTTATTTTTAATTAAAATCTATAAAAAACGATAGACCTCTACGTTCTTATAAGAAAGTTAGAGAGAAAAAGAGAGTTAAAATATATGGTGTTAATTAATTGTTATTGGCTTATTACCACAATTTTAAAAAAAGAAGAAAACGAATTATTAATAAATCTTCATATCTCGTTTTCATAGAGAATAAAAATCACTAAATTTAAGAAGTTATAAACGATTTTAAAATTCAGCAAAGTAACAGTGATGTAACTTTAACGTATCAGAGAGATGTAATAACGTCACATCCATGTTATATAACTGTTAAAAATTTATTTTCTGCAAATGTTATGGCCGGTTTTTCAGTAATAAATTGCTGCTTAACTTTAATCATTAGTCAATCGTCATATAAAAACAATTGTCCCAATAATTATTTCGATATGAGCTTGAAAGTTAACAGTCGGTAATAATATAAAAAAGCAAAAGGTCATCGGTAATTTTAAAAATAACATATTAGAAATTAGATGGGAAGCCCTTAAAATTTTCCGCAACTAATAACGTTTGAACTAATGGGATTTATGACAGTTAATATTTTAAGCAATAGAATATTCAACAGCTGGCTCGCTATCGAGCATAATCCGTTTGAAAACTAGATCTAAAGTAAATAAATTTTCCAACATTCATGATGATTAACGTTATTATCATAACTAGCTGATAAAATAATAATCTAGTGTTTGTTTAATACGTAAGTAACCGTGTCGATGCCATTTTAATGTAACGGTTACAAAATCCTATAAAAGATTAGGTTAAATTTTATGTACAGCTCTTTTGTTTTGACAAAATTCAAATTTTTTAGGATGAAAATTCATATTTGTGCGGCAGCTATTCTTATTGCATGCATAGCCATCTTAACATATTCTACGATATGCTTGTCGGCTCTGCTACTTGGGCTTGTAAATGTGTTCGCTATTGGTTTGGGAATTTGCATCGTAATTTGGGTGTACATTTTGCTTTCGTCGCCTCACAAAACTGGAATAGGGATCGAGAATGTACAAAAAGATCTCGAACAATTTCGCAGTAAACTCATGGTATTAGATTTAAGATTAAATTAAGTTAGTTTTAGATGTAAAATTATCGAGCTAAATTTTAGAACAACTTTGATTCCGTACAAACTGCGAAAACGCCACAAAATCATTTACCAGTTATATTTGGCCGAACAGTCGATAGTTTGTTGCAACAATTAATAGATTATATTATGAGAGATTTCATATTTGTTTATTTAAAGGACTACGCGTACGAACCTAACGTTATTAACGATAATATAAAGTAAGTTTGGCAAGTTTTTAATTTACAATCTGTGCAAAAATTAATTGCGACGATGTTTTTTTAGAGAAGATATTTGGAGTGGTGTTCAAAATTTACACGAACGGTTATGTAGGGTGGATCATGTAAAGCTTATTGCTTGCGATTTAATTAATCGAATAACTATTCATTTTGAAAAAGTTCGGGATGCTAAAGTGTTGGTGTGAGTCATTATTGTTTTTTAATTGTGTAATCAGTTTGTTGTAATCGATTAATTTTAGTGCGGAGAGTAATCATCCACCTTTATTTATGCTTCCACCACATCTCACCTCTCCGGAAAAGGAATTGCAGTATTTACAGCATGTTAGTGAAGTATTGATTATGTTTTTGTTGCCGAGAAGCTATTCGCTTTCTCCTGCAAAATATTTTTTAAGGGAAGTTTTAGCTTGTAAAGGTAAATTTTAAAATTAATCGGTCAATCGGGTTTTCCTAAATTTATGATATTTCAGTGCTTCAGCCGTTTATTAATCATATAACAGATCCAGATTATTTTAATCAAAATGTTATTATATATATTGAGGCTCAAAAGGTGGCGGCAGCGATGCATCGCAGAACTTTTGAATACGCAAATAGTTTTGAGGATTTTTTAAAAATGTTACAAAGAACTAACGACATAGAGATGTTGAAAAATATTAGATACGACATTGTTACGAAAATAATGCAAGCAACCACTCTACAAAATATTAATCGAGCCAGAGGTGTAGATCCGGACATGGACAGAAACTCATCGTCCAACGTAATCAATAAGTCTGAACTCTATGCTGCCAGAAAATTAAAACGATATATTAATCAATTAACGTACGTGAAACATCAATGTGAAAAACGTTTATTCGATTTGGGTTGGGATATCAATTTTCAAATGCAGAACGACTCGCACAAGGTTTACTTTGCACGAAATACTCGATTTAAAATCGTTGATTTGAATATTGTTATAGATTTTGCCTCTCTCGTCGATTTTGGAACACGTGCTGGGCCGAAAACACTTGTCCCAGTTTCTGGAAACGGTGGCTAGCCAGGGATTGATAGGGTATTGGACTGCTGTCGAAGAATTGCGAACGTCCCCACGTAAAAATAGGCATCAGTTGGGGGCCGAGATATTTTATACCTTTATTCGAAATCCTACTGGCGAAATAAAGGTCGATAAGAACACCAGGAAACGAATGGAAGCATTTCTGTTGGGTAAATATCCACACTTATGAAATAAGAAATTTATTTCTTCTTCTTCGTACTCCCGTTGCATTTTCAGCAGAGTTTCCTCTTTCCGCCTTTCAGAGGTGATAACATTAATTTTTATTACTTTTACGTTTACTTCTTCTGCGAGTACTATTCCCCCTTCCTTAGCTCTTTGTTTTGTCTTTACTCCCGAGAAGTATAAAGCGTATTTTATTTGTTAAATTTCAGTTTGCCTTTTTCTTTTTTCTTCCTTTCATTTAGCCCCAAAATCTGTATATTGTTGTTATGCATTTTTTCTGTGATTTCAATTTCCATACCTGTCTCAATGTTTTCATGTTTCAATTACCTAATCCTATCTCTTCATTCTTCTCTTTTCCAATTTCCCGGATATCAATTTTCTCTTTACTATATTCAGTTCCTCACACTTCCCCAAGTGTATAAAGCGTATCTTAATTTATCATAAGTTTTTATTTATTTACCTACTTAATTAAATGTAAACAGACAGAAACAGACAAATACAAAATTTCTACTCGCCCCCAAGTAAAAATCTGTATAAAATAAAACTTTTATTAAAAAAAAATTGCAAATAACTACAATATATGCCATTAATAAAAAACACCAATTAAAAAAATATTTTAATAATAAAATAAATATTAATCATACAATAATAAAAAAAATTTATTATTAAATTCTTCAAACATTAAAAGTTAAAATGATAAACTTTAAATCTAACCTTTAACTTTACTATTAAATGAATTAAATAACTAAAAAATAAGTTTATTAACTATTAATTACCTATATTAATATTAATATATAATAATTTAATCTATTCAATACTAAATTTTATAATCAAACATTTCAAATTTATTAATTATTTTAGAAAAAATAAAAAAAAAATAAACTATATAAATTTAACTTTAAACTTTACTATTAAATAGATTAAATAATGGAATAAAAAGTTTATTAGTTATTAATTACCTATATAAATATTAACATATAATAATTTAATCTATTTAATAATATTACCCCCCTTTTTTTTATTAAAAATTATATTAGTTAATAAAATCATATATGTATATAATGTCAATAAATGTTTAATGAGATAATAGATAAAAATAAATTAATATTTTATTGCATAAATTAATAATTCAAATTAAATATTATTATATCACATCTATTCAAAAATTATATATTTATTAAATAATTATGTAATAATAGGCTATATTCTTATTAAATTTTAATAATTTTATTAGTTAATTAAGGTCCTAATCCATTAAACAAGTATTAATCAGATTTGCCACTATACATTTATAAATCAATTATTAATTTATAAATATGCTTCACATTTATTTATTTATTTCTAATTATATAAATACTAATAATATATAATTATATATAATAATATATTTTATTTATTTATATATAATTATATAATAGGTATAGTATATTAATTCAAAATTAGTTAGGTATAATTATATAATTTTTATTGTACGTTTTTTAAGCATTATAATTTCTGAAATTATTGCTACATGACAATAATTTATTATGTATAAATCTTTCTAGTAAAAAGCTTAATTTTGCACTTTTTGGTTCTGAGTCAACAATTCTTAACCAATTAAATTTAAAATTAAAATCAAATTCTTAAGTTACAATAATAAAAATTACAATTAAACTATAAATTAAGAATAAATAAAATGTAAATAAAATTTACAGGCGATAAGGGACCAGAAGTATTTTACGAAGTTCAACAGCAAGTTGTGCAAACCTTGGAAGATAAATACTATCAACCGTTTATAATTAGCAACTTTTATAAAGATATGCTGATCGCTATTACCGAAGAAGATGGAATAACGGAAGTAGACGCCGGCAGCGGAACGGAAGACAGGCAAGTGTCTGGCGACTCCGTATCCACCATCGACATTTCGTTACACGTAGGGGACCACTCGAATTATGCGCGTAGAAAATTAGATCAACTCCAGGAGAAGTTAAACAATAAAATGCAGGCGCTGCAGGCGTTAAGGTCATCTTTAAAACCAGAATCGCGAGTCCTTAAGATCTTGGAAAAGGAAGTCGAATGGCTGGAGGGCGAAAAGAGGCAACTCGAAGCGCATATTAGTAGGACCGAAACTTGGGGCGAAAATCTTGGAAAGTGGCGGGCCACAGTTCAAAGTGCAGATGTAAGTTACAAACATACACACGTGCAATTTTGCCACACAAATTAAATTGTTTGTTACAGATCGGCGACGAAAAGGAACCCCCTCAGTTCGTAATTGTTGTGCATATGCTAGAAAATGACACCACAGAAGGCGACGAAGGCATAAGTACCGGTTGGGTCGTGTCGAGAACATTAACCCAATTTCAAGAGCTGCACAGAAAACTGAGACCTCTTTGTTCGAACATAAAAAATATCGAGTTACCTTCGCAGCCGTTTAAATTCTTGTTCGGCAAATCGGACAAAGCGCTTTTAGAAAAGGGCAAAGTTCAAATTCAAAAATATTTGGAGGTAAATATTTTGATTTTAATGTTGATGGTGTTATCGACGCGTTACTTTTCTAGTTTGTGTTGGAAGACGATCGTTTAAATCAGTGCGAAGCCATTTATTCATTTTTAAGTCCGAGTTCGGAACACTTGAAACACACGACCCCATCTCCAAAGAAATCTAAATTTTCATTTGCAACGTTATTTAAAAGGTAACTTTCATGTTTTTGTTGGTATCTATTTTCCAGACGTTCCGTTTTTAGTAGTAGCAGCGAACAGAGCAAAGATGGTCAGTCTTTAATAAGGCAAAGCGAAGAGGAGGACATTTCGCAGTGTCTGGACGCACCCGGAAGTGGTGACGTCGATTTGACGAAATTAAACGGTCACTCGATTAAATTTTTAGAAGATAACAAAGATGCAATCGCAGAACCTCTATATTCGCTTATGAGCGAAATTTTCGATATGAGGGGCGTATTCAAGTATCTGCGTAAAACCCTAATTGCTTTCGTTCAAGTAACATACGGCAGGACCATCAATAGGCAAATCAGAGACACTATAGCCTGGTGTTTTTCCGAACAAATGTTGCATTATTACATCACTCTAATCGTTAAAAGTTGGTGGCCTTCTGGTGCACTTGTAAAATCATCTCCGGAAAGATCGATAGAAGTTAGGGCCCACACGGAAAGTGATGCTAGACAACAGTTTGTTTCGAACGTGCCCGAAGTTCTCAGCACCCTCGTCGGCACTGGAGCAGCTAAATTGGGGCTAAGAAAGTGTTCGATACCTTGCAAATTAGGAATATGAATAAACAATTATTTTACGTTAGTATCCTTGCAGTTTGTCCTGTCATTTTAAGTTGTTTTTCAAAATTTTATCAGCATATTTTTTGAAAAACGTATAATTTTATATATTTATATATTTTGTTTTGTTTAAGGATCTAATGGAGGTTGTTCTAAATGAAATCTTTCCAGAACTGAAACTTCAGGAGAACTAACGATAGTAGAAATAATTAGGTATTATATTTTCCTATTTGCAGTACAGTAGACTCTCTCTTAACCGGCATTCTCTTAACTGACCATTCCATTAACCGACTCTTTCACAAGAAGGTTTAAAAAAATTACGAAAAACAGTAGTAGTACATATTTTATTAATAATTTTGTATTAATAAATGTTAATACGTAATTATGTATGTATGTACCATTTTATTATAATAATTTATGTTAAAATTCTACATAATATACCATAGGTAGTGTATAATTTACTCGAAGACTTTTCTTAATTTTTAACTTTAATTTTGATAGGTACCGGGGTTTATAATTTTTTTATTCACACAGCTTATATTTACCACTTATTCAATTTTATAATAAGCATTTAGTTTATCGATGAAGAGGGTTTTATAATCGATAAATTCATAGATGAGCTACCATCCCATTATCCGACCGTGACCTGGTCCAATCCAAGTCAATTAAGAGAGAATCCACTGTATTTATTTTTACTCTTTATACAATAAAATATTGCTTATTTTTTATAAGCTGACCAGTTTAATGATCAATGCGATATTAATATACCTATACATCTATTTCTACAGAATTTTTGGATTAATAGATGTTAATCTCTAATATTTATCATATTTATTTAAACAAAATATTTACTATTCTATGTAGTCAATTTGTATTATAGCTATTTTTATTGAATATCATGGACATCGTTAGGAACGTGTGTAGCAATGCATTATAATAGGAAAATCATTAGATGATTTTGCTTAAGTAATTAATATCAAAGATACATAATTATTGTATGTGATGGTTATTTTGGAGCAAAAATGATTTAAGTGTTTTGATTGAAAAAAATCGCATCGAACATTACGTTTACAGATTTACAAGAATTTTTATAAATTAATAAACATTTATATTTTTACAAAGATATGAAAATATTAAATTAAAAAATATATATATATATCAATATATAACGTGTATGATATAATCATGGTACATTCGCCTAATTTTGTTATTAACTAAGATAAAATTTTTAAACTTGTTACATATCGAATGCAATTATCAACTTTTTGGCATGAAAATTGTTTTTCCATTTTCAACTATTACAAACATTTGGTGTTTACCTAGTTTATTTTTTTGACATTTTCTCCTCACAAAGTAGGTAGATTCATCATTGATTGTATTCCTATTGGTACCATAGTACATCATGGTAATTAACTTTTGATACAAAGACAATTGTTGGTAACTTTACTAGATGATAGATAGGTCAAACAATTACATATTTTTGGCGTGATTTTATTTTTCCTTGTGTTAATGCGGTCGATTAACATTAATTCGGAGGGTTGTGGGGGGACAGTTATGGCACTCTAATTTGAAAAATGAAATGAGCGCCAAAATATGTTTTGACAGTTGAAATTCACTTAGGTGGTACTATTATATTAAAAAAAATATGCGAATTACAAAAATGTAATAATATACAGGGTGTTCCATTTGGAAATCAAAATGTGATGTCAGTTCCGGCCAAACCGGAAGTAGGAATAACACAATTTCATGACAAAAAGTGAAGTTTGAAAATTTTATCTTAATAAATAACAGAATTAGACGGGTGTACCATGATTCTGTTACAAACGGTATATAAAACATATGCCAAAATGAAGACATTTGGAATTAATTAGTGGCGGAGATTTTTTATTTTGGATTTTTAAAATCGGATTAAACTGCTTTAATTATCAGTTTAACAGCTAGAATTAAATTATATGAAAGAACTGATTTTTCAATCACTAGTTAACTCTGATCAACATAGAAACAATTGTTTCTATAGTGATTGACTGATGGACAGAGTTAACTAGCGATTGAAAAATCGACCTTTGAAGACCGATTTTGTTCAAACTTTAAATTAAAAAAAAATAATTCATTTTATACTTGAAATATGTACTTTCTAAAATTGTATAAACAAATTAAGCAATAAATTTCGAAGGTATCTCTCGGATTTTGCCTTGACGTTTCGCAGATCATACTGTGTGCTGCCTGTCTGTTTGAATAAAACTTTCGAGGAAGCTGACAATATAATCAACGAAATGTCAAGTTGTAAGACCAACATAGCAAAACCGGAAAGATACCATCGAAATGGGCAACAACCATAAAAGCCTACATTCAAGCAAAATTTTTCTTTAATTTATGAATGTAGTTATAACGGTCTAAAGTCAAAAACGACTGCACAAATTCAAAATTTAGGAAATTAAATTTTAACTTGCATTATATTTATTTTTAGTTCATGTTGTTTAAATTTTATCATTGTTACTTGGTATGATGCTGTAATACAAGAAATAAAAGTATTAATTAAATCATAAAAAAATAAATAAATGTCCTGGCTCTGTCCGTATCCTATTATAAGACTTTAGAAATCCTCCGGTGTACTTGTGTATTGTAATAAATTATTTTTTGATATAATCTAATGAGTAATTTGTGGTAATTTCCGATTTTAATTGCTCGATTGATAAGTTTGAACAAAATCGTTGAGTTTGAACGCTCGTTTTGAGAGATGCCAATTGTTATTGGTTTATGAAATATCACATATACGGGGTGTTTCAGAATAACTATTCTTATTTTTCAGATGTGATGGAGGGCATGTAATTAAATCATTTTTTTTGTAATAAAGTAATGTCCAAAAACGCTTAGTTTCTGAGATACGCAGTGTTGAAATTAACGAAAAGAGGTTAGTAGGTATATTGGCATCTCGGAAATGAAGCATTTTCGAACTTAAGCCTCAATGGAATTTTTTTCTGATCTTGATGCTTTCTGTTACTTCCCAAAGTTTGGAAACAGTATTATGAAATAAATTTTTCTATTGACTCAACATTAAAATTGGATTTTGTCATTTATCTCGAAAACGATGTGTCACACAATAAGAGTGCAAGTAGTCTTATTTTTGCAAAACACATTGAAACATTTAAAAATGCCGCTAACATTGCAATAAACCCAGTGACGTAGAAATTTTAACTGAAAAACTGTAACTGGACGACGTATGTTGGATACTAAGCATTTCCGGACATTATTTTGTTACAAAAAAGTATTTAATTACATGCCCTCCATCACATCTAAAAAGTAGGAATAGTTATTCTGAAACACTCTGTATAAAGATAATAAAATTAATTAGTAATTGTGTTGTAATTATATGGTCATTTTTCAAGGCACAATAATTTAAGAGTTTTGTAGTTAAGTTCAATATCAACTTAAAAATTTATAATTAAATACAAGAACCATAATAATTGTTCTTACATATAATTTTAAATCGTATTAATATTATAATAAAACAATACTCGCAGGGCCTATAAAATAATCAATTAAACAGGATTTAGGGATTTTTAAATACTAAAACAAATATAAACATTTAAAATACACTGTTTATTATCGACATGTTTCCTGTTGTGGAGGCGCAACAAGATGCATGAATACATAAACTTAATACTATAAATATTCCATAGATTACACATTTATTTAGAACATATCTATGTAATTTTTATTGTTTTATTTTTTGTAAAAAATGTATATTAATACGGAACATATTTCTGTAAAATGTGATATTTTTTATTAATCGATTATTTATAAATCCGAACAAAATATATTATAAAAATGTTAAGTAGTTGAGCCAATTGATTTTAAAACCTTGAGCCGTCCACATAAATTTTCATTATCTTTTATTATAACAAAATAAGTCGTCATTTGGTGGTTTAAAAATGTGGAAGAAGTTCTAAAAATCGCATACCTATTTTAAATACATCTATGTTCCTATATCATTATAGTTACTTATTTTTGTTACGATCTCCATAAAAATTATGTACGACTAACAATATGACATTTACAAAAATCTGCAAATACTTACCTAAATACCAAACTGGTTAGGAAATTTAATTTATGTTAGTTCCCAATTACAATTATTCATAACGGTCAGACCACATGAGCCTTGTGATCCAACATATGAATTACTTTTGTACTTTTAATTTTTGACATTCGTACACCTTAATTCAACAGCACATATTCGAACATTTTATCAATTCGATAAAATATTCGATTACGATAAAAGCATATTAATTTACTTTCTTAACAAACCCTAACAATCAGTCTTTAAGTTTGCCGTCATTCTTATTATAAAAAAATATTACTATAATAACTAGAGTCGCCCGTTCGTGCCAACTTATAAATGTAAATTCTAAAACACGCCCTCGTTCATTCTTATCATGCAAAAATTAAAACTAACCCGTCGATAAATAAGTCAACACGAATATACATACATCATACAGATATTACGTCAGATATTTAAAAAGAAGTACAGTAGGTAGCTTTAAAGGTGCGAGGGGGGGGGAGACACTGCCATTATATAACAAGATATGATACATTTATTGAAATATCTTAGGTATTCTAGCGGCATGCCGTACAGAAAAAAATTAATTTAGCTATTTTTGTTTAGTCGTAAATAAATTTCGAGAAATACATTGTCGCATAGTTTCTTAAAACCGTGCCATAACAAAGAATCGTCGAATAGGCCTGATTTAAATTTAAAATAAACTGTTAGAAAAATATTTAATCTCTAACGTATAAACGATTATATATATATATAACTTTCTCTTGACTGTTTAGTGTGTAGCATATGTACTAAGTTTGTCTTTGGCATTTTGTTTTGTGTTTCTCTTCTCTATTATTTGGATCGGTGATGGCATTTCATATAAGATATAGTTTATTGTCAGTCACCTTAATTTGACAGGCGATAAAAGTCGAACTTTATGCGTTCCACAGTTGCTGATATAATAGGTGACTAGTATGATAATTTATTTGGCATTTGTGTTTTATTTTGGCACATATGAATTTAAGTTAATCATATCAATCGGGTAATTTAAATGATGGGTTGAATCGAGTCGATTTGATGTAATGGTGTCACGGTTGGGGAATGTTGTAATTCTGGAGTCACGGCCTCGCAATTCGAACTACTAGGTGTTAAAACGTTAGGTATGAGACTGGCAACTTCGGGACTATTGCCGCCGGTTTTCTCTTCGTAAACTCGTTCCTAAACAATTCCGCTTTTTAATCGACATTAATCAATCGGCAATGCGTACCTGCGATTTATCATACTTTAACCTTTTCCATATAAACGGTTTCTTGTCGGTGGTGGTGGTGGTTGGTACTCCGGGTTGTCCATTTTCTGTGCTGGACGTGTAATAATTTGGATTCGAAAAGGTCATGACGCTCCTTCCGGTCGAATATAAATATTTCTTTTTCTTTTTACGATGCAGCACAATCATGCAGAATAGTATGATTACGATTAATGTAACGCTAAATAATATCACCAATAGGAATAATATTGCTCGTTGTATTTGGTTCGATTTTGTATTTTCGGGGAACAGTTTCTCTTGATCGCTATTTGGATTGTATTCTGTATGTTCGTCGTAGTCTTCGTAATCTTTGTCGGGTTGTTTTATTGGTAACCAAGCTGATGGTTCTGCAATACATGTAGATTTTGTGTGGCAATTTGGTTTGAAAATGTACATAGGTACCTGTTTTGCATGGCTTCTCGTCGGGAATATCTGGACAGGCGCAGCTGTAATTGTAAAAGGTGAAGAAACATAAATGAGTGCAACCGCCGTTATCATCGGCGCACGGGTTCCATCCTGTTGACGAATCGCGGCAACGGTGGTTATTCCCATAGCACCATCTAAGTTTGCTCGAATTATTGCTGAACTTTTACCGGTCGCTTTGTCGGCGCGTATTATTGATTTTTGGTACCAATCAGTCCAATATATAAACTCGCCGAACTGCAACAAAGTGTTCCTGAATATTTTTAGATAGTTTTTGCATAAAGAATTTCTGTACGTTGCTTCACCATCACAAAAAGACGAGAGAGAGACGTTTCCTAATTTCGCTAGATCATTAAACTAAAATGAAATAATATCTATCAACATTTTTTAAACAGCCACTAATATCTTTTTTTTTTCATCCATATAGACAAGCACGAGATAAAATTCACAGAGGAAGTTTCGAAATCGAAATGTACCTATATAAAAAGAAGCGATGGAAAGCTGGAAACGATCACAAACAAACAAAAATGCAGGTAGGCAATGTTTAAATCGATTTTCTTGTACGTCTTACTGTTATTGCATATCGATTAAACGATCTACAATAGTTTTTACTATATTTATATTAAAACAAAACAGTAGACGATTCATGATGATGAAGAGGTGAAAAATTCCGCAAATTCAGATATAGATTGTAGGCAGGTACTTACTGGTTAAATTAATTGCAACTGTTAGGTCATTTTACCTGTGTTAAACCAAACGGATGAGTAGTCGGCACGTTCGGTTCGCTATGAACGAGCTGTATCCTATTTTGCCCGTGTAGATCTGTCGTTTCTATACGATCCCATCTGGCGTCCGTCCAATACAAGCGTTTAGCCGAGTAATCGATAACCAATCCGTTCGGAAAACCCAGATTTACATTGACAATTGTTTTTCTCGAAGACCCATCCATAAAAGATCGTTCGATTTTAGGAGAATCGCCCCAATCCGTCCAGTATAGATATCCGCGTCTTGGAAACACGGCAATCGATCTCGGCTCCAGAAGCTTTTCTTTTATAATAACTTTTCGGTTTGTTCCGTTATAGCTGGCCACTTCTATCAGTTTATTCCCCGTGTCCGTCCAGTAAACGTTATTGGCAATCCAATCAACCGCGATTCCATTAGGTGTCGATAAATTCGAAGCTATCACAGTTTTCACGTTCGAAAGATCCTTCATATCGACACTATGGATTATTTCTTTTTCGACGTCGGTGAAGTAAAGCAGCTGTTTTTCCCAATGAAAATCGACATCTATAACGTGTTGAATATTCAGAATTGGCAAGGTTACGTCCCATAATTCTTCAGTATCTAAACTAACTCTCGCCAATGCCGATCGCGTGGCAAACAGTAAATACATTAAAGGTTGCACTTCGCAAACTTTCTCGTTTTCCTTCGACATTTTAATTCCCGTGGGACAAGCGCAAGAATAGCCCAACGGATTGCGCAAACATAAATGAGAACACCCGCCGTTATCGGAACCACAAGCGTTTTCTGCTATGTTATCGCTTTGAACGGAACGTATGTCCATTAATCCTTCCAGCTTATCTCGAATGACTCTTCTATCCGATCCGTTTATTTTATCGGCTCTATGTAGCGCCTGCGTCTGCCAATCAGTCCAATACATATGATTGCCCACCACCACTAGGCCATATGGATGGGCCGTGTCCGATATGATTAGTTTGCGATCTTTCCCGTCAAAGTCGCACGATTCGATCGTTTTTAATTTTCCATCGTTCCAATATAAGCGATTTGCTGGTCTATCTATGGCTAATCCATTTGGCCATTTTAGATTTTCGGAAATCAACGTTACCCTGCAAAGAAAATTTAACGAATAAGAGAGAAATATAACGTGTTTGTTTGATTGTCGATTTTTACCTGTTAGTGCCGTCCATGTGGGCCTTTTCTATTCTGGCACGCGTTCCCCAATCGGACCAAAACATTAATCCGTGATGATAATGCAAGGTTATAGCTCTTGGTGTATCCAAATTTTCCCAGATCAACAACTTTCGATTACTTCCGTCTAATTCGCAAACTTCGATGCTGTTCCTACCACCGTCGGTCCAGTAAATCTGTAGAAAGAAAGGCAAACGATATAATTCGATTAAAATTTGCGAAACTTTAGGTGGCCACCTTTCTTCCAGTCGAATCTATTGCTATCCCGTCGGCCATTTGTAATTCGTGTATAATAACAGTTTCGAAACGACTTCCATCGGCTGCTGCTTTCTGTATGACATCTTCGCCAGTATCGGTCCAATATATTTCTCCGGTTTTACGATCGACGTCGACGGACATCGCATTTTTTAATGGTGGAAATGGCAGCACAACGTCCACTATATAAGGAACGTCAAGAGAAATCTGCCTTATATCAATTCGATGGGCTATAATTAACGAATTTGTTGGTCCATCGGCGCACCGCTTGCCGTCCTCCTTAAAATAAATTAATTTCATTTCGGCATCGTCGAATAACCTACCTTAACGCGTACTGTCAATTTAATTCCAGTGGGACAAGCACACGCGTATCCTTTGGGTTTCAACAAACATAAATGACTACATCCGCCATTATTATTTGAACAACTGGACTTTATTACTTTTCTGCTTCTATGAAAAACCCGCACGTCCATCAAACCGTTGATACCGGACCCCAAAATAGTTCTATTCGCCGCTGTAAGTTTATTCGCGCATTCAATATTTGACGTAGTCCAATCGGTCCAATAAACGTAGTTCCCGAAAACGTCCAAACCAAATGGATGCGGCAAGGCCGAACTTCCTATTTACAAAAAGAAAAAATACTACCTCGCAAACCAATTTGTTCATAATTATACTACCGATCAAAATTTTTCTATTTGTACCGTCCAAATTTGAATATTCGATAACTTTAGTTCCTCCGTCCGCCCAATAAAGTTTGCTAGCGGCATGATCTATGGCCAGCCCGTTTGGCCACGTCAAATTTTGACCGATCAGCATAATTCTCGAAGTGCCGTCCATTGCCGATTTTTCGATTTTAGGTTTCTTTCCCCAATCCGACCAATACATATAACCTCCTACAAAATTAATTTAATTATGTATCGAGAAATTCTCACTATAGACCGTCGCGTCGTACCGATCGGATCGACCACGATATCTCTCGGTTTATCTAATTCGTCCCATATCAGTAAAGTTCGCATGGTACCGTTGGTGTTCGCCACTTCGATGCGAGCCGTGCCAGAATCGGTCCAATACAATTTCTCGGTTATCCAATCCAAAGCCAATCCGGCAGGTGAAACTGTGTCATAAATAAACGATCACTCGATTATCAGAACTAAATCGTTAATAAATTACTTATATTTGTGCGTACTAAAACTTGTTGGTCGCTCCCGTTCCAGTGAGCCCTGCTAATGGCATCTCGCTCCACGTCCGTCCAAAACACCGTATCCGTTTTAGAGTCCCAAGCCAAAGCCACTGCCGATTTAATACCGTCCACCGGAATTACCTGTCGAACGATTGATTACTTTCAAACCTCGTGCAAACATCGTTTTATTTACTAACCATTTCGTGCTGGTGTATGGCGTTGTTATCCAAATGTTTTATCCGCAAGTCCTTCTTTCTGGCAAAATCAAAAGTTTCTCCGGCCTCTGGCACGTTTTCCCGTCCATTTTCAGTTTTTGGCCCATACGACATACGCACGTAAGCGATTTTTTATTAGGCAAACACATGTGTTCGCATCCGCCATTATTCGAACCGCAATGGTTTTCGTACTTGGGTTGCCGTTGCGGATGATAACTGTGAATGTCCATTGGAAAGTGCAGGTTCGAATGAATCGTGCGCAGACCCGCGCCCGTCACCTTATTTGCAGTCGAAATTGACTTCGTGTGCCAATCGGTCCAGTATATCGCGTCCTCGAATAACGTCAAAGCGAAAGGATGCGGGAGCCCCTTGCTAATTATTTTTTTCCTATCGCTTCCGTCGAAGAAGGCCGATTCGATGACGTTGTGCTTGGCATCGGCCCAATAAATTCTATCCAACGTATAATCCAAAGTGAGACCGTTTGGCCAAAATACGGATTCCGTGACGACGCTTTTCCTATTACTTCCGTCCATTTCGGACCTTTCGATTTTCGGGAACGGACCCCAGTCGGTCCAAAATATTAGCGCTTCTCCAGGATGGACCGCGATTGCCCTCGGTTTATCGAGATCGCTAGCAGGTCACTATGGCCCTATGTTTTCCGTCAAGGGTGGCCACCTCCACCCTTCTCGTGCCCGAATCCGTCCAAAATAGAAGATCGTGGATCCAATCTAAGGCAACGCCGCCGGGCGACTCCAATCCCCATTTTATCACGTCTGCGGTCGATTAGTCGTTAAAATATTATTTTAGCGGTTTATTTTAATTTAGGTGGTACCTGTTAGTCCGGTGCCGTTAATGTTGGCTTTTCTAATAACGTCCATCGAAACGTCCGACCAAAATATGATGCCTTTTTCGTAATGATAATCCAATGCGATTGCGTTATGAAGACCTTTTAAAATGGCAGTGTATTTTGTATTACTTAGCGAAACCTGTCTTATGTCCAATCGATTAGCAAACAGTAAAGTCGGAGGCGCTCCCAGTGCTTTGCAAGAACGCAGGTCCGGTCGTAAAATGTACCCGGTCATACATCCACAAGTGAAACTCCCGATCGTGTTGTTGCACGTTTGAGAACAAACCGGATCGGTTGCGTACAAGCATTCGTTTACGTCTTCACACCTGTTACCGAATTTACTTAAATTTGATCGACACGGTAGATTGATTTACTTACGTTAAACCGTCTACGGCAAGTTTGTAGCCCCCATGACAACTACACCCATTTTTGCCGCTGGCCGTTGTGACGCAAACTTGCGTGCAATTAGTATCTTTTTCGCATTCCTT
Source organism: Rhagophthalmus giganteus (assembly GCA_036326145.1). Classification (NCBI taxonomy): domain Eukaryota; kingdom Metazoa; phylum Arthropoda; class Insecta; order Coleoptera; family Rhagophthalmidae; genus Rhagophthalmus; species Rhagophthalmus giganteus. Next base: position 19,274,903 of record JARFJA010000036.1, on the reverse strand, counting down.
TTTAATGGGACAATCGTACTCGTCTTCCCCTCTTGGGCAATCCTTTTGACCGTCGCACACGTGCTTTTTGTTAATACAAAAATCTATGTAGGTGTTGTTGGGATCACCTGCGTAACACGCAAACTTCGACGAGTCGCACACTATTTTGCAATCGGCCTCGTCTTCGCCGTGACTGCAGTCGGAAACGCCGTCGCAGACCCACGTGTCCTAAAATTCGAAAAATTGACAGATTTGTTGTTCGAAACGTCGTCGATTGTTATAACCAAAATGCACGCCCCGTTATTGCAAGTGTACTCTTCTGGAGTACACGTTCTCGTGTTAGTCGCGTCGCAGTTCATCTCGTCTTCGTTATCTTGGCAATCCTGTTGTTTGTCGCATTTCCAGCGTTCGGGGATGCATTTTCCGCTGTTGCATCTGTAAGAAAATTGTGATATAGACGCGAGTCGCGAGTGTGGTTAATTCGAGGTTCGAGTACTTGAATTCTCCAGATACGCAACTTCCGGGAGATTTCGGGCAATCGTCCTCGTCGCTCCAGTCGCCGCAGTCGTCGTCGCCGTCGCATTTAAATTCGATTTTGATGCACTTCTGGTAGGAACACTGGAACTCCCCTTCGTTGCAGGATGGCGGGTCGATATCTGAATCGTTCCTCGTCAACTTGTGTTTGCGGTGTAAATTGAACGTCACTTACCACACTCGGTTTCGTCGGAACCGTCCGTACAGTCCGTTTCTTTATCACATTTCCAACTTAGCGATATGCAGGAACCATCGTTGCAGGTGAATTCGTCATCTGTACAGCTAAAATCGAAGTAAAACTAACTATAAGAACGATCCCCCTCCCCCACGTTAGGCGCCTACTATATACGTGATTGGGCAACTATTTAAAACAAAAACCGGCAAATGATTACAATTTAGAACTACGGTATGCGTCAAAATATACAGTACTGGATTTCGCGCAGTTCTCATGTGCATATTTTTTGTGTAATATAACTACTCGACTAGCGTTCTAGTGAACTCACGGCTGCGGGTTCGAATCCCGCTACAACCATGGTCGTTTCTGAATGTAAAAACATAAATGGAAGAAGTAACGGCTAAGTATGCTGCCATATCAGTATTGGTGTTTAAACGCTCAGCAAACAAGTGCTCGACTTCAGGAGTTGTCCTCCTGGGCATTCCGACGCCGTTGTTAAAAAATCCTACAGAGTAAGCAGAAAAACTTCGAAAATATTTAAAGACCGTTGTGCCCCAGTGAAGGGGCAAATAACCTGCCATCACAACACGGCTTGTTGCAACATTTTGGTTTTCAGATGAACTTCGGCGCCTTTGTGTAGATTTAACGCTGAAATCGGGCACCTTCAATCTGAAAACATGCAAAACTATCGAAGATGTCCTTAACCTCGCCGAGGGCGAACCTCTTTCTTTAAAGATGCCCTTTTTTAAACGTAGATGTCATTTATTTTTAACATTTGCATCTGGACTATCTGTGTCTGATTTTCCCAATAAATTACGAACTCAAAAAAATGAAAATAACGAAGGTGCAGTTACTTCGTTTAATTAAAGGGCAATGAAAAAAAATAAAGGAGCCCTAAAATTTACAAACACCGATAATTTAATGAAATAATGAAGTTTAACACAAGTTCACAAGATTACGATATCTAATGGACTGTACGCTTTTCGCCTTAAAAATCATTATCATTCGATAGTGTCAGTGGTTCTAAAACAACCGCACTGCATCCGTTAGGAAAAGAATAAAAGAATTGCCAAAAACTTTTACATTTCTGGTCGGGGAAAATGACTTTCATATTTTGGCGGACAGCCTGAATATACAGTAGAACACCGATTATCCGAAACAATTGGGGCCGACCTCCATTTCGAAAACCAGAAAATATATTTTCAATGTTTTTGGAGCAAAGAAATTATGCACAACCGTTCCTAAAATGAGTTTATTTTGCATTCATATGAGTAAGGACAAAAATGTATCTACATACAAGTACGGTATGCACCAAAATATGCAGTACTGGATTTCGCGCAGTTCTCATGTGCATATCCGTTCATCGGCGTACTGTTGCATCATCATTACGTGTTGTTAATAGTGCAAAGATCATTGTGCTGTGAGATTAGAGTTGAAAATGGGTCACGACGGAGGAAGAAATTTTCATTGTCGAGTATTGTTTGCGCTCGTACGGAAATGGCAATCAAGGCAGGCCGAATTTGAAGTTAGTGGTGGAAACAATATCGCGAAAAAAAAGACGGCACTATGCAATACAGTTATGCTATCTATCGTTACGAAATTTCGTCGTACTGGTAGTGTATTGTGTTAACGGAAAGGAAGGTCTGGTGGGCCGGTAACTGTGTCAACAAATGAGAATTATGGACAGATTTTGGAGTCTTCGACGAACGTCTTTGAAAATGAACATCAGCAATATGTCGCTTCGCCGATTGTTGGATTTCCGTACAGAAATCAGGTTGGACAACGATTGACGAACCAAGATATGGTTGTGTATCGTGGTAGACTTTTGGCCATTGTGTACGAATGTGTGGTTCTCCGACGAAAGCCACATTCACTTGGACGGTTTCATTAATCGCCAAACAACTCGCTTCTTTGGTTTCGAGCGGCCAGACGTTATCGTCGAGAAACCGCTACATGGTGAACGTGTGACGATGTGGTGTGCAGTGTCAGCACACGGTGCGATTGGTCCGTATTTCATTGAGGATTGAGGTGTGGCGACCAGCCACACCGCTCGACAGTCTTTAACAATGCTGCAGGAAATCTTTGCAGGACGAATCATTTCCTTTGATCTTACACCACCTGACGCCTACATATGGGGAATATTAAAAGAGAAAGTGTTCAGCTGTGCAGATCCGCCCAGAACTGTGCCTGCATTACGCGAGAAGATCGTTGCGATTTTCAGGAATCTGCAGCAACCTGTGTTCGAGAATGTGTTTGATAATCTGCGTGAGCGTTATGAACAGTGCCCGGTGGCGCATATTTTGAACATTTACACTATAGAAATAAAAATAAAAATAATACAAAATAACAGCTCCAGTACTGTATATTTCGGCGCATACTATATTATCTGAAACGAACGAAAAACGTTATATTTTAGTCGTTTTTGGAATCCTGCATACACGAAATTTTAGTCGTAGAAAACTCCCTTCTTTTATTTTAGGGTCAAAATAACAATCGTTTATTTTGTTATATATTATATTCGCTTCGTTGTATTTTCGCGAACAGGTAGGTTTGGCTGGGCCGTTCGTATCCACGGCAACAACATCACGGATCGATGCCGCTTTTCCCGGAGCTTATCAACAAAATAAACTACCGTTCAACGAATTTGGTACTTAAGACGGTGTTTATTTATTATTATTTTTTAATCAATCGCGGCCATTTTGCGTTGTTCGATTATTAATCATTTTTCGTATTTCAAAGCACCGCGTTTCTAATTTCGATTCGGGCGCAAATAATATGCATTTAATAAGTTGTCCCCATTTCTGTACGATTAAATTTTGTTCGTATTAAGCGTAGGTGTTTTATCGTCAAATGATAGGTAGACAATTTTGCCGGAACGTCTATCTCTTATATATATTCACCGAGGGAAAACCTACTAAAAATAAATAAAAGATCGCGTGTGACGCTAATCTGCAATAACAACCCCCGCTCGTCCTTCTCAAGGTCGCATCCTCCGCAAACGTGGGTGTCCAGACGAGAGTATCAACATCGCCCGCGCAAGTTTTCTTGATAAAAGTTTTCATTGCCACCGCGCCCGCTTGTATAAAGAAAATGATATTCCATTAATAAGAATTTTATAATTAGAATGCGAAAAAATATATTAGACAAGACATTTATTTATTCGTCGCAAAGACTTTATTGGCATTAAACGATCAAATTTCGAAGAAATCACATTTTAGACCAAATTTTAGATAAAATCAATTGCCCACACTTACTCTCGGTAAAATATTCCTAAAAATTATGTCGGCAGATTTGCTTTGTATCGATTTTAATGCGAAAAACGAATATCAACAGGTCGAGAAAGAAAACATGTTGTAATGTTGTAAAATCCAAAATAAATGTCAAAATCAAATTGATGCCGAGTCGTCTGGATAACGAAGCCACGGACCGCCAAATTGGTCGTTTTCCATACGCGTGGAATTTCCACGTGTTTTGGGGTGTGTAAATTACGTTTTTCGTCAAAAAATTTTCAAACACGTCGATTTTATTTGTCAGGATGTTTTAGCATGTCCAACTTCATCTCCAAAGTGGGGGTCGATGTCACCCCCGAAAATTTCGAACAGCAATAGGGTGTCATTTGAAAGTATGCAGAATTTTCAATATAACAGCGTTTAAAATTTTAAATTTCGATCGTTACTTCTCGAGCAATCGTTCTTTAAATACCTCACTTTGGGGTTGACGTTAGATAAACGAAAATTGGCCACAAAAACAATAACAGGCGAATATCGATTGTTTTGCTCGCGCGCTCTTCATTGATTTCGTAGGCGATTTAAATTAAGGCACCGTAAATCGGATCGCCTACCCCTTTAATAACCCTTACAATCCAAGAAATCAACGGGTGCGATCCCGTGGATTTTGATTAAATTCGGTTTACATATATTTAAGAAAAAAAACAAAAAAAAATTAGGTACAGATTGTTTTATACGTGTTCTTAAGTCCATTCAAGGGATGGAAACCGTCCCCAAATTTTATTTAGGCGTGTTCTACCCCCCCCCTCCCAAAACCTCTAGAATTATTATGGAGGTTAGAAAAATTGTATTTTCACGCGTAATTTGCAGGTATATTTAACTTCTTTTATAAAATTTATTTTTGTAGTAAAGGGCGTTAAATAATAGCTATCTACATAATATTATGTTTTTAATATCCATTTTATAAAAGGACTTCATTAGAAGTGATATTGGGGCGTATTTAATGTCTTCAAAAATACCCAAATTTAACTCTAAATTCTCACTTAATTTTCAAATAAATATATAGAAAAATTGTTATAAAACTACTTTCCTTCACTAAAACTCACAGCTGCAGCGTTATCAGGCTCTGACGTGGCTTATCGGGGGTAGTTGTTGAAACTCGCAGCGTTTATGTTATACGCCAGTTCCCGAATTTTAATATTAAATTAGTTCGCGACCTGTGTGTACTTAATGGTTTTAAAAATGCGCTTTTCCCCGTTTTTGTAAATTGTATAAATAATTTAATATTCGTTCGTGTTATTACTAATTGGACGTTGATGATACTTAGATAGGTAGTATATGCGTTGTGATTGTTATCGAACTGTAAACGTGCAAATTTGAATGGTTTACTACTTAGAACGCCCCCCCCCCCTCAAATATTTGGTGAGTCCACCATAATTTGTATTATTTTTTGATAATTTTGTGTAGCTGTATATGACAAGCGATGGTGACAATTTTATTTTTAGACCGTTTTTGCGATTTTTAATTCAACAAATATTGAAATTAAGTTTAGGTTATTTTTGTTATATTAATCAATAGAAGTTAAAATGTTGTTATTTATATTTATCGAACGCGTAATAGGTATTCTTAACAAACAAAAGAATATCTAGAATTAGGTAATTAATTTGATCTATGATCTCATTTGTGCTAATTCATCGGTAAAATTATTGAATAGGTATACGGATAACTTTATTTGTTTCATAAGGTACCTAACCTTCGAACGCACATCCCAGAAAATTCGGTGATTCACTACTTTTATAGGGTTGCCTATTGAAAATAATTCAACATGTACAGGGCATTTCAGAATAACTATTCACTTTTCAGGCATGTAATTAAACACTTTTGTATAATAAAGTAATGTACGGAAACGCTTAATCTCCGAAATACAGGGTGTTCTCTTGTATTATCTCAGAAACGATTTATTTAAATCATTTGAAATTTGGTATGTTATTTACACTCTACATGTGTGATATGCTAGCGATAACAATGATAAATCATTTCGTCCAGTGGCGGAGATCTAGACATACCATTACAGTTTTTCAGTTAGAACTTCTACGCCACCGGATTTATTGCAAAGCTGCCAGCATCTTTAAATGTTTCAGTGTGTTTTGTAAAAATAAGACCACTTGCACTCTTATCGTGCGATGCGTCGTTTTCGAGATACATATAGGTATGGAGAGGGAACAAAAGGAATTTTGTTTTACATTATTTTAACGATGAACCCACTTTTAAACTTTCTAAATAATTTAGCATTAGTACGAACTATTTCCTAGAATTTTTTTAAAAGTTTCGAAGACGCAATTTTTCAAAATTCAAAATTAAAGTTTTCAAAACCCACAATTTCCCCACAACCCCTATCGTAACATACGTGTTGCATATCATAAGAAAGGCCAGAAAAAAATGTAACAGGATGACACTTGTCCCACCTCTTTAGCTTAGTTAAGAAAGCTGCTAGGGTAATTTAAAAATATGTCGGTGATGTGATTTTTAGTTTTTTTTTTTAATTTTCAAAACGGGTTCATATATTTTAATAAAATTTTGCATTTTTCTTAGTCTATATCTATGCCAAATTTGACCAAAATCTTAAATAGTGAGGTTAAAACAGTGTGTTGATTTGAAATAGAATAACCCATAGCCCAAAAAATGTCCCAGCTTATAATATTAATTTGATTTTGATTTTGTATTTTATATTAGCACACTTTTCTTGTTGGATTTTTGTTACTAGCAATATTAATTAATAGGGGATAATAGTTAGCGTAATGAGTTGAATGACAGTACAAAATTTTCAATAAGTTTTGGAAGTTCATGTACCGAGGCTGCTGCACATTTCCAAAATAACAACAAACACGAACTCATTATAACTTGTAATCCAAGTATTACCAGAAACTAATCCAAGTTTGTTGCCAACAACACAATAAACACTTTTATTGTCACAACAGCGTCATCGTCACAGAGAAAATTGAGTTCGCTTTAAGCATAAAAAGATCCTATACCTTGGTATTTATTTGACGTGCCACCAATGGCCGGCGCGACGTGGCTATGACAGGGTTGCTCGGGACTTTGTCCGGAGCACCCAGAAATTGGGAATCCTAAGTTCTCAATTTTTTTATTAAGTACCTATTTCTTAACCAATTTCAAAATTACATAATTTATGTACAAGGGTACATCGAAAAAATAAAAAATTTGCCCGAGGCCCCTTGAAGGTTATATAGCTGCGCCGTTGCGCGACGCTTAAAAAAACCTACGTAATTCTGGGCTACACATGAAACTTGCAATTTTTTTATGATGATTTTAAATTTTCTACACATCAGTGTCATGACTACCACTATCTTTATAGTGATCATCGACTAATTGTAAGATGAACCACAGTGTATATGCGTTATTATTTTTTTATTGAGTTTTGGATACGAATTGATATCATTTGGTAGTATTGTGCCGAGAAATGTTCAAATAATTAAAAACAAAGTTAATACCTACAATATTACCTGTAATACACTTGCTGATAATGAATTTGATTTCACATTTACCTAAAGTAACTCAAAAATATATAGGTACCCATCGATGATTCATAATTTAATTTGTATAAAATCTTATGTTGAATTTGTCCATAATCTACACCCACTTTTTCTTATTCAAAGATCTCCTGTCTTACAACGTAACTACTTCAACTTGAATTTATTAATTTTTTTGATTTATGCGAAAACTGACATAAGTATACGAAGTTTTCTTATGAAATTAAATGAGAAATTTGGTTTTCATATAAAAAGTCAAGATGATAAATTTAATAAAAATAATAATTTAATAAATTATTAATAATTATTAAATTATTAATTTATTTAATAATAATAATTTAATAAATTTAACGACCCGAGGATTCAAATGCTTCTCATATTTTAGAAGAAATCAATACTTCCCCAAGATAACGCACAGAAGGCGTCGACACGTTCTTAAACTAATGGCAAACAATTTCATTCTGCATCATCAGAGTATGATAACGGACACGTCGACATCGTTTCCCTAATATAAGTAAAATTGATGACGTCGAACTTTTTTTAGGTACAATCGCATGCGATGAAAATCGACGTATTTGTCGGTACGTGCTAGTCGCAATAAGGAAAATAGACTACATAACCGTACTCGGCAGACAAGTTGATTTAAGCTTATGTTAAATCTAGTTTTCGTGCTAAATTTGAACGAGGGACATTTATTTTTGTATTAGTACATATGTAGGGGAGAGTGGGGCAAAACCGGGTACATAGAGATCTCTGTGACTAGTTATCTTATTTATCTCAAAACGCTGGAATTAGTAACAACCGTCATTTCGCGCAACTGGAACTGACTTGCGCGTGCGAGAGTGCTTCCGTTCGTCTCCTGAAAATTTTCAAAGTTTTTGTGTTGAAATTTTTCGATTTCGACGTTTTAGCAGTCGCAGTTTTATAATCCTTCAAATTGCAACATGTTTATATCGCCATACAAAAACGAGGTGGAAAATGAAGAAAATTGGAAAGAGCAGAAACGTAAGGCGTTAAAAAATTGTATAATGATAATAATTAAAAGAAATGATACCTAGCGTTGGACATTCAAGCAAGCAAGCAGAAGAGAATAAATCCAAAAAGAAAGTCAAGGAGAGTGCAGAAAAAAACAATACAATTTTGATTTTTCAAAAAATTTTAAAAATTATAAAAGAATCTGAAAAGTTCAAGACTTTGACTAAGACATTCCACTTAAGTTCTTCCATTAATTGAATTTATAGGGAAGGTATTTTCTGTGGTTTTAAACGGGTAGCTGGTTTTGCCCTACCCTTGGGGCAAAATCTCGTTTTTCGTCCTTGCTGAAGTAAAGCTTAATTTACTAGGAGATATACAAATCGTTAGTCCGAAAACCATTATTTTTGATTTTTTAGACGAACAAAGAAGTCTTAAAAATCTTATCTGTGATAAAAATATTTGAAAGAAAAATATATGCGTAACAGTTAAAAATGTTGGTATCCGGTTTTGCTCCACTTTCCCCGGAACGAAAAGCTTTTCGTAATAGCTTCTAATTTTATTGCAATCACTTAAATCTCAAAACCTATTATTAAAGCCTATTTTGTATCAAGTTCAAAATAAATTGTAAATAGACGACTTGGAAAGGTTATTTCCAAATCCGCATTTGCACGATTTCCTTGCAATCCCCCTTTCTGGATCTATCTAAATCTAAAAATTATTGACGCTCAAAATCAGTTTTTGTACGTTTTCTATTATACAGTGCGTCCTCCACGAAATGGACTTGTCAACATTTTTATTTCTTGTTTTTAGAGAAAAAATCATTGTTTATAAGCAGTTTTGTTTAGCTTGAAAAGTTATACAGGGTTGTTTAAAAATAATGAAACATTCAATTGTTCAAGAGAAATTAAATTATCAATTATTTGAGGAAAAATTTTAAGAGGAAAGAATTGCTCCTGATTTCGATAAAAGTTCAAATTATTTTACGTTTAATGCACTTACAATATTAGAACTTATGTAGAGTCCTATGCATTAACGCTGCACCCTTTACGTGCGATTTTCTCGAAAATGGCTCATTTTATAGAAAATGGACAAGATTACCTTTTTTAATACAAATTATAAATAAATTCAACACGATTAAATTTTAATAAAAAATGAAAGTGTTATTTCAGCAAATTGATTTTTTCCCTTTCAACTTTGCGCGCGAATATCTCGACAGGGGAGCGTCGTAGGAAGAAAGTTTATAGAAAGTTTTATTTTGACGTGTTCTATACTTCTCCGAAAGATTTCTCATCGTTTCCTAGACACGAGTGTTAAATGGGGGTTATTTCGTTATTTAGGGGTGACTTCTAAATGGCTCTGACGTTTATTGCGGTTAGTGTGGTGCAGAATATATCTCTAAAATGTCAAGTTTGTAACGCAAAGTGCAGAAGTCGGTGTTATTTTTACTATCTAATAATTATTAACTACCTATATAACGTCCTCACACTTGCAATTAAGTGTTTTAAGTCTATTACCAATAATAATCTTCTATTTTATTTAAAAAAATTGTTTCAGGGATTTTCCGGATTACACCGACGACTAGTGACTGAACGAAAACGCCCATCTACGTAGCGACAGGTAGGTGCACTTTTCATATTATAGTTCGCATAGATACAGTAAAACCCCGCCAATGCGCCCTTTAAGGGATCGAACAAAAACGTGTCTTAAGCGAAATTTTTTACATAGTTTATTATAAAGGTGGAACTGATTAAAAATAGCGTAATGCGAAAAAGTGTATTAAGTGGATTTCCACCCATAATTATTGTTAGTAGATAACTGCGCATCGCCGTGTACTGTACAATTCGAACGGAACTTTTCACAGCATTAAAGATGCTTTTCACGCTTCATGTCCGGTAAATGGGGAAATTATTCTGTATTGCAAAAATCTATTAACCTTCTGAAGCAAAATAGATAATTTGTAAGGACGAACACGTAGCCTGAACTGTTATATAATGTTCACAAATTTTCCAAGAAGCTAAATCACGTTTTAATGAATCCTAATTTAATATTAAATAGGTTCGAACATTTTCAGATTTTTAAAAACCGACCAGTTTTAAATAAATTATTTATAAGTGAAGTGTGCACCTAGACTACATAAAGTACATAATTACCATATAAAGTTGATGCTATTTATATTAAATTAATATACGGAGCAGGTTTATAAACGTTTTTTTACGTGGCCGTTAACGTTAATTGGGTTGGCTACATTTTTAAACTAAAGCAATAAACGTGGCAGTTTTTTAATTTTGATTCAAATAAATATTTTCTCGAACAATAAGCTATTTCCACTGTCGAAAATTTAAATTTACGTGTAGCGTGACAAAAACTTGCAACGTCGTCGATTTAATTCTAGGAAGATAACGTTAATAGATATTGGGAAATATTACCTAATAACAATAAGAAAACGTAGGTATCTCCATAAAATAGAAACATATTACAAATTAACCTTATAACTTCTATATTTTGAGCCGGAAGACTGAATACAGTCATAAACGTAAACTATAAAACCGAATTAACCATAAAAATACGATGGTTGAACGTAAAAAATTAAACCTCCATAAATGTGCATTTATTTTTATCTAGATGGCGCTCTTTTACGATACCTATCGTTGTAATTTAAAAAGTAGCCGCACATTCGGGTCTCTTTTTAATGCGGTTTTGAAGTTGTGCCGCGCATAACTAAAAAGTAATACTTAATTATAAAAAGTACATCGTTTACACGAACGATTTATAAGTATTAATTTTCGACTACCCCTTCCGTTAAAACAAACACTCGTCAGGGGAGGAGAACAATCAACATTTAAGTGTCTATTTTTCAGTAGCTGTTCGCACCAGAAGGCTCGGGTGACCTTTAAAATATTTTATTAACTGCACCGAGCACATGATGTTTATTTGTTTGCAAAATTCACTCGAAGTTGGGGTGGTTCGTTCCTCAATCCGCCACCGCGGGCGCCGGCATCGGTAAACGATAAGCTCCGCCTAAACGCGTTTAGTCCATATTAGTAAGCTTTGTTTTATGATTGCACAAAAAAGTATACAGTATATTATTCGATTTACTTCAACTTTCCCGAAACTGATAAATCCTTCCATATTTGCCGAGGACGAATGGCGAGTGTGTTCGGGAAATTCAATATTTGTACAAAACGTTGCAAAAGTTCATAATTCTGATTTTCCAAATTGGAACTTTTCTCTTTACATCTCTTCACAACTATTTGTATGTTTTTGAAACTATTGAATCGATGGCCATGAAAAAAGATTATAAGTAGCTTTCCCGTTCCGGACGCGATAGCTTTTTTTTTTGTTTTGCTTCAAGTAATGATTTCATAAAAGGTAATTTAAAACCTTCTTTATCGCACATTTATGCATCGTAAGTAGATGTAAACAAATTCGTGCCGTAATAAGAAGAAGCTCGCTTTGTGGCTTAAATTCTTCGACTTCTTCTTGGTTTTAATGAAATCGCGCAGTAATAACTTGCTAAATGGGGAGATTTTCTCTGATGAATCTTAAGCGACAATTAAAAATAAAATATTATTATTAAAATATTAAATATTATATATATCTATTTTGTGCGTTGTGTATTTCGAATTAGAATAGATACAATGGAATTAACGTCAAGTTCAGTAGGCTGCACTGCTTTTCATGCGATCAACTTATTTTTGACGTAAATTGAATTGATGTGTTATGCAATTTTGTGCAATGGCTATGGAAATCGATAAATCATCAAAGTGGAACTTTAGTAGGGTAGGTTATGTTAACGAACACAATGCACATACATACGTCGTACATTGAGGAGGGTAAAACGACAAAGGGCTATCCAAATGTGTTAGGAAGGTTAGGGTGCAGAATTAATCCTATTTATGAAGCTGTTCCATCAACGATGCATCGCCGGAAATGCATTTATATGTACATTTGTTTATGTAAATAAGTACATAAAAGATAATCATGTTACGAATGTAAACAGCTGATTGAATATTAAAACAGTTTGAAACGTTGACGATTTAAAACTAGAAACCCACACAGCCTGTTCGTATTTTAAGTTCGTATACATATATGTATTTATATTACTTATTCAATTCAGTGGTAAACAAGTCTGGTTGTCGATATTTTTCGTTGAATGGGAAAATCGTCTATTGTTCGGCTTCACCGACATTTCTTAAACCTAGGAGAGAGTATCGGCTTTATAGTTATTTTAGTATAATTTAGGTAATAATTTAGGATAACCAAATCGGAAATAGATCTTTCGAATACATATCAATTTGCATAATAAACATCAATTTGGTAAATTGATGAATATTCTGAATTGATTTAGCGTTTCTCGATATGCGAAATAAACTGTGTTAGTAGACGTTATTTTGTGGGTTACGGAGCTGATCGATAAGCGGGTGCAGGCGCGTCTGGATTTTCCATCCCCTTGCCAACAGCCCCACGACAGACAGCAAAATAACGATTTGCACGAAGTTTAAATGTCAAATATTATTACTCGAGCTTTACGCAACAGGGAATTTAATAAATGTCAAGCACCGCAGATAGGTTACGTCGAAAAAATAATATCAAGACCATTTACCCATTTTTGGTGCAATTAAGTTCGTCTGAGAAGTCCTTGCAGTCGTTGTCGTTGTCGCAAATCCAAATCTTCGGTATACAAAGACCGTTCGAGCAGTCGAACTGATCTTCGGTGCAATTAGCGATAAAACCTGCGAAAACACGTCAAACGTTTTACTACTAACAAAAGTAGCGTCGCGACGACGCGACGTTCAAACCAAATAATCATTACCGCAATGGGTTTCGTCGGAATAGTCTCCACAGTCGTCGTCTCCATCGCACAGCCATTCTTTCGAAATGCATTTGCCGGATTTGGGGCAGCGTACGTGTCTGGTGGTTTCTTCGCACTTCAAGTTGCGCGCTTCTTCTATCTCTTCGCAGTCCAATTCGTCTTCGCCCCTATCGCAATCGACGTCGCCGTCGCATCTGCGATAAAATGGATTTTCAAGCCTAAACGCGACCGATCGATTAAACGAGATTAACGTATACCTGTAATCGTTTTTGATGCAAATGCAGCTGTTCATGCAAAAAAATTCGTCCCTCGCGCAGTCTCCTCCACACGGATGCTCGTATTCCTCGCCCTCGTCGATGGGCGGGACGTCTTCCTCTTCCGGTATTCGCATGAATCCCGTTCCGTGGCCGTTGTCGCCACCTCGAAGGGGAGGTTTGCCGTAATTAATTGTTCCGTGGCCGGGATTGATGTCGGGTATGCCAAATCCGCGACCCATGTAGCCGTGATCTAGGGGGATCCTGGAGCGGGAAAAGCCGTGGTCCGGTCTTCCGCCGTAATATTCCGGCCTGCCGCCGTAAAGACCTCCGCGATTCGAAGATCTTACTATACCCACGCTCCTAGAGGACGACAACATTCCGTCGGGTATCACGATCGGGAAGCCGTCGGGGACTCGATCGAAATCATGAATGGGAATCGATACGGGCACTAGCGGGATTGCTGGGTAAGACATGGGTTGGGGTTGTCGTCTACGACTAGAGGTTTGGGCGACAGTTCCTGGGATTATTTTTCCTTGACTTCCGCGACCCGTCGGGCTGGATCCTGGTGGCCTGAGCGAACCGGAACCGTACATTTGTCGAGCCGCGCCACGGTGCTCGAAAGCAGAAGGCGATGCGCCGATAGGGGACGTCGTCGTACTCTCGTCCGCATCGCTTTTAGTTATCGCTGAAATAGAGCAGGTGTTGTTTTGACTATGGAAGCTACCAATTATAAATAAACAGTCTGCTTTCGAGAGACGTAATAAAAATAATCGCGGCCGAAGATATAAATCGTTGTCATATCGCGTAATTTGTTACGATTATCGCGGACCTTCTTCTTTCGTCCGAAAGCCGGCTTGGGCGGATATTTTTAGCGGCCATTGCATTCCACAACGGTCCCAATATATCCGAAGTTATTTTCGAATACCTACGACCAATAACACGTTAAATAGACATTCATTAAGTTTCGTTGCATAAAAAATTTCGAAGCGATTCCGGAATTAGGAGGCCAAAAATAAATTGTGTCGCTCGAAATTGATGTTATCGAATTGAAATTGACGACGAAGAAGCCGCGTTCCTTTTGATTAATTTCGAATTATACAATACGAAGCGTCGAGAGAGAATACGACGTCTGTTCGAATGAAATGGTATTCGTTCGGGACCGAACTGCATCGCTTTTTGGTAAGCGTTCGCCCTAAACGTGCGAAACGCCAATTGTTGTTAGAAACGTGTTTGTTGTAAATCTGCGATTTCGTGAAAATCCCCGACCTGCGGACCATAAGACGCGCCCAAATATTACATTTAGGGGAAGGTCGGGTAGCCCCGGACAGTACAATTACTAAGTAAGTAAACACGTTGGAAAACCAAAACATAGTTTCGGGGGCCCCCCATAGAGTTTGTACGCATATGCAACTTAGTCAATGCATGAGCACAGATTGATTGACAAGCTACAGTGAGTGTTTGTTCCTGCCAAACATTTCTCATCGCCCCTGTCGAATTTCATTGCAGATTATCAAGTGCAAAAAGTTAGTATACCGCCTTGTCTATTTTTTAGAGTTGTAATACATTTAATATAGTTTATGAATGTATTAGTATTCGTTTCATTCCATATACAATTTAAGACCTATGGGCAACAACATCGAATGATAGCGATCGGGTAACCCCGGACACGAAAACGTCGGGTATCCCCGGACACCATTATAAATGTTGAATTTCATATTTCAATTTATTATATTTTCAACAAATATAATGATTCAATTTATTATATTTTGTTAGAATAATGCGCTTCTCTGTGGTTAGTACATTAGATTATACTTTTTGTATTGCAGGAACTTATACAACATGCCTAAATTTAAGGGACCAACAACTAATAGAGGTAAATGGGACGAAAATAAAATGAAAGCAGCAGTGAAATGTGTCAAAGAAGGCAAGTTATCAATAAGACTATCTGCAGAAAGGTATGATGTGCCAAGAAGTTCCCTTCAGGACCGTCTAAAAGCAGTGAATAGTCACAAAGAGATCACGTTTCGTCCAAAGTTAGGACGATTTGAACCCACGTTTTCTGAGAACTTTTCTAAGCAACTATATAATCACGTTAAAGAACTAGACAATCGTTTAATGCCCTGACTAAACAATAGTTTTTAAAATTAACATTTGATTTGGCGGAGAATCTCAAAATTCCTCATCGATTTAATAAAGAGAAGGGAATGGCGGGAAAAGATTTTTTTTACAATTTTAGAACAAAATATCCAGACCTTGTATTAAGAACTCCCGAGGCAACGAGTATTGCACGGGCTGTTGGATTTAATAAACCACAAGTTCAACGGTTTTATGACCAGCTGATTATCTTCAACAAAAATATAAGTTTTCTCCCTCTAGAATTTACAATGGTGATGAGACAATGTGCATAAAAATGATAAAATCATTTCGATAAAAGGGAAAAGGCAAATTGGCAAATTAACTTCTGCAGAAAGAGGTCGAAATATTACACTAATGTTTGCAATGAATGTTACTGGTCAGTTTGTACCACCACTTTTCATATTTCCTCGCAAAAAAATGGATAAAAATGGTCGATTGATGATAGGAGCTCCAGCGGAAAGTATCGCTATTCCACATGAGAGTGGATGGATGAACGATGATATATTTTTGCAATGGATGCAACATTTTAAACACCATGTACAACCAACAGAAGAAAAACCCGTCTTATTAATCTTGGATGGCCATGCTAGTCATAAAGAGTTAGCAGTTATAGAGTATGCACGTCAAAATTACATTTATATGCTTAGCACAGCGCCACACACTACACATAAATTACAGCCATTAGATCGAACATTTTTTAAGCCTTTTAAGACTGCATTTTCATCTGCAAGTGCCGTGTGGATGCGACGAAATCCTGGAGCTAGAATTACCGATTATGATATTGCTACACTTGTGAACTATGCCTTCAGTAAGACAGCTAGACTTGATATAGCCAAAATGGGTTTAGTTGCACAGGAATTGTTCCATTCAACCGTGATATTTTCAGTGATCTGGACTTTTTACCATCTATGATGACGGACATTGCACAAGAAGCTGCTCCTACGGACAGTATTGTTAATCTTTCTTCAGCTAGCCATACCCGATCGCCCGAGATTAATTTGAATATGCCCTCCACTAGTCGTGCATCTGAGCCTGCCACCGCACTAGTGCCTTCGACCACAACAAATTTATTACAGCAGTTGTCACCTTTTCCTGACGCATCTTACAAACGCTTGGTGAGGCGGGCTCGAAAGACACAAAAGAGTGAGATTTTAACATCTTCTCGATACCAACAAGACCTAGAGGAAAAACAAAAAGGTAGAGGTGGCAAAAAATTGAAAACAACGACAACTATTTAAGGTGATTCCCATCAAGTTGAAGAGACAGCGTGTACCATATGTGCCGAAACGTTTAAAGAAAATTGGATTCAGTGTTATGACTGCAAAAATTGGGCCCACGAAGCATGTGTTAACATTGACGCATCAGATTTTTACTACATTTGTGACGTTTGTAAGGCCAAAACACGTTTAGGCCACTATTGATATCTGTCCGGGGCTACCCGCCGACTTTTATATTACCGCAAATTGGGAGCTTAAGTTTTTTCAATATTCTAGTTACAATAATTAAGATATCCTTTTTTTTTTCATTAGTACGATTAACAAAGTACCTTACTCTATTTTAATGCTAAAATACAAACTGACATTTGTTGATTGTATTTTATATTTCTACTTCATTTAAGTGTACCCGACCTTCCCCTAAGTCGATTTTTGTAAGTAATGGTCTTAAAGTTCGAAAACAAAAAACGCTCCATCAAAATTGTGGTTTTAATAGTCACCTATCGATTATATTTATGGCCAACGTTAATCGTCAATAGAAAAATAACTGCCATATACTGTAGAATTGATGATCGATTATATCGATAAATGGAAGAAATATTGCATCCGCGAAAACACAATACGACAAAATATCGCACCCTGCCGAGCGCGGTAAACGAATAGGGGAGAATTGAAAATCGCGCTTGTATTGATTCGAAACAACGTTACGGTAAATTTATGTGGCGACGTTAATAAAGAAACAAGAAGGACGTTTGGCGTGAAAAAATATTTTCTAAATCTAGCTATGGATTTTCTTTGAACAATTGGCCTCCCAATTTCGAGGGTGTAGGGTAGAATAAAAATTTCATCACCTGAAGGCGCGTTATTGTTGAAAAACCTTTATAATTTTGTAGAATACAATATTGCGACGAAAAGACGGGAATACGAAACAAAGAATAACGAAAACAGATTTTGCCGTCCTTTACGGTGAAAGTGAATTATTTTTGACTTTAACATTTTTCTCTTTCAATTAGGAGAAAGATTGGGAACGATGGTAAATTAAAATAAAAACCGTGAAAACCTTGAGAAATGTAGGTTGTATGTACTGCGATTGTTGTTGAAATTAATTAAAAGGAAAATATTAATCTTACGGGATAGATTTTAAAATTGAATTGATTGCTAAAATTAACTAGATCAAAGATAAAAGATCTGTTCGTTAATCGCCAGTTATTCACATAATAAAATTAATTATTCTAGTTAATTGGTTTAATCAACAACAAAAATAAAGCTGCATTTTTAACGTCGGCTATTTTGCAACGCAATCTACTTATTTATAAACTTTCATAAATGAACGTTTTATTTCAAAATATACAGCGATAACCCCAAAAACGTGACATTAAATTGTAAGAGTAAACATTTTATTTGGAGTTTTTTTGGAAAATGAAACCCTGGCGAGATCGGTGGTGGTCGAAAAAAATTGTCGCGTGACCACCATTATCTGTCAAATGTTACATTTTTGAAAATATTGCGGAAAATGCATTTATTACGCATATTAAAAAAAAAGTGCTGCCCCTCCCCCCACTTTGACTGGAACCGCGGCAGCAGCCCGAAAATGCGAATTGCATTCGCAACGCGACTCCGTCACGTATTGGTGGCACACCGCAACTTAAAAGAAATCGAAAGTTTTTGTTTTTCTTTATTTTGTTGGAAGAAATAGAGCACTTAAGCACTAAAGTATGACATTTTTCGAAAGACGTGATCCAAGAAAGAAATATCTTATGGATAGTTGCAGTTAAGTATAAACTAATTTTGAGATTTTTCAAAATTAAAAAAAATGCGTTTTTGAAACGATCAGCTTTGAAATTTTCAGTTGGATTTTGAATTTTGTTTGTTGTACATCATTAAAAGTCGATTAAATGAGCTACCTCAATTCGGGGGCGCCCGCTAAAGCAAAATAAAAGACATCTCCGAGCTTGTTTTTAACAGAAAATAAAAAACTTTAAATTGGCTATATAGCATTGGCATTTTTACACCACACTATGTGTGCTCAGATAAACTGAATAAAAACGAAACTGCGATAAAATGTTATTTATATATAAAAAATACAAAATATAAAATTTTTAAACGAAAATGTTAACTAAAATTTTTATTTGAAGATAATTCGAAATTGCTCAACAGCTGGTACGGTTATTTATTTAAACTGACTAATATACAGACCAATAAGTTGGCCGGTCTGACTTCCGGATTTAAATCCATTGGTAATATCTTGTTTTAAAGAAAAAAATTGTCGGAGGGCTGGACGAATTCCGTTGTCGAAGATGTAACTGACAACTTCGATGAGCCGAAAAATATTTTTTTTTATTACTTTGCGCGAAAATATGACCTGTTTTTTTATGTTACTTAAGTAAATGGCGATTTTTTATTGTATTTCACATTTTCTTGATTTTCTTTGGTAGGTATTAATTTTCGTGATAAAAATCGGATGTATTGCGTGTTTTTTAAACAAAGCAAATAAAGAAATAGGTAACATTATTACGTAAAAGGAAAAACAAAATGTTTCTCTTTTGTTCTATCTGGGGATACCCTGCGTTGTGTTATTAAAAGGTTTTAGTGATAATGTGTATATACACTTACATAAAGTAGATAACTTTACAAATATTTTATTATGCAAGTGAAACTCGAAAATAGCAAGCGTAATATGGTTTAAATGTACTTAAACGCGTAGGCGAAAGCCGAGCGACAAGTTGCTTATTACAAAATTAGGGGCGAACGCAAGAAAGATGGCGAACCTGAAATTGCTTGAAAATAAACAAGCAGCGATTGAAAATAAATTGTTACGAATTATTTTTTAGATCGCGGCAATAACTCATTCTTAAACGGCGATAAATTATTTATAAGCTTATTGCATGAATTTTGATGACCACACAGTGTCGCTTCACATGTGAATAATGAACACTCGTAATTATATCGGAAATTAGAAAGATAGTACAATTTGCTTGTTATTGGATACCTAGTGGTGTGTCGGTAATTAATTCGATCCGAACAGAAGTGCAAAGGGGTTCGTCTACTTGAAAATAAAACCAACTGCCCGTTATGACTAGGTTAAATCGATTTAAAAACTGCGGATGCATTAAATTCAAGTGCGCGAATTCGGTTTTTGTGTTTCTCTAAGCGAATAGCGGCGAAACAATTTTTTTTTATAGGGCTATTCCAAATTATCGGGCACTTTTTGGAATAGAAAACAATAAAATGATATTACGCGTGATCTCGAAGTTGTCGATTTTTAATTTAATTTTTTTTTTCGAATTTCGAATTTGAAAGAGAAAATTGCACGCTATTTATTACAATCTAAAATCGCGATCGTATAAATAAATTTGAATTAAGAAAAATAAATAAATTTTGAATAACTCTTGTAATTTTAACTGTTTTTCGTTGACAAACTTTTACTTGTCGTACTTATATAAGTTATTTTATCGTATTTTTCGAATCCCGAATTTAAATTTAATTTTCAAACTCTTAATTATTAATCATTTTTTTCCCCAAATTTCGTGGGAATCCCTACTTCATCGCGTATATCATTTATCTTATTTAACATAAACGAGCCCCAATTTTAAGTTCGATTTTTTTCAAGCGAAAAGGTGTACTATTTTATATTTTTCGAAATTTACTGTTTATTCACATTATTTATATTTACGATATTTATTTCAAGATAGACGACGTACATAAAATTATTGCTTATTAAAAAAATTAAACGTCGATACACCCTTTCAACAAACAGTAAGTTGGTAATTCAACAAAAACCGCGATCGAGCGACGAACTAATGATTTTGTTAAAAAATCGCCACCGATCCAACAAACCTAAAAAAAGCCGTTTCTCAATTTACGTTAGTCAAACTACAATGTCGTAATATTTTGTTGCTTATCTATGAATGGTTCATTCAGCGCAAGCAAAAGCTGGCGATCGGTCGATACTCTAACGCAGATCCCGTAGGCGACTACCGTTACAGTAACCCTCCGTCAAACTTCTTGGGTGGAACTGGGACTAGGTTAAAAAATTGCGGCGCTCCAAAAGTTCGAATGCGCATTTTTCCAAGTTTTCCGCATACGTACGATTATATC
This sequence comes from Rhagophthalmus giganteus, assembly GCA_036326145.1. Classification (NCBI taxonomy): domain Eukaryota; kingdom Metazoa; phylum Arthropoda; class Insecta; order Coleoptera; family Rhagophthalmidae; genus Rhagophthalmus; species Rhagophthalmus giganteus. The sequence goes on along the minus strand of JARFJA010000036.1, from coordinate 19,253,944 downwards.
AAAAAAAAAATTAGAAAACGAAACAAAACAAAAAATTGCACCCACCTAGTAATAGGATTTGTACCAGCAGTATAGTAAGCCACTTGCACAGATTTCGGGAACCACCCTCGCAGGAAATCCAGGGGTGCATCGGAGGCCGCGTCGGCATCCCAGTCCCTTAAAAGTTAACACTATATAGGTGATACGAACACCCTTTCTATCTTCTCTTATAAGCCAACATTGTAACCGATTAGCGGTCGTACTTTATCGCGCCGTTAACCGTCCGGGGTTGACGGAAAAGGTACGATTCTATGATTTTGTTTATTAAAAAATAATAATAATTCACGTGCGTGTTTATAATTAATTTCGTTAATCAATTACGAGCACTCGAATGCAGAAATCGAATTGTGCGCGCTTTGTGCGAGCTCGTTTGTAAAACTGCGAACTGGGATGAAATCCCACCTCCACCCTCGTTAGGATGATGCGCCTTGTTTCTCTCTTTCTAGTTTATTTATTCGCGTTTACCTCTCCTTTATATGTGGCGCCGGCGCCTATACGTCAGCCCACGCTCCTCTGGAACATCTTGGCATATCTAAAATGTGTAAATGAAGTGTCCTATGTACTGACAAAGTTAATTTATGAAAATATTATACCGAAAACGTGCGAGATGATAAAGAGGTTCTATCGATTACGGTCGATGCTTAAACGTCGTCGTTTTTTGTTTTTTTTTAAATAATAAACGTGCGAAATGGTAAAAAGTACGCACACGTGCGTGTAACGAATATAAATAGATCGTGTATTGACTGCTTTAGATAATAGCTATTACTTAATAGTATTGAGTAAAGTAACATAGTAGTTAGTAATTATGTGTTTATACAAAAGGTTAATTTTAATGGCTCGCTTTCCGTTTTGATTGGAATGTAGGTGTGAAGACATTCAAGCGCATTTCTTTTGTCTCTAAGAATTTTTATTTATTTAAAATTAAAACGTTGCTTCGCACGATAAACTCTGATCTTTCTACATAATCGTTAAACTCCGAAAAAAAAATCAACACACAGGAACTGTTAAAATTTAAAACATTCAACATTCATAAAGTTATAGTTATATCGCTGTATTTTTGATAACAGGGTTTTTTCTTAAACTGTTTTTCTATACATAGGTAATTCATATTTTTTTATGCGATTAATATAAACCTAAAATAAATCACTCTCTACATTTTGATATCGGTATTCTAAATTTTAAAAGTTCTATCGGAAAATATTTCGTGTTCGATTAAGCAATATAATTAGATTAGACCTGCAATAATATGCATTGTCTTTACATGATCTAATTATATTGTGTAATTTAAATACATAATCAAAACTAAATAAGCCGTTCATATTAAAATCTAATATTATGCAGTAATGCGCTACGGCATTACATGATAATCACAATTGTTGTATAATTATCGTTAATTCTTATACTACATGTTATACTATGCACATTATATTAAATAGAATGAAGGACAATCCATAATTTAATAAAAAAAACAGTGTATCAGGCTGAATCGCAACTTGTCTTCACATCGTGTGATTTTGATATACCGTGTGGCCCGGACCAAGCTTTATATATAAGACGTAATCGACGCCAAATTTGATTTTCGAAATGGAACACCCTTGCACATTTCACTATTTTTGAAATCCACCGGACGAAATTCTATCCGATCGCGTTGCCTAATTTTCGTTTTTCTCAAAAATAATTTCAAAATTTTTAATTTTATTTTTCAACGCAGAAGGGACCGCGGCACAAATTGTTCTATCTCGACCCTGTTATCCGCCCGAATAATAATTTTTTGCGGCAAGTTACTGCGAATTGTTTTGCGCGCCCGTAAATTTAAAAAATCCGGTTTTTTTGATTAAAAAAAAAAAATTATTTTTCAACTTCGGAGGTAAACATTTCGACAGTCGTGGGAGCGCCGTAGAAAAAAAATCGATAGCGACCTGCGGCATTATTTTGACGTGGTTTACACGTTCCCGAGAGATTCGCCCTGTATAAGCAAAGTTGCCGTAACATAATTTAATAAAGTTGGACAATTTAAAAATTATCTAATATTAATTGCGTAAATGTCACGAAAAAATCGATTTGAGAATCGTTTTGCAAGTCCAAACAACTCAGTTACCTACCCCCACTAGAATATAATGTGTAGCTGGAATTTGTCATCCGTAGTCCACGAGTTAGAGCTTTATTTTGATCGATCAAATACGACAAAATTTTATTTTCAATTTTGTATCTACGTCTTGTTACTTTTTAAATTTTCATCCACCTCGTGACAGACTTTTACAAATGAATCTCAATTTTTATAATTCTGTTATTGACTCGTTTTAAATAATTTTTTTGAAAAATAAACGCGTCCCGATAACAAAACAAACTAGCCTATCTATAAAAGAATTGATGTTGACGCTCACATCGTACCATCAATTGGTTCGATCAAATTTGTTTGACGTTATTAAAATGTTTGACAAATGGGACGCGTTCCAAATAGTTGACTGGCGATAACAACTTCATTAAAGGGCAACGCGTACTTATACATATAACAAAATGTATTAAACATTTACTTTGTCATATCATTAACGATGGTTGTCAAGCAAATTTGATCGTACGACATGGCCTTAATGAAAAAATCGAAGGACAACAATTGAAATATCTTCAAAATTTTTAAAAGTGAATTTTCGTTTGAACTTGAAAATACTATTAATTGAATAGTTTTGCTTGTGAAACTCAAGATGCAACGACTCAATCCTCGACAGTGACGTCCAAACAAAAACATTGGGCGAGTTCAGCGGACATCAGCTGTTGTATGTTAGCGGTCGAGGCGATTAGTCGATGATTAACAACAGCTAACAATTCCACTGAACGTGCCGCTGACTTTCATCAACTAAGCATGCGCAGCACAACACAAAATACAATTATATCTAAATAACTTCTTCGTCATTTTGTAATGTGCAATACGAATTTATAAATGGCCATTAACGTTTCCCATCGTAAATTTGGAGCTTAATGTTGGTAAATGTCGACAGTTGCTGCCATTTATCGATCGTTCAACGGAAGTAATCATCTCGGCCGCTGAAGTCCGCTGAACTCGGCCATTGTTTCAAATACACGAAGTTGTTTTGCCTCACGGCTTGATATTCGACTGTAGCAAGGAATCGAATGTATTTGTTTGAGTCGCTGCATGAGTCGAGACATGAGTCGATTGCTCCAATTTGTTTTTACCCCAACGAACGTCATTTATATATTTTTAATGGCTTTAGGATACGACTCTCAGCTAGATTCTAGTGTTTTTTTGGGAGATATCGGGTTAGTAATTACGGTCTCAAACGTCCACGATTGCAGCGGGATTCGAACCCGCGAAGGGAAAGTTAATCGAGTGACTGGTACCATAATAATGATACCTATCTCTAGAAAAGTTAGTTAAAAATATTTGTTTGTGATTGAATGAGCATATGATGACATATGTTGCATATTTAAGATCGGAGATTACCAGTTTCTAGTGTGTTTTGTTCAATCAAATTCAGTACCTACTCGATTGTAATAATTCAACCTTCAAGTGACCAGTAAAGATATAAAAACGTAGGTATATAGATAATGAACGTTACCACCTAATAAACGTAAAGCTTAAGGTTCAAAAAAGAACTCGTTCAAATTCAAGGACATATTTGCGATCTGCTCGCCATTCAACGTCGACCGATAACACTTTTGACCCATTTGGGTTAAAATTACAAAATTTCATTCTTCGAAACGTATTTTGCATTTCTTTATTGTTTATTTTAATTTCTCAAAATAGTGGAAATGAAAAAGATGCGTGTAGGTATAGGTACTTATAAACAAATCGAATCCTTCACTCGCTGTACGATTTAAAGAGAACGAAATTCTGGCGTAAAATGATGAAAAATGCAGGAAACGGCCAAACATAGATTTAAAAAAAAACGTTTTCGTCACGGTTATCTTATGGCTTTTGTCTTTTTAAGCATTTCTTGCCATTTTACGTCAAAATATGTCTATTAGTTCCCCTTGAATCGTGCCTCAAAGGAAAAATTTTCTAATTAACAATAAAGTGTCATTTTTTTGACCGCACATTATTTCGTTTCTAATCCCAAAGTTTTACCTGTTCGTTTGCTATGAAAATCGGCGTTTAAATAATTATTTCATTCATATAAAAAATGACCATTGCCGTCAGGCAAAGGAAAAAGAAGATGGAACGGTAAAGAAAGTACTACTTCCATAGGTTGGAAGAGGACGTCCATCGATAGTGCAAAACCTGTTGGCACAACATTGGTTTTCTTCAACTCATTTTACGTCCTTACGAAAGCACTCGGTAATACAAAGACGATCAACATAAATACCAAAAGAAAGCTGAAACGTTCAATTTCTATTCAAGAAAGAGCCTGGAAATAATCTTCAAATATTGGTATTTTGAGCAGCTTCGAGAAAAATTAAATAGAACAATTGTTTTTGTCGATTCTTGTAATTTACGAGTAGGTACACCCATAGATCTTCATCAAATATATTCTGGTCTAATAATTAAGTTGTTTCTATCCATATCGATAACTAAATCATAAGTCGAGAGTTCTTCAATCAAGTATAATTAAAAGTTGTTAGGCAGTTAGTGTATTAATATGATGTCACCGCAATTTTATTAATAGATCCGGATGCACATTCTGGTAAATAGAGTTAGGCCGGTTTTGTCCCGTACGGGCGTACTTAAAATTTATTAATATTTAAATTTAAAGTTTCCGCAGTAAACGGAAATTACATAGAATACAAATTAACAGAAAGAAGTCGTTCAACTTCGACTTGTTTTAAAATAAGCGCGTTTCTCGTATAATTTTTACTGAAATACACATTTTTATATTAATCTCGAACTGCATTCCGTGCTAAAAAAAAGTGAACGCGTTGATTAACAAATATTAATACGAACCTCAGCCGGATACACATAATAAATTATTGAAATCTCGTTTATACGTTTGACGTCGAATTTTTTCGGGTGCTGCATTTATGGAAAAAATACTTACACAGGATATAATCTACTATGTATGTACTTACAAATTACAAGGGATACCAAAAATCGCGCCCGAAAATAGTAGCCAGGCCCCCGTCGATTTGCTTATTACGAACTTATAAAAATACATTCCTCGGTTCATTCATTATCCAATAATTTGGTAATTACCCACCTACTATTTCAGAGCGTGCAAAATGCACACGCACATTCCCCATTTATTTACAAACAAGTTGGACGCTTGCAAGTGAATTTCCAAATCCAAGCGTTTACCGATTGCACCCGTGTAAAAGTACTTGTCACTCGAAGAAATAAAACACCCAGTAACCTACGTTGAATAACAAAAACGCGACGGGAAAAACGATTCTCGAATATTTATCAATTACGTTTACGTCTTTTATTTTCGGCATCGATGCCTTCAGCGCCGAAGCCCCTTTACGAAGTGCGTGCAGCACTTTGGGCTTGTGTATTGGATTACCTGAAACGACAAAATTGCCATGGTGCACTTATACGGATGTATGAGTCATAATTACCTCTGGACCCTCGAAACCGAAGACCCGGGGTTGATCTGGGATTGAAGCCGTAACCTGTCGTTCTCGATATGCGAAAACTAGGGGGAAACTTCGAGGGGTCCAATTCTCCCGTCGTGCCAGCCGAGTTCGATTTTGAGTTGTGTCTATTTCTAATTGAAGCGATGGGACTCATTCTTACGTCTTGCAGTTCAATTATATCTTCGTTTTGCGGATGATACGTTTGATCACTCGATTTGGTCCCTTAAAAATAGTAGGCAATGGGTATAATTTGTTATCGATCGAGCGATAAACCAATTAACTTTAAATCTTATAATATTTAAGGTCGATCGGTTCCGTCCGTTTGGAGATTATTGTCTTTTTTATGGTTGCCGTTTTGTTACGTGTGACTTGGAAAATTGTTTCAATCGACATGATATAATCAAGACTTAAAGCACCAAGCCGTAATATTAGTCATAAGTATAGTATTATTATAAGGTATGTTTTTATCACTAGTCCAAGTTGGTGAGCCGTGAGTGTACTACTTTATATTATTTTTTTTAATTTTGCCCCTTTCATCCTTCAAAATTAAAAAAAAATCGCATATTATGAATTTAGGAAATTTTGTTGTGGTCGGTGATGTGTCAATTTAATTCAAAATATTAAAGTTTTGGGTTAGGTTTATTAGGAATTTACGTTGTGACGTTTAATGTTACCAACTTCGAAAAATGAAAAGTTGCGTGTCGTAACGAAGCTATTATGGCTTTGTTCGCAGAGCGATCTCTGACTTGTTTCTAATTATTTCAACCAATCAGAAGTTTAGATTTTGACAGTTAATGAAATTTAACTGCGATTATCAAATTGTGATTGGTTAAAATAATTGGAAACCAGTCAGGGATCGTTCTACGAACAAAATTTATAACAATCGTTTCGGTGCCGTAATGAGGTCATTATAGACGCAAAATATAAAAAGTCTATTAAGAACTTCAAGAACGTGGTAATAATTTAATCGTCAATCAACCTTACCTATTTTTTCTTACACTCTAATATCGATTTTATATAGACAGCAAAGAAAAATAAAAAGTTAAAAATTTATTGGGTCAGTGTAATTAATGCTGCATTTCAATTGCCGATGTCGACTTAAGTTTTTAACTCAAAATGTAGTTTCATTTCCGTGCAGTCAATCGATGGCCGCCTAATATTTTTTCAAGACAAAAATTCTTTCCGAGATAATTTTATTAACGTCGAAAGTAATAGTTGTGCGCTGTCATATGCTCACAATCGTCACGGTAACGTCATGCCTTGCATTTTAAAAATAATATTTTTGATTTATTTCGCCTTTTCATTGTATTCTTTTGCCCTATACGACTCGTGGTCTTATTTTTCGTCAACATTTGACATTCAGAGCGTTCATATAGTAGGTATTACATTAAAATTATTAAGATTATACATAGCAACACAAAAAAATCTGACCGCGCGCAAGCTTCGGTATCGAATTTTCGTGTCGCACGTCAAAAAACTCCTTTTTTAAATAATATTTACGAGCGTCACTTTTTTTCTATTATTTCGAAAACGGTGTATCCTATCGAAAATTATAAACAGACAGGATCGGCAGAGAATTTTATGCCGATTCCAAAATTTATTTCACATTACCAATCCGATGGGTAATAATGGAGATTAGAATTTTTTTATTTTTTATTTGAACGGCCGCCGTTTTGAAACGGGTGGCTCGATTTGGCTGGTTAACGAACTCGTCCTTCGTTTTCGTAAATTTGCCTCTACGTAAATTGCGGATCGTGCAAGACATTGTGTCATGCATAGTACCTTTATTTGCTATGAAAATTCGCTAATGCTTACCAGTTTAAAATTATTTGGATAATCACTATCAACTGCCTTTATACCGCAGAATTATAAATTTACTCTATTTTTAATTTAAAAACTATTCAAGTGACCCTCAACATTAAAAATTTCCCTATTACAAACCGTAAACCAGATAAAAGTTTAATCGTATTTTTATGCGATCGATAAAATACAAAACAACTAATAAAACACATGCGCCACCTACTTTCATAGTTTATCGGAGTACGAACAAAAAGTGAAGGTTTTTAAAATAAAATCAGGATTTCCTAGTATCTGAGTATAAACTCGAATGCATTTATATATATATATATATATATATATATATATATATATATAGTATAGTATATAGTATAGTAGTTTCAGTAGTTCGAATTTTAAATTACGGCGCCGTATTACTCGTAGTGTGTGCCGTGGTGTGTGTGCGTTCGGTTTATAAGGCCTTTTTGCGAGTGAGTGTGCGAGTGTTGTGTTCTCTAAAAGGATTACAATCAAAAAGGATTAATACGATGAGGAAAGGTAGGATCTTTCTTCGTCAACTGTATGTGTAAATAAGGCGTAAATACATGGACTTTTAAGCTCTAACACAAATTCTCTGAGCTTCAAATCGAGCTTGGATTAGGGTACCCTTCAAACATTTGACGGTCCAATTTCGCGAACGAAATTTTATTTTACGCGCGTTTTCGCAATTACAGTGGTTGGTGAAATACAGTGAAATATGAAGCGTAGGTATAGATACGTAATAATGCAAATGTGCAGTCAACACAACAATCTACGTTCGAAATTAGCGATAGAAGGAAAACGATGTCGAGAAAAAGGTTTGGAAATACAAAGAAAAATTTAGAAGTTTATAATTTTTTCTTATAGTCTGTTACAGAGACAAGCGGCTGTCGCAGCGACAGCAGTGTTAGTCTGCATTTTACGTAAGTTTGTATTAAAAAATATATATTATTTCAGGATTTAAATATTTTTTGATTTTTTTAAATTTCTCTTATTTTGAGAGATTTTACCTTTTCAACGCATTCGTATACGGATAATAAACGAAATTCAAAGTTTTGATTGTCACAACAATTTTTAAACGATTTAGGCTGACAAGGAGACAAAATTTGATCGAATAACTTTTTATTTTGCCATCTCTTTACTTAAAAAAAGAATATTCTAATAATTCCAGTTTTTTCGTGGTATTCTTTTAATTCTCATTGTTGTAAATTTTTCCTTTTTTACTGTCTTTTTTTAAGTGAAAATAAGACAACGCGCGGGGTAAAGATACGGTTCGGTTAGTTTCCCAATTACCTTCTTACTCAAAAAGTCAACAAATTTTACAGTTTTTGTCAACTTTATTGGTTGCTACTGCCATTGTGCCAAATACGATGAATTTCTAGGATGTCAAGGTTCGGACCTTTGCTTGGATTCGACATGAAATAACCCCGTTGGCGGCAATGCAATGTAAACGTCGAATAGCTGTCCTTGATTTTATTATAAAGTCGCAAATATTGGGGTGCTTTTCCCGATTCAGATACCTTCTTGAAGGGTAAATAACGAGCGGAAGTGAGATCGCAAAATAATGTTGTTTGTGTGTCAAATGCAAGCGCAATAAACCGTGCGTTTTGTAAGATTTGCACTAATTGCGAGTTGCACCAAATTAACCTTTGCTGCCGGTCTTATTGGGGAAAAAAAGTAATATTTATTTAAATTGACGCGAGCTATTCGGAAAAAAATCTCCACGTTATGCCACGTAAATTTTACATTTTAACGTGCGTAACCAAATATGTAAAACCGTATAATCTGCAAATTAAATCTTCAAATCTTGCGCGGCCTACAACTTCCTGGTTACAAGCCGTTTGAATGTTAACACCGCGTACAACAAAATCCCGCCCACGCTCGCGTCAGGTAGGATTGTCGTGTGCTAACTGTTTGTTTTTAATGGTAACTTTTTATATACACGAATCTATCACTCTTCCCAGGTGAAAATCTGTAGTGGGCGGTTGCTGACACGAGTTTGAAAAAAGTCATTGTCCCAAACACGTTGTTGCGGCAAAGATCTTGTCTGCAAGACTAACAAATGTTCGTGCGTCGTTATTGTCCGAGACGGCCGAGGCGTAGTTTTGAATATCATTAAATTAAGCTTAATTTATTTTCCATTTAAATTTGTTAACACGTTAATTTTTAATTTCGACAGGCGTAAAAATCATTAATAATCAATGGCACGGAGTGAACTCCAAAAGAAAATCTTTTTATTGCGGTTTACCTGGTTTCTTTTCGTCGGTTTCCTTAGACTTCTTGCTTTTCTTTTTCGCCCGTGCTCCCCAATAAGTATAATTTACGGCGGCGTATTCGAGGAGAGCGGCAAAAACGAAGACGAAACACATCACTAAATAAATGTCGATAGCTTTCACGTAACTTATTCTAGGCAACGAACTACGTACTCCGGTGCTGATCGTTGTCATCGTCAGGACCGTAGTAATACCTAAAACACGTTAAGTATTGATAAATAAATTTTTAACAAATCGGGAAAGTCGAATTTTGGACTTTTAATGGATGTAAAATTGTTAAGTTACGAAACAATTGTTAGAGTTATCCAGCGATTGAAAAACCGTCACTAAGGGCCGGTTTTTATCTCCCGATAAATATATCTGACAGATAGATATTTACTTTGGGAACAATTGTTGGAACAAGCGGTTCCACGGTAAATATCGAGATGATACCACAATACCTCAATACCTCTCACTATACCTCTTTACCACAAAAACAAAAATACATAGAAATTTGAAATTTTGTAGATCGACCTATTTGCAATCCTACTACTTATCGTATAATAAAAACTTTGAGTTTTTTATTATTTTACGTACGAAATTACGGACCCCCCCAACGCTTTTTAACAGGTCCACCTAAATAATTTCGTTATCAAAAAATAAATCAAAAATTTATGTTTGCATATTAATTATTTCGGGGCGTTACGAGTAGGAAATTGTACAAATATAATGAATAGATGCAATAAAATTTCGATAGTCCGTCACGCTCGAGACTCTGGCAGTGCCGGACTATCGAGGCAGTTCTGCTTGAATTGGATAAAACACAGGAAAATATTTACATAAAATATTTAGCAATACGCTAGCTTAACTAACTATACAGTGTACAGTTACAATATATACAGTGTGTCCACGGATGGACCTAAACTATACAGATACTTGTAAACTTGTTTTTACAGAAAACGTTATTTTTTAATACGGAGTTTTGCTATATTGTCAGTTTGAAAAGTCGATATAACATACGGGATTGTTTAAAAATAATGAAACATTCAACTATTCTATGAAATTTCAAAGCTTTGTCTCAAAGTTGATATTTGGTCTACATTATAAAGTTAAATGCAGCTGTACTATTAAATTTAAGAAAGCGCATAATTTATTGAATAACAAAACAACAAAAATATGTATAGACGAAAACATGAATATCCGATATTACGTATGTTACACGATGCCCTTCCGCACATTTTTCATTTTTACTCTTTAACAATTGAATGTTTAATTATTTTTAAACAACCCTGTGTGCTATATCGACATTCTGACTATGGCCACGGACTTTTCAAACTAAGCAAAACTCTTTATAAAGAATGGCCTTTTTTAAAAAATTACATTAATTGATTAATTGACTTTTATGATTCACATTAATTTTGGAAAGCTCGTTTGCAGAACATTAGCCGCTCTTTCAAGAAAATTCAACAGTTCAAACAGTTTGAGCGTGTTTTAAATAATTACTTAATCACAATTAAATCTCTCTAATGTAATTTTCTTTAAACTACCAACGGTTTATGCTTCGATTTAAACTTCTCGCGTTTGAATTTTATTTTTGAAAATATTTGAACGCAAAAAGTGTAGTAGTTTATTCAATATTTCAAATTAAATTTGTTATCGATAAACGTGTGCTAATCACAATGGGCAGACGTCGCGAGCGAAGCACACGTGCACCCTTTATCTAACAATATGTAGATGTCGTGGCGACTTGCGGCGCATGAAATTTTTACATTCATCGTCAATATAATTTATAGTTTCAACGTGAATGGTCGTTATAAACTAAAATTTTCGCGTTTATCGTGTATTATGTGTGTACTTGTGTTATTTTTGCGTGTAATAAACTTTTAAACTGTGAAAACTTTCCTGTCGGGATTTGATACAAATTTAAAAAATATACTTAATATTAATTTTATCTAGCTTAGTGTAGCATTTACACAATTTCATATATCTACAGCCTATCCAAACCTATTAGCAATTCACGTCATTTAAAAAATGTTAGTAGATTGTTTATTTGTAATTCAGTTTAAAGTTTGAAAAATGACATATTCTATAGTTGATTTACTTGCGCACATATTAGATGGTATAAAGAAAGACTACAGTTTATTAGAACTGTCAAAATACGAAGTACAAGGTGACAGCACTGAGCGAAACGTCATCATCTAGTAATCTTTTGTTGATGACGTGGATTGCATATAGGTTTGGACGAAGTGTATGTATTTTAAATGTTACGATATTTTAAAAAATCGACTCGTTTAAATGAATTTTAGAAATTCATCATCAACGTTCAATCCGCGCAGTGATGTTATCCGTGAGAGTACGTACGTCAGACTTTTGATATTTTCACGAGTGACGTCACATCTCGATGCGCAGAACCGCCCCGATGTCTTACCTTAATAATCATTGTATCCTGAGGTAATCGTATCTTTTATAAAACAAATATTTCTATTTCGTTTCTGATTGATACATAACAGCTTAGGTATGGCAATTATTAAATTATTTTTACGTAATTTTTAAACAACTCTAACAGTCAAATAAATTTATTTAATAAGGAGTTCTAAAATCGGTCTCTTGAAATATCATCTACTTTTATTGTTCCGCATTTGTCGCGATTAACAACTATCTACACGTGCAGACTAATTGTCGCGTAACACATCTTTACCTTCGTTTTATCAATTTGTTCTGCACGAGTAATTTTGAACGGGGAATCGTTTTATTACAGCAAGTTTTTAAATAATTATTATTTAAACGGATTTTTCATTTGTGTGCCGTCGCGTCGGTTTCGTAATTAATAAGTTCTAAAGATACTTTAAATTAATTAGAACCCTTTGAACTCTGAGCTCCTTATTTTAATAATAATTCTTCTTTCGAAAAAGCTACAAAGACAGACGTCACGTATCGAGAGTGATAGTGTTTAGCGAGACAAAACTGTTCTCCTGGTCTTTCTGTCGCGGGCCGTATGGTAATGAAGGTAGACGTTTACCGGCCTATAGGGTTAAAATGATCACTAAATATCAAAAAATGTGCTTATTTTTGCAAATATTTTTATCGACGCCAAATGTGAAAAACGCAATTTCATTAGTTATTATCCGTTGCGCTCCCCATTCTGTTTACAAGTGGGATTGGGGATTATTCCCTTTAATCAACTACCTACATTTATTAATTTCTCTTTGACGTCGTTATTATTTTGTAAGAGTAGAAGTTTTCTTTGAAGTTCGTAAACGTTGATTTTCTAAATGAATAAAACTAAATGAATATTATACATAGATACAAAGGGTTATAATTTAATTATCGCGTTATTTTGCAAAAGTCTAGATTAATCTATTTATTGTTAGATATAAAAGTTCTCGCTTATTAATTTCCCTTAAATAATTTTTGGAAGTGAATTGTTAATTATTATGTATTACCTAAAGCAACTCTAGCACTTGTTGCTTCGTGGTTAATCCAGAACGATACCCAGGACAACATGACGATAAGAATGCTAGGAAGGTACGTTTGAAACACGAAGTAGCCAATATTTCTTTGCAGTTTAAAGGAAAGAGAGAGCCGCTGATATATTCCGGTAGCGAGTTTTTCTTTTCTGTCGTTTGTTTCATAACCTATTATGGTAAATTGTGGCAGTTCCGCTTCCTCTACTCCTCTTACGGGAGTTTCTTTCCAATACATTACCACGTCCATCACCGTATATCCATCTGAAATACAACAATTTTAATGCGTTAATTTGCCGTTCGTGAAAATGGGAATCGATGTGACTCACAACTCTCGATTTCCACCGTACAATTTTGGGAGTCGAGGGGGTAATAATGTAAATCCATCATACACGCAAGGGTGGTCGTAAATCTCATACCGTAAGTTATGGCACCATCTCCGTTTAATCTCACGAGTTTATTTCGTTCGGTGACGTCGTGCAAAAAACTGAAACGAGATCGACGTTCTTATCAGAAAAATTCGTCAAAATCACCTTTTAACAAATCATCATCGTTCACAAACGTGACTTCGCAAACGCAAAAGATAATTAAAAAACAACAAATCCAACTTAATTTAATATTCCGTGGCAAGCAGTCTTCTACTATTTTATCGATTAAAATACTTGATAAAATTCAGATGTGTTTAGAATTAGGTTAAGTATTTTCTTTGTAAGATATAGAGCGGCCTTCGTCGCACCTTTAAACTCTCAAAAACTTTTCTCGTAAATATAAAATAGATTAAACAAGATTTATTTCGTTTTTAAAATAAAACGCGCCCCCATATTTCGTCTTCGACCCACATAGAATAAAATCGGTTTAGACTTGCCTATTTTTGTCGTTCGCGAAGAACGTATCGGGAACCCAAATTTTCTCCGCGAAATCTCCGGAAAGCGTTAATATTTCTTCATCGTTGCTGAAGGCAAGTCGTTCGTCCTTCCAATATTGATTCAGATACATCGTGATCGTGTAGTCCTGCAAGCAAACCGAGTATTTTTTTTTTGTAGGAGGGTAGGTATTTATTGAGACAATACTCCGAGTTCTTCGACGACGTGTCCCGGGTCGCCGACGTGCTTATCACAAACCTTAGCGGATGCGATATCGACAAGCAGGCGTTACGACGAGTAATCTGAAATTTATGCGCGGAAATTGGAAAACGCGCGTCTAGGTTGATCAAGAGTAGGTACTCCAGATTTATCATACATCACCGTGTGAGCAGAAAGTGACTAAACCAAATTAAGGACGAGAGCAGTGCATAACGATCGCCTATCTGATGAAGTATCTCGCTCGTGTAAGGATACTGATTACGGCTGAAAAATTCGACGTACTCCCGTACGAAGATTATCAATTAAGTACCCCCCCCCCCCGGGGGGGGGCATTCTAATTTCGATCCAGCTTTTTACCTTCTTTTTTTCAATTAAACTTGGAATTTTTTTTTAATTATCAATTAACACAGACTCGCGCCTTAATTAATCGTTAGCGATTAACGTTGCAGTTGTTAATGTGGAAAAACCCGTGTTCTCGTGCTTTTGCGAATAAGTATTATATTATAATGACTTTCTTAGAAATGTTCGTCGTTTATTTGTTTGGCTGTTCAATGATCTAGTTGGAAATTTAATAGAAACTTTGTGACACACAGTTACTGATTGTTTCCTAACAGTTTCCGATGTTTCAATGTTTACTGAATGTACTGGCAACGGAATTTAATAAATGGACAAGAGCCTTCTGATGACGTATTGATCCGGCGACTCGGCGATTTCTAAAGTTCCTATGCAGAAAATTGCTTAATACAATTTTGGTAATTACCCACATTTCGTTTTTAATCATTTAATCATTCGTACGCTTCAAAATAAACCGTTAATCGTATTTAAAAAAAAAACGCGCTAAAAGCTTTAAACTTAAAGAAACGTTATTAAAATAAATGGCATCACGAAAACGAGAATTAATCATAAATTATTCACGTCCTTTGCGAATTCTAACGTCAGGCATTTTTTTTTGATTTTAATGACAATCGAAACGCCAAGTAACCCCTCCGTAGAATTTTATTTGTTGTTGAAACATTGAAATCACTTTGAAGAATTTGTTTGTTATTAATGTCAAAATTTGCCCAACATTGGCAAAAACTGCGATAATAAAGGTTGTCGTTAATTGTTGTTTTGCGGTTGGCAACCGCAAGGGTTCGTCGGAAGCGTCAGTTGACGCTTCTATCAGTTCTGTGCAATCGATTCAAAATTACAACTGGAGGCACTGATGAAATCTATTATAATTATTGGAAATGTACGGAGGGAGGCTGTGGGTGGTAATATTTCAATAGTGTTTTAACGGCTTCTGTTATCATGCTCTCATATTGATAATAATGTTCTGCTTGTTCGATTGATGATGATCAGAAAAACCTCCAGTTTTATCGAAACGACAAAAGACAAAACGAGATCAGGACACAAACACGTTTAGGAACGCAACGTACGCACAGAGATTTTGTTTTTATAATATTAAAGTCGAATAAGAATATAATAGGAAGACTTTTCTCTCTGGGTAAAAGTTTAATACTAATTGATAAAATTGATAGGTAAAACAAAAACCCACCGTCTTTCAGTTGCGTACATTTTGATATAGACCATCTAGAAATTTTTCATTCACTTATCAACATTAAAAATTGAAGAAAAAAAATATGTAATACATACAGTAGAGTCTCATTAATCCTGTGATTTATTCACGTTGTGACAGTAAAACAAACAATCCCTCTCCCTTCCGTCGCACTATGGGGCGAACAGGCAAATATCTCAAAATTCAATATTGTCGAATATGTTGTAGAAGTAAAAGAAAAATTAATTATAAATCATTGAAACCTATATTTTTTTGATCTGTGATTATATTTGTTGTAGATCTTTCCGTTAATTTGTTATAAGGCCTCAAAGTTGAACGTTTACAAACAACAGATCTATTGTTACATTTTACGCGAAACTTTGAACTCCCATCATAATGTGTTATTGGTTAAATCTAGATATTTTTGTTTTATTAGCTTAAAAGAATATCTATTTGCTATGTAAAGGCCTAATTTGGGTTCTTTATATTTAACAACTGTTTCAAATGAAATTGAGAAACACAACGATTTAATTGACTACAATTATAAACTTGCATTAGACATTTAGTAACTAGCGCTTTTTGCCGATATCTAGAAATTGCGATTTTTATATTCGCTGAAGTGTCTACTTTAAGAATTGGCAATAAAATCTTGCCCCAGCTTTGCGCCTTTTTAAAATATTAGGTTTCTAATAGAGCGCTGCGCAATAAGTTCAATAAAAACAATTTAACTTAGCAAAATATTATTTTATCTGTGGTCGTGATGAGATTACAATTTGTATATTTGTCAATATTTTGCATATATTTTGCACCGATTCCTTTTTATATTTATCGTATCAAAACCTATACAGGGTTGGGCAAAATGAGCGGAACACCTAATTTCTGGCTTTATTATGAGCTGGACTGAAAACTGACCTTAAGGAAAGTTTTTGTATATTTTATTTAATATTTAATGACGTTTAGAGACTTTCGTTATCTGTCATATTTTTCAAGCTTTGATATCGTCGGTTATTATTTTAAATGGAACATTCTAATTTTTATTATCGATTTGTATTCCTGATACAATCGTACGACCTTTTGTTTCAATACAGATTATCTCTAAAATTAGCTCGTTTGAAATTATTAACGCCCGGTTCCACCACCTCGTCTTGAGCTCTGCTTAGAGCTTAAGCTGAACTTGACAGAAAAATTCAGTTCCACCGCATAAAACCAAACCTTAACTTCGCTAAGTCAAGCTTACATCTGAGACGTGAATAATGAGAGCTTGAGATCATGTTTATAATCTCACATTGTTCACGTCTGTCACAGCGACTAGAATTTGTTACTTTGATTACTAAAGTTATTATGGAAGTGGATATTATTAATATATTAGGTGTACAAAAAGTTCTGAGCTTTAGATTTCATACAACCGAAACCACAATTTAAATTTCATGAAGTTTCCCGCCCTTTTGCGGGTTTACAACGTTGACATTTGGTCTTTGAAAATACCATGCGGTTTGACGTTTGATGCACATAACCTAAAAAATCAGTAGTGTTTACGATGGCAATAACTAAAGAGCATATTCGATTTTCCATCCACTTCGCGTTTCATCTCAAGAAAAATGCTGCTGAAGCCACTTAAATGATTTGTGCCGCATATGGAGAGAACGCTGTAAGTCACGCTACGTGTAAAAGGTGGTATACAAAATTTCGCCAAGGAGATTTCAGTCTTGAAGATGAACCGCGTGCTGGACGCCCTCAAAAGATTATAATTATCCTGTATAATCCTCAAAAGGCTGGGAACTTCTCCCGCATGCGGCGTATAGTCCAGACATGGCACCGTCTGATTACTACCTATTCCGGTCGCTGCAGCATCACTTGGCTGATACACACTTCGTGGCACTTGAAGACCTACGCAAATGCATTGATGACTTTATCGCCTCGAAGCCAGGGAGCTTCTATCATCAGGGAATTCGCAAGCTGCCCGAAAGATGGCAAAAGGTTATCGATGCAAACGGGGACTATTTCGTTGATTAATATCTTTTTGTTTGTTTTTAAATAAATATTGAATTTTACAAAAAAAAGCTCAGAACTTTTTTGTACACCTAATAATTCCCGTTACTGTCGTATCATTTATTACTGAGAGAATCAAATATTGCGAATCATCGGTTGATTTGACTGCTGATGGTCCTCCGCCAGTTCTGTACAACTCTTCACGGTGTTTGGCTTTGCCTTTCTTCGCCTCTTGTTTCATATTACTCCATTGTTTCCTCAATGGATCATTACTCCTAGTCACATTTTTCCCCTGAGCGTTGAATAATGACGTTATTTTACTCCACGCCGCATCTTTTTCTTTAATTGTTGTACCGTTTGTGCTTTTACATTCTATTACATTTTTATAATTTGCAACCAGTGAGGTGAGAAGATGCTTCTCCTCTCTGGTGTAATTGCACGGCTTCATTTTGTCCATAATAATATGGATAATATGAAAACGAGAACAAAACGTCGCAAACAGTCGCAACAGTAACGGGCAATTTGTTAGGTTAGATTAGGTTACGTTAGGGAATTTCATTTTTTGTGACGTTCTGTATTACTATCGCAGTGCGGGATATTTAAAAACTGAAGGAAAGAACCAATCACGCGCAAGTTCTGCAGTGTTGTCATATTTACGTACAATTTAGCCAAGGCGTGCTTTGAAAAGCGTGGTGGAACGCATTTCTGTCTTGAGTCGTGCTTACATTTGAGTTCGACTTAGGTAAGTT
The DNA here is from genome assembly GCA_036326145.1 of Rhagophthalmus giganteus. Taxonomy (NCBI): domain Eukaryota; kingdom Metazoa; phylum Arthropoda; class Insecta; order Coleoptera; family Rhagophthalmidae; genus Rhagophthalmus; species Rhagophthalmus giganteus. The sequence goes on along the minus strand of JARFJA010000036.1, from coordinate 19,235,491 downwards.
CTAGCTCAAGATGCAGTGGTGGAACCGGGCGTTAATGTTTTGTAAAAAAATTGACAGTTGCAGGCTATTACAAATAACTATATTTCTAAGACATTTATGCATGTACAAATTTAATATTTTAGGTAAGAATTTTTGAAAGTATGCTGCATCGAATGATGTAATATAATTTCAACAAAATAATACCGGATGTTCAGAAAAAGTTCCAAACTTGTTATCCGAAAAATATTAATATCTTAGTAATTTTAAATACCAACTTACATTTTTCTCAATTCTATTGCATTGTACGTTCAAAATTAGGGCCAAGTTGTATTTACTTCCCTATATCTAAATGTCATAGTTTTAGAGTTATTTTGGAAAATTTATTAACTCCCTCGAAATTTTATTTAAAACGTGAAATAATTCCAAACGGGCTAATTTCAGAGGCAATATTTATTGGAACAAAAAGTCGTACGATTATCTCGGAAATACAAATCAATATATAAAAATTAGGGTGTTCCATTTAACATATTAGCCGATGAAATCATAACTTGTAAAATATGACAGATAACGAAAATCCCTAAACGTCATTAAATATTAAATAAAATATGCAAAAACTTTTCTTAAGGTCAGTTTTCAGTCCAGCTCATAATAAAGTCAGAAATTGGGTGTTCCGCTAATTTTGCCCAACCCTGTACAAATAAATACAAATGCAATTTAGGTAGGTACATAATAAGTAAGTACTACTGTCAAATAATTGTCTGTGCAATATAATTTCAAAGTGAAAGAAAATTTAAATAGTGAATATTAGAGAGTATTTTCCCTACGCTTATTGTTATATTTCTAATGTAATGTTTAATAAACTCTGTATAAATTATAAAACTACATTTCTTCAGTAGCATATATTCCAAATTTCACTTCGATATACGTTTTACTGTTAAAGTTATTAAATTTTGAGATGATATGTACATGTTTGCCCCATAATGCGCCGTCACTTACGCTTTATAACGGCAATATGCGGTGTCGGACTATCAAATGTTGGATTATCAAGAGTCTAGCATAGCATAACTACCAGTCAATGCAATGAACTGCCGGTGCATCGTTTAGGTAGATTTATTTTTTCCGGAAAATTCGTCCGGATTAACGAGACTGCAATAACAACCACGTCAGTAGCGCTCCGTTAAATTATACTCGCAACATAAATGAAACCGAAATTCGAAATTAACCTTTTAACCTCCCCCAGTTAAACGTCTGACCTTATTAAAAAAAAAAACAAACAAACAAATTAAATATCTAAATCGAACGCCACCGCGAAAATATTTTGTTGGTTTTTCTACTATTTCCGTTGAAGTTATTCGGAAATGGGATAATCATGGAAAACTCGTTGCTTTATTATGCTTTATAATACACATATTTCACCGGTTCGCACACTCGATAACGGCCTTTCGAGATCTTTTCGTGCGTATACGCGTCAAGCTTTGCGGTAAGCTTTTGAAAGCTTGCGACGCTCGGTTCTTAAACACGTTTTGCAAACGATCATAGAAAATTAATTTGACCTTGCTTTGCGCCCGCGGAAACTTTGCGTTCCTAACGCGATTTCGTGCATATTTTCCCACGTCGCCGACGTCGGATTAGATGTTAAATGAAAATCCGGCCCGCAACGATTAGTACGTACTTACATCGATGCAACCTGAAGTGATGCACACGCTGTCGACAACATCCGCTTCGCGTTTGATTTAGTTGTAAGTAAATTTCGGCGAAGCATAAATCTGATTAGCTCGTTCTAGATTCTTGGGGAAATTCATTAGAACGTCGTTTCTGCTGTTGAACAGTCAATTTATAAATTCTGCTTTAAAAATGTAGTGGAAATTTCATTTGTTAATTTTAATCGGTTTTAATTTATTATAAGCGGTTTAACGGAGAATTGAAAAACATTACAAGTTAAAATGATGAAAACTTAACGTCCGCGTAAATGTGAAATTATTATGGTTAGTTAATGTGGAAATTTAATAAAAAATATCGTAACGTAGGTTTGTTCAAGGTTTATTGACGTCATACTCATTTTATTAAATATGTTGATTTCCTGAAGATTTTTTATTGATATCTGTTTAATATATTATCTTGCACGTATAAAGGCTAATAAAAATGTATAAATTAAATCAAAAATATTTAATAAAATGTGTATGATGTCACGAGTACTAAACTTTGAACGATCCGCTCATGTGGAAAATAATTAAGTGGACGTTAAACTCGTCAAAAATTCTTTTCTAAAACGATTAAAAAAAAAATGATTTGCATTAATGTTCTTTATTTTTCCACTCGCTCTGTGACGTTGACGGGCCCGAAACAACTTTTACTACAAAATTAGTAAAATACCAGTTAATATTTCGGTACTTATTTTAACTCGATTGTTTTTTTTTTAACTTCATAATTAATTAAATTACAAAAAAAGAATAAAAATCAGCTCGTTTTATATATTGAATTAATTAATTTGATTAATTATTAATAATAATTAATTAATAATACGAATTAACATTGAGCATTATTGCTCTTTGAATTTATTGACGCGTCGAATCAATGGAGAAATATTTTCTAAACATAATGTATTGTAACTTAAAACGTGTAAAAAGATTGGACGTTAAAATTAAAAAAAAAAAAAACAATTAAAAATTTCCGATGTTTTATCAATATAGAATATTTTGTCAAACTTTAATTCACGGAAATTACAGTGAATAATAATTATTATTAAAAATGTAGTTTTAAATTTTCGTTGCCATTAATTACAATTTTATACTTTTTAATAAAATTCTTATTCGTTTAATTACCGAAATAATTAACGTTCCTTTTCTACCATCCGTTTTTTCATTAAACATATAAATTGTGTTAGCGGAACATTTTCGATTATTCGTTCGTCGAGGGTTGTTTTATTTCACATTTCATTCGTCTTCGTCGGGCGCACGGTCATATTTAAATAACAAGATGCGTCCATTTAACGTACAAATTTAATAAAAACGAATTAATGGTGTAAATTACGAAAATCGAACATAATTTTTGAAAATTAAAAACTTTACGCGATAAATTCCCGAATTAATGTATCTAATCAAATTTCGCTTTACGTTTTAATTACACGGAGAACGTGCGTGTCGAGCGTTTTTGAATTTATACTTATATCCCGGCATAGTTAGGTATAATTGCATCAGTGCCTATCAGTTTCCAATTTGAAGAGATTTCAGTAATCGAAATTTCGTTATAAAATCGTATCCGACGAATATCTATTTTTGAGTTGTAGGTATTCTAAAATAATTCTCACAGAACTATCTCGTCTCGTGGTGATTTTGTTTTATTGTTGGTTAACCGTAAACATTTTAATAATTATTTGAATATTCCACGCATAGGTATTTCATAAATCGCGAGGTTTTGTTTGCAGGCATATACAGGATGTCCCGCGAGGAATCTGCCATACATTAGGGGCGTGTTTCTTAAAAAAGTTTATATCGACTTTTTATTTAAAAACAATCAAATTTAAAGAAGCAATACGGTAAATAAAATAGATTAAGGGCCGGTTTTTCCACCTCCCAGTAAATTTATCCGACAATTGTTCCGACCAACGTTTCCACGGAAAATATCCGTCGGATAAATTTATCGGAAGGCGGAAAGTCCCGGCCCTAAATGTTCAAAATGACCGACCGCGGCCTGAATTCTAACATTGTCATTACAAAAGTCACAAATGTCACAAAAAAAGTTATATGTTAACTTACAAGTGTTCACCCATCACATTGCGCGTCCAGTTAGAGATTCGCAATTTTTAATGTTTCGACTTTACTTTAACTGATATAAATTTTATTACTTAAAATTACTTAAGTAACACACACGTCCCTAAAATTTAACAGATTTCTCCCGGGACACCTTGTACATCGAACTTTTTTAGTTCAGTATTCCTCCTCCATCACTTGACGCAGATGCACAGTTTGTTATGACAATAAAATAAAATATTTTTTATCTTATATGGTAGACTCCCGGTTTATTCGGTCAATTATCCGGTCCCGTACGGACCGGTTAAGAGAGTCTACTGTAATCATTTTTTTTGTGACATGAAATTGACCAATTTGTGAAAATTAAAAAAAAAACACAGAGAACGGTTTTTTGCAGTAATCAAAATTCAAAATCAAAGGTTATACCATGTTAAAAATGATTATATGTGGTAATTTCGAACAATCTGTCAAAATATCACACAGACAGGGTAATCTGGTTAACACGTCAATTTTTTTTAAATTATTTTTCAAACCATAGGTATTTTTACCAATTTTTCATATAGTACGTGTAGATAAATAGCTCCGCCACTAAGTGTAAGCGTTCTGAAATAATTATGTGGTTATACTGACAATCGCGCTTTGTGGTGTACGTATAATACGAAGAGCAACGAAGAGAAGGACGACAAAAATCCTATTTATATAAGCGTCGATTTTCTGCTCTTGCCGAAAAGAGTACGAAATTGCAATTTACCACAACGGTTAAGTGAAAATTTTTGTTTTTCGTATTAAAAGTGGATGTTCGTTTTTATAGTACGTACTCGAAACGTTTTATAATAATAAAAATACCTAACCGTTTATATTTACACGAACAACTCGATTTTATCTACATACATATTTGCAGTCTAAACATGCCGAAAATGGAAACGCTTTAAACCTAACGTCAATAAGTGGGTGATGGGCTCGAAAATGTTTAGAATCCGGATAGTTTGTGCCGTTAAGTTAGTTGTAAAAGTTTACTTTACGTTTACGATGTCCATTTTCGTTGTCGCATTGTAAACAAAAAGGTGATAAGGTCACGGGTGCTCTGCTCACAAATTTTCTTGAATTACTGCGAAACGGAACTTCAAAAGCAAGTTACTTATAAAACGAATTATGTATTTAGAAATTCGATGGTTCGGAGATTTCGGCATTAAATTTAGTTTACGTAGGGTATTTATACATATATAAAAATTTTGGTTATTAGGAATTACGTGCGTTTTGATAAGCAAAACAATTTTCGATTATATTTTTGAAACTTTGAGATTGCTCGATGTTACCTTCGGTGGCCTAATCGGTTCTACAAAATAGAATTTAGAGGGAGTTAATGCATTTTCCAAAATAACTCAAAAACTATGACATTCAAATATAAGGAAGTAAATACATACTGCCCCTAAAAAATTGCTAATTTGTATTGATAAATAAATTGATATTTTCCGGATAACAAGTTTGGCATGTTTTTTGCACATCCGGTATTGTTTTGTTAAGTTTAGAATACAGCATTCGATGCTTTCCAAATTTTAAATTTGTTTATGGATAAATGTCTTAAAAATGTCTAGTTGTTTGTAATAATCTGTAGCTGTCAATTGTTTTTACAAAACGTGAAATAATTCCAAACGAGTTAATTTTAGAGGCAATGCTTATTGGAACAAAAAGTCGTATAATTGTCTCCGCAATACAAATCAATTATAAAAATTAGGGTGTCCCATTTGAAATAAGGAAGTTGGTATCCATTCTGGGTGTAATCGGAAGAAGTGGAAATCTAAAATGATTTTAAATTGAACGGACGTAACCTGTTATCGTTATTTACAAAATTTCAAATGGCAACTCTTATTATTTTTCTATATGCTTCTAACCGAAATTCGTCGTGGCGCACTCTGTAGATATACATACATACTAATAAGTGAATTCTGTTTCTGATATAAATGGTATTTTTTTTAGAAATAAACCGAAACAGGGCTAATGGCTACATGAAAGAAAATTAGATTTGATCGCGATTGTTGTTCTAGTTCGTGTTTTGCATGCTGTGATTCAGGAACTGCCATGCATGGACGTTGTTTTAATTCATGAATAGTACGAAGTCGTGAAAAAATAATGGATCGTTGTTCGTGGACGGAATCGCTAATAAAAAATTTCGATTTTTTCCCGCAAATGTCCGTTTGTCCCGATCGATAGTACTCTACCAAACGGACACACGTGCATCACATATTTATTTCGTGCCGTTTTTCTCGATACCTACAGTTACATTTTTCTAGTAATACAATTAATAATTGTATTACAAGTAATACAATTGTATTACTTAATATATCGCAAAGCAATGTTCAGAATAACAGTAACAATATTTACAACAAAAGTGAACGTAAACGTGTAAAAGTATTTTTAGAAAAACCTCTTACAATTAGCGTCTGTTCGTCTCACTCTTACCTATAGGCGTTTCGATGTCAAGTAATTCAAAAACTATATTGATAGTTTTTGCAGAGTGACTTAACCCAAAAAAGTAAATTTTGCAGAAGCGCATTTTGTGTTGTCGCGTAGTTTTAAACATACGTTTCACGGAAATATAAATCGATTTTTCCGGTGGAAGAAATCGGAATATTGTTAGGTACCAGATTTTAACAGCTGAGTATAAGATACCCAGGCGGCACACTAACGTTTTAATGTCATCAACTATTGGTCATTTGGAGACTAATGGGGACGTCGTAAATGACGTATATATGACATCAATATGACGGGTTAATGTCACGGCCCAACGACGTCAAATTATGACCAATCTAGTACGTTACTTGAGACGTCGATTTGACGTCCCATTGACGTAATCCCAAGGCATTAATGCATTCAATATAATTATTATTTTATTACAAAAATGAAGTACAAATAAAGAACCTCAATCTAAGAAATTAAACAAAGTATGTTAATATATAAAAGAATGAACACAAAATTATTTGGATTTACCTACTTAATAACTAAATAACTATATTATTATTACGAGTAATACAATAATATATTTAAGATAAGATGTAAGCGGTAAATATAATATAAGATATACAGTGTGTCCACGAGTTCTGGGATCATTCGATAGAGCCCAAACTAAGCACAATAGAAAAAAACTATTTTAGATAAAGCTTGCTGGTTGTAAATGTCGCACAATGTAAAATTTCACACAAACAAAAGACACCTAAATAAATTGATAAGGAAATGGGGGTCACTCACGCCACAAAGATAACCTAGTCACCTAAAGGTGAAAATCTATAGAAATAAGTATACAGGGTGCTTCAAAAAAATGTATACACACTTTGAACTATTGTAGTTTTCCCGCTCTACAAGGCTAATGTTATATTTCTTCGCCAGGTGCCAGCATAATCGTCCCTCTATGTTATATTATCAGTTAGAATTTGTAATATCAACATGGGGACGTACGTTTGAGTTTTGAAGAACGTAAGCAGGTTATTAAGTGGTACTGGAAGTTTGAGAATGTAAATGAAGTTCAAAGACAGTGGAGAAGGGAGTATGATACAGAACCACCTTCAAGATTAACAATTACACGCATACGAGACAAATTCGAAGTTCATGGAACAGTGTGTGATGTGCATAAAGGTCATTCAGGTCGGCCTCGAACAGCTACAAGTGATGAGTCATCAACGGCAGTCTTGGAACTGTTTCAACGCTCTCCTAACAAATCTTCAAGGCAAGGCACGTGAAAGTGATGTAAGTGCTAGCAGCGTGCTACGCATTCTGAAGAGAGGCAAGTATCGTGTTTACATTCCAAGGCTGGTGCAACAGCTAAATGACGACGATCCAGATCGAAGGTTGCAATTTTGTGAATGGATTCAGGAGATGGTGATACGTGAACCGGGATTTATGGGTAGCATCATTTGGTCGGATGAAGCCCAATTCAAACTTAATGGAACTGTCAATAGGCACAATTGTGTTTACTGGTGTGAAGAAAATCCTCACATTACAATTGAAAAAGCTGTAAATTTGCCTGGTGTAAATGTGTGGTGCGGTTTGTCTTCAAGGGGACTCATTGGACCTTTTCGATTTGAAGGCACTGTAACTGGTATTAATTACCTAACAATGCTTGCTGATTCCATATTTCCTGCCATTCGTGCATTATACGGTAATGATGATTTTTATTTTCAACAAGATGGTGCTCCGCCGCACTATCACAGGGACGTACGAGCTTACCTGGATCAAAATTTGTCGGGCCAGTGGATAGGACGCAGGGCCAATCGAGTTTCCAGCACGCTCTCCAGACATTACACCACTGGATTTCTTCTTGTGGGGCACAGTAAAAGATGAGGTGTACAAACGTAAACCACGTAACCTAGACATTCTTTGGAATGAGATTCAAGCAGTGTGTAGAGAAATCTCATTGGACATTTTGATACGATGTACAGAATCTGTGGTGACTCGTACTCAGAATTGTATTGATGCTGCAGGTCACCAATTTGAACAGTATTAACATTTGTTATTTATGTTTCATTTACATTGGACTTTCAGCTTTCTATTTTCCTGAAATTTAACTTTGTAGAACGGTAAATAAATTTTCTATGGAAGTTCAAAGTGTGTATACATTTTTTTGAAGCACCCTGTATTTTGTCTGTTTCTTGTTAAGCCATGATTTGTAAAATTATTGTAAAAACTTTTTCTTTCGGTTTTTTAATTATTTAAAATTATTCGTTTTAACTTTAGGTGGCGATAGGCTGATTAATTTTTCACTTACCGTTAAGAAATTATATCAAAATTTACAATGTACAAATTTACAACGTAGGACTCACTGCAAAGTAAAACCACTAACCTAACAAAACCGCTGGTAGTAAATCAAAGCGCGATCAGTATGCACAGTGTCGTGACACTTTAAAGGAACTAGTTCTAGCCATTGACGTACACAATTAGAATAAATAACTGGATGTGATTTTACTTACTTGTTTAGTTGTATACTAGCGTATTTATAACGAATACAACTATTACTAATCTATATAATAAATTAATAAATAATAATAAAAAATAGTAATAAAATAGTAATAGTAATAAATTAGTATTTAATTAAACTAATCGCATAGACGCGATAGTGCACAATTCCAAAATAGATTTATATATTGTTTAGTTAAAATTTTGGATTATAACCTAAACATGTTAGAAAAAATTACGAATATTTTACACTTTAAATTAACCCTTCAAAACGTCTTTATTTTCACTTTTCCAGTAAGGATTCAAGGCTTTGGAATGACCAAACAAGGACGTCTCAATGACGTTCTTTAATGACGTCAAATGTTCGTCGTGAAAGTGTCGTCATGCGTACGTCACTTATTGGGTTCACGACGTCGCCGACGAATAATTACCAATAATTGACGACATTATGACGGCAATGTGCCGCCAGGGTAATCGGAATACTTCATTCTCGCAAAAAAGTGTGGGTTAAGTCGCTCTGCCAAAACGCCGTCGACACGACCAACTTTGAGTTATCTACCTATTATGAAATCTGATACACAAATAGTTCATAAATGTCTTTAAAACATATAATTTTGCAAACAAATTAAAGGGGGTGTTTTTGAGATTTTCAAAAACAACATTTTGTGGTCTTTGCTCAAGCTATAAAAACTAATGGTAACACCAAAGATAACACCATAGGTGAGATAATTATAATTTGCGAGAAGCTAACACGTAATAGGCAATAAACTATAAATGATAAAATAACGAACGATATAACTATATGTTTTGCGCAAACGGGGGGGGAGGGGAGGCTAATGTTTGACAATTAGGCAATTTGCTAAATCATCGAATTCGTGATGTTGTCGGATCACCTATTAATACTGAGAACTTTTTCAAAAAAAACGGGGCGCAATCAATAATTTTGCACATTTTGCACTGCCTGAACAAGGGAAGGTTTTTGTTTTCGTCGTATTAGACGACTACTTAAATCACATAAAATTTGCGCCCCCATTGAAGCCATTGTTCACGGCCGATGGATGTTAGCTTGATGATTTCTCTTACACCATAATATGGAAGTATCAAAAAATGGTCGAATAACGTCTCGTCTTCTTAGTTCTTCTTCCAAAACTACGTGACCTCCTCAAAACTGAATTTGTGAGAAAACGAGCGGAGTGTTGTTTCGAGTAAAATGTCTAACCAAAATGCAACTAAAAGTCTAACCAGACAAAGGAAAACAATGGAAAAAGCGGAAACTGTTGTTATAGTTCCTACAACATATTTTTTGTGTTGTTGCGAAAACTTTTCGAAATCGGCAAATGGAAAAGTGCTAACAACATCGTGCAAATTTACCATAATTTTACAAATTATGAAATTTGCCATTTAAACTCAAAAATAAGAAACCATCACAACGTGACGATGATTATCGTGGAATTACTTATGGTGCACAAATTGAGAATGCCCGCAACAGGTTCAATCACTATTCACTATTGCGAAGAACTTCTTGGAACATTCTAAAAAGCGTACCTACATCACAATTTGCGCGATCAAGAAACGATAAAGTCGACTGAATAAAGTTGGATTTTTTTGTCAAACGTGTGACAATTTTTTTCTAAACTCGTTTATTTCGTGGTGTTGTCGATGATTCGTCGTAAAATTAATATTAGGTACTCACCATATTAACTTCCGATATGGCGTCGAAACTGGCGATGGTCAAATCCATTCCCACTCGTAGCGGATCTCCTGTTAAAAAAAAAGAAGCAGTGTTATGGGCCGGTTTTTAAATTGCCGGTTAACTCTGAGCATATCAGTCGACGGCAACGATTGGCCGATTTGGCTCAAAGTTAAATAGGATTTCAAAAAAAAGCGGGATAGAGCGTTTTTTTAGGTGTCTACGTATGTTTAGTTAAACTCGGAACTTTCGCAGTTTTGATTTAATGCAATTTGCAGCTGCCGCGTAAAATGCATTCAATCTGTGTCATGGTTGAAATGAACTCGGCGTGACCCAATTAGATTTTGCTTATTTCCCGATACAATCTGGGAGTTTCCGGATCGTGTGTTTCGATAAAACGGGCTGAGAAAAGCTTGCGGTTACCTCCGAAATTTGGACGAAGTCGAATGTCGTAACCCTCCAATAATTTAGAAATTGTTTGCGTGACGTTGTCCAGCCTATCCGATACCATGGTTTTTTGCACGCTGCAACAAAAATCTTTATTTTGACATTTACAAATGCATTTTCGACGTTTCGTTTTCAAAATTGATGAGTGACGTAATATGTATAGATTATGAAGTAGTTGAGTACTTAATTTTGATTCTTTTTGTAATGCTGGTGTCCGTCTTGGCTCGGTAAGAAAACATGATATCACTTTAAATTAAAATTAAATGGGTATGTTTTTAAAGTTTAATTTAATGGATATATTTATTATATATAAATTATGATGTATACTAAAAACAACTATAAGAAAACGATCGTTCGTTACCCGACGGAACCTGGAATCAGCCAGCAGGACCAAAAATGAGCAATTAAGACATGTCGAAGAATCATCCTCGATTCGTAACCCTGAATCGTCGAGCGACTTTTACCGTAAAACCATATCTAACACAATAATTTAAATAAATATTAGAAATGCATTAAAGAAATTTTTGATGTACGCTTTTCTTCTCGTTAACCACATTCTGTACGAAGTAGAATAGCACTTAGTTTGTGGTTTTTCCTGATTATTAGACATAATAACTTAGTAAATCATCTAAAACAACTTGCCATCGACAAAGAATTAATTACTTATCGACGAAGGGATTTAATTAAGGCCGTACAACGCACCACATTGACGTCACAACAATTTAAGAGCATGTTAGAAAATTCTTTCGGGCACACGTTTTATGGTATTCGAGGAGTCATTTTATGTAAAAAAAAAGACGGGAGAGCGCGAAATATTTAGGAGATGTACCCTATCTAACATAACGGGTTATAAAATGTAGATGCGCGCACCACGCAGGCGTTGCTCTCCGGACCACGACGCTCGGCGTCGGATGCTGACATCTCGAGGAGTCGATATGCGCTCTCGGTGTTTCGCTACCTGCGCTATTACTTTAATTTTTTTCCTAGCGATTGTTTAAATCATTTAAAAACGACTTGTTCGAGGCAAAATTACGTTTTTTGGAAACGTTTAATAATAGAATGTTGTATTAAATAAATATGAAATTTTTATGAGAGGATAGCCTTCTTCAACGTTAAAGTTGCGCACGTAACTTGTTACCCTTATCAAACCGCTTATATTCGTAAAAGGATTATACGAATTACGTACGGGTTTTTTACATGATACGAAACGTTTCGCCGTAATTACGCCTCATCTAATAATAATAATTTTACCTTTTTTAAATTTCGGACTAAAAATTAAATTCAATTTCGTTTCGGTGAACTTCTAAGTCGCCCAATTATTCTTACAATTAGCAACATAAAAGCGAATCGTTATCTGCAAATAAAACGTATTATGCTAAAAAAATCTGGAAACCGTATAGAATTTCTTCCAATTTGCTGCTATAATAACGAAGCGAATTGATTTATAAGATTTTGTGCTTCCAAATGTTCGGGATTAGGTTTATTAAAGCAGAAATTAGGCCTTAGTTTTTTTTTTCAAACTAGCAAATCTTTTAAGTCGCCTATGTTGCAACTAAATTCAGTTTCGATATCGTTTTCACGATTACGAAACTAAACCGAACGTTTAATAATTGAAAGTGTTGATTTTTATGATTCAGAAATAATGCGAAAAACTTCAAGGGACGATTCTTTGTCGAAATTGTTTTTTTTTTCTTAAAACGTCTCCGTTCGGAGTTACGCGCCTCAAAAGGGGAAGAGTAAAATGCTCTTGAATTAACAAAAATGTTGAAATATTTCGTTGAATAACGTTATAACAGTAGTTGACAATACGGACAACGGCTATTTAACTGTGTTTATTTTCTTACTCAAAAACTGCGTGCGTAAGCTTTACGGGAAAAATGAGTGAGCCAAAAAAGATTTTAAACACGGCAAGCTTTGAAAGAGGATTTAGAGATTGCAAAATGTCAACCCTTCGAAAAATCTTAAAAAAAAAACCAGCAGGGGTTGCAATTTACACCTCTTTGTCATAGGAGGTGATGAGGGTCGTTTCATGCGAAATCAACCGATGGATTAAACCTTGATTACTCTGAAATTGCAATTGATAATTTTTTTCGCAGTAATTCTATCCATAAAAATATCACAAAAAATACCAAATATTTAATTTTTAGTCGTAATAGTTTTTTTTTTTAATATTGGGCGCATTCAACCGGGAAAGCGTTGAATGAAACAGCGGTTCAATTGAACGGCTGTTTATTTGCATTCTTTATTTTATTTTTATAATGTGACGTCAGTTGTGCCGCGTGTTTATCGCAATAGCTTAAGGTCCTTCGGCAGGCGCGTGAAATTGGAGGGCAAAGTGAAGCACCGACGTTCATTTTAGCGAATTTTCATAGAAAATAGAAATATTTTTTTTGGTTAGTGCTCTTTACTGCGTTTTAATTTTTTTTTAAAAGCAACCCGTTTTTTACCCATAACATTAAAGCTTTAGATGTTTGGATTTTCAAAAAACTTTTTTTTATTGTTTAAAACAATAAAATTGTTATGTCCATTTGCACTACCGTCGCAATTCAATACTTGAGTCCTGTTTGTTATTGATTTTGTTTAGATACGATTATGTTTCCATATATATTTCATACTTAACCAACAACCTTCCAACCTTGTCGATTAGGTCCCCCATCCCAGGCTTATGAAAAACTGAAGAAAATAACACAAAATGCAGTTTTCTAACAACAAATCAAATAGTTTTTGGGGTAGAACCGTTCAAAGATTTAAAATGCTGTAAATTTTTGTATTTTTGAAAGTTATAACTCATAAACCAAAATATCAAAAATCTGAAACTTGCATTTTTCATAATTTCCATAGACATAGTAAAAATACAAAAAGTCGCAAAATTTAAAAACACGAAGGTTCAAAATTGTGTCTTTATTGGTTGAACATTACTATAGGAAACCTTTTGCTACGTAAAATTCACTAGGGGCCGATCTTTCCATGTGATGGTAAATTTATCTGATGGGGCGTATTTGCCGCAGAAACGTTTGTTCGAACAATTGTTGCCTAAATTAAGGATAAATTTAGCTAGAGACGGAAAGATCGGCACTAAATGTCATACTTCTACATTTCTCCAAGTTTGAGAAGCAAAACGAATAAGTTCGTAATTTTTATCCTTCCCCTTATTTTGTGGGGTGTCACTCGGAAAGAATTCGTTTTAGGAAAACATTTTATACCTATAAAAGGCCGTGCATAATTTTCGAAAAGGAATCGTTCCTCGTAGTTTTTCGTATTAATTATGAATCACTCTATATAATTAACTCTTATAAATACGACTTGAATTGTAATAGAAGACCGAGGTTTCGACAGTGTATTGTCCTCTACATTAACTAAAATAGGTTAAGTTCATTACTTATAAAAATGAGACAGATCAAATGTTTCAAATACGAATATCTCAGTTATTATTTATTGCATTTTTAATATCAAGCGTACACTAGAATCCCCATAAAATTATCTATCAAATACATCTCTATACAATTTTTGATAAAATGCACTGTTTTTGAAAAAAAAACAATCGGAAAATGGTGTTTTAGAATGTGTGACCTTAGAAATCCACTCTTAGCTCGTGCGTGGTACACTTTGCGATAGAACAATATTAAAAACATAGAAGAATCGAACTTAAGAACATTGTTGCTAGTTTTCGAATACGGAAAATCATGAATAAACAGCTTAAACAGCAATAACATCAAAATTCAACAGCGTCCTCAAGTTTAATCACAATAACGAGATGAAAAGTTATGAAGTTTCTTTTTTAAATATTATTAACAATGATATGTCATTTCGAATCTATTACATTTAAAAATTTTGGTGTTAATACTGGTACAAAATTAATGTCTATATAGGTAACTGTAGGTATTAGTTATTCCAAAAATTACGAAAGCCGCATATCTTTTTTACGTCGGGTATCTCCACACAAATACAAAACTTAAATTTTGCAATTTATTAAACGGAGAGTAAATCTCTAAGCGCTGGCCCGAAAAGGATTCTCGTTGAAAATTAATTTAGACCCTGTCGATAAATTAATAGTTTTACGTTTTCCGCGGTTATCGTCCGTTGATTGTCTCAAATTCTTTGCTAAATTGTAAACATTCTTAGCGAAGCGTTCTATTCATTTGTTTTCGCTATTTTCGCTTTCATTTATTTAATGTTGAAATGCTTGAAAATAACTGAAAATTTATTGAAAAAAACTGTGCTCCACTTTTTACCATCACGATGTCCGCAACAAGTAACATTAAGTTTCAGCCAGATCCGTTTCGGTGGCTCAAACACCTTGAGGAAGTGTATCGGGGCGTTTGAAAATTAACGTCGATTTGAAATAATATTCTAATTTAAAGTGACCTCTACATTCAAATTCTGACGCATAATATTACTTTTCAAACAATGTAACACGCCGTCAAGCTGAGTAAATGATAAGTAAATTCTAAAAATATATATAGGTAGGTACGTAATTTATTCCGTTTCGCTTCTCATTTGATGGTTTCGCGCTCACAACGTCGAAATGGCCACGTTGAAATGTTCGCGCGTCGAATTGTCTGGCGTCAAATTGATCGCATTCGCAATCTTCGCTTATTTCATTCGTTCAGGTCGGATAGGAATTATGGATTACGGTCCACCGAAGTTTGTTTCTATAATAATAAGAAAATTCACTTTCAACTGAACTAATTCCAAATCGGAAAATACGTAAATGTCTAGTTTCGTCGGCTCTCGGGTGGCTCACATTCGTCGTCGTCCAAAAATTCTTTTTTAAACGCGCCCGCAAAATTATTTAATGCTCCGCGATTAATAGTTTAATATTACTAATAATAGGTTTTGTAAGTTTATAACGATCGAATGAAGCCGCAACGAAACCAAATAAAGCTTTTAGTCGATATATGATACCGCACGTACGAAATAATTGGAAGTGGAATTTTTAAAACGAAAATACCAGTTTGTTGAAGGAATTAGTTAGTAAAGGGAAGTACGTCGATTTTGCCCGATAATTTTTGCGGATTTGCAATTTTTCTATAAGTTCATTAAATTTTCGTTACGTAAACAATATGTGTTAATACGAAAAAATAAGACAGATATCGCCCACATCGAGCACCCAACCGCTATACGAATAATAAAACGTTATCAGTGACGAACACAAGAGGATGAAGGGTGTAAATGATTAAGGGTTAATCTACAATTGTTCGTTTGAGTCGTGACATTTTTACCAATAACCTAGCGCAAATTGAACGTTTTTTTCTTCCGACACGAACGATTAAATTCTCTTTATTGCGCGATTTATATAATAGATAGATAATATTGTTAGCATTTTTGACGTATCTGCAGTAATTTAATTCATCTTCCGTTCGGTTAATTCTAATTTTAGGTAATCAAGTCATAATTAAATTATCGATGAGTAGTTTCCTGCGTATAGTTTCATTTTAAAACGTAGTTCTAATTTACGAACTATGTTTTACACATCCTAAATCGCGTTCTCCTAATTAACGTTTACGTTATCGTCCTTTTGAATTTGTTTAATAGTTAATTTCCGAGGGGCCGTTTAACTAGACGTAGACGTTGTAAAAAGTAATTCAAGTTTTTTAATACAATTTTATCCGTTTTTATTATACACTTTAAAAGCACCTTTATTCAACAATACCTACATTTTTAAATTTTAATAATTAAAGAGCAGCATATCTTAAAAAAATCGTTTGTGGGCCTCTTAAAAGAATTCCGAGAGTGTTCACTGAAATATAAGAAGATATTGCCGACAATTACTTTCAATAAAACTTAGGTGATAAGAACACATTTGTGTTGTTTTAAACTGACATTTCGTGAATCCTTTAAAAGCTTCCAGGCTACGAACTCGAGTAAATAGTCGCTGTATAGGGTTTGTTTATGGTGGAATTTCAAAATTTCCTCTTCCAGTTATTGGTACGTCTTTTTTTTTAGGGAGTGAAATTTTCGAAATACATTTTGCAATTTAATATTTCAAAAAACCATGATAATAATTTTTTTTAAGTTTGAACGATTGTGACGTTGATCTTATTAGTTTGTTTTCTTAGGAAATTTATATATAGGGCCGAGCTTATACCAGTTAGGCTTGAATAATTTATGGCAGTTTGTAGAAAAATACAGGAAACCAATATACTTACGCGTCTTTATTTATTTCTAGACTATAAAAAAGCATTTAACTTTATTTAGATTGACGTTCGCGCAATAAATATTTATGCGATTAAGCCTTTTTGCGCATTTAGCCATTTAAAATTTAAAATTCCTTACTATTTAATGCCTATAATGAAAAACGAACGTGACATCTTTAATATTGATCAGAGGAGTTGCTGTAAAATATGGAACAATTACCTACTTACGTCCGTTTTCCGATATTTCGAGAAAATTTTAAGTCGATATAGAAACGCGTATTTCGCGTCATTTCTGGCTTTAGTATACGTAAGAAACTGATTACAGACCTGTATTAAAAGTTTCACGAAGGGTCAAAATTTTGCCAAAACCATGTCTTTTTTCGAGATTCCTCGAACATTTTAAATCGATTTAAACGGGCGTAGTTCGTCATTTTTGCTTTGTTATACTCGAAAAATGACTTTTCTAGTAGTTTTGAACCTGTTCTATATACTTCAGGTTGGGTCAAAATTTTGCACAAAACCACGGACTATAGGCTTTTTTCGAGATTTTGCGAAAAATTTAAATCGATAAAAACGCGCATATTTCGTCATTTCGTGCTTTGTTATAAGTAAAAAACTTGATTTCGGACCTGTACTGAACGTTTCACATCGGATTAAAATTTTTCCAAAACCATGGACTTTAAGGCATTTTTATAGATAATTTTTGGAAACTCGATCTTGGCGAAAACGGGTTTAATTCATTATTTTGTGCTTATTTTAGGTGAAAATCGATATTTTTCGATGTACGTAAACGAAATAAAAAGTTTTGGGTTGGGTTAAAATTTTGTCAAAACAATGGACGATGGTACGGTTTTTTCCAGAGATTTCGAAAACGCGTGTATTTCGTCATTTCTTTGTTTATACGTAAAAAGAACTAGTTCCGGAATTGTATTAAGGGTTTTAGGTCGAATCAAAATTTTGCCAAAACCATAATTTCAATAAAATTTTAAATCTACAAAAATGCATGTAATTAATTGGTTGTTTTTTGCTTTGTTATATGTAAAAAAAACTACTTCTAGTCGATTCAAGTTGGGTCAAAATATTGTTAAAACCGTGATCCTAACAATAAGTACTAAAAATCGAGTTTGTCGTCAGTTTTTAATTTATCCTCCCACACATGTCAGCTTACAATAAACGAACAAGCGGAAGGTGGGTCGGGTTGGGACACTTTTTATATTTTTCACAATTTACAAATCTCATTGTCGGTTTAATTACTTTTTGTTAGGTCATTAATTTGTTGCAAAACATAATCAACTAGGTACCGAAGTTCAAATATTATAAAAACAACTTGCCAGTTATTAAGTAGGTACCATTTTTTAAAACTTACGTTATTTTTTGCTTCCACCTTGGAACCTGCTAATAATAATAAATATAATTATGTAAATACAGACGAATGCAAGTTTCACTTTCATCGGGAAATATCTTTAAATGTTATCCAAAGTAAAATAAGGTTACTTATTATCTAAATACAGTGAAGGTCGCAAATAACGATTAAAATTAATATCGCTAAATAGTACATTTTCCAACTTTAATCGTGTTTAACACCTTATATAGTTCTTACAAAATAAATAAAGAATATACAGGGTGTCGTTTAAAAATAAAAAGTTGCACATTACTGCTCAAATCTCATTAGGCCTTGAAATAAAATAAATGTACAATAATATACAACATCTTTTCGTTAATAAAATAACTTTCTAATATTAATATTCAACGAACTAATGGTGGAGGGGAGTGTTACTATCTTAGCTCGCTCTGTATATACGTAGAATATCGTGGTAATCAATTTAAATTTTGACTAAAAATTGAAGATATACATTTATTAAGCTAAAAATGTACGTAGAATTTTACAATAATTTAATAATAGTAAATACCTACTGTACACATTGTTATCATATGTATATCGAAGGTGTAGGAATACAATATTCATATAGGTAAATTACTTATTCATCAATTCAAATCGATGCGACGCATAAACAGATCATCCCAAATTTCATAGAAAATGATCTGTTACAATTCTTTTTTCTTTTAATTTATTTTTACATCGTGTATGAAGGTAGGTACTGTAAAATTTCCGTACTCGATACTACTACCGCGTTTTATTACTATTTATTGTATTTTTATAACTCGCATCTACTCGTTTATGTAAAGCTCTTACCTCGAAATCCTGGTTTATCAAAAATCTCCAATTGTATGCAATCTTGTCATTCGAATATAATATTGAGATGACTCGATTTAAGTAGGTGATGGTACTAGATAACAATAAAGTACAAAATTGGGTTTCCAGAAACCAATATAAGTTTTAATATAAATATATAAGAAATATAAAA
This sequence comes from Rhagophthalmus giganteus, assembly GCA_036326145.1. Taxonomy (NCBI): domain Eukaryota; kingdom Metazoa; phylum Arthropoda; class Insecta; order Coleoptera; family Rhagophthalmidae; genus Rhagophthalmus; species Rhagophthalmus giganteus. The sequence goes on along the minus strand of JARFJA010000036.1, from coordinate 19,216,176 downwards.
TCGCGATGTAGTTACGTAAAAGGATTTAGAGCATAACATAGAACGTTGTCGATACAAATATTTTACTACCTACGTATTTTTATTTGCTTTTTGATATATTCCCGCACATCTGGACGAAAGATCTGGATGACCAACGCAATTGCAACACTAAACCTATCCCACGCCTCGTTTCTTCCATGATGAAACCTAGTATTTTCCATCATATTTGCATTAGAAAACTTTTTCAAGCAATTCAATTTGTTTATCGATTGTGAAAGAACATCGTGAGGCAAATTAAATTCTTGTTGCCTATTGAAATTATTTTAAACTCCTCGACTCCAAATATATCATCAGTCGTCAATTTCCTAATTTTTTTATCTCGAACGTCTAGATATTTTCTTGTATACGTATCGTATCGTTTAAATAAACGCATAGGCACCTACTGTTTGTTTTTATCAACTTTTCGATAAAAATCGACGATCCCTCCAATAATTGACAGAAACAAAATTTTAAATATTTAAGTAGATAACTGCTTTTCCGGAAAAGTCGACGTTAAAATTTGTGTGCATGGGTTGAAAAATGAACAAGTGTGGGTAAATGTAATGACAGGAAAATTTCGATATTCATGTTGCGAAAATCGTACAACGTTATTTTATTATGTAGTACGATTTTTGATCTGGCTTCAGACTGCGGAAAAATTCTCACCCGGCTAGATATTGGCGTTTTAAACGATATCTCAAAAGTTCCCATCGATACAATGTGCGCAAAAATGTTTACAAAGGGCCGACAAAGAGTTTTTTGGCAAATATTTCGCAAAATATTGAATTTTCTTCGAAAATGGTTCAGATGTAATTTTTAGTTTTATAAAAAGTAACGTAAACGCAAATTCTCAAGCAGAATGGCTTATACAAAGTTGCACTATTGTACGTCATTGATAAAATGCATTATTTTCCACGCCGCCGCTGCCTATCTAATCGATCTCCATGGCCTCTACGTCGGTTTCTTCCGTTTCTATGGCTTCCGCTAAGAAATCTATTGGATCGATGGTTTCGTCGGTGTCAACAGAGATGTCTTTGGCGATATCTTCAGTTGGATTTGTGCAAGATCGGCGATGACAATTACCACGTACAGCTGAACAGCGCAATCCAACTTTTCTACAACTGCAGCTTTTAGAGCAATTGCAGAAAATACTATTCAATAGTTTGGCTGGAAAGGGGGCCAAAAGAGTTTGAATCGGTTTCAAAATTTCATTCACAGTCATCGATTCCGTATTCGGGATTGAGTTCGCTCCCAGGCCATTCTTGTACTTGACTATAGGAACACATACACACGCTATAAATGTTGTTGTGCAGCACTAGATGTTGGAGGAAGTGTTGACAATTTTACGTCCTTATTAAATCTTGTAGATTTTTCAAAGGAGGGACGTTTTAAATTGTTGTATCGATTGACGCGTCGTTATGTGGAGCGCTACGTTGCTAAATATAACGTATTCAACTTATTAAAATCTGTTGTGAATGGCATTGCGTCGTTTGGTGAAAATCTCTGCACAATTAATCGAATCGCTCCGTTTTTCAAATGACTTTAAAGCTTTTATTGTTTATCTAGAAAGAACCGCACGTACTATCTGGTAAAAAAGTGTACCCGTGTACCGAGTCATATAGGATAGGCAACTCAAAAACCACTAAGAATTCAATCCCTTATTTTATTAACGCGTAGTTAAACGACCTTAACACTGGTACTTACATTACAAATTAATTTCGACTCGTTTTTATAACTAGATATTATTTGCTAAACTAGGGGGAAGATAAGATAAGATAATTATCGGTAAATTTATTGTTTACATCAATTATACATAATTATGTATTGTTAGAATTTAATTAAATTGGTAAATATAGATATTTTTGAGTATAGAATATTAGTATTCGATAAAAATATAAGTTAGTTAAATCAAATTAAATCACGTAGTTTTCTTCATTTTATTGTGGTCAAAACTTTCAAGGAAGACGATCGGTAAACTTTTACCCTTCTTGTTTAAGCTTTTCTATTTGCAGGTATGAAACGAAGATTATTCATTGTTATCGTTACCTAGTTAAGTGTTGTTAAAAATATGCATATTATCGTTGAAATTTCTTTCTATATTACACCCGGTGCAAAAATACATTTTGAATGAAATCGAACATTTTTTATTTATATATTTACATGTCCGTAGATATTTATACCTAATTAATTATGTATAATTTTTAATATACTTAGCTACCGTTACAATATTTTTCGCATCTTTATATCATTCACGCAATTTCGTAAGAATTTATTTTACTATTATTAAGTAAAAACTAAATATGCTTCTTGTTCTACGCATAACTACCTTACGAATGCCAAACCGGTCACCGCTCGATGCTGTTGCGGGTAAAAAGCCCAGGTATAAAGGGACATTTCGGGAAATGTAATTGCAACCTTATGTAAAATGGAAGACCACTCAAATGTGAATTTTTTGATATCAAACGATTCGTCTTAAAAAAATAAGCATTTTACATCATTACGCCAAACTGTTAATGAATAGAAAAAACTTATAAGGGTAAAAAATTCACTTACTTACGATTACAAGCTAACTAGCTTGATGGAATTCTTAAAAATTTATTTTTTCAGAAAACGAGAAATTCTGAATCTAGAAGTAAGACTTTACTTTTTTAATAGGTTTACTACCTAATTGATTTCACAATATCGATATTGTAAGTTGTTTGTAATGACCTTACGGTTAATAATAAAATAAACATATCCATTACATATAAAATATTTGGGTAATTTTTAGTTAGGTAAGTAAATAGATTGTAAGTGTAAAACTAAATAAGTGAAACGATCATACAAATTTGTGAAACATTCGTAAAACTAATATTGATAACATTAATTACCTACAAAATATTATAAGTTATAATTTTTTATACTATATACTGTATATTACTATAAATACTTTGCATATTTTTTACAACTATATTTTTAGTTTTATGTTTATTGTGGCGTTAACGTTTAATCAGGAAACTATTTGTCGGTATTGTGTTTACTTAATATTAATTTTTTTTAATGTTTAGTGTGGGCATTTTTATAATTATTAACTTTAAGTTATTTTTAAATAAATACTGAATACACTTATCTTATTAAAACTTCTTATTTTTACATGCTTATTATAAGCTATTTTTAATCTATTATAATTTACTACTACCTTATAACGTTTATTATATTAGATTCAGAATTTCTCGTTTTCTGAAAAAATAAATTTTTAAGAATTCCATCAAGCTAGTTAGCTTGTAATCGTAAGTAAGTGAATTTTTTACCCTTATAAGTTTCTTCTATTCATTAACAGTTTGGCGTAATGATGTAAAATGCTTATTTTTTTAAGACGAATCGTTTGATATCAAAAAATTCACATTTGAGTAGTCTTCCATTTTACATAAGGTTGCAATTATATTTCCCGAAATGTCCCTTTATACCTGGGCTTTTTACCCGTAACAGCATCGAGCGGTGACCGGTTTGGCATTCGTAAGGTAGTTATGCGTAGAACAAGAAGCATATTTAGTTTTTACTTAATAATAGTAAAATAAATTCTTACGAAATTGCGTGAATGATATAAAGATGGGAAAAATATTGTAACGATAGCTAGGTATATTAAAAATTATACATAATTAATTAGGTATAAATATCTACCGACATGTAAATATACAAATAAAAAATGTTCGATTTCATTCAAAATGTATTTTTGCATCGGGTGTAATATAGAAAGAAATTTCAACGATAATATGCATATTTTTAACAACACTTAACTAGGTAACGATAACAATGAATAATCTTCGTTTCATACCTGCAAATAGAAAAGCTTAAACAAGAAGGGTAAAAGTTTACCGATCGTCTTCCTTGAAAGTTTTGACCAAAATAAAATGAATAAAACTACGTGATTTAATTTAATTTAATTTAACTAACTTATATTTTTATCGAATACTAAATATTCTATACTCATAAATATCTATATTTACCAATTTAATTAAATTCTAACATTACATAATTATGTATAATTGATGTAAACAATAAATTTACCGATAATTATCTTATCTTATCTTCCCCCTAGTTTAGCAAATAATATCTAGTTATAAAAACGAGTCGAAATTAATTTGTAATGTAAGTACCAGTGTTAAGGCCGTTTAACTCCGCCTTCATAAAATAAGGGATTGAATTCTTAGTGGTTTTTGAGTTGCCTATCTCATACGACTCGGTACGCGACACCACTTTTTTACCAGATAGTACACAAGCACACGAATTTGTCAAAGTGTTCTATAGCAAATTTTATAAACTACAAATTGCATCTGAACCATTTTTGCAGGAGATCAATATTTTACGAAAGATTTGCAAGAAACTGTTCATTAAAGATGTTGCTGGCGCGGTATCGATGGACACCTTTCAGAGATTGTTTAAAATGCCGATATCCGGCTGCACCTATACAAAAATCCAGACGGGTGGGATTTTTCCGCAGATCGGTTTTTCTTGTCCGGTTTGAACGGGCCAAATCAGAATAAACTTGTCTTTCGCGTTTTAACTATGATGATTTTATTCTGCATTTAAATTTTTTCGCGGTTCGTAACGGTTTAGGAAAAATGATTGTTTACGCGTTTCGACTAAAATAATTATTGGGACCACGAACAGACGTGGCGAATATTCTGCAACGTTTCGTCCAACTTTGTGCCCAACATTTCCCAAAACAGTACCGCGCAATGTGGCTTTAGGTTTACAATGTCTTATCTTCACTGAAAACTTTTCGATTTCGTCGGGCCTCCCTACGATGGGGCCTTTATCGGTAGATCACGCATTAACGGTAAACATACAATGAAGGTATAGGCCATTCAAAGTTTATTCCGATTATTTACCTGCACACGCACACTGTAAACATACGAGGTGTCACCACAATGTGAAACAGCATCATCTTACTACCTTTCTAGTGATAACGTGATCCGTATCCGTAACCGAACCGAATCGGACGGTGAGAACGGTGGAGAATGCTCGAGTCTACCAATATTTAAACGTAGATATTATTTAATGTTATTCAAATAAAAAGAGCTTCTTGTACTTACGTAGACGTTATTTAATTTCGCTTACTTATCTTTTGCCGAAATAGCCATAAATCCGCATTATCGCGCGCAAAGTTATCACGTAATCCATCACCATAAATAAACTAAAATATTAATCATAAATCCTCTGGGTAAACGAACATTTTTTTAGTAAACTATACATAATTCTCCATTAAAGAAGAAATTAATTTTAATTTAGTATTCAGGGCGTATACGACTCTTCAACGAGAAATCCCTTTCTAAATTTTCGTTTTAAACTCGGCATTTAAACTAAGCTATCCCTTCATCATACAATACCGATTACGTACGTATACGGGGTGTCCAGGAAATGGTGGCCAATCTCTTGGGACGTATATAAACCGCATCAAAATCATGCCACGAATACCTATATTTTTTTCCAACGACGCTCCCCTGTCGAGATATTCGCCCCCAAAATTGAAAAATGAATTAGTTTTTTTAATAACTCTTATTTATTAATTTTTGGTGTATCAAAAAACTTATTACACCATTTTAAAGACCTTTACTTATTACGCAGGCGCATCAAAAATTATTAAATTCCAACGAAAAATAAAAATGTCATTTAAAAGAATTGATTTTTATTTTTCAACTATCTCAACAGGGGAGGGGCGGTAGGAAATTTCTTTTAGAGGAACTTGCGGCATTATTTTGACGTGGTTTCTACGGTCCCGAGAAATTGGCCACCATTTCCTGGACACCCGTACATGGAAATTTCGCGATAATAAATCTTCTCTAAAACTTCGAAAATAATAAAACCTTTCAATTCATCCCTTTCTAGTTGCGATTGATTTATTGGGAGCAAGTTAAAGATCGGATTTTCGTTAAATCCGTATTGTCCGTCATGGTATTAATTTTCCTTCGAGCACTCATTTAGAACTGTATTAAAGTGAAAAATTTGTCGTTCGGTTGCGTTATCAGATTAATTTTATTAAATCCGAAAATCTAAGATAACGCGTTGTTTTTTCGGTTTGATCGACAGCTTATAGAATGGAACATTATCTGTTTCAAGAGGAACGACAAAGAACTTCCGAAACAAAAACAAACAAATACGGAAAGGATTTTTGTGCATTTTGTTTGTGCCGTTAAAATACGGCGTCAGTTTTGCACTTGTCTAATCTTTCTGCTTAAGAAACGTTTAAATTTTTTAGTAGCAAGTCTCTGAACGTGTTTTATTAGAAGAACGATTTATCAAACATTGTTTTATTAGCACAAAGATTTGGTTTCCAATTGTAAACAAAATATTGTAAATATTTGCAGGAACTCTCAGATTAATCAATAGACGAGGTCGGAATATGTGTTTATACAAAAAGCTTGTCACCAAAATATCAAAGAGGGCAAGGGAACCCATGTATCTTTACGTCGTCGCTATAGCAAATGATATATTTTTTTAATTTTTACTTTTACGCGCGTGCGTTTTTGTTTAAACAAAGTTGCGCGATTTTAAAAATATTTCTTATTTACCACTCTTAAAACCGGTTTAAAAATACCTTCATAATTCTAATTTTGTATATCTTACTTGTCAAAAAAAAAATAATGAAAAGGAGAGTGCGATCCTTAAATTATTATTATCCTATTTGCAAATAATTAGTAGTTAACGAGCGAGTTACTGAATACTGAACTGTACCGAACATAATAATAAAATCTTACAAAACACAATAGTCAAAATATTTTCTTGGTTGTTGACTTCATAATCATAACTTAAGATAATAAAGAAGGGATCGCCAATAAATCATATTTCGGATTCGCTTCATATATTTAATGCTCCGTCCGACAATTTTGTTTATTAGTTGTCAATAATTTTTATTGAGACGCTATTTTCTACATCGGATTTCAAAATTTATTACTTAGACGCTAATTTTATTAAGAATTATTATTCTTAAATTTGAACTATAGATTACAAGCCGTTTATTATAAAGTTGCACATACAGGGTGATATAAAAATAAGGAAACGTGACTGCCCTGTGCGAACGGTTTGAGATATAAATTTGAAATTTTGTGCGATATAATGGGAAATGATTTCGCATATTTTAGTGGGTACTAAAAAAAATTTTTTTTTCACGGTCATTTTTGAGTACAGTCGCCGTCTTGCATTTTTTTTTTAATAGCGCTATAGGTCCTGCAGTTGGAAAGCTTATTTTTTCGTCTTTACAACCGTTAGAATTGTTTTTTATTTCACCCTGAATGTACCTTAGTTTTTTACACTTTTAGCACAAGTGCGGTATTAACTGAAAAATACGTTAGCTTGATTCGGTATAGTGAATTCAGAATAGTATTCGTAGAGTAGTTACGTCAGTAATTACGTATTTTTGGATTTTTTCAAATTGACCATGTCACAATTTTTCAGATGGTCTAGATGGAAACGCGTTCCGGGACACGCTGTGTATAGGTATCGTGTATTAATTTCACCAACGATCGCCTCGTTTAATGAATATATTCGGAAATTTAAAAGCGAGGCTGCAAGTTTAGTAAAGACCCCCGAAGTGAATAATATTTTAAGGAAATAAGAATAATAAATAAGTAAAAAAAAGTAAAATGAAGAAGATGCGTATCTACTGTGCAGTTTTAATTAATTAATTATGCAAATTATGTAAATTTCCGAATATTTAATTAAACGGATACGAAAATGGTTAAGCATAATAAAGGGAAACTGCTATAGAAAAAAGGGTAATACGTAATTTAATAATACGTAGGTATACGAATTAATTGATTACGCTTCCGGTGTTTCTGATAGAACGAAGAATCAGATAACTATAGGTTGTGTCAATAATATAAGAAAATTTACAGTTGTATCCAAAGTTAACTTTTGAATGGGCAAATATCGTCGAACAATATTTAGACAATTCGTACCTTCAAAGTTATAATATCTGACCGCGAACAAGCCGCGGCGCGATGGCGAATTTCTAAGGCCCGGCCGTCCCAAAATACTTTTCTCCGATTTTCTCTAAAACGACGCATTTTGTCGAAATTCTCGCCGAGAAATATTCGATAGAGAATTTTACGAGGATGCCGGAACGTAGTTGACATTTACGATCAGATAATTAATGACGACGATAGGTATTTGTTTTTTAAACGAAAATTTCGCAACGTGCGTTAAATTCGATCTTGTTATTCTGAAAAACGATACGTTATACTGTCATAATTTTAACATTCCTCGTTTAAACTATCGCAATCACTCGGGTCCGCAAGCATTGATTAAATATATAGGTACAAGGTGGGCGTCTAAAGATGGAGGAAATTGGCGGTTCCTGTTATCGAATCGAAAATGTATGTTTAAATTGTATTAAAATCCATTCGAAAAGCTAGAGTCGAATCAACACATAAGTGACAGATAAAATCGATTTTTAAAAAGCCATTTAAATAATCACTGATTATCTTTTACGAGTCCGACATTGTCTAAACAATGTTACTTTTTATTATTATTGCCAATTTTACGAGGATGCGTCGTCGTCGGCGTCGTTTATTAGGTACTTCATACCTCTATCGGTTTTATCTATTATTGTTTTAAACTTTGAATGATAAGTACCGGTGCTACTTAATTTCAATTTTTTTGAAAACGAATATTTTTGTCCAAATTGACTCGCATTTGTATATATATATATATATATATATATATATATATATATATATATATATATATATATATATATATATATATATATATATATATATATATATATATATATATATATATATATATATATATATATATATATATATATATATATATATATATATATATATATATATATATATATATATATATATATATATATATATATATATATATATATATATATATATATATATATATATATATATATATATATATATATATATATATATATATATATATATATATATATACTTGAATACAAATCGTGATCTCGTGCATTTAGTGTGGTATTCTGTATATTAACTTATTGTATACAGGGTGTTTAAAAATAAGTATCAAAGATTTTAAGGACATATAGTGCGATCTAAACCAAGTTAAAAGATCTTAATGTTAGGTACACTCGGTCGATCTGGAAATAGCGCCCCCCCCATAAAGCAGACAATCGTTTCGTATTATTATCTGCCTCGCGTACTTAATACTATAAGAGTCGCCGGTGACCCCAGTGGCATTACGTGTAACTTATTTGATTTTTTCGTAAACGACACATGCTATGAAAACTACATTTTACCAAAACATGAAAGTAACTGTCGTGTACAAAGTCAATTTTTTTTGGTAGTTTAGGAAAAACTATTCCAAAGAGCATGTGGGGTCTTCGGGGACCCCGCGTTAGTATGAGGGTCAGTAAAACCTTTAAAATTCGGTATCTCGGAAACTAATCTCTTTCGGACAACACTTTATCGTAAAAAAGTATCTGAAATGTAAGAATAGTGATTGTGAAACACCTTGTATAATCGCGATACAAAATATGTTTTGACAATCATCTTTACTACGTTCATAAATTGACGACGCAGGAACTCTAAATGTCCGGTGTTTTTGGTAATGACCATATTTTTAATTCTTGTAAATAGAAAATCTACGAATTGCCCTCAATTATATTTCAAACGCCCTTTTCGTCCCCTTCCGAGCAACAAGACTTTCTAAACTTTTTATTAAATTGCAAGTATTTGCATCAGATATTTCGTATGAAAATGTAAACGTACATTTGTCGATAAAGTTTTGCATGATTTATGCGTTTCCTTCATTTTTTTTTATGAAGGTTAACGATGTCCACGAGGGACCGAATGTCAAAATTACCCATTTCTAAATGTTTATACCGGGTTTCGAACTTTAAATATAAAACGAATGCGGTTACAAAGACTATTAGATGGGTTAAATTCTTCTATTTCTATTTTCGCTTCGCAGTATTCACTCGAAAAAAGGGGCAAATCCCTTTTAGCATCGTTAAAATTGTACCTACTACCCTTATTTAACTTTGATACATTTCGCACAATTAAGTAAAGTAAATAATGTTGCGCGTAATTTTTTTCGCGATTGATTTTCATATTTGTGTCGAAGAACTTGATAAGAGCGTGACTTGGAAAATTTGAATATGTTCAAATATTTGATGGTCCCCGTGCAATACAATTTCCACTTATGAAAACACTTATTTCCGCAGGAGCGAAGGGCATGCGCAAAGGGACAAGGGCCACTTTGAAAACTTTCGTAATACAAGACCGTAACCGCGCGCAGTTTAACCCTGTTGTTTCCTGAATGGCAATCTCTCCTGTTACTCTTGCTGTTTTCAATCGTATTTATCATAATAAATCAAGACGTTGACGCGCTATCTGTTATACGTCCGTTTAATAATAATTGAAACAAGTCACGATCGTAAGCATGTCTAGCATTTTCTATGTCAACATTTTTCTTTGCTTCATGTAAGTAATACTGTTTAATGTAAAAAATGCTGCCATTCGAGCACTTTTGTATTTTAAATATCGAGTAATATGCACGTGCAATTTCCGTCTCTATTCCGCACGTAAAACGAAACCGAAACCGCGAAAGGAACGAAGCGAAAACTTCCGTTTCTTCTCCTAATACATATTATATACGAACAACGTCCAAAGTTAATAAAATATCCATTTGCGTTAGTTAGGTTTGCGCTCGGTAAATAAATTATGTTTAATTTCGAACTTCCGGAGACGATTCGTGTAGTAAGTAGGTAACTTTGTGTTTTATCGGCCGTTCTTTCTCAATTTCTTAATTATTGTCGAACGCCCTATTTACGCGTAAATAGGGCGTTTCAGTTCTAATTTGTCTTCGAGCATCTTCAAAGCAGTTTTACACGGAAACTCGATGTAAAATTTAGAAAAACTTTTCGCGGAAATTTTCCTCGACGTCCGTCGCGCCGCGTCGAAGCAATAATTAAATTTAAAATTCCCGAGTTTAATGAGCAATTATTGATCTTAACGAGAAATGATATCCCGCGAGGATGTCGTTCAAACTTAAAAAAGTTACACACGTGAACAAAACAACCGCCAAATCAGCATAAAACGCTCTCTTCTCTGTCACGTCATCCGGAAAATGGAAAAACCGGGAATAACTCGATGCGACGATATTGCATACGGTTTATCTTTCGCTCCGCACGTTACCAAATTCGTTTACGTTTTAAATCGTCGTTAGAACTACTAAATTCGAAAATAAAATAAACGGGTTCTTAATTTTTCGCGCTCTAATGGACAAATTTTCGATTTTCCTCATTAACCTGTACGCCGTCCCCGAATTTTCGGCGCTAAATAAAAATAACGTGAATTCGTGGGGTCGTGAAATGCAGATAAATACTTCGCCAACTCGCCGTTTTGTAATCCGCAGAAACACTAATTCGCTAGTTAAATATGTTAAATTTACAAACTTTTCGTTCGAACAGGAAAAGCGCACTAGTGGAAAACGTAGGTTACTGTTGTGGTAACTTTCAAACTTTGCATGCGCCATAAATCTACGTGGAAATTGGTGGATTTTATGTCGGTTTACGAATTTATTTATTTGTTTATCGATCGTTTCGCGAGAAATTTCGATGAAACGTTCGATAAAGTAAAATATTTTTGATTAACTTATATACGTTCGTTATCTAAGTTTCAATGCGTTCAAGCGCAGTCGATCGTCTAAATTTTCCTTTGCGTCGAACGATTAACGGTTTCCTGAAAATTGTCAAAATTCTTGTACAATCGAATGCAGTCGTCGGTTATTTGATTTTAACAATAAAACTTCAGACGACAATTATCGTAACGTCGAGATTGCGCCCTAAATTAATTTAATTCGTTTTCGATCGAGAACAAATAAACGAGTTGCAACTGAAAGATGGGGAGCCGCGGGGGAGTTGTCGCATAAATTTTCCGAATTTCTGCCGTTGCGTTTTTTTTTTGATTATATCAGAGCGTTTAAATAAAAAGGGTGGTAAATTTTAATGACTGGGTTAAGGGAAAATGCGATCGAATAATCCTTATCGAATTTTTATAGTGCAGCGCGAGCTGTTGTGCATTTTCCCCTGCAAAAGGTGTTATTTGTACTTTTCGATTCTGTATAATTATGAATGACGCTGTTTTACCTAGCTTAAGAATAAATAACAGACTGATGTAAGTCACTGTTTTAGGTAATTTTTATTTAAATCAATTGGGTTTTAACTAAAATAATTTATTTGATTGCGTAGTTCACGGCGAGAACTCATTTTAAATTTGAAGGTCTTCGTGAAGGTCGAAACGTGTTTCCACATCTGATAATAAAGGCGTCTCGAAAAAAGCGTTTGAAATTCGTCAGTTTTTTAAAACATGAACCGATGCCGACGTCGACGGATTAACGTTGAACTAATTGTCGAGGTAAAGTAAAAATTAACCTATTTCAACCGCTTGATTATTTCTATAAAAATTCCTATAAACTTTTTGGCGCAGCTCTAATTTCCGGTTTATAAAAACCGGAAAAGTGAAATTTTAATGGTCGAAATTGATGCGTAAAACCTAGTAATCCGTTTGTTTAATTTTTGTTTATTTCGCTTGCCAGGTATATATGTTATGTACAGTCGGGTGCAGAATTAATGTCTCCACACGCGACACAGGCGAACAAATTAGGATCGGATTTATTCATTAGGATCGTGGATTCGTTCATTGTGTCGTGTATTTGTGATTCGCGACATTAGTTTTGCATTCGACCGTACATAAATAACGATAACGACGCAACATTACAGGATATTCAGGAAAGTCAGGTAAAGGGAATTAAAAAAAAAAAATGGAAAATGTTGGCGCTATTTTCAAAAATCGGGACAAAGTCGGAGAAATTTGCAAAGTATATAAAATTTTTTTGTGTAATATAACTACTCGACTAGCGTTCTAGTGAACTCACGGCTGCGGGTTCGAATCCCGCTACAACCATGGACGTTTGTGAATGTAAAAATATAAATGGAAGAACGGCTTGTTGCAACATTTTGGTTTTCAGATGAACTTCGGCGCCTTTGTGTAGATTTAACGCTGAAATCGGGCACCTTCAATCTGAAAACATGCAAAATAATCGAAGATGTCCTTAACCTCGCCGGGGGCGAACCTCTTTTTTTAAAGATGCCCTTTTTTAAACGTAGATGTCATTTATTTTTAACATTTGCATCTGGACTCTCTGTGTCTGATTTTCCCAATAAATTACGAACTCAAAAAAATGAAAATAATGAAGGTGCAGTTACTTCGCTTAATTAAAGGGCAAGGAAAGAAAATAAAGGAGCCCTAAAATTTACAAACACCGATAATTTAATGCAATAATGAAGTTTAACACAAGTTCACAAGATTACGATATCTAATGGACTGTACGTTTTTCGCCTTAAAAATCATTATTATTCGATAGTGTCAGTGGTTCTAAACCAACCGCACTGCATCCGTTAGGAAAAGAATAAAAGAATTGCCAAAAATGTTTACATTTCTGGTCGGGGAAAATGACTTTCATATTTTGGCGGACAGCCTGAATATACAGTAGAACACCGATTATCCGAAACAATTGGGGCCGACCCCCATTTCGGATAACCAGAAAATATATTTTCAATGTTTTTGGAGCAAAGAAATTATGCACAACCGTTCCTAAAATGCGTTTATTTTGCATTCATATGAGTAAGGACAAAAAATGTATCTACATACAAGTACGATATGCGCCAAAATATGCAGTACTGGATTTCGCGCAGTTCTCATGTGCATGTCCATTCATCGGCGTACTGTTGCATCATCATTACGTGTTGTTAGTAGTGCAAAGATCATTGTGCTGTGAGATTGGAGTTAAAAATGGGTCTCGCGACGGAGGAAAAAGTTTTCATTGTCGAGTATTGTTTGCACTCGTACGGAAATGGCAATCGAGGCAGGCCGAGTTTGAAGTTAGTGGCGGAACAATATCGCGAACAATTTAATAAGACGGCACCAAGCAATACAGTTATGCTATCTATCGTTACGAAATTTCGTCGTACTGGTATTGTGTTGACGGAAGGGAAGGTCTGGTAGGCCAGCAACGTGGACGTGTCCCCGATCAGATTTTGGAGTCTCCTAAACGAAGTCTTCGACGAACGTCCTTGAAAATGAACATCAGCAATATGTCGCTTCGCCGATTGTTGGATTTCTGTACAGAATTCAGGTTGGACAACGATTGACGCACCAAGATACGCATGCCAGGATAGTGTATTGTGGAAGACTTTTGGCCATTGTGTACGAGGATCCAGATTTTTGCGCAATGTGTGGTTCTCCGACGAAAGCCACATTCACTTGGACGGTTTCATCAATCGCCAAACAACTCGCTTCCTTGGTTTCGAGCGGCCAGACGTTATCGTCGAGAAACCGCTACATGGTGAGCGTGTGACGATGTGGTGTGCAGTGTCAGCACACGGTGCGATTGGTCCGTATTTCATTGAGGATTGAGGTGTGGCGACCAGCCACACCGCTCAACAGTCTTTAATAATGCTGCAGGACGAATCATTTCCCGTGGGACTGATTTCAACTACCCATCACATTCCCCTGATCTTACACCACCTGACGCCGACATATGAGGAATGTTAAAAGAGAAAGTGTTCAGCTGTGCAGATCCACCCAGAACTGTGCCTGCATTACGAGAGAAGATCGTTACGGTTTTCAGGAATCTGCAGCAACCTGTGTTCGAGAATGTGTTTGATAATATGCGCGAGCGTTATGAACAGTGCCTACAGCGCGGTAGCGCACATTTTGAACATTTATACTATAGAAATAAAAATAATACAGAATAAAAATAGAAATAATACAAAATAACAGCTCCAGTACTGTATATTTTGACGCATACTGTATGTATACATAAATTTCGTTTTCGTAGAAGATCTTTCTCCTCTCAAATTGCTACTCGGAAGCGAGAGTAGTTCAAAGAATTTACGATTTTTCCTCGGACCATTTCAAATAACCGATTTTCGGATAAACGAAGTTCGGATAATCGGGGTTCTGGTGTGGTTATTTTTTCAGTCATTGCCATTTCTGAAATTTTCAAAATTGACCCGTCAGCTACGTTGCCCTATTTTAAAAATATACATTGTGTATACATATCCTTATTATATTGTGTTTCAAAAATGAGGAGATGACGAGTATACTCGTAGTGCACACAGCTAACGAGTTAATAGACTTATGATGATATTTATGGCTCATTACCTTGAGTATTAACTTGAGTCACAATTTTTTCTTAGAAACGATTGTTATTATTATGGAAATGTACAACCTTAAAGAAATACTCAATGTAAGGAACAACTATAAGTACGTACCATTCTTAGCGTGGCATTCAGTCCTTCCTTATTATTATTTTTTTTTGGGAGGAATTTCCGTAAATATTTGTGTTTTTATAGTAATATGTCAACTTACAATTAATATAAATTAACGTAAAATTAATATAATTTTGGATGCAATGTTTTTTGATAGGATTCGATCGAGTAGTAAATGCATTTTTTACTGGAATTTATGATTTTATTTAACCGTCCTGTATTATTTTGGGACCGATTCGACCCACAATTCATTTTTAATTTGAAATGACTTGCTTTTTTAAATCTGCTTCAGATTTCTGCACCGATTATTTTAGGGTCTGTAAGACCCGAGCATTGCGATAACGACTTTTTTTTCAAAAATTAAAAATTCCAGTTATGATTTAGATAATTACAGGAAATACACGTTTCACATTGTAACGAGTAAGGGAGAGCGAGCATGAATTCCCGAAAGATCATCGTGCATTGTGCTGTTGAGGGTAAAAGGAAGGTTAAACTACTTATTGTTAGATTTAGCATCATAGGTATAGATAGAGTAACTCAACATTTTTGTTGTGAAATTTCTAATTAACAACGACAAGTATTAGATACGTTAATAGAATATAAAGCAACGTATCGCTTCCATAATAAAATTAGTCGTCCTTACACGAAATGCATCAAACATATTCCTAATACACCCGGTAACTTGATTACGAACTGCTAAATTGTTTCAATTTAACGCTAAATTACAGAAAACACGCTACCGACGTTTCCGCGAAATAGTGAGCCTTAACTGCATTAAAATTTAACGCAAAAGTAAATAGGTCTTCGAAAAAATGCACACCAAAATTATTGGTAATCAAAACAATAGCAACAAATCGGTATTTCGCATAGAAATTCCACGTTCTTTTATTTCGAAGGCTTTTTAATGGGGAAATTGTAGGTAACTCGCGTTAATTTGCGCACTTTTGTTTTAATTTTCTCAAATTGCGAATTGATATACTAGTCAAATACGGTTCCGTTTGACGACAGCTTTTGAATGCAAGTTTACAATATGACAGCTATTTTGCTATAGGAAATTAATTCAATTTATTCAATAGCGTCCAGAACTACCGTGCACGATGATTAATGACGTGAATTTGACGGCGGTGCCACTACAACTATCCTTTCATTTCGATAGGCCCACAGTTTTTAAACAAATTGGACCAATCGACGTATCGGACACCTCTATTTTTGCAACAGATGTAACCTTAATTAATTAAAGGTATACAAATTCGTTTTTGAAACGTACGTGATACTAATCTACGTAGAACATGATATGTTTCGCGAAACGAAATAGCAAGGCGGATAAGGACATTTTCATTGCACGCGATAGTACAACGTATAATTTATACAAACGACGTCGAAAGTTATTATTACAGATAATTTTCCCACTTGTTTACTGTAAGGTCTCCGCAATGAAAACTGGTTAATTACGTGTCATAACATCCTCCCCTTATTTATCTGCCGTAAACGTACCGATTCGAGAGCAGTGTCCGTCGCCAGTTTACAGTTAATAATTTTTAACTGCCCGCGTAAAATTTCGCGAACGTGACTCCATTATTGCCGTGATAAATTTAATTTCCGTTTTCAAATAGGTAACGTCAAAATAAAATCTTCCCCCGTCAGCACCTACATATGTAGGTGTACCTGTATATGTATATTATGCGGGGCGATTTATTAGTGCTACGACGAACTCGTGGAGATGAAAAAACTGATGCAATTTTATGCAGAAAAATGTTCTACGAACAAAGGGAGATCTTAGTACGCTGGCCGCGATGGTCTCCGGATTTAAATCCATTAGACTGTTTTTTTTTGGGTCAATTCAGTAGGTACACATGACGGAATTCAAGAAGCAGCTAATCACACACAAAATATCGTATTTGGTTCGTCGACGTAAGACTTGCATAGAAGATTGCATCAGCTTTCTCATCTTCCAAGGTTTGCTATAGAGCTAATAAACCGCCCTGCGTATAAGTATAAGCTATGTGGGGTGTAACAATTTTATAAAGCATCGAAGGATGCTCTAGATGTGCGAAATAATCGATCGGCAATTTCATTATCTACAGATTTAACGAACGCGCACACCTGCTGACTCAGCATCCGCCGATGGTGGAAGAGTTCTTCGTCCGCAACGTATCCCTGAAGGCGGTGGTCGTCGATTTTTCTAAAAGGCACATCTCGTTCAGCAGTCCGACGAACAACGCAAGCGGCAGCTCGAGATTCGTGGCAAAAAGGTCTCCCCTCATTGATGGTGTCAGCAAAAATATTACGCTGGTCTTAGATAACCTGTTGAAAAATTACGAGAGCTCCCATCTGCCCACTCATGGCAAAGGTAACGATGCTATATCGCGTCCACTTCTTATTTTAGCTATTGCAGAAATGTCGGTTTCGTGACGTAAAACGTAATTCGGTTGTCTCGAAGATATATTGTCTTAATTTTGATGGCGTATCGTGTGTAAAATTGATATTTTGAAGCGAGATAGGTTTTATTTTTTTGAACAAAATTACGAGTAGATACACAATATATTTTCCTATACACCAAAAATATTATTTAGGTATAGCAATTCGATATCTACATAATATTATACTGAAAAGAAGTTGCCGCCCCAAACGCTAACGGGAAAATTATTACAGTCGTTTCCCTTCAGAACACGACGATAAGGGATTTCTAGTTCACCTGTGGGTATCTATAAATACGATTGATTAATAATGAATAAGTAGGTCATTATGGTTTTTACGCTGAAAACAAAAATTTTAACATTTGTTAAGTATCTACCTAATTGTGATACTTAAGCAATTTCCCGGACAAACGCCGGAAAAAGCCAATGATTATACGTAAATGGATTAAATAGGGCAAGGTGGGGTCGAACGGACACCTCTTAAAGAAATTGGGAAGGTTAAAATATTAAGGTTGACGATTCTTGTTTCCAGTAGTTTGATATCTACAAGCAAAAATAGAAATCGTTTATTCGAACGTTTCCTTATACAGGGCGTTTCATTGAGGATCGACCAGCCGGCGCAAGGTGATAGAAGATCGCAATAGGTATCGATTCGACCCCCCATATGTGTCATACGAAATTTGTTAGTTTAGAAGTTATTTGAGTTTTAATGTATTTTCAGCTAAACTCTGGTTTTGCTCGCAAATTTCGTCATTCCGGTTAAACTGTTGGTACCTAGTGTCGTAATTTTTTTTCTGATCGTAGCCTAATAAACAAACAAACGGTGAAAATACAACGTAAAAATTTCCCCATTGTTTTTTTTTTCTAGGAAGACAAATTCAAATTGTTGAATACTGCCCCTCCCCCCCCCCCAACATGTCACCTACTTTAGTTTTATAATTTTTGAATTAATGAAAATACTTCTAAATATTTATTATAAATAATCGTTATAAGTGCTACGCCACTGTTTTTTGTTTTTTTTTTCAAAATGTGATTTGTGATTAACGAACGATAACGACAGAAATTCCCTGCGAAATTGACCAACTCGCTATAAGTGTAAATAAATTCTGATTTGCTTTCCGTGCGCGAGAAGAGAATGGGCGGGAGTCGACGCAGTTTCTCCAGAAGGGCGTAACCCACTAAAAGTAAATTTTACAAGAGAGAAGGTTTTGTGTCGTCGTGCAGCTATAAGAAGATACGTTTCACGGAAATACAAATCGATTTTTCCAGTGGAAAAAATCGGAATATTGTTACTAGATTTCAACAGGCGATGCCTTTGCTTTAGATGCATAAAATAGTCAGAATAGCTGATTTTTGCAAAAAGTGTGGGTTACGCCCTTTTGGCAAAACGCCGTCGATATTATGTATTAGAGGCTCAATGATCGTGATCGTGAACACTTCGATTCGTTATTTGCAGTTCACCCGTTAAGTGGGAGTAGACTTCATCGCCCTCATATTTACGGTATTGCTTCTTTTCTGTTTTGTAGGTACACTGAGCAGTGTTCGTCTGATGTCAGGGCACTTGATTAACAAATAGGATATCACATTCGGCATCTATACAGGACGATTAGTTATTTTAAATATATACATAGAAACTTGAGGAAATGCTAAACTAGTAAAAAAAACAAACGTTTTTTCGAAACGCTTACAATTAGTTTCAAATATACAGGGTGTTCTAAAAAAATGTTTTTATCTTACCACTTTTTTGGTTTCTATTTTTTACGAATCTTTTTTATAGTCAACCTGTTTATTTAAATGCCACGCGTTTTTCTCGAAAACGGTAAGAGATAGGTAAAAATCACTTATTACAAACGCTGTATAGTACGAAGGGGGCCGTCTCGTGGTGACACTGAACGACCTTAAAACCCATTGGTTTCGGAGCTGTAGGCCTAAGTTACCTTTTCGTTTTTAAATTGGATGGGGGCTTTTGTGATAAAATCGATAGTCTACAAAAAAAATCAAAACACTTTCACTTGGAGATATTTTTCGAAATAATCAATCGTTTCGAAGATACGAGTTTTTTTTTTTTTTAATTTTATTTATAAGTTTACAATCTATCACATAGTGACATCCAGTAAATGATTTGACATTTGGTGAAGCATGTAGAAATTTTTCAACAAAAATTTCCTTATTCTAATATTCTAATTCTCATTCTAATACTAGCTGATTTGAAACTGAGTCAATATCTTTAACACCACTATGCATTATGCGAAACGGTTTGGTAGATCTGTTGACTTGAATCGTTTAAGTCTTGGTTCTTCCTCGTCAGAGTTTAATAGGTCCTCGACCAGCGAGTTAGGGTGAACACTTATTTTGTTAAAGAAGCGAACACTGTACTTTTGTATTTCTTCTATCGTTGAAATGCCTAAGCCTTGTCGTATGATCTCATTCGGCACGAACCATGGGGCGTCTACCAAAGAGCGCAACACTTTCGATTGAAATCGTTTGATGATGTCAATGTTTGACCTGCTCGCAGTTCCCCATAGTTATATGTCGTATGACCAAATAGGCTGCGGGATGGATTTGTAAAGTAGTATTTTGTTCTCTAATGTCATCTGGGATTTGCGTCCAATTTGCCAGTACATTTTCCTAATTTTTAGACTCAGCTGTTTTCTTTTGGTGAAGATATGTTTTCTCCACGTGAGACGCCTTTCTAGATGCATACCTAAGTACCTGACGGTGTCATCTTGCGGTATTTGTTTGTTATTTATTATAACAGGTGGGCAGGTGCCTCATCTCGGCGTAAATGTTACATTGACTGATTTGGTTTCGTTTATGTGGATACGCCATCTTTTGAACCAAACTTCTAAGTTGTACAAGCATAACTGGAGGTAGTTTGACGCCATTTGCAGATCAGGATGCGATAAAAGAATTGCTATATCATCAGCGAAAGTTGCAATCATAGGTGGTACAGGTAGATCAGCAGTATACAGTATGTACATAAGCGGGCCCAGCACGCTTCCCTGGGGGACACCAACGTTGATGGGGAATAAAGAGGTAAAAGAATCCGTATATCTCACTAAGAAGTGTCTATTGGTAAGGTAGGACTTAAGTATTGTGTAGTAGTCAGGCGGTAGTAGTTTTTTTATTTTGAATAGCAAGCCTTCGTGCCAGACCTTATCAAAGGCCTGCACGACGTTCAGGAATGCAGAAGATACGAGTCAAAATAAACATTTAGTTTAAAAAAAAACACGTGCTCATCATTAAAATTAAATAAAGTCGCATGTGGGTTTTTCGCATTTTTCCGTTAGGATTAATTTTCGCAACCGGCACGTCGAACTCCGTTAAAATAACATACAAACTTCGGATTCGGATTGGAAATTTTTGAGGCGGAATCACAAAATAACTCGGGGCACGTATCGTCTGTGACGATATTAAAACGAGAAACTCGAACGAGCTACAATTACGAAATTTCAAGAATGCAAAATGCGGCAGTTATTCCGAGTTCACCCAAAACTATGCGAACGGCAACATCAAAGGGCCTGACGGCGACGGGGCGCGGTGCACGTATAGTTAACTACCGCACGAATATATTAATTCGTTATTTATGGTGGATTTTTTTTTTGCCTATAGATAAACCGACAATTGTGAAAACGAACATTTTGATTCGAAGTATGGGCCCGGTGTCCGAACTGGATATGGTAAATTTAGTTTGATTTCGTTTTCTTTTGGGGTGATGAGAAAACGTGTTTTTTCTTTGCAGGAATATTCGATGGATTGTTATTTTAGACAGTACTGGAGAGATCAGCGGCTGTCGTTTTATGGACCAATTAAATCGCTGTCGTTGTCCATTAAAATGTTGGAGAGAATTTGGCGGCCGGATACCTACTTTTATAACGGAAAAAATTCCTACGTCCACACCATCACGGTGCCTAATAAATTACTACGAATTAGTCAAGATGGGGATATATTGTATTCGATGAGGTAAAATGAGCGCTAGCTAATTTATCGCGTTTGCAAAAATTAATGTCGTGTATTTATTCACGATCGCGAAAGACGTCTCTCTCTCTCGTTAAAACATTTTAATTTTTCAGGTTGACAATTAAGGCGAAATGTCCAATGGAACTTCGAAATTTTCCAATGGACAGGCAGTCGTGTCCTCTTATTCTCGGAAGTTGTATGTAATATTTTATTTTCATTTAGAACGTAGGTTAACAATGGCGGGCGCCAATTTTTTTTTCGACCATCGTCGAATTTCGAACGAACGACGATCAGTTCGTTATTTATTTTGAGCGAAAAAAACCCATTGTCAGTTATTTTACCAATAACGCATGATTAAGTTCGCAAAGAAAGTTGCTTTATCGGTCGGTTATTTTTAATGTATGGCGCAATTAAACGTTGTCGTGTACCTTTAACGTTTTTATTTCCAATCTGTGTTGCAACGTGATAATGACCAATTAGTGCCTACATTGATAATGATAAACCTTTTTGTGTATTTATCTAAATATCACGTGTTACAATTCTTGGGAAGCTCTCGCCTTAAACACTCAAAATTTAAATGGCTCAATTGTAAAAGACGTCAGATTTGTCTCTTATTTTCATCCGACGTTTTCGATTGCCAACTTTTGAATTTCTACTTTTACAAGTGAAAAATATTCTTTCCCACATAAGAACTTAAACGATAAAATGTTAACGTTAAAAAGTTTTAGGCCTGATCAAAAGTTTGACAAAACCATGGTTTTATATCGAAAGCTCGATTTCGACAAAAAACGTGTTTAATTCATAATTTAATGCGCGTTTTGCGTATAAATCGATAAAACGAAACAAAACGGCTTAGGTCGGGTCAAAATAAGGCCTTTTTTCGAAATTTCGCGAAAATTTTTAATCGGCGAAAACGCGGGTATTTCGTCATTTTATTTTTTGTTCTATCAGAAATACGACTTTTCAAGTAGTTTCGGATCTGTTCTAAACAATTCTGGTTGGATCAAAATTTTGCCAAAACCGTGGACTATAAACACGTCTTTTTTTCGAGATTTTGCAGAAAACTTTAAATAGATTTAAATGCGTCTAACTGGTCATTTCTCGTATTGTTATACTTAAAAATGAGTTTTCATGTAGTTCCGGACCTGTTCTAAACTTTCTAGGTTGGGTCAAAATTTTACCAAAACCATGAACTATAACACATCTTTTTTTCGAGATTTGCGAAAATTTTAAATCGGCGTAAACGCGGGTATTTCGTCATTTTATGTTTTGTTATCTCTGAAAAATGACTTTTGAAGTAGTTTCGGACTTGTTCTAAACATTTCTGGTTGGGTCAAAATTTTGGCGAAACCATGAACTACACATCTTTTTCGAGATTTTGCGAAAATTTTAATCGGCGAAAACGCGGGTATTTCGTCATTTTATGTTTTGTTATACCTGAAAAATGGCTTTTGAAGTAGTTCCGGACTTGTTCTAAACAATTCTGGTTGGGTCAAAATTTTGGCAAAACACGTCTTTTTTTCGAGATTTTGGGAAAATTTTAAATCCGCGAAAACGCGGGTATTTCGTCATTTTATGCTTTGTTATACCTGAAAAATGACTTTTGCAGTAATTCCGGACTGATTCTAAACATTTCTGGTTGGGTCAAAATTTTGGAAAAACCGTGGACTATAACAAGTCTTTTTTTAGAGATTTTGCGAAAATGTTAAATCGGCGAAAACGTGCGTAATTTGTCATAATTTGTTTTGTTATACCTGAAAAACAACTTTTCTAGCAGTTCCAGATCTGTTCTGAACGTTTCAGGTAGAGTCAAAATTTTGTCAAAACCATGAATAAGGGTTTTTATCGAAAATTTTCGAAGACTCGATCTCGGCGAAAACTCCTTTAATTCATTATTTAATGCGTGTTTTAATCAGTGTCACACATTGATTAAATATACATAGTTAATCGTTTATTATTAAGCAGTTTTACCCGTTGTCTTCGGTGAATTAACGTAGCGGGTTTTGAATACTAGATATAACCATTTGACTCTATACTTTCAACTAAACGATTGTGGGCATATAACGTGCCTCCGGGATAAATCACCACCGTAGAATTCTTGCACATTGCTGGAAATTGTCAGGAAGGGACGTTGTTTCCCTTCCTAACTTCGATGCAAAATCGACTTCAACCTTGGTTAACAAACTGATTGTAATTTACCGTTCCTCTACGATATGCAAAATATTGATCTCGACTTCAATAGCAATACGGACCAAATTTATCGTTTAGTTACGAATTCTTCACATCCAATTTCCATTCTATTTCTGTTTCTTATTTTTAACGTGATTACCGCGCAAATCTAAAATGCTTTATTAAAAATATTAACAGTACCGGAAAGGGTTTCTTTAGTCGATTTATACATTTACTAAAAACAATAATTAGATAATAGACATTCTAGTGTAGTTTCTAATTAAGTAAAAAATTGAATATTTCCATAACATTTCAGTTAATTTGTGGATAGTTAATAATCTTAAGGATTGTACAGTTATTTGCGAAACTCGTGTCCACTTTCTAAAGCTCGGTTTACAAGTCGTGGTGCGACGACAGCGACGCGACGCTAAGTAATTAAGCGACACGCTTTCAAATGAACATCCATTATCTTAGCTAAACTTGCATTCCTTTTAGATGCCTACACGACAAGAGAACTGCTGTACCAATGGCAGAACGACGCGAGTGTTAATTTTGTGCCAGGAATGACATTGTCTCAATTTGACTTGATGAGTTTTCCTTACCGTAATTTCACGTTTACCCGCCGAGAAGGTACCGCATAATGATTATTATAAGCGATGCTTCAACCGCTTTACGATGTCGTAGGCGATTTCTCCGTTCTGCAAGTATCGTTCAATCTGCAGAGACACACGGGTTACTTCTTAATTCAAGTTTACGTTCCCTGTATTTTAATCGTCGTGCTGTCCTGGGTGTCCTTCTGGATTCACAGGGAAGCAACAAGCGATCGTGTGGGATTGGGAATAACGACGGTACTAACTTTGTCCACGATTAGTTTGGATTCCAGGACCGATTTGCCGAAAGTGCGCTACGCCACCGCTTTGGATTGGTTTCTGTTAATGAGCTTTTTCTATTGCATCGCGACGCTTCTGGAATTTGCCGGGGTGCATTACTTCACGAAAATCGGCAGTGGCGAGATACCGATCGACGATGACGAATGGGTAGATTGCGAAAGCGACGAGGAAATCGTCGGAAATCCCCCCACCGCAGATTTAGTTGTTGAAAATTCTATAAGTTCGGGATATAATTATGGCAGACGTCGGAGTTCCCTTATATGTCCTATATACAACGTAAGCAATACACGTACTAAAATACGATTTCACGCCTCCGTTTAGACGTCGCAAAATTACAAGAAAGACGCCTCTCTTTCGCGTTGGCGCGGTGTCAATTTTGATAAAAGTCGAGATTTCGTCCTCGTCAGAGAGGAACGGAGTAGTAAACTGGAAGACTGTTGTTCTCCAAACAATAAATTAAGTTAAGGGAAAAATCTTTTCTCGCTAATTTCTTTTGATTAGACCAAGTGTATCGGGATTTTATTCCAAAACTTATAAAAGTAAGTAATTTTTACAACGGTAACGAGAAAATATTTTTTGGTAAAAAATGACTCGGCTCTAATACCTGGACGTGAGTAATAACTTAATTTCAATTTGACAGAACCAAACATTTTGAACTTTGAACGATTTAATGAACTTTGTAACGAAAAGACGTATCGCATACCAATTCAGTAATTTTAATTGCATCAGCCGTTCTCCAAAAATTTACAACTTCGCGTTTTCCAGGATCCTAGTTTAAATTACGGCAACAGAAGAACATCGTTAATTTCTCACAACCAGGCATCTCCCCCGGTTCGTTTAACCATGGAACGAACAACCCAAACAGAAATGAGGCTACCAAAATGGAGACAGTTTGTTTATTGTTTGATGGGCAACGACAAATTCCGGAAACAACGTCAACGCGAAGCCGCAGCGTTGGGTATACATGCTTACTTTTGATCGATCGATATCCTACAAATTGATCGAGACATTTTTAGAGTTGCAGGATCAGGGCCACCACGGTGCGAGACACGTGAACAGCGTATCGTACATAGACCGTGCTGCTAGGATTTTGTTTCCGACTTCCTTTACGTTTTTGAACGTGTGCTATTGGCTAGTTTACGTACGATACCAAGAGGACTTTAAATGGAGAGATCCTCCGATACGTTCGTTTAATCATTAAAACGCCGAGAGTTCTACGTCGTGCTGCGTCGAGAAATCGTTTCTAATTGGTAAGTACCTAAATGGCACACGTCCCTATAATAAAACATTTGTAGATGCCTCAAATGTATTAGTCAAAAAAGAAAATTGGGCACAAATAATATTAAGGTAAACAACTATTTAAACTTGTAGCTTAAAAGCAAATGTAATAACA
Organism: Rhagophthalmus giganteus; assembly: GCA_036326145.1. Lineage (NCBI taxonomy): Eukaryota > Metazoa > Arthropoda > Insecta > Coleoptera > Rhagophthalmidae > Rhagophthalmus > Rhagophthalmus giganteus. The sequence continues at coordinate 19,190,019 of JARFJA010000036.1, read as the reverse complement.
TAAGTATGTGCACATATACTGTTGGCCTAAAGCAGTGGTCAGCAAACTAATTAGCCAAAGAGCCAAATATGAACATTACAACAATTTTTAAAAAAAATGGGAGCCAAATCTGCTTGTTTTTAAACTTTTATTACACTAAATAAGTAGTACACTAAATAAAACTAAATAAAATAAAGAGCCACATGCGGCTCTGGAGCCGCACTTTGCCGACCACTGGCCTAAAGTGTCGACCGCATCCTGTATCTCGGAAACGCGTAGTCCGAAATTAATAATTTTTTTTACACAAGTAGTACTTAATAAGTGAAGAAAGTGCTCAACTTTTGGAAAGAGCTCGATCGCGCAGTGTGGGACACACTAGTTCCGAGAGTGTTCTCAACGAGAAACGCTGGATAGTGCGTTGGACGATATGGTAAACCGCGCCTGTTCTTCTCGCCTCCAAAGCTTTTTTACGTTAAGGGGCTAGTCTAGTTTCTAGGGCGGAAAATGGAAGTGATTTTCCGGGACTCATACAAAAAAATCATGCGGTCAAATATTTTAAGGATATATTTAGATACTATTGACAAGTTAATTCACAAAATTTCATGAAAAAATATCGACTGCAAGCCGAGTTATACGCTCCGACGTCGAGTCATCCAAAAATGAAGTAGTAAACCGGCTGCAGTTGTAGAGGTCCTCAGAATGCCAGTATCTGAAACATTTTTGTTTCACGTTAAACTAGATGACTTTCCCCGTACCATGAACTAGGATCTATTGAAAATATTGAAAATTAAAAAAATGGCAGCGTTTTGAAAAAAAAATTCAATTTTTCACAAAAAAACGCTCGTTTTTTGCTCGGCAAATTTGTATTTTTTGAAATATCAAAAAGATCCTAGTTCATGGTATGTAAAAACATGTTACGAATATTCGAGCAAAATTTCAAATCGATTCGTTAATTTTTCTTTGAGCTAGAGCTGCAGCCGTTTTTGAAAATGCAGTTTTGAGAAAAACGCGTTTAAAGTTTTGACAACTGATTTTTCGGTTATAAAATTTAATTTTTCATACTTACAGTTATTCTGCGATTCCAGGGCCATACAATTCGCCTTCCTCTTGCTCGAAAAAGTGCTGTTCATCAGCTGCAACTTTCCTACGAGCTGTCCGAGCCTCCTTTGAAGTCTCCTCGTGCCTTTTCCTCGGCCAGGTGTATACGTGCCATGTCGCGACTGTTGGCGTATTCTAGTGCGTAGCGGCCAACAGTTATGTCCATAGTGCGAAATATTTTTAATATGGACTTCATGCCATCATTAAAGATCCCCGTTGCAAAAAAATTGGCCAATTGTATGGTTTTTAGGCCGCTGTGAAGATGTTTCGGAGCAAAGTGCCATAGCAAGCCGTTATAACTTTCATTATTATTTTGTGTGTTGCTCCCTTTGCATCTGTTTAGCAATTCCATTCTTGACAAATCCGTATAGATTGGATGCAAAACTTTTAAAACTTGTGGATCTAATGGCAGATAATCGTGCTTCAATTTTCTCATATCGAGTCCTTCAGCTTCCGCTCGGCGATACGCGCACCAGCTATCCGCGCCGACCGGGCAGTTTTGATGTTGTGGATTCTTGTCAGTCGAGCCCATATGGAAATAAGTAGCCCAAATTTCCTTATGCATTTCCTCTACATTATCTTGATGCCTTATTATCGCTAAACCATAATATTTTTGGAGTTTATTTATGATTTTGTCAGTTAATTTTACTGTATCTTTACTCCTTCCTCCTAAACCTTTCACTTTTTTTTTTCATTTTGGCATCGTGTACCCATTCTTTTCTTGATGTGTAGATAGCATTTTAGCTTTTTAACAGGAGTATCATAAGGATTCATATCTAAAATACCTTTAAAAGTAGTACTGTCTCCGTCACCGATGTAGCGTGTATACTTCACATTATACATTTCGAGCAAGCGGCCGAACATTTCTTTTATGCCGTCGACTTCCATTTTCGCAGCCGATCCGGCGTGATTAGATAGACAATCATGATCGCTTGAGAGCCATTCTTCATATGCTTCTGGATCTTCCTCTTGTTTTTTTGTCCAGTACTCACACGCTTTACAATAACTCGATTTCACTGATGTATCGATGATTTTCTTGCTATATTTTCCTGCGAGAGTCGTCACGCCATATCGTGAAGTATGTCCCCGTTTTTTCCACGTACCATCTCCAGAAACTGTTAAATTCGTATCGAAACCTTATTCTTCAAGCGTTTTTTCTTTTTCTTCTTTCACAGCATTTTTAGTGCAAGATTTATACACTGCCTCTGCAGCTATCCAAATATTTTTAAAGCAGCCTTCGAAGGTATTAATATGAAATGTTTTTGCTATATCCATCAAACCACAAAAAAGACTCAGACCTTCTCTTCCAATCCCTAAAAGTCGCATCACAAGCACTATACGTCGATTAATATCATAGGCTTTTCCACTCTTCGGACCAGATTCGATGTAAGAAACGCCACACTGATACGAGACAGCAATTTTAAAACCTAATCCTGCCGGACTCGCTTCGTCGAATTTTACATTTGTTTTGCAATCCTTGCAAAGTACTATGTTGCTAATTGCAGTAAAGACGGAGAAAAATTCAATGATACGATAGCCGTGAGTATTATCAATAATAATCTCATCGTCATCGTTACGCGCCAATTTTTCAGCTGTAGCACTTGTACTCGCCGTTGACTGCTCCACTGTATGCCGATTCCCATGGAAAGTTCTCTTCCTACTCGAAGATCTGCGCACTGGGTTCTCTTTCGTGCCTTTTTGATTGTCGTAAGGACTTTCTCACTCATTTTCACTTTACTTAGCTGCGATGCGCTCTAGACCTCTGCTCAAACTGAACTGAAGCGGATGTTTCGTGCGCGCCGGCGTTCGTATGATTTCTCTACCTGCGTCTTCTTGTAACGGTTTCGAACGAATGTATAGCTTAAATTGCTTGTTTGGGAAGCCATCCAGGTACTTGCCTGGCCCGCTGTACAATGGGGACTCGATTTATGATGCCCTCAGAGCACAACAATGAGCACAGCTGCTCGGCGCTCCACCCCGTCGCCGCGCGCCGACGGTCAGCTCCGACTAAATCCCCTCCCATTTCAAAAATATTTATGATACGATTATAAAACTTTGGGAACTTGTTCTCCGAATAGTATACTATCGAATTAGGCAAAAAAATCGATTTTTTGAAAGTGAGAAACTAGACTAGCCCCTTAACCAGGAGAGTCGAATAACGCCGAAGCCTCCGACCAATCGCGTCCCAGATATATTCGATTGGATTCGGATCTGAAAAACGAGCAGGCCAGGAAGCACCGATATGTGATATTGCTTAACGAAAGTCCGTACTACACATGTCACGTGTCACGAGCCCCATATGAGATACGATTCCATATCATGACGTCGCGTTGTTGGTGCAATATGGCGTGATTAAACGCAGACCTCGGTTACCACTTGTGCGTTTCCCAAAATTGCCTCCATTTGGGGATTCATCTTCTACATATGTCGATGTTTCAAAGTCAACGGAATCCGTTGGAGCGCTGGTCACAATTGCAGCTCGTCACTTTGGAACACTTGTCCTTCTAATCCCACAATCGATGAGATGACACAGTATGTTCAGCAACTGACGTGTACAACAAAGTGCGATCTCAACGTTCTGATTGTATGTACTAATTATTTACAGCGCATTGCTTTTCCCTTTAACAACTTCAAGCTCGTCAAGCCCGAATAACAGTACTAAAATCACGGCCAGTACAGTGTACATGCATATACTTTTACAACCATGTAAATAAAAATGTGTACCTAAGCTTTTTAAAAATAGCAACAAATCATCATAAATCTGTTTAAATAATTAAATCTCGCACTTTAAAACATTTCATACATATAAAACAAACATTTCATTTTCTGCACATATATTTCGTAATTGATATTGCATAAATGAAATTGTATCAATATGAATAAATTATATTATATTTCTATTAAATTATTATTAGTTCTCCTCGATATAGGAACTTCTTCAAAAATAAATCGACATGGTATCACACCACAGTCTTTCCGTTAGCGATAAAGTGTTATACGCCATAAATTTTTGAACTTCAGTTTTAAATTCGTTGGGCCGGTCGCCTTGCAGTTTTCAACATTTCCGCTAAGGCGTTGTAACGTTATTTGTGAATTTGAACGTAATCTCGTCTTTTACTATTTTTGGTAATTGTTATCTTGATTTTATATTTCCTTTCGATTAAAAATCATTTCTTTTGAAAACGAGTTTTGTTTTGTGTCAATTGTTATAATATAAATTTCGAAACTGCTGCAGAAACAATTTTATTACAGTAAAATGATTGTTTTTGAATAATGTTTTGATGTTCAAGATAATTTCAAATATCTGTAGTTGTGGTGTAATGATAAGAAAACCATGCAACTTCTAACGTTACAAAATAAATTAGATTACTTCATTTACACACTAGTATTGTGGGGTTGCCTATGTAAAGGGGCCATATAGAACCGACAACATCGCAGGATTTCAAATTTGACGTAATCGTCGAATTACTGTGAATCCCTCGAATCAAGTGCGGTTGAATATTTTTATTTTAAAACCGATTTTCGGAAATGTTTAATGGAAAACTAGTTCTACATAAATTAAACGTTAGGTTAAGTTCGAAGAAATTGTTTCCAGCGGTAGTTTTAAAAAGGTTTTCTAGCAAATTTCAGCGTGTACAGATGCAAGTCCCACGACGTGAAGTAATTTCTTTTAAAATTTACCAATTGCTGAAATTAATTTTTCAACAAATGTGGCAACATTGTACAACTAATTCTAAATTTGAAAACGTCGACACGTTATTTAAGCTTAAATGTCCGGTATATTCTTATTTTTTGTTGTAATTTCTTAATAGATTATACATAGATATACTTAATTCTAACAATTATTATGGCAGAACTAGATATTTCGTTATACTTACGAAAAACGGACTGTGCTGTAAGTACATAACCTACAAATCCGAACCCTATCTAAATTCGCTACTTACAGGAAACAGAGATTAAACAAATAGCTAATAAAATCAAAAATTTTAAAAAATTGCTTACCGAACGTGAATCTCCAGAGGTTGCGAAGTTAAATGTTGAAAATACTAAACTCAAACATCGACTTGCCATTCTGAATCGTGTAAGTTATTCAGAGTTATGTTATTACCGAGGACAACTAAAACTGATATATTCCAGGCCATAGCTGCAGAAACTGCTAAGTTGAAAAAGGGTTCAGTAAATTCGATCGATATGGAAAGTGTACAGGACATTTTAAATAATTTGTTTTCAACGGCGATATCTACAGCATTTCCAGATATTCCAGATCCGCCAGTTGTAATAGCCCTTTCCACGAAATTCGGCGATTATCAGTGCAATTCTGCTTTACAATTGGCCAACATGTGTAAACAAATGGGTATTAATCGTTATCGCTTAACATTTCTTATGCGTTAATTTTATTAATTTCTGCAGGAAAGAAAATATCTCCGCGCGATATTGCCAATAAAATTGTACCTGAAGTGCCGGCATCGAACCTAATCGATAAATTAGAAGTGGCAGGAGCTGGATTTATAAACATTTTTCTTAATAAAGCCCATGCCGTTGAAAAATTGTCTCAACTCTTTGCGCATGGTGTACAGCCGCCGGCTTGTAACAAAAGACGGGTGCTAGTCGATTTTTCATCTCCCAATATTGCAAAAGAAATGCACGTCGGACACTTAAGGTGAATCGCATCGAGGGCATTAAAAATAATTTTATAACGTTCTAAATTGTTAGGTCGACCATCATTGGTGATACTATAAGTAGCCTCCTTGAATTCTTAGGCCACGATGTCATTCGTATAAATCACGTTGGCGATTGGGGAACTCAGTTTGGAATGCTTATAGCCCATTTACAAGATACATTTCCCGATTATTTGGAGAAAGCGCCTCCAATTAGCGATCTACAACAATTTTATAAAGATTCGAAACAGCGATTTGATGAAGACGAATCGTTCAAGAAAAGGGCATACGCGGGTGTCGTAAAGCTGCAAGCGTTTGAACCAAATCACGTGCAAGCTTGGAAATTGATTTGTGATGTTTCTAGACGGGGTAAGAAATGATTCCGTCGTAATTTCCCCATTTTTACCGATTTAATCGTTTTAGAATTTCAAAAAATATACGATCGTTTAAATATAACGTTAACAGAACGCGGGGAATCGTTTTATCAAAAACGTATGGAACAAATTGTAAAAGAATTAGACGAAAGAGGTTTCCTTGAAGTTGACGAGGGACGAAAAATTATGTGGGGCATAAAGGAAAAGTCGATGCCGCTAACGATTGTTAAATCGGATGGTGGTTTTACCTATGACACCTCCGATATGGCAGCAATAAAACAACGTTTAGAGGAAGAAAAAGCCGATTGGATTATTTACATAACAGATGCGGGACAAGGTACTCATTTTTATATCTTATTCGATTGTGCGGAACAGGTCGGCATTTTGGATAGACAAAATAAACACCGTGTAGATCACATGGGTTTTGGCGTTGTTCTTGGGGAAGACAAAAAGAAATTTAAAACACGTTCAGGAGATACGGTTCGATTGTCTGATCTGTTAGATGAGGGCTTAAGACGTTCACTAGAAAAGTTACACGAAAAAGAGAGGCACAAAGTTTTAACTCCTGAGGAACTCAAACAGGCGCAAGAATCGGTTGCTTACGGTTGTATTAAGTATGCTGACTTATCTCACAATCGTAATCACGAATACGTTTTCTCTTTTGATAAAATGTTAGAAGATAAAGGAAATACTGCCGTTTATCTATTGTATGCGTATACACGAATTTGTTCCATTGCCCGAACTGCTAATTATACGCCTGATAAAATTAAAGATTTAGCAAAAACGACCACCGTATCTTTAGATCACGAGAAGGAATGGAAACTTGGAAAGGTTCTTTTAAGGTTTCCGGATGTTTTACTTAAAATTGAAAAGGATTTATACTTGCACCATTTGTGCGAATATTTGTATGAAATTGCCACAACTTTTACCGAATTCTATGATAGTTGTTACTGTATCGAAAAGGATTCGTCGGGAGACATCGTAAAAGTTAACGAAGGTCGTATTTTGTTGGCCGAGGCTACAGCTTTAATTATGGCAAAATGCTTTAGTATCTTAGGATTGAAACCTGTTGCTAAGATGTAATTTTTGACAATTTGCAACATAAATATTAGACTAATATGTATTTGCTTTGGTTTTTTTTTTATAGAACAGTCTGGTTATCATCTCCGATCTTGATGGACCTGAATATTTTCCACTGAAATTTTTATTTGTTGATAATGAAAAGCAAAATTAACTTTATTAGAAGATTACTTAAGATAATCTTAAATAACAAGTATATGGTATAATTTCGTTAATACGTTCTTCGAGGAATAAATATTTAAATCTGGTTTGACGAAGTGTTTAACAGAATGGAAATTTAAAAATCATTTCGCAACAATGTATATCTATTAAATTAGATGTCGTGGTAATTAGGTCCAACGGCAACATTGGCCGACGTCAAAATCCAATATGACGACGAGGACACAAAAATTCAGATTATGGTTTTGTGTTTATCGTACTGTTGTGCTAAATTTTTGTCGTTGATGGGGTGACTGAGTAGTTTATAACGGAGAAATGTCAACGATTGAAGTTACTCGGTATCTACAGCGATCTATAGGTTATGTGACTGAAATTCTTTTTCTAATTTAAATGTACGACTCATGTTTTTAGACGTTCATTTATTATGTCTGCAGCCCCCATAACCGAGTGTATCACAAGAACGTTTCTGAAAATATTTCAAAGCCGGGAGTTAAATGGAGTTTTGGAGAATGAAAAAGCAGAATAGTTTTTTCGGTGACTATCTTGTAAGTACTAATAAACTATTCTTTCTGTGGTTAACGGTGCCCATGGAAATTCTACGTTTTTTTGCAGGAATGAAGCAGAATATTGGGTCGTCAAACGAACGTTGTATTTTCATATTACAATGCGACCGAATGCTTATAACAAAATAATACGCTTAGGAAAATTCAGAGTGCAAGACAGATTGCTTAACAACATAATAAATCGAGTCTCTAAAGATGAAATAGCAAATCTGTTTGTTTATGACTGGCAGTGGCTTGCTATGAAAGTATTTTGGGTTCCTTCTTGAAATCAATATGCAGTGATTGGTATAAAAAAAAAATAATCGTTATAAGGTGATTTCTAGAATAAATATTTAACAAATTGCATTTTTATAAGTAGAAAATGGAATTTATATAATTGTATAAATGTAATGCGCGCGTTGTTTTTAATTGTACAGATTTCTGTTATACGATTTTAGTTGAATAATTATAGTTTTCCATTTTGTAATTTTCATGAAATCTAATAGATGGCCAAGTTTTTATATTTGCGTCATCTATTGTATGCGATACAAATTACAATTCAGGAAATCTGTAAAAATAAAATTCCTATTCTAATTATGCCATTTTAATACAGAATTTGAATTTTTGCAATTTCAACAACTACGGTTGTAATTTCAAATCCAAGAAAAGTATTTGTGTCTTCTTCAGCTATTCAACACCAAAACTATTTTTAACCTTGGTTATCTGCATAATTTAAGTGGAAATGTTTCATAGTAGACGGTATTAGACGTTTGAAAATTTAAAATTATCGTTAATAATTCTTAAAAATGTTTGTTGCTATTTATTGTAATTTTATATCACGAATTTAGTTCTAACTATGAAACGATAAAATATATAATATTGATTTAAATGTTTATTCATTTGTGTAGTTTTGTTCTATGTAAGTTTGTTTCATATAATTATTTGTTGCAGACACTATCGCGAGGAGAGCTCCATTAAATTTCCAAGTATAAATTTTATACATAAATCGAATGTGCCTTTCGATCTTGAAACTTATTAATATATTGCTGCGACGTCCTGCACCAGGTTTTGAAGCAAAAAGAGGAATGAACAACAACCGCAGAAACAAAATATAAGCGTAATTTTTAATAAAACAATAGTTTTTTAAGCATAATATTTATTTTAAGGCTGCATTTAAGCAGGTAAAAACGTCTCAAGCCGAGCATGCTCTATGTATATTTACATCGGAATGGGATCGTGCGGATAAATAAATTATCTGTAAGAATTGTCTAATATGCGATAAACGTTTGAACTGTGTTTACAAATCAAGTTGTACTAATTGTTAGAGTTTTAAAGGAATAGTTTTTGGTATAGTATCCACTTGTACTGTAACTAATTTGTTTGTTGCCCTTGCTTTTCCTTATTGAAACCTCCCAACATGATGAGTACAAAAATTTTGTTCAAATCAATATTTTTTATTATCTTGTTCGAGGTAGATGTAACAAAAAGTATTGTTAAAATGTAAATAGGTACTAGTTTTGAAATTTATGTATTTTTATATTATTACTACATAACTGTATACTGGTGCTCAGTTCTCTACTGTTCTTTCTCTGTTTATGCACATTCTTGGATTTGTTTTGTGTTGAAAGCGAAAAAGAGGTTGTGTTCATTTCCGATCAAGACTAATGAGCACAGTTTACATCTGTTTAAAAGTTTAAAACAATAACGGAATCGAATTCATCGCATTTATTGAATTAAATTTGATACATTCAGATTCTCAAGTGTAAGAATAATTCAAATTAAATTATTTTGGCTTTATAAATTATAATATATCTTCTGAAGCTACACAACAAATCGTGAAATAGCATATTACTGACAATGACTGATATTTTAGAATTGTTTTTACTTAATATGTAATTTTAGTATAAATACAACACATTTTTATAGGTTTTGCATTTTAACAAACTACATAATTGTTCTGCAGGTTAACTGGATATTTCCAATTCCCAATTAACAGGGATAATCGGTAGTTTACTGTAAGTATTTCAGTTTTGTTTAAAATTACATCATATTTTTGGTGGTGTTTTACAAAATTAATAAGCGCATATGTGCATTTTTTTTTAGAAATTACTCGAATTTTAAGATTACAAAAACGCTTGTATTTCATCATTTCGTGCTTTGCTTTAGATGGAAAAACAAGCTTTCTGGTAACTCTGGATCTATAACTAAAAGTTTCAAATAGTGTCAAAATTTTTCGAAATTTCGTACTTTGAAAAACGCGGTAGTGCATTATTAAATACTTTATTTTAAGTAGAAACCGACTTTTCTGGTAGTTGTAGACATAAATTAAAAATTTCAGGTCGGGTCAAAATTTTACAAAAAACCATGGACGTCTTCTTACGTCCACGTCCAAGCCTCTTTTATTCGAGATTTGGCAAAAATTTTAAATCACCGGAAACCCGCTTAGATTGTCATTTCTTGCATTGTTATTCTAGAAAAACTACTTTTCAACTAATTCCGGACCTGTTCTATGCGTATCGGGCGGCGTCATTTTATCGAGATTGTAAAAAATATAATCTATTTAAACGCCGACAGTTCGTTATTTATTGCTTCGTAATACCCGAAATACGAGTTTTCTAATCGTTTTCGACTTGTTCTGAACGTTACGGCTCAAAAGCTTGCGGTCAAAATTTTGGCAGAAAAAAATCGCTGGACTATAATAAGGGATTTTTTCAAGATTTGGCAAAAATTTTAAATCACCGGAAATGCGCTTAGATTGTCATTTCTTGCATTGTTTATCTCGAAAAACTAATTTGCTACTAATTCCAGACCTGTTCAATGCGTATTTAGATGGCGTCATTTTATCGAGTTTATAAAAAACTTTAATCTATTTAAACGCCAACAGTTCGTTATTTACTGTTTCGTAATACCCGAAATACGAGTTTTTTAACCGTTTTCGACTTGTTCTGAACGTTACGGCTCAAAAGCTTGCGGTCAAAATTTTGGCAGAAAAAAATCGCTGGACTATAATAAGGGATTTTTTTAAGATTTGGCAAAAATTTTAAATCGCCGAAATTGCGCTTAGATTGCCATTTATTGCATTGTTATTCTAGAAAAACTACTTTTCAACTAATTCCGGATCTGTTCTATGCGTATCAGGTAGCGTCATTTGACTTTTGTCATTGTCACGTGCTGTCATCTGTTGATAGAATTGTCAACCGTTAAAAATTCAGGAGCGTTGATCCTGCCATTTATTGTCACTACTATTAACTGCGAATTAAAGTTACTTTTTTTTAAATTTTTTTGAACAGTCCCCCTTATATTTTAAAATAAATGAGCGTCAAAAACTTTTAGAATACCCCCGTATAATCGTTATCAGATTTTTAACAATTTTTTTATCGTTTTTTATGCACCCACCTTCACTTAATCTTCGCGCACCTTCTTTGATAGCAATGAAGGCCAACTTAACCTTCTTCAATACCGAATAAGGTCGATTTGACCTTCTCCCGTATCGCGGAAAGTCAATTTAACCTTCTTTGCTAACGAAGAAGGTGATCGAAGGTTAAATGAAGGTGGTGGCATAAAAATGATACAAAAAATTGTTGAATATCTGATAACGATTATACGGGGAATTCGAAAAGTTTTTTGACTCTTTTTCAAAATATACGGGAGCTGTACAATTTTTTTTAAAGATAACTTTAATTCGCAGTTAATAGTAGTGCCAATAGATGGCAGCACCATAACGCCCGAATTTTTATCAGTTGACAATCCTATCAACAGTTGGCAGCACAATCGCCTCCGCATTTTTTAAATGTTTAGCTCATATGACACTAATGGCTACGGAATTATTTAAAAAACAATTATTTGAAATGTCTAAAAAACAATATTGAAAATGGTATATACAGCATCAAACTATTGAATGAACAGAAATAAATAAAAATTAAACATTTATTAATCAAAATTTTACGTATGTTTATAATACTTTTAATAATTAAAAACGATGTAATATATGATACAATAATTATTTAAAACTAAAGTATTACAAATTACAATATTTTATACTTAGGTACTTATATTAATAACATTTACCGTGGAATTTCATATTCGTGAAGCGAATCGATACAAGCGTCGAATATAACGTTAATTCGAATACACATAATACGATCCATCGGCGGTAGTTCCTGTCTGAGCAATTCCTGAGATGGACGGCAAAGAGTTTCAAGAGCAACTCAGGTAACCGAAATTAGAGCAGCCTTGGACCATTATTTTTGTAATAAAACTCTTGATAAGTTACATCCTACAACAGAAATTATGTTAACAAATGATAACACTGTTTTTTAAAAATCTCGAAAAAATGCATTACTCTCTGTAACTAGGTGAATTAATTTCTACATAAAAAGCGTTTAAAAATATACATCCAATTCTTCGTATGAGAAACATCAATCTCCATCTAATACAAAGAGAAAAATTACGAAATACCCGCGTTTTCGCCGATTTAAAATTTTCGCGAAATCTCGAAAAAAGACGTCCGTGGATTTTGGCAAAATTTTGACCCAACCTGAAGTGTTTTGAACAGGTCCGGAACTGCTAGAAAAGTCGTTTTTGAAGTATAACAAAACAAACGCGCGTTTCCGTCGATTTAATGGTTTTAGCAAAATTTTGAGCCAACCTAAAACGGTACAGGTTCGGAACTACCCAAAACTCGATTTCCACTTAAAACAAAGCACGAAATGAGCTTGCGAAGCGCACACGATTTTGTAGATTTCGAAATTGCACAAAATTCCCGGAAAAATGTTCGTGTTTTTTTTCGAAAAATTTTGATCCAGCGCGGCGCAACGTACAGTTTTTGTTTCGATTCGGTTTTACGAGAAATGTCAAATCTGAAGGTGAAATCTGTAGTTTATTCCGGAGTGCATTTCCGAAATACTTGTCTTCGATTTTCAACAAAATATCGATAAAAGCGATTTTTCACAAAATTTTGATTTCGCCTAATATTCTTAGTTAGGCCCGCCCTTTGCCACTCGGAAAGTCCATTTCCACCTAAAACAAGCGTCTAAAGTTACGTAAATCGACGAAATCTCGCAAAAAAAACGTCATATTTTATTATAATTTTGAGATTTTTCTCAAAAATATGTTTCGCCTAAAACGTTTCGGTTACGGCCTTGTTGCGCAAGAAAACAGCCCGATTTTGTCTCGATATATTTTGATCCCTTCCGAAATTTTTAGTTTGATCCCCATTTTCTACTAGAAACCTTATAATTTTAATCTAATTGTAAGAAAGCTTCAAAAACAAACGCGACGACTCGATACGTCTACGAAATAAACGACTATAACGTCCGGTTCCACCACCTCGCCTTCAGCTCTGCTTAGAGCTTAAGCTGAACTTGACAGAAAAATTCAGTTCCACCACGCAAAACCAGACCTTAACTTCAATAAGTCAAGCTTACATCTGAGACGTGAATAACGAGAGCTTGAGATCATGTTTATAACCTCACATTGTTCAAGTCTGTCACAGTGACTAGAATTTGTTACTTTGATTACTAAAGTTATTATGGAAGTGGATATTATTAATATAATTCCCGTTACTGTCGTATCATTTATTACTGAGAGAATCATCGGTTGATTTGACTGTCGATGGTCCTCCGCCAGTTCTGTACAACTCTGCGCGATGTTTGGCTTTGCCTTTCTTCGCCCCTTGTTTCATATTACTCCATTGTTTCCTCAATGAATCATTCTCCTAGTCACATTTTTCCCCTGAGCGTTGAATAATGACGTTATTTTACTCCACGCCGCATCTTTTTCTTTATTTGTTGTACAGTTTGTGGTTTTACATTCTATTACATTTTTATAATTTGCAATCAGTGAGGTGAGAAGGTGCTTCTCCTCTCTGGTGTAATTGCACCGCTTCATTTTGTCCATAATAATATGGATGACATGAAAACGAGAACAAAACGTCGCAAACAGTAACGGGCAATTTGTTAGGTTAGATTAGGTAAAGTTAGGTTAGGGACATGATTCAGTGGCAGTGCTGGCAGGACTTATACCTGTAAGGCTGCTGGTTATGGAAAGAGCGGAGGCGCATGTGGCAGATGGTACCATAGGGAAGGCGGCCAGAAGGGCCCTGACACTCGAAAGGTGGGATGCCGAGTGGCAGCGGGCAGGGCCGGGTGAGTGGACGCGGCGGCTCATCCCGTCCCTTGTCGGCTGGTACTCTAGACGGCATGGGCATATGAACTACCACCTTACGGGACATGGAGCCTTCGGTAGTTACCGCCAGAGGATTGGGAAAGGACCCGCGGAGTGCGTGTCGTGTGGTGAGTTGGACACTGTGGAACACGCGATCTTCATCTGTCCCCGGTGGTCAGCTAGGAGGATAGTACTCGAGTTGACTGTTGGTGCGCGGGTGACCCCCGATACAGCAGTTGGGATTATGCTGGAAGGGGATGCCAACTGGCGTGCGGTCGCCACGTTGTGGACAGAGATCATGAGGATCAGATGCGCGGAGGAGTTGGAATAAGATCGTACCCAGAGTCCCGACCGAAGAAATACTTCACGACGGCTTCAGTGAGGATATTACCACTACTCTGATGAGGAGGGCTAGTCGGTAGGTTAGATTAGGCTAGGTTAAGCTAGGTTATTATGCCGGAAGAGGATACCAACTGGCGCGCGATGGCTACGTCGCGGACGTAGATTATGAGGACCAGATGCGCAGAGGAGTTGGAACGAGATCATACCCAGAGTCCCGACCGAAGAAATGTTTCACAACGGCTCCTGTGGGGATATTACCACTACACTGGTGAGGAGGGCTTAGTCGTTAGGTTAGTTTAGGCTATGCTAAGCTAGGTTAGGTTAGGTTATGGAGAGCTTAGGATTAACAAAATACTTTGACACTAAAATAGTATTTGTTGCATTACGGGTAATGTAATTAGGTAAAGTACTTATCGTGCAGTTAGGTCTTAAATATTACATTTATATTCTGTACATAATCTTACGTCGGTGATATTTGGTTATTTTTTTGGGTATGAAGAAATCAAATAGATCCTATGAACTATGAATATACTGTGCAGCCATACAAAACTGCCTTGGCTCATTATAATATTATTTATATTATAATAAATACAGAACGAGTTGCCTAATAAATTGCGTACATGGCTCTAGACTTCATCCTGTTTGTCTATTTGTTTTAAATAATATATTTCTCCTAATTTATTATACTTATTTGCGAATTACCTTAACGTGTTAGTCTCTCGGTATTGATTCTGTCATTGATGACCTTAGTCAAGAACTTTAACTTATGGTATGTGGTCGTCGGTGGCGGAATCGGTATCGAGGGACGGAGTGGTTCTCTATAATACTTAAGATATATATACTTAAATATTATAATATTTAATACCTAAGGTTAGGTTAGGGAATTTCATTTTTTTTTGACGTTCTATATTACTGTCGCAGTGCGGGATATTTAAAAACTGAAGGAAAGAACCAATCACGCGCAAGTTCTGCAGTGTTGTCATATTTACGTACAACTTAGCCAAGGCGTGCTTTGAAAAGCGTGGTGGAACGCATTTCCGTCTTGAGTCGTGCTTACATTTGAGTTCGACTTAGGTAAGTTCTAGCTCAAGATGCAGTGGTGGAACCGGGTGTTAGTGTCTTTGACACACGACATCCTGTTTTCGCACAAGTTTTTAGCATTATTTAATATGACTAATAGGATAAAATTAATCGCCTCATTAATACTAAAACGTATTTATTTACTGTTTTTTTTTTCGTCGAGATATAACTTAGTCTAATACGAGGTACGTTTTTACAAAAAAAATGAAATATTTACAATCGTCATAAAATTATTCGATCGATTTCGCTGGATCTTTAAAAGAGTTGTGAGTGGTCGTTTCGTGATCTACGAAGGCCTGGTCTTTGAATACGTGATGTAATTCTCGAGGTTCCATCGCGTCTTCGTATTTAGTCGAAACCGGCAGCATCTTTGGGAACTTGTTCGTTTTCGCGCGCCTGACAACCGTGACGAGTAACAACGCGAAGAAGATTACGGCGGCGGCCGACACTAATCCAATCGAGACCGGCGACCAAAATTGTTGCCGCTCCAATTCTTGCTTTTTCGTTTCCAGACAATCGTGCCACGGCACCCAGGTGTTGTTCCAGTGCACGGGATCGGCGTTCGGGTCGCGCGGTACGTTTCTGGGTTTGATCGCGGTTTTTCGAAACTTCGCGATCGTCCCCATCATCCCGGCGACGACGTCCGGCCTGTCCGCGTAAACGTTGGTCGTTTCGCAGGGGTCGTCTTTTAAATTGAACAGGCACGGCGCCTCGAGCGGTTTGCATTCCCGAAAATTTTCCGCGTCGATTTTGACGGGACAACGCAACGTCGCCGACTCCCTTAGCTCGCGCATCGATTCGGCGTTTAACAGTCGAATCGAAAAGTCGTTTTCGTTTTTCTCGTTGGCGTGCTTTTCCCGGATTTGTTCCGATGTGATGAAGCCCGCGAGGGCGGTGGCGGTCTGCGACTTCAACACGGCCGTTTCGTCGTAATTGTAAAGCTCGTCTTTACCGGACGATCCGTACCACGAGTCGTATTTGCCTCGGTACGTCGTGCCTCGCATGTATTTCCAATCGCCGTCTCGAATAGCGACGTAATCGTCGACGTCGTCCATGTTGTAGACGAACTCGGTTCTTGGGCTCGTCACGTTTTCGGATATTGTTTTCCACATGTCCACGCCGTCGATAATTCCCAATTCGCTGGCGTTTAATCCGGCCGCCGAATAAAACGTGGGTAACCAATCGGTGATGTGCATGAGATTGTTGGAGACTCGTTGCGGCTTTTTAATTAAGGGGCTCCAGATCGCGGCGACTCCGCGCATACCACCTTCCCAAGACGATTGTTTCATCTAAACAATTTTTATCGTTATCGATAATTAATGAATATTAATTAACTTACGCCTCGCAGAGGATAATTAGATCCGTGGTTCGCATGAATGCCGACGGTTTGCGCGCCGTTGTCGCCAATGAAAAGCACAATGGTATTATCCAACATTTTCGTTTCCCTTAACGCGGCCACTACTTTTCCTACGCTCCGATCTAGCATCGAAACCATGGCTGCAATTATTGTTATTATTAATATTGTTATTAATTATTGCCTTTGTTCTATGCCTTTGTTCTCCCAGGCATAGAGGGAGAACAAAGGCATAGATATAGACGGCGAAAAATTAAACAACTTGCGATTCGCAGATGACATAGTGTTGATTACAAACAATCTAGGCGAAGCTAAAGAAATGCTACAAGAACTGCAAAACGCAACACGGATGGTGGGGCTAAATATAAACTATACCAAGACAAGGATGATCACAAATCTAGTCCCTAATGGAAATATACACATCAGAGGACAGGAAATAGAGCTAGTTGAAAGGTATATATATTTGGGGCATGAGGTTAAAATCAGCAGGGATAACCAAACCTGCGAACCCCTGAGACGAATTAATTTAGGCTGGGCGGCATACGGCAAACTCAGATACATCTTTAAAGATAGCATCCCTATGAGTTTAAAGAGGAAAACTTTCAATACATGTGTTTTGCCTGTGCTTACCTACGGGCAGAGACTCTAACCCTGACCAAAACATCAATAAGAAAACTGAGTATTGCACAACGAAAGATGGAAAGATCGATGTTGGGAATAACACTGAAAGATAAAATAAAAAATGAAGAGATACGTAGAAGAACGGGAGTAGAGGACGTAATAGAAAAGATAGCCAAATCGAAATGGCGTTGGGCTGGCCATGTGGCGAGACAGACAGATGGAAGATGGACAAAAAAGATTATTGAGTGGAGGCCGAGGGCTGACAAGCGAAGTCAAGGGAGACCACCCACTCGGTGGACGGACGATTTGAAAAGAATTTCAACAAACTGGGTTGCAACTGCACAGGATAGGGGATTTTGGAAGGATCTGGAGGAGGCCTATGTCCGACAGCGGACAATACTGGCTGGGTGATGATGATGATGATATTAATTATTGTTATTGTTACATTATTGTTATTGTTATTATTATTATTATTATGTTATTGTTATTGTTAAAATATCAACCTGCGTAAATTCTCCTTTCGGGGTCGACAATGTGAGCGAATTTCGCGACCTCTTCGTCTGGAGCCTGCAGAGGATCGTGAGCGTTTCCGGTGTGCACGGCCAAGTGCGCCAAATACATGAACATGGGCTTCTCCGCGTCGTGCCCCCGAATCAGTTTTACCGCTTCTTCGGTGAAGAGTTCCGTGGAGTATTTTCCCTTGGCGTCCCAATCGACGGACATGTTGCGTCTCATGTCGTAGCCCATCTCGTCCGTGAGCTAAAAACAAAAGACGCATGAAAACAACGCGCCGGGCGATTCGAAAATTCCCACTCACGCTGGCGTGGACGTCGTGGGTGTAGTAATCTTGGAAACCTTGCCAGTAACCGAAATGACTGTCGAAACCGCGATAAGTCGGGGTGTATTCTTTTCTGAAGAAGCCCAAGTGCCATTTTCCGATTGCGTGTGTCGCGTAACCGTTTTTCTGCAGGTGGCGCGGCAAAAGGGTCTCGTTCAATCCGAGGCCCCACGGTTCGGGTTCAAGGATCACCGTGTGTTGCATTCCTAGAAATTTGCAAGTTTTATTCAACCGTGAAAATGACGCGCGCGCGCTCGCTCGCAACAAACAGAGCGTGAAAAAAAAACTGGTAAAATTTCGCTATCCGGCCCTGATAAATCGGGCGCCCGCCGTCCGTTTCGATCGGCATTAGAAAAGCGCGCTGCACCCTTCAGGACGATTATATAATTTTTGTTGGGCGCACATGAATTTAAAAGTAAAAGTGCGCGCACGTATTATCCTTGACGGTTTAAACACATAAAAATATCTATGCAGAAACGTAATTTCGAAAGGTTTACTCACCTATATGGATTGGATATTTTCCGGTAAGGAAAGCCGATCTCGAGGGTGTGCACATGCATTGCGTGTAATGGCTGTTCAATATTACGCCGTTGTAAGCCAGAGCGTCGATGTTCGGCGTCGGAATTTCGTCGCTACCGTGAAAACCGACGTCGTTCCAACCCTGAAAGTTGTTTTAATTTCAATCGTCGTGTCCGTGGCGAACGTAAAATTCGTAAAACTCACAATGTCGTCCGCAACAATGACGATAATGTTCGGCTTCGCGCCGCCGACGAATAACGCGGACCCGCAGGACAAAAACACAAATAACGCAAACCTTAAACGGCACATGTCGAGCGCTCGATCGGTTTGCGAAAGAAAAACGTGCGCCGATATCGGAGATCGTGTTTCGATAACTTACTAGTGCCCCTTGTGGTCACTCTAAGTTCTTATTTTCGACTTATGCCGATTATGGTTTAAAAACGTTTATATATATTTAAAAGTGGGGGAAAATCAAATCTTTAACAATCACCTGGAGCGACCGTTGATATACGTCATAGGAATCACCGGTCGGACGGAGTTTCCTAACAGTTAAAACACAATATTTTGAGAGAAGCACCCGTGAATCAGCCGTCGAAGTCGTTTCAACAACAAAACAACATTAGGTAGATTATTAACGAGACATTAACGAGAATCGTCGTTATAAGTACGCGATTTGGTAATTTATGGCATTTTAACAAAAATATAATACGTTATTAATTGTAGTATACTACAAAATGTAATATTGTAAACGAGTTCCGCTACACTTACGGCCTTGACTATCTTATTGTTCAAGTTCAACTACTAAAATATTACGAAATTTGATAAAACATCGGAACGATTAACATACATCTTATTCATAAAAATTAACAAAATAACGTCGTCTTCTTTTTTGTCGGGGAAATAACAGTTGTGACAAAATACCTAAATCGGACGGGTTCAAAGAAATCGGACAAATTTAATCTATTTTTAAAATGTGGACTTTTCATATTTTTTTTTCTAATTTCACTACTTATGCATGAAGCGCGTCGACGCGACGTTAACTTTGCTTTACGTTTAATTAATTAATTTTGTAACGATTATTTTATTCCAATTATTTAAATAAATAGTGGGGGGTGCAACCTTTACCTTCCCAACGAACTTCAGTGAACTTGCTCTTCTATTGCGGCACCACCACGTCTTTACCTTGACCGAACGTCTTCGCGTCCTTGCCCTAACTTCGACTTAAGCTCGAAAATTAAAAATCGAAATTGTAGAAAATAACGCAAACGCAAAATTGCAAAATTCGTTTTTAAAAATAAAATACTCTTATGTGGAACGCGGCGAAAAAATTAAAACACGTTCTATTTGTAAAAAAAAAGGAATTCAACGGACTCGACAGTTAAATTATGTCTATAAAAATTGCTATAATCTTGATAATCCAAAACTGAATTAAGCAGTAAAAGTTACTTTTGCAAACAATAAAAAAAAATTTGTTTAACTGTGAACAAGCAACTCTTTGTGCGGGTGCGTACGTACAAAACCATGGTCGATTTCAAGGTTTTTGTTGCCCCTTTCAAGTCGGCAGGTTTAAAAAAATATATATATAATAGCTAATACGTTTTACTTCGCAAACGTTAAATGTGTTTAATAATAATTTTAATTTCGCTTCGTAACGTAACGGCGCAAAAAATATAAATATCGCCGAAATAACACTTTTAGGTTAACAATCGCACGTTGTCCGATACGATCCGTTTAATAATTAAACTTGGCTTAAAAATTACCTAATTGAAATTTTGCCTTTACTTATCCAAGATAATCGAAGAAATTTTTGCGCCGCGCTATTAGACGATTTCCTTTATTTTTATAATAAATTTTCCGAAATTGCATAAATTCCGTTATCGTTAAATGCTACAGAAAGTCAAACATTTTAAACAAATAGTACGATCGTGCGTAAAGGAACTCGTTAGCCAACCATAGACGTCGGAGCCCGTGTGCAAACATTGAACACGCTACTCAGACTGTCACGCAATGTCTTTACGAACAAGCAGTTTTATTGTGACGTGTTTTATAAGTGTCGAACCGAGGATCACTTAATGAACTCTTTGTTGTTAAAAATATTTCACGCTCGTGTGATATAATACGAGTTCTGATTGAATCAACTTACAAATCATTAAATTTTGTTGCCCCTTCGTAATACACCTTAGGTGCGGCCATTCGGGCGCGGGACGTAAGGGCGCGAGAACACTACGACGCAAAACCACTAGTGCGTGGAATTAATATTTTTTGATAAACAAAGTACACCTTGATCTGTACTTTAAATTACAGTTATTTTAAAGTTGTAATCTAGTACTTACAATAAAAATATGACATAAAGTACAATATTTTACGTTACAATTTACATTAGAAATCGTATTATTTATTTCTTGCTAATAACTGTGTTCAGAATTACACAATTAAGAATTGAAAACGATGAACGTTGTACATGTTTAATTTAAAAGTAAGTAGGTATACTTACACTAAAATTTTACATTTTTGGGAACTTTGAATTTTCTTTCCTTGAGCTATTTTTC
Organism: Rhagophthalmus giganteus; assembly: GCA_036326145.1. Taxonomy (NCBI): domain Eukaryota; kingdom Metazoa; phylum Arthropoda; class Insecta; order Coleoptera; family Rhagophthalmidae; genus Rhagophthalmus; species Rhagophthalmus giganteus. The sequence goes on along the minus strand of JARFJA010000036.1, from coordinate 19,168,661 downwards.
ATAAATTCTGAAATTATTAAGAGTATATTTTTTTTAGTAGAAAATTGCCAAAAGTTGAAAAACTTAGAGTAAATACAAAATAGGTACCCCAACAATTTGACACGCTCCCAAATTTAATTGTGAACATTTCGTACTTTGATTTAATAAGCGCAAAAACAATAGTGATTATGCAAGTTTTCGTCATTTTATCTTAAACAGTTCAAGAGATTAGATAAAAACCATTCTCAAACTCACATTTGAGAGGGGGCATTTTACGAAAAATAAATATTGAGATTTTTAACATGATTTTTGACGCGCCCTCAAGTTTCGCGTCATGCTGTCCTCGCGCCCCGACGGCCCTGCGCTCCACTGGCTCGCGCCTTGGTGTCTCTGTGTCCTAATGTCCTCGCGGCCAAACGGTCGCGCTCTGATGGTCGCGTCTAAATGTCCTAGACCCGGCCGAAAGAGTTTGAATCGGTTTCATTCGAGTTCGTTCCCAAGTCATTTTTGAACTTGGTACTAGGAACTTGGTACTCGTTTACGTCCTTATTAAAATCTTGTAGTAGATTTTTCAAAGGAGAAAACCTCTGCACAATTAGTTTTTCAAATAGCTTTAAAGCTTTTTTGTTTCTCTACAAACAACCGCACGTAGGCACACAAACAAACGAATGGCTGACATTTGTCAAAGTCTCGTTTTTAACATATATTCTGTAGCAAATTTTACAAGCTACAAATTACATCTGCAGAAGATTTTGCGAGATATTTGCAAAAAACTGTGCATCGCCGCCTTTCACGCCCTGCAAAAAATGTTGCACGCGTGGTATCGACGGGGACTTTTGGGACATTGTTTCAAATGCCAATATCTAGCTGTACTTACGTACACAAAAATCCAGCCCTGACAAAAATTTGACCGGGCTATATCACGAAAACGAATGACCTTCTTATATTAAAACAAAAATATATAAATATATATTTATATTATAACGTTTATATTAAAACAAACGCCATTTCGTCGTTTTCGAAGTTCGATTACCATGTTAATCCGAAGAAGAATGAAGACGCGATTTATGCTGGTGAAAATAAAATATTTTCCCAGTGCTTACCTTTTTGGTCGCAAGTTTGATTCGAACAAAATTTTCCCCGAGTTTCTTCCTTTATTTTTCTTTTCAACTGACGTTGAGCTCTTATTAAAGGGTCGAAGATTTTGCATTATTCTTGGATTTATCAGATGACTATTATTGCTTCTGCGTTCGTTTTCATGTATGTACATCTGAAAATGAAGCATATATGTAAATCAAACTATTATACGTGTAGGTGAATACGATATTTGATCGTCAATTCGAAAGATTTTGTAATCGAAACCAACTCCGTAATTTTAATTTTAATTTCTAAACCCCCCTCGACAAATTTTTCCTTTTCCAGAAAAACACTGCCAAAATATATATACACTCAAAAAATTATTGTACATAATATCAATGAACACCAGTTATTGACTTTTTGATCATTGATACAATGAAAAGTTCATTAATACTACTAATAGATGTTCATTTTTTAATTTACATGTTCGTAGTCCCAATGTTGTTATGTTCATTAGAAACTGATGAACATATTTCATAATTTAATGGATATCTTGATTGTTTCGACGACTCTTTTTCATCAATCCAATCATTATTTGATTGTATCTACGAATTTCTACATTAACATTATAACTTAAAATTTATGAATTTAAAACATCATATTAATGTAAGGTCGATTTGAAATAATAACTACATTTATCGTATCTATGACTAAGTTCACTAATATATAATATATAATGTTCACTAATATATAAATATAGTTGATTATGTATTTTTTAATTCTATATATAGAATAATCTAGGAATATTAACGGCTTCACAGAAACAGGATAAATTCAAGACAGTGCAGTTTGAAAACTCAAACTAAATAATTGCAAAAAAAATGATCACGACTTTTACATTAATATTTATGTTAGAACTGTTATAGAAAAATATTTCTAAAAAAGGTTTGTGTTTGTTATTACATATCAAATTCCAGAGAAACGTGTACAAATCGATTTTTTTCAGCGGAAAAATCGATTTGTACTTCCTACAATCGACAACGTTGAATAATAAAGAACTAATAATCAAATTTTCTATGTAGGTATACTTGAACGATAATTAATTGAAACATTACAAAAAATAAATTTGCTATAGAAACAATATACATAAACATTATCTTATTTACAATGTGAAATAGTAACTGTAGTCTTTTAATACGAATAGAAGTGTACATTGTAACAATACAAGAATATTCCTTTATTTAATAAACACATTCATCGATACAATAAACAAACTTTGCATTTCAGTGGAATAATTTGTTGAATTTATATAAAAATATCGATAAAACTAAGTTATTATCACTATAAATCAAATTCATATTATCATTATTATTAGTACATAGTACTAATTTATTAAAACAAAGAAAACTTGTTCATTGGACGTAATGAACTGCATTCGATGTAGCAATGTATAAGGTCATTACACCAATAAACGTTCATTGGGTAATGATTTCGAACATCAAGTAATCTTTGGGCATACGTTGTAATGATGAAATCGTACTTTGGACGAAAATTAATGAACGCCAGTTCTTAATATAATGATTTTTTTATTGTATTTTTTTTGGTTGAGTATATATGCGTGAATTTTTTTTGTATCTACCGTCATTTGTTTGTTCTTTTCTTCTAATATTTTTGAAAATACACATAGAAGTACTATTTTGTCGTCATCCATAATGATCGTAGAAATATTGTGCTACCGTACATTTCGTGGAAAACTCGATCTACGAGGTCTGACCAATAAGTAATGAGACTGATTTTTTAGCCGCGCTTGTGGTAACACTGCGAACCTGAAACTTCGGTCGGTTAATCTCCCATTCCTCCTCTATCGATACATGTGCTTGCGACTTTCGTACGTTCGTTAGTTCTCCAGCTGTGTTGTGTTTTCGACAACGTGTTTGTAAGGCGTGTCACGAATATGGAACGACGTTATTACGTCGAACAGCGGTACGCGATTAAATTTTGCGTTAAACTCGGCGATTCTGTTACGGAAACGTACGGTAAATTGGTCAAAGTGTTCGGTGATGAAGCCCCGAGTCGTGCTAAGGTGTTTCGATGGCATAAAGATTTTAAAAATGGCCGTGAGAGAGTCGGGGATGAACCGCGAAGTGGGAGGCCGGTTGAAGCTCGAACTGACAACAATGTTCAGCGTGTGCGCACTCTCGTGCATCAAGATCGGCGGCTAACCATTCGAATGTTGGCCGATGAACTTAATTTGAAACGAGAAACCGTCAGAAAAATTTTAAGTCCGTCCAGAGATTGCCAAATCGTGGATCCTTCATCATGACAATGCTCCATGCCATCGTGCCTTCAGTGTGTCGCAGTTTTTTACCTCTAAAAACATCGCAGAGTTGCCGCAAGCGCCCTATTCGCCGGATATGTCACCCTGTGACTTCTTCTTGTTCCCCCAAACAAAATTGGCCGTGAAAGGAACGCATTTTGAGTCCATAACTGACATCCAGACCGCCGTGACGAGGGTACTCCAGGACATTCCAGTCGAAGTCTTCCAGAAATGTTACGAAATGAAACGTTGGAACCAGTGTGTAGTTGTGGGAGGGGAGTACTTTGAAGGGGATCACATCAATGTACCTTAATTTTTAAATATACGTATTTTATGGACTTAGTCTCATTACTTATTGGTCAGACCTCGTACATAGAGATTTTTATTAGTTTATAGATATTTGAATACTAAAATGCAAATCGAAACAAACAGGCGGGATCTTTATTTTTACGATTGACTCATTAAAATAAACGTGCCATATAAATAACAACCTTACATAATGCATTTTTTAACATTTTTTTATCGTCAAAGTGCTACGGAAAAAGCGACAATCAAGGTTACACAAACGAATTGCAACTTATATTCACCCTTTTTTATTTCAAGATTTAAAACAAGCGCGGCACGCAATGTTTGCGATAAAAATATCTCCAAAACCCATTCTAGTTAGGGAACTTTTTAATTTTAGACCGCATAAAATTGCAATTTTATTTATTATTATTATCTACGAATTATATAAATTGCAATTAAATGCCATTCCCGATACTTGAATAATTTATAGACTTTGGTTACAATGTAATACAACATACATACTTACTAATCCGATTTCGTTAAAAATGCGCATCGATTACCTACTGCTACTTAACCATAAACTTTTGAGAGCTTTCGCGGAATTAAGTAAATATTTACTAATGACGTGTTACTTAACAATGTAGGTATACCTTAAGTTCCCGCAAACCTCCTTTTCGTGAAATACAAAGAAGTTTGAATGTCAAGTTCATCAATATTCATAAATCGCTAATCCGCTCGGAATTGTTTTCGTAAAAGTTCGCCGAGGCGACGCGACGCCGACGTCTGAAAATGAACTTTCACTATTTCCGATACCGGAAACAAATATTTGCACACTTTGGGTATAATAACCCGATATAAACTCTATCGTGTGGTTTTCTAGATCCGGAATTCGCAATTACAACGGCCTTGAATACCTAAGTCAATTAAGAATGTTTCGTTTAAGGATTGCCTTGGGCACTTCGATTTTGATACGTGCGCGGCAGCATAGCCGCCTAAAGGCTGCACATTTGAAAAATACTGTGTTTTTAGATACAACTGGTTTATTAATGAACATACTCGATATTTTTCCGGGCGATGATCATTAAATATAGCTGTAAATATCTGTACGTACCTAAAAGATGAATTTATGATAAAAGGTTTTTGCCAAATCACACCTTAAATTAGCGTTTGTGGCGTGAATGTGATATTGTCACCTTTCGCTTTTTAACTAACTTAAGTACATATACTACACATAATTAGTCAAATTAGCTGTAATAATCTCTATTAATTGATCCGAAAATAGAATTTCTTAAATTATATACCTTTTAACGTGCGGGCGCAAAAACAACGTGTTATAGTCTAACATTATATGTTTTTTTTGAAATCGTTCTTTCAATATTTATTCATAATTAATTATTCATTAATAACACACGTTGACGCTAGATATTGGATAAGTTGAAGTTTTGGTACCTACAATTTTCAAAAAATTCTTCAAAAAATTTTCCCCCATTTTTAGTACGAATTAGTGTTCATTTTTTTTTTCTTAGTGATGTTGTTCAAAACCAGGGAACACTGTAATAATTTCCACCCTATTGCCCACCGATCCTATCGTCGTCCCTGTCCCGCTGGTATCGCACGACTCAACATTTTCTTACCTTTTGCTGAGGTACACAGAACAAATAATCTTTTATAAAATAACATCAAAAAATCCGGGGTACTTTTTGCATTTTGGCGACCGTTTCTAATTCGTGTGGTAACATTACGTACAGAGATAACAAGTGGCAACGTCGGTGAGTGGGCAACCTGTTTCTCGATCGAAGTTGTCACTTCGCAAACAGCACAAGGACGTCTTACTTGAACATTGAGGATGTCCACTGGATATCCATTTTAGATCCAAATGGATGTCCACTGAAAACTTCAATATATAGGCCATCTAATGAGAAGTCCCAAATACACCCTCTTACAATTGATAATACAGGGGAAAATCAGTGGAAAGAGGAGTATTGGCAGACGACGTGTGTCCCAGCTTAAAAACCTAAGAGACTGGTTTGGGTGCAACAACACCCAGTTGTTTAGAGCTGCCGTCAATGAAGTTCGGATAGCTGCGATGATAGCAAACCTCCGTTAGGAGATGCACTTGAAGAAGAAGGATGTCCACTGGATGTCGACTTTAGGTCCAAAGGACATTCGCGATTACAAATAAAAATACGCCCTTTAGTAGTAAAAATTCGTAAGTCAAACTTACACTACAGAAAAATGTCTAGGAGTAATTAAAACAATAGTCTTATAACGCAGACACAGACCGCAAAAACAAACCATAATATTCCGAACGACGATTTAACTAACGTTACACGAAATACGCACGAAAGTGAGACTAGTTCATTGCGCGACATGACGTCCATAATATATATCCTATGTACAGTCAAGTTCGTATGTTTTGTCTCAGGAGATGTGATCGCAAGCCAACGAGAGACGAGAGAGGATCAAGAGGGATGAAAACGGACAGTAGTCTTTTACGACAAAAACCAACACAGGCAACGGGACAAAACATATGAACTTGACTGTACATAAGCAGTGCAAAAGACTTCACGTATTCTATAAGCTATAATAATTATTGCTTCCAAACTATAAATAACTGTAGCCGTGAATGTCAGGATAAATCACCAATTGCAGCATAACACGACAGTAACTTGTGCAAACGTGTATTGTTAAATAGTCGCGGAAAATAGTATATTGTGCAACTAGTGCGTGAATAGTCAGAATTTATACACGAGTGAGGAGTTTGCGAGACAAGCCGCAGGCGAGTGTTGCAAACGGAACGAGCGCAGGCTTCACGCATGCGTTGCATGCTATACTTTTTCTACAATCCTAAATAAATTAACACGATTACACAACTATTATTTATGACAGCTGTCGTGACACTCCAAATCAAATCAAATCAAGCACAGCAACCTATTTACTTGTCGATCGCGCGTGAAATTACACGAGTTCTTATAGATGTGTGCGAGAAATAAACGTTTCACACACGGGAGTAGAAAAACCTACTCATTTTGATTTATAACCTAAAAAAAAACCAACAAAAGTAAAATATCACTCCCTGATAATTACAAGTAAATAATAGGTTTTTAATAATCGATACAACAACTCTTCATTATATCAATTGGAAATTCCATCTTGTATTTTATGAATAAAATTTAAATATAAACGGATGTATTTATAGTTACGAATCTACAATTTTACTACAGTTGTTATAATTAAATCCGTATATTTTTATAACATAATTAAAAACGATTAACACGACTATAATTATCTCGCTTTATAAATCGTAATTATATAAATAATAAATTACATAATTGATAATGTTACGATTTTACCCACCTGCGTCGTTTATCAATATGATTGAATGTTAGATTCTCATAATCTTTTTAATATACAGGGTGTCCCGCCTTTGATTATTCTTGGGTTAAAAACGAGCAAAATCGGTCTAATAAATATAGAAAGAAGATAAACGCAGATTAAAAAAAAAGTTAATACAAAAGCAATAAACGACAAACTAAAATAAACTGCTAAAAAAAAAATGAATTCGTGCACGCACCGAAGCAAATGGTGACCAAATTTCGATAAAGGCAACGTTGCCCGTCCAAATAATGACATTGAGTAAATTGAAAGTTACAGGAGCGTCCTATAAATAGTTATCCGCCTGAAGATTGTTTATTTAAATAAATAATAAATAGGATGTATTATTCGACGTGAGTCTGGAGGCGAAGTAGAACGTCGAATAACGAAACTAATTGTAAGTCGTAAATCCGTACCTGTTCTTTAGTTAGTCATACAATACATGTGGCAAGTAATGCAAGGTTAGAGAAGCTTTCATTATTTTTTTTTATAAAATGGACACCTGTTAAAGAAGCTGTTTTAGGCCTTTGTTTTTGAATTCATGGTCGAAATCGTAAACGTGATTGGTGAGCATAATTTCGTCGTCGGATCGCCAGCTTTCTACTTTTACAAAGATCTACAACAGGAAATTATATTAAATTAAATTGCAGTAGAATCGCGTTCATTCGACATACACACATATGGGACCGTTGTCTGTCGAAATAGGGAAAATTTCGGATTACCCAGAATACACACATAATTAAGGGCGGTATTTATAGTCGTTCCTTACCTTGGAATATTATAATAACAATCGTTTTTAAGGAAAAATTGTGAACAACCATAAATATCACCATAAGGAAATGCCGAAAAATGATGCAAAAACTTCGATTACTTACACATAAAGCTCAATATACTATTGCTTATTTATTTTAAGAAAAGTTAATACAGTAAAAGGTTGTCGAGACGTTCTCCCGCATTTTCATGTCTCAAATTATTGAAGTATTTCAACCGTGAAAAAATAAAGGCTTGTCTTGCGGTTTAACCCTTTAAGTACGAAGTTTAACGTTTTTTTTTGGGCTCGGTTTTTCAAAAAACCGTCAAAAAATGTTAAAAAAATTCAATTCAATCGGCCAACCTTGGCTCGATCGCAAAAAAATTTGGACGTGGAAGTGAATTTGTTTGGCCACCTAGAAGTCCAGATTTAAACCCTCTGAACTTCTCGATCAGGTCAAATATGAAGGCAATAGTTTATAAAAAAAAACAAACGATCAACTTTCGCGTTGAGTTGTTGCAAAAAAATCAAGAGGCAGCCAATGTGATAAAAAAGCGCGTAGGTGGATGGTGGACATTTCGAGCAGTTGCTCTGAATTACGCAAATATCTCGAAAACCGATAGAGTTATCGAAATTAAACAAAAGTCACTTTTGTGCAAAAAGGGACGCTCTTTTATATTCTCGATTCATTTTGGCCACAGTTCAGCGAACAAAACAATTATGCCTCGATTCACCGAAATAGTAGGGTATAGCTAGCGCCCTATACGAGCAACGTCCAAATTAAGTTTCGAATTCGCAATTTTTAAGCCAAAAAAAGTAAAGCTGCCAATTTTCAAGTTGGTACTATGAAAACTTACAAAATTATTGAGAAATTTCAAAATAAAATTTAAACTTTGAACATCCTGTATCTCTTAAACCAGCGACATCAACATATTTTGGTGTCTGGTACGGTTGGCTATTTTACTTTTGTCACGCCGTTCGAGACTTAACTGTTATAAGGTGACTTCCTATCGACTCGGGCGGGGTGTCATTAATTTAGGAGCTCACTGTACTTATCTTTAATTTTTAAATTGTCGATTCTCTTCTTCTACGTGTACGTATACAAGAATTATCCAGATGTCTTGATTATAACCAAATATCGATCAGTATATTGGATCAATTTGTTCTCCATTTATCAAATAAAAATTATAAGTAACTTATTTGTCGGATTTGAAGTGCCTCGTCTACGTAAACGGCTGCAGTGATTTTGAAGGCTCTTTTTGAAAATTCATTTTTGAAATTAAACGCGCTAATGCGATTTTAAAAACGAAAGGAAGGCAGAAGAAAATGTCGCATTATTTTACCTTCAAATTTTACTTCCAATTTTTATTTATTATCGGTGATTTATGTTTCGTTAAACGAACTCGGCCTCGATTACTCTAAACAATAAGAATAAAGTTATTCGATTTTATTTTATGAAAAATCATTTTCCTCATACTTGCAGAATGTTTCCTATTTCCGCCCATCGTAGATTTTATTTGAACACATATTTACTTTCGCCTACTATTTGTTATCAAACAAAGCAAAAAAGCTAACGGGAAAAAAACAAGACATACAAAAGATAAACAAAGTAGAAACCGACTTATTATATTGAAAACGTGTGCCGAATTCTATGCCCGATTAGAATTATTATCGATTATGCATGTAGGTATACAATTTAAATAAAATTAGTTTAGAAACAGAACAGATTTCTGTTATAAACAATTCGATAAATCAGATTAATAACGTATTTGTTTATAAAAGTTTGTTGGTGTTGTCTTGTCGATTTTAAACTTGTTCTTAAAAATTTCACTCAAAAATATAAAACTCGAAACATAAACAGCCCGAAGGTCCGATAGCTACGTTAAATTAATTGTAAGGTTTTAGGTTTCCTACGTCTGTTTAAAATCTAATTAGGAAACTAATAGGACCTTAATTACTTATACCGAAACAACATACAAGTAGTTATTGTGTTAATTTCATTTTATATTAAAAGCTATCCTACCCACACACGTAATGCACACCTGTCAATTTTGGCTCGATATTAATTAACGTCAAAATACTGATTGACGGGGCAAAAGTAAAAAATATTTAATACTAGATACCTATTATTGAAATATGACGTTCGTAAGTATAATTTTATATATTTGTCCCGGTATAAACCCACTAACTTATTAATTTAATGGGCTCTTCGTGGATTTCCATTTAAATTCCTCGTAGTCGGTGATTTCCTTAGAAAACGTATGCGTCACATATAATATACCTGTAATAATCGCTACTTATTTCTTATTGCGCGCCGCGTCGTTTACACGTTCGAACACATCGACGCAGTGTTTGCAGAGTAACTTAACCCGCAAAAAGTAAATTTCGCATTTTGTGTTGTCGCGTAGCCACAAACATTTTTCCAACGGAAAAATCGAAATATTGTTACCAAATTTTAACGGATGATGCCTTATATGCATAAGATACTCATTGTCAGAATAACTCATTTTCGCATAAGTGCGGGTTAAGTTACTCCGCCAAGACGCCGTCGACATAATTCAAAGCGCAAAATTTGCTTGGGAATTTGTATTCGTTAAGTAATAAAAATTCCCGGTACACATCATTAGTTCAAACTAGTATTAGCAATAAAAATTATACGGTGATGATGATGTCTGTTTTTTAAATTTTGATTGACGAAGTGATTTAACTAACTAATTAAAGCTACGTTTACGTTCAAATAAGTTGACTCGCAATATTTTAGTCAGAAACCACGAATAAACAAATTCATGATCGTCGCACGTCGCCTTGATTCGTGCTCGTGGATATGATGTGAAGTGATGAGAACCAATCAATTCACATCCACATAAATCAAGAGTCGACAAAAATTTTTCCTAGCATTTTCAAAAACTAGCGTCAAAATCACAGGAAGAGCTGCACTACGTTCTTTCGTCTCATTATACGGCCCCATCGTATCCCCTCACCCTCCCTGAACAAAAATATATGCATATAAGATGTATATTCTATACACCAAGCTATAACTACAATAACCGTCAGAGCCCTTTCGGAGTCACGCCCTAATTCAAAATAATCCTCTTTCAATACTGGATGAGACGTACGGAGCACGTCAAAATAAAACTTTAAGTTTCCATAAACTTCTTTCATACGACGCTCCCCCGCCGAAATATTCACCCCCAAAGTTCAAGGGGAAACATTAATTAGTTTAAATAACACTTTTATCGTGTTTGGTTTACATTCCTAATAAACGAAGTAGGTATTTCAAAACATCTTACCACTTCAGCGGGAGCTATAGCTATATTACCCCTAACCGCATTTTCTAACATTTGAAAAAAATTTAATTTAATTGTCGGATTCCCCAAATATTTTAGGATAAAAACGGCACCCTTGCCCACATTCCATAAAATGAGTCGTATTTGAGAAATACGTAAAGTGCAAAGTTTATGCACTCAGAATATTAGAACCTAGAGTCGCACCAGTTACCCTTTAAGTGCGATTTTCTCGAAAATTGCTCATTTTATGGAAAGTGGGCAAATCCGGCAATAAAATTAATTTATTTTGACGTGTTCCATACGTCCCCAGCAGATTTCTCACCGTTTCCTAGACAACGCGCCTCAAGTATTAAAAAGGGGGTTGTTTTAAATTTTATATATACGTTTTAATCGATTGTGGTTTCTGAATTGATTCTGTAAGACATCCAATTTATTAGGTACCCACTTAACGGACTAAAAATTGGACTATTTTATTGCTACTACTTTTTTATCTATTTAATTTAAATGAAATTGTTACAAATATGAGTGTATGTGAGTGTTTTGAGGCTCAGTGAGTGTGGAACGTTCTAAGAAAATATACGAATAGGACGCTCGCAGAGATTGTGAAAAGTCACAGTTGTTGATTCAAAAATACTTGGTCAAACTTGTAGAACAGATAATGTACCGAAGCACGACAACAAGAAAGTCTCTGCGAACGTCGATCCTCAATGTTTTATTGGAGTACAAGATAACCAGAGCAAGTGTGCAAAATACCATCCATTAACAGCAACATAAGCTCCACAGTACTGTAGGACACGCTCAAAAATGCCGGCACTTGCACGATCTGCATTTGAGTATCTCGAAAATAAAGCATTTACAGAGCTATGTACGTTCATAGATTTTTTTCGTTATCGTGCTTCGATACATCCAAGTATTTTTGAATCACCCTGTAATACTATACGATTAGAGTTCGTTCGCCATAGAAATAGGATCGGGGAGGATCCAACCGCCAACCTGAGCCGTGTTTTTTCCGCTCGACGTTTTATTACAATATCACGCGCTTGGGGGTTCGAACAGAATGATTGGCGGGACCAATTCTACACCGAACGAACTACCATTAAGTATGTTTGCATGGTCAAAGCAACGTAAATATGTATTAGGTGATTTCGGAATTTTTTCACAAATGTTCGAGTAGATTTTGAAAATTCGTGTGTATTGTTTAAATCATTCACAATGCGAGTTAAGCTGGGGACACACTACCGACACGTCAAGTGCCGACATGGAATTTTACATTAGTACACATAGGACGACACGTGAGGCATTTGTTCAGATGCTCACGCAGCACGTTCCAAGTAATTTATTCGGTCCCCCTAATATATTAGGGGGACCGGAAAGTAATGTCGTTTCTGCGCATGTCGATATTTGATTGTCATTTGTCAGCTCATTGTGTATCTCGAAGGCGTGTCAAAGTCATTTTAAGGTTATTGTGACTTGTTCACTTCTAAATAATTCAATATTAAACTTTTTTTTGCAATTTGGGGTGAAATGGCCAGCCATATACCAAAGATCATATCCGGCTATCATATGTTTTTTAAGTTTCGCAACAGTTGCGACCAAAAACATTTGCGATGTTTATCCAAGTGCATTAGCCGTTCCTAAATGCCAAAGATGGTTTTCCAAGTTCAGATCCGGTAATTTTGATCTCTCCGACTCCTATCGATCAGGAAGACCAACAACATTAGACAACGACATGCTAAGGGCAGAAGTGGAAGCAAATTTATGTCAAACAATCGAGGAACTGTCAAACACCCTTAACCAACATTGGTCGACCATCCAGGAACATTTACAGCAGATTGGAAAAATAAGCAGAGCAGGTGTTTGGGTCCCCCATAATCTGTCCGAAGAGAACAAAGACAACCGATCCATCACACGCAACGTATCCCTTCAACGGCACCACCCAGAACCGTTTTTTGATTGTTTGATCATTGGAGACAAAAAATGGGTCCTATATGATAATCCAAAACGCAAAAGGCAGTGGCTCTCTCCAAATGAATCACCACGAAGTACTGCGAAGCCGGGTTTACATCCCAAAAAGGCGCTTCTGTGTGTTTGGTGGAGTATTCGCGGAATTGTTCACTTTGAAGTGCTGAAACCTGGACAAACTGTTAATGCAGACCTTTATTGTGAACAATAGGATCGAGTTAACCCATTTTTAATCGAAAAGTATCTGGTGATTGTCAACAGAAAGGGCGTCATTCTGCAACACGACAATGCAAGACCGCACTGTGCAAGGCGAACACTGGAAAAAATTAATGAATTGGGGTGGGAGGTACTGCCTCACCCACCATACTCGCCCGATATCGCACCCTCGGATTTCCATTTATTCCGATCCCTACAACATTTTCTTAGTGGCAAAAAATTTGAAAATTTGGTTGATGTCCAAAATGCCATCTCGAGATATTTTACTCAAAAACCAATTGATTTTTATCGGTCCGGGATTGAAAATTTGCACACTAAATGGCAAAAGGTTGTTGAAAACGAAGGTGATTATATTATTGATTAAAAATAAAGACTTATTAAAAATTCATTCGTTTGAATTACTATATATTTACTTATTATTATACTTTTTTTGCACACCGACGAGTAGAAATCAGTGCCATAATGTTGCGTGGCGTAACGTGACGTGTCGGCAGTGTGTTCCCAGCTTTAGAGATCGCGTCATATAGAAAAGCACCTGACGAGCTTTATTCCGATTTAAATCAGAACTACATCGAGCGGCACATGAATATCATTTAGTGATCGTCGTAAAGCACACTTCAATCATTTGTTCCGCTTCAAAAATGGTGCTGCATATGGGCCGTGTGGAGAACGATCGACAGATCCTTTTCTATACGGCACGGACTAAAATCACATAAATTGTTATTGGTTTTTAAAAAACAAATTACTACCTTCCGGTGTTTAAAATTGGAAGTTGGATAGCTACTAAACAGTAGGTAGCACTTACCAGAACTCGAACAATGTAGAATTTATGGAGTTTTTCCCAAGCGAAGTGATGTAATTCTATTCTAAAAATATCTGTAGATAGTAACTTTAACGGGGGTAAAAAACGGATTGAACAAGCGGCGATTTCAACGGGAGATAAAGCGACATTCCGGTAAATGCGTCCATTTTTGAAACGATTACCGCATTTCGTTTAAAAAAAAACCGACAAAACCCAAGAAAAAATTTATAAATATGCGCAAAAACAGACATGACTAGGGCCTTTTTAACCACAAAAAGGAATTTTTACTTAATAATACTGTTTCGATAAATTTTCCGAACACATTTTCGTTAACCATTTAAAAATTCCCAGAAATAACGATTATTTACGTTTGAAGTAGTAATTAATGTAATTCGTTTACGAATATATGTAGAAACCGCAGTTATTAAATTATATTTTTAATGAATGAATAGTCGATGGGCTTCTTGGATAATTTACATATTTACATATGTAGGTAAAACTTCTTTTCAGTATAACAGCGGTTTGCGTTAAACGACCGCGAATTTCACCTACGCATAAAAGTGTATAATATTAATATTAATCGTGTTTGTCGTTTTTTATTTTGAGGATTCCCAAGAAGTTACCGTTGCGTTCTATTGTTAAAAATTCCCCGGGCAAACTAAAAAGTAGGTTTCCTTCTTGTTGATTTTGAATGATGACAGTTTTACGTTTATATATACATAATATTTACAAATTGAATTTTAATTTTGCACGTCATTATATGCGTAACTACATTGTTACATCATTTTAACTACACATCTAACAATAAATACACGAATGTGACTCTTTTCGAAATCTCGAAATATCAATTTATACAGGCGCTTCAAAAAAAAATATATATGTACATAGATAATAATTACGAAAACATTGTTAACGATTAGGAATTTCAAGAGGTGTAACTTAATCGATTAAATTAGAAAAAACAATATAAATATGTAGTTAAACACCTGAAATTTATAGGTGCTGTGGAACCTCGATAAGTCGAACTTGCGTTTGTTCAAAGTTTTCTTTTCTTCCCTACAGATTCGATTATCGAGATTCGACTGTAATTGAACAAATCGGATCTCGAAATTTTCCATTAGATAATTTCCTGTTTTGCCAATGATTTCTGTGACAATTAGCAGGTGGTTAACGTTAATAGGCAATTAAAAAACCGATTCTAAATGCGAGACGTCAAACGATGCGCGTATTAATGACGAAAATCAATATAACGGATGTCTAAAAGGTCTCTCAGTCTTGGTTGGCTGTGGAAAAATAATAAAGGCATGTTTTGGAGATGACATGACAAAAAATAATTTACGACATGATTTAAGCTAATCGTAAGACATGCGTCTATCGTTCCAAGACTTAAAGATTTTTCGGTCACCAGCTAGACACCAGTTACTAATAAAAATAAATTCGTTAACAACAAAGGGCCAGTATAATAAATGCGGAAAAAACTTTAAAATTCGGTACTACGTCCTGAACGGGGGCGAAGGCGATAGCGATTAATTATAAGAATAGAAGAATTATAAAAAGCCTCCAGAAAATACAAAAAAAAACGAACGTCATTTGTTAAATACCTACAATTGTTTTCTTTATTGGCGAACTGATTTCGTCGATTCTTAAAAACTTGTGCCGTTGCTTTCGACTTAACTTTTCGCGTCGTCGAGAAGAAAAAAAATTGGCAAATTGCAAGTCGAAAATGTAATACAGTAAAATTCCTTTCCAAGTTACTAATCAAGCGACAAATTGTCGAGTTTTTACTATATTTTAATATTACTTGTTTGTCGAACTGTAAGGCTAGTGATGGTTAAAATGCACAAATCGAAAAAGTAGGTCGTTTGATAAGTACGGAAAAAATTTTATATATATGTAAAGTACATTGTACTTCTTGAATTATCCCGCGCACTTGCGTAGCGTGGGTAAGGTAGATTAGTAATGATACAAATGAATTAGAGAGATTATGATGACTGAGCAGTCACATGTTAATGACAGTTATTATAGATTAATTTGTTAAAATTTGTAATTGGAGAAAGAGCATAGTGAATAATTGATATCTAATGTCGTTTTATAAGGTTTATTATCAATAATTATTAGAATCAGGGTTGAATAATAACAAATCTGAGTTTTTCCTGTGAAAATGAATGCAAACGTTTTGAGGTAAACCGAGATGAAAAGAAAATTGAAATTTTCAAAATATTCTTAGAAAAATCCTGTCTAGATTGGTATGGTAGTATGTTGATAAAACTAACTATAAATTCAGATTGGGATATATGGAAAAAAAATTTTATTGAAACTTATGCGAATAAAGGATGGAGTCAAATTAGATATGCAATGTCATTCAAATACCAAACAGGATCTCTTCTGCAATATGCTGTAAGGAAAGAAAGACTGCTCCTAGAAATTAGAAAAGAGACTGATACTGGCACATTGATAGATCTCATAGCTACAGGTCTACCAAACTTCATATCAGATAGAATTGACAGGGACTCACTTCAAAATGTTGAAGATTTATTTAATGAGGTGGGAAAACTGGAACATTTAACTAATAGGAAGAAATTTGGAGAAAAAAGAGAAACGACATTAGATGTCAATTATTCACTATGCCCTTTCTCCAATTACAAATTTTAACAAATTAATCTATAATAACTGTCATTAACATGTGACTGCTCAGTCATCATAATCTCTCTAATTCATTTGTATCATTACTAATCTACCTTACCCACGCTACGCAAGTGCGCGGGATAATTCAAGAAGTACAATGTACTTTACATATATATATTATTTAATTTGTTGTTTATTTAATAATGAAACTATAGGCAACTTTAGCATCGAACTGGTTCTTTAGGTTGCCCAATATCCAGAATATAATAATTATTTGTTTATGAATTAATTAATGAATCGTTATTACGTTGTCGAATGTTAATTTTATTTATATTTAATAATTATTCCTTTTAAATCAATATTTAAATTTAATAGATAATATAAACGATAGATGAAATAATATTTAAGTACTAATAAATAATTCATATAATATTTTTATTAGGTGGAAATAGAAATGGAAATTTCTATTATATTTTTAAACATTTACAACTTTTTCGCCTTTAAAGAATCATTTATAAAACAATGTATTTGTTGCGTTGTTGTTTTATATTTAACTAATTCATATAGGTAATAATTGAAATATGAATTATTATAGTTTAAAGCGGCGATCTGTAGCTCAAATCGAAACTAATAAATAAATTATTTGGGATTATTCGGCTTAAAATAATAATAAATGGGTATTAAACCAAGTTCGCGCAGATTATTAATTTTTAACGTGGGGAAAATTCGTTTAACCAAGACCGGGTGCTAAAGTGTACTTTATAAACAAGATTCCCGAAGTAAATTCTACTTTATTGCTCGCGGGCGCACTTTACGTCCCGAACATTTTAATAAAAAAATATGGCGTAATAAAAATAGTAAGTTTATTTAAAACGGCACTAATTGTTTATGATTTTACATATTATTAGCGACGCAATTTGTACGGTGTAGGTAATTTAAATTATAATTATGCGCGCGGACTTTGAATTATGGACTTACAAGGAAGGTTAGGCAGGTGGAAATCTCAGAAAAATTTGAAACTTTGCAGGATTGTAGTACTAGTTAACCCTAATCCAGAGCCGTATTCCGTTCGTGCTCTTACGCGGTTTAAGAGGATGAAATCCACCCTTGAAAAATTGGAACTTTTTTCGATTTTGCTTGTTATCTGTGAAACAACAAGAGCTATCGCCAACAAACTATATATTTTTGTAAATGGCTGTTCGAGACCTACATTATGATACAAAAATCAGGGGTGAGAATTTTAAGGGATGGTACCGTGCGACCGATACGGATTAGTAGACGATTAGCTTAACACAGCTGCCGCTGCGACTGCCACTTGTCTGTAACAGACTATAAGAAAAATCAGAAACTTCTAAATTTTTCTTTGTTGTTTCTACATTTTTCTCGTCATCGTTTTTCCTCTACCGTCAATTTCCAGCGTAGATTCTTCCGTTGACTGTGAGCTTGTATTATTACATACTTAAACCTACGTAAGGTAAAATTTCGTTGGCGAAAGTGAACTGTTGAATGTTTGATGGGAATCCTAACCAGGACCCTAACAGAGTCCCTATCCAAGAGCCCAACCAAGCTCGGTTTTCAGAGAATTTGTGTTAAAACTTGAAGGTCTGTGTATTTACACTTTATAAATACATGGAGAGTTAATCGACAAAGAAATACCATACCTTTCCTCGTCGTATTAATCCTTTTTGTTTGCAATTCTTTTAGAGTGCACAACACAACACACGAAACTTGCGCACGCACACACAAAAAGGCCTTATTAACCGAACGTAATTTAAAATTCGAACTACTGAAACAAGCATTACCGTTCTGTACCTTCAACGCGAAAGATCTGAAGCGGTTTTGTCAGATTTCTATATATAAATGCATTCGAGTTTATACGTGGATACTAAAAAACGTTCAGTTGTTTGTTCGCACTTCGATAAGCTATGAAGGTAGCAGACGTTTTATTAGTTGCTTTGTATTTTATCGGCCGCATAAAAATGCGACTAAACTTTTATCTGGTTTATGGTTTGTAATAGGGAAATTTTCAATGCTTAAAGGTACACGAATAGTTTTTAAATTAAAAATAGAGTAAATTTATAATTTTGCGGTATAAAGGCAGTAGATGGTGATTATTCGTAAAAAAATGTATAATTTTAGAATAAATTTCTTAAAAAGTACATACAATTTTTTTTTATCAAACTACAACCCCTATAATAGCCCAAGCTCCCGTCCCACAAAAACCTACGTCACAACACTACTAAAATTTTCTTAGTGTGTTTAAGAGTTAATATATATGGTGGGAAATATCCAACCGGTAGCAGACGATTGAATTTGTGTTTTAATCGTTTCTGTCGCGACCTTTTTGGGCCAACCCGTTCACAAATCCAAGCTCTGCGAGGCCGTTATAACTTCCACTATGGCCCAGGCCTTGTCGGTGCCATCACCCTATCCACCGACCGACACCACCACCTGGTGGACCAGGCGCAGGTCCCAAAGCCGATCATCCGAAGAGGAACACCGCGTCTTGTCATTTTGTTTATCGTTCCGTTAATCCGTGTTAAATCCCGCCACCCGTTTGTTTAGTAATGTTCGTCGTTGTGATAAATAAATTACGAACTTCCGAAGGTTTTTGGGTGTTTTGATTTCTAGCGCCGAACAAACTCGCCCTGTCTTGTAGGACATCTAGATAAAATAATGAGCTCCGTAAATCATTAATTTATTTACATTAGGTTCATGTTCGAAAACTTTCGGAATTTAATTCGAACCACGAAAGCAACTTCGCTCGGGAAATATAAGTTATTTGCATACCTTTATTAACGGCGAAAAATTACAGAATTATAGTGACGACAAAGCGAAATAATTATACTTTATGTTGTTAACAATTTACTATCGTCCGGCGTTATCGCACAAGACGCGTCGAAGACGTTTCGATGCTTTAGTTCGAATTAAACGGAAAGGACCACGCACACTTTATATGGAAAAATAGGAATCACTCAAATCGATTTTTTTTTATATCAATCGACTCATCTTAATGTGACGAATAATTATTATCATTGCGCCAATTTTGTTAATTTATAAATAAAGCCGCAATCTTTAATTAACGCTCTTATAAGAATTTCGTGAGAGCAAAAGAGAACCTACTAAAATCAAATTTGTTTGAGATCATAAATCAACTTTGTTATTTATTGCGGGGTACTTAACAACGACGGGTCGGTACCTACCTACTTAAACTGGCCTGGGATTTAAAACGATTGAAATAATTCTTTAAATAGGTATTGGCTTTGTGCACATTAAAAATGTATACTTAACTAAAAGATTATTTGTACCTATCTATAAAAAGATAATATCGATGGCGTTTTGTCAAAATGGCGTAGCCCACACTTTCTGTTAAAATGAATTATTGAATTAAATGAAAAGACAATCTGTTAAAATCTGGTAACAATATTTCGATTTTTTCACCGGAAAAATCGATTTGTATTTCCACCAAACGTATCTTCTTATAGCTACACCACGACACAACATGTGCTCTTCGGTAAAATTTACTTTTTATGGGTTACGCTCTTCTAGAAAACCTGCGTCGATATTTATATCAACTTGCTTTTTACAATTGCTGTTATAATATAGTTGCTGTTGCTGTTAACGCTAATAATTGGAAATAGAGTAATAATATATTAATAACAATATATTAATATATTAATAACATTAACAAACAATTCAAATAAAAAACAAAACACAATCACGAATAACAAATCAATAAAAAAAATAATTCTTCAATATTCAAAATTGTGACTCAAATAAATAAATAATAAAATAATCCAATATAAGACAAAAATACACATAATGTAGCTGTTTATTTTTCTACCTCTATTAAAAATGTTCACCATAAAATATCTATAGGTGACTCCAAATTATTAATTTTATTTTAGTGGGGGTAGTAGTGACCAGCCAGCCTCATTAGAGATCTCTGTCAAGTAAGGTTAAAATAACTCTGTAACGTAATAATTAATTCAATAAATCATTAATATTGAAAAATCGGCTTATGTATATCCGCCAAAAAAGAAATCTTCCACATAAAATTGTGGCTATTATAACAATTACGGCTTATCCAAACCTATGTACAATTCACGTCATTAATAAAAAGTTACTATATTGTTTATTTGTAATTCAGTTTGAAGTTTGGAAAGTGACATATTCTATAGATGATTTACCTGCGCACATATTAGATGGCATAAAGAAAGACTACAATTTATTAGAACTGTAAAAATACGAGGTACGAGGTGACAGCACTGTGTGAAACGTCATCATCTAGTAACCTTTTATCGATGACGTAAATTGCTTATAGGTTTGGATAAAGTGTAACTAACAAAACTATTAGTTTTTAGGTAATTCTTTTATTCCAGGTTTTAAGCTCGCTTACGTAGATACCCTCCTAATTTTATTCTAACAACTGTAAAATAGAAGGATTGAATTCAGAATTTAAATGCTAACGTCAATTCAATATGAATACGGGTTTAAAATTCAAAATTACAACAAGGAATCGAACAATATAATACTCTATGAGCACTATTTTACTGTTTTCTACCTGCTATTTACATTTGTGTCGTTTCTTAGAAACGTATTTACCATGACCCCCTCCATAAATAACGAGCGACAGATTTATTAACTTCCGACATAATTTAAAGCCTAATTTTTTTCAATGAATTGTTCATTAATGGGTTTAATAATGAAGTTACAGATTTGGCGCAATGGTAATAATTATTCCTCACATTAAGACGCGTCGATTGATATAAAAAAAAATCGATTTGAGTGGTTCCTATTTTTCCATATAAAGTGTGCGTGGTCCTTTATAAACAATTTAAATTGGGTATCAAAAGACGTCCAAGTATACATATTATTTACAAAATCACAATATTGGGAAACA
This sequence comes from Rhagophthalmus giganteus, assembly GCA_036326145.1. Taxonomy (NCBI): domain Eukaryota; kingdom Metazoa; phylum Arthropoda; class Insecta; order Coleoptera; family Rhagophthalmidae; genus Rhagophthalmus; species Rhagophthalmus giganteus. The sequence goes on along the minus strand of JARFJA010000036.1, from coordinate 19,147,079 downwards.
TTTTTCATGATACATAAATAAGTTGGACGGGAAAGTTCTAAAAAGTTTTCGATACGAGTAAAAAAAACCTGTAGATAAGCTTGTTTCTTTTGAACTCGAGACTTTCTAAAGTACCTACGGGTTTATTGATAAATAATCGACGAGATGAAAATTTCATCTTATCCGTGAAGCAATTGATGCGGGCGTGATTTTCTGTGAAGGGAGAAATTATAATTTGCGATTAAGAAAGAAGATCGAGTTTGACTACTCGCTCGGATATAAATCGATGTGTGCGTATTTTTAAATTAAGTTCCTTCTCGAAAATTTCTTGCCGAGATTAATTTGCGACGTTATTTTATATCGGATATACAGTAATTTTATTATTTAAAAGTTTTCATTAGAAATTTATTATGTAGGTTTGTGTTAAGTGTGGAAATTGCCGATAGTTCAGGATATTAATATAAGTTTTGACATTAAATCCGTTTGAAAGAACTAACTATTGCGACAATAGATAGATCAACTATCAAAAGTAGGTTATCTAAAAGTTATGAGCCGATTAAATCGTGAATCGAAACCAACGAAATAAACAAATAAATTAAACTTTGTGATTGTTTATGTTTTATATTTAATGATAAATTCTTTCCACTTCCAAGGAGATTACGAGTATCATTTTTTTGATAAGATAGATCTTGAGAACTTCAAAATAAATATCTCCATGCAATGATTGTGTCCAAACAACTGTCGATGCTTTTAATAATTTAATGGGCCATTCCATAACAAATCAACTAACGCCAATGCAATTGTTTAAAGCTCTATTATGTTTCAAATAGTCCGAGATGAAAACATATCGAGATGTTTTCCTGAATACACTTATACGAATATTTTTATATTAATTGTAGTAAAAAAATGACGTAAAAATCCATTGGCGTCCCATTATGAAATTTGCCACATAAATAATCGATGAATGTCTTTAAAAAATAAAAGGGCGTTTTCGCGATTTTCAAAAAAAAAGTTCTTTTAAGGTCTTTCAAAAATTGCAAAATTTAAATGTCGCAGTCATGTCGCATATCAAATTAAAGCCCATTAAAAATAGATGAGAATGACGCCAAATTCGGCTCTCTAGGTCAAATAGTTTTTGAGTTGCAGCTTTTTAAAGAGTTAAAAACGTCATTTTTGTGCGATTTTTGCTTATTTTCGAATCAGCAGCTCAAAAACTATATAAGCCAAAAAAAATCTGAAATTTTGAGCTTTTCGTCGTGTCGATAGGCACAATGAATATATAAAAATCTTACAAATCTAAAATCTTAAGGTCCAAAAGTATGTTTGTTTCAATGTTTTACAATTAATAAGAATAAAAATTTAAAACCTGACTTATTTCTGAAATAGTTTTATACATATACAGTGTGTTAGATTTTGTGTGTCACAGCAAATATCTCGGTTATTGTATGAATTAGTAAAAATGTTATATATGAAAGTTATTAGATTATTTATTCTTAATAATGTGTCAAAATTGAAACATTGAACATCACAATTCAGATAGCAATAAATTTAACATTTTAAATGGAACGTACCCAGTATTATTACATATTCTGAAACTACGTACGTTCCATTTAAAATGTTAAATTTATTTGCTTTATCTGAATTATTTGATGTTCAATTGTTTTTCTGATTTTGACACATTATTAAGAATAAAGAATCTAATAACTTTCACATACAACATGTTTTTACTAATTCATACAATAGCCGAAATATTTGCCGTGACACATAAAATCTAACACACTGTATACATATATGTGCGAAATTAAGACAAGAAAGTTTTTCAATGACCAATGTTGGCCCAAAGCCTTGATGTACTACAAATTATGCATTAGCACCAATCTCTACTTCGTCGAATAACTTTTTTGAACCTGGTCTGCGAATATATATTTGAGGCTCATTCAAAACCATGAAAAAAACTTGTTAGTTTGCATTAATTTTATATTAAAAAGCAACAACTGCTTCTGTTCACTTGTCACGCGAGTATTTATAATTTTAATACATAAACATTTTCATGGACGAAGATAAATCAGATTGTTATTACATATTACAATGTCACTAGATACTTAACATCGACTAAATAATAAATTTTAAACAACTGATAACAGAAATAAAAATATATACAAAAGACATTTACAATAAAATTACTTTTAACCTTTGTTTACAATTACGAGCACTTTTTTTTATCGGCACTTTGTTGACTTAATTACAAAATAAATGAGTAATGTGCTCAATATTTTAGCCGACAAGACGTCTGCTAAAAAGATTTTCGAAAAAAAAAGACAAACAATAAATTGTTTTAGTTCAAATTTATACGAGGTACGATCGAAAAGTTTCGAGGCTCATTTTTAAAATGCATTAAATGGCCTAATCGCACGGACTTGCGAACTTGAGGGCACGATTATGTGCTGCTTATTTTTATAAACGTTAGATTATTTGTTAGAAATGTAAAACAAATGAGAGAGAAAGAGAGAGCTATCGGAAGATGTCGCCGTTTGATTTTTAATAATAATTCGGCTAATTGCGAGCTTAAAATTTATTTGATTTTTTTTTAATTTGCGCGTTTTCTGCCTCGGACTTTTTTGTATTGATTTAGAATCTCTCCATTCGCATCGTCAGCAAAAACTATACGTATTTTTTGGTTCCGGAAAAGTTGATTTTTCGAAGTGCCATCGTAAATTCGTTTTGCGGCGCCAAAGCACGACGAATTCTTTAAAACAATCGAAATTCGCGACTTTGGTTAAAAATCAATTTTTCAATTTATTTAAGTACCAATCGATTTTTCTCGTAATAAAGCGAATTTGTTCCGTGTAAAACAGGAACTAAAAAGATGGCGTTTTACCGCATCAAGTTGCGCAATCTCGAGTATTGCGCAATAATATTGAGTGTCTGAGGACTACCCCGTAAGGCGCAATATTAAGTACCTAATCTAAATTTAAAACGATAAACGTTGTTTTTTTATAAAACCTTTCTCCTCCCCCTCCCCCGCCGAAACCGTTCTCTAAACCCAAAGTCAATTTCTGGGTGCGATTTTAAATCGTCTTTCCTAAACATGTTTCTTAATTAATTCGAGAATAATAAAGAATCGATTGAAACATCGGCAAAACATTATCGGCCATACGAGTAATTAACGATAAATATTTAACAGAGATAACTTAGTTGCGAATGATCGTTTATATAGTTCAGGGCGTAAAAACGCAAAAAAAAATAATTACGCGGAATTTCCATCAATTAATTAAACGCGCTACTACTCGCATAATTAATTTACCGCGTAATTTATATGTAGGTATAATTAGTGTAGTTGGGAAACGTCCTGAATCCAGACGAAAAGAGCTGGTTTTTCGATTCGAGTGCAAGTTTAAGAGCAATGTCACGTGTAAACCTTGGATTGAAATCGACTTTCTTTAACAACTTCCCGCTATCAATAAACAACTGAAAACACGAATCTCGACGTAAAGTGGCAGACGTATGACTTTTTCTCGAGCTTAACGCCATAAATGTTTGAGTATAGGGCACTCAGTTATAAGCGTAAACCGTTAATGTTGTTGTGATAACGAGCTACTCTTATTTTTTTTATCGCGCACTTGCGCAAGGTCGATGAAATAAAGCGTCAGTGTGGTCGGCTTAATTGAAGATAAGCCGACGCGTCTGTGGGGTGGGGCCTTTAATATTTATTTGTTTAAAATATAAACTTTTATAGCTTATCCAAACCTATATGATGTTCACGTCATCAATAAAAGGTTACTGGATGATGACGTTTCACACAGTGCTGTCACCTCCTGCCTCGTATTTTGACAGTTCTAATAAATTGCAGTCTTTCTTTATACCATCTAATATGTGCGAAAGTAAATCATCTAGAGAATATGTCACTTTTCAAACTTTAAACCGAATTACAAAAAAACAATCTAGTAACTTTTTGTTGATGACGTGAACATCATATAGCTTTGGATAAGCTGTACGTATAGATATTTTGCAAATTTATCGATTAATTTGCATTTATCGACAATACGAAATGTCAGTGTTTGAATGAAGTCATTATGAACTTTAATTTGCCACCTGTTAAGGTATATTTTTTTCAAAATACCGTTGAGCCGCAAAATTATTTATCGATGGCGATTTAACGTTTTTACTTTCAAACGTACATAATTATTGTAAATTAAGTTTTAACTGATAACTTTATCTTCGATTGAGGAGCATCGGTATAATCTTTATGGAATTGCGTATACAATCATCGGTCTTATTATTTTGAAGGCTGCTCGTTGTTTCTCGGTAATTACCGCAAAGTTTAAATTAACAGCAATTTTATAATTTAAAAAAAGTCTAACCTTAATAACATACCTACCTAAATTTTTGTTTATTATAAAATTAACGTCATAAAGCGATAGATTAGATCACGGTTGTCTTAAAGCAGAATCCGGTAACGGCAATTAAAATGTTGTTCTTTTCACTTAATCGAATCTAAACCAAAGACCCGAGGTAGTCAGTCGAATGTACAAACCACGGTGGCCGTGGAGATATTTACATGAATTAAACGATAAGAGTATAAATTAAACGACGCTTTTTATGTGCGATTAGTGTTTTGTTTAAATTCGAACGTAACAGTGCGGAATTCTAGTGTTCGTAAACATGAACTTCTTAAATAAATATATGTTGTCTAGTGCGCTCGTTGTCGTTATGTGTATATTGTTTAATATCGTTGGATCTGTTGACCAACCACACATTATATTGATAATAGCGGATGATATGGTATGTCGAATTAAAATAGGTATATATCAACAAACATAGGTTATTTGTTTAAAATGTTGTTTTTAAAATTAACAATTGTGTTTTACTCACAATCCGACTATCTATTTTCGAAACGAGCCTTAAAACGGACATCTTAAATAATATCTGTAAATTAAATGATGGCACTTTACTTTGAAAATTCAAAGCCCATCGTGATAAAACGAGTAACAAATTTTCCAAAAAGTTTTTCAACCACTTAAATTAATGGCAGGTACCAATTAAACTTCGCGTGACTATCCTAGAGTAATTAAATTTATCTGTCTGCGAGCGATTATATATTCTGGATGTTCAATACGAAGTAGATTATTACCGAACAAGGTTAATGTCAAATTTTACAACAAAATTACAATGTTTACGAGTTACCTATACAGCTGAATTTTCGATTTGATACCAAGATGCCAATAAAGGCATCAAAATGTCATAGTTGCGCGAACATTGTGTAATACTTTTTAATATCAAAATACTGATTAAAACGTCCAAACACACTTGGTTTAATTATTATGTTTGTTATCTTTGTTTACCTGATTTAAACGTCAATTGTTTATCTATCGTACTTGTTTTTGTGTCTATCACTCCTCGTTTAAATCTCGCGGTATTATTACTTCTATGCGCCTATAGATTGGGACACGAAAGGAAAACGAGCGGTCCTATTATTTTATCTTCTAAACTTCTTTAAAACCACGTCGTGTTAGATAAATATAGTAAAAATTATTCTTCATACGTCGCAAACTTGCAATTAATATATTTATTGTTAAATTCACTTTTGATAATCCTTCTTCAATTTTTTTGCACCTCGGTTTAGTACTGGACAAGTACCCCTTGTCGAGAATTGTTATTCTCTCCCAAAATAATTGAAATCAAGAAACAACCTACCACAACAACTAATAACAATAATAAAGGACATCAAAATACCCAAACAAGAAAATAATTAACAAAACAAATTATGTGTACTACTTCAAACGTAATCAGACAGGGCTCACTAAGCCCCGTACTTTTTAATCTAGTAATGGTTTTAATCTAGTACACCGATAGTGTAAGACATCTGCGAGGATATAAGATGGGCGTAAAATTTTCAAACAGATCCGGTGTTGATCGCCTACTTGAAAGACAACCTACAGAGACTACTCAAAAAAGAACAAAATCAAGGTCCAAAGGGCTGACAATAATCAACATCAACATCGGTGCAAAATACGTAAAGGAATGCAAGCGTGAAGAAAAACGGACTTCGGTCTAATTAAAAGAAGAAGAAGAAAAGCTCGACGCTTTCATCGAGCGGCGAACCAGATGATCAAGTTAAAATTTGATCACGAATCAGTTATATGGTTTTTATTTCTATTTCGACTAACGCGATCGGCGGCTTAATCCGCGATGCTTAACTTAAACTTTCACGGAGCGCTTACAAAACAAACGACGAGATTCTAATGCTTGCGAAACAAAAGAAAGGAATAAGTTTTGCAGAATATTTGGGTCGTATCGCGCGCGTAAGGTAAACGTGAAGTTGGGAAAAAGCGTAGAAACTGCGCGTCTGGCGCATGCCTTCAGCTTCCGGTTGGCACAAGGCAGAGTACGACACAAACGAAAATTGACTAAACTAAAAACTAGTCGAAAAATATTTTGGACGACCGCCGCGATTCAATTTATTTTCTCCCAAGTTGCTCGGTATCATTTACAATACGAAGAGTTTCCGCACAAGAGCTTGTGCGGGCCGATATTTCGTGGCCGTCAAGGTTACCCGACCTAAACCCTTTGCCGCTGGAATAGGTACCTCAAATTTGCGAAAGATGTTTATTTCGACGCTCAACAATATAAACAAATTAAATTTGAAGGGTTAAACGAACTCTGGAAATGACATACTGTGACCGGGCTCGGTTTCGAATGATTATTTATTTATAATCGCCCCACAAATTTTAAGTAGTACCTAAATTAATTTTAATCAACCGTAGGTACCTAACAAAAATTAAGCATGCAATAATAAACGTTATAATCATATTAAATGGAATCTAAGAATACTTTGTCACTTGCGAGTATTTAAGAACGTTAAAAACGAGGATTTTGATTTAGAAGATACCGACAATGAGTTAGATTCTTTTTAAATTTGAAATGATCTAAAAAAATGTATTTTTATTTATTTACGTAATTAAAGTGCTCTGGTCAAATAATATTATTGATTCGTATTTGTTTTTTTTTTGATTTTCGATACGATTCGCCTTTATGAAATATAAATATGATATGAGAATGTCCGGGGATGTGTGTTGTGTTGAAAAATTTGCTATACTTTAACCGTTATTGATGTTAATTAATTAAAATTCAGGCGAAAAGGGCCTTTTTAATTAGAAAGGGCTCTAAATGTTAAATAATCGTTTATTAAGCTGCCAGATACGAAATCGACTCGTTTCATCAATGCAAATTGATTAATTTTATTTTAAACTACAGTAGAACCCCGATTATTCGAACTAATCGGAACTCAATTAGTCTGCACATTCGAAAATCCAGATAATTAAACTCAATGTTAACTTAATAATGGGAAAAGTTGCCCCATTTAAATTTACGAAAAATATTAATAGGATACCTACTTGCACTTTTTTTCTGATTTTTCGCTATATAGTTTATTTAAGCGTAATAGAATACATAAATATACATATTTTAAATTATAGCGTTATAATATATTTGCCGTTCGTTTTTGAAATTCAAACTATTTTCGAGCGCGCTTAAACATTATTTTAATAAACAATGACTCAAGACTATACCTTTGCAATTCAAATAAAATTCTACTTTATCATTCGATCACTTTTACTTATTCGATTAATTTTTTTAATTAAAACGATTGCAAGCACTAAAATAATTAACAAGATCTCGATCGGATTTTGTCGAGTCAATTCGGGGACGTCCTATCGGCACTGGTCGATTCAACTTTAAATACGGAAAATCCGGGAAGCGATAGGTTAATGAAAAATAAACATAGTTTGTTTCTGAACGCATTTTCGAAAAGTGCTTAGTGTTAAAAATTTTGCATCTTTTAAAAAATCACTACCTAAGTACCTATATTTCAAATATAAAAAAAAATGGTTAAAAAGGTTCTTGAGTTGCGTAGTTACAGGCGATATAAGAGCCCCTTTTATCTGCATATAGGACAAAACGACTTTTCGACGAAAATTTCTTTTTGCTTTTTCAGTTTTACCAATAAAAACATAGAAGTAAATTTTCGTTCATAGTTTTTGAATATGTTGAGCCCAAAACCCACTTTTTTTTTAACTCGTAACTTAGATTTTATTAATTTTTTTCAACGATTTACTTTTGCAGGGATGGAACGACGTAAGTTTTCACGGGAGCGACCAGATCCCGACGCCGAACATCGACGCGCTGGCGTACAACGGCGTTATACTCAACACTCATTACACGCAGCCCTTGTGCACGCCGTCAAGGGCGGCATTGATGACGGGAAAATATCCCATGCGATACGGTACGTCTTCGAATTACTTTCTTACGGAGCGCTCGATTAATAAGCAAATGATTTTAGGACTTCAAGGGCGCCCGTTATTTCCGGCCGAGCCTGCGGCGTTACCGTCAGACGTGAAACTAATGCCGGAATATCTTAAAGTAAATATAAGTCATTAATCGACGCGGCTCTTAATTCATTTTTATGTATTATTGTAATAACAATGGTTAACTTCTCACATCTATCGTGAAGGTTTTTTTTTTCTTTTAAACATTGCAACCTTACGTTTGACCTCTAGCGTGCATCTTCATTGTGTTACGTCGCGTTAACGTGTCAGACCTCAATTTTTTGCCCGATCAATCTATCTTCAAATTGCACGGTATTTGGTTTCTCGAAAATGTTAGCGGCTTTTGTAACAGAGAATAATTGTTATTGGCTGCGTTTAAATTTTTTTAAGGGATTTCTATCGAGTAATAATTACATCCTATATTTAGAATTATTGGGCGAGACGATGACCCACGATTAACCGATTCATTTTCACCTTGTCGTTTTTTATTGTTTTTAATTGTGCAGCACTTACAAGGTCGTATTTAATTTTTTTCGCTATAGGCGACATGGACCATACGAAGTGACGTTAGGGCGTAGATAAAATCATTCTTCCATCAATAAAGGTACGACTCGATGGACATAGAGGGATCGTTCCAAAAAAATATAAAAAAAATAAAATGCTAAAAAATGTCAGAGGTCAAACGTAAGGATGCAATATTTAAAAGAAAAAAATATATAATGATAAAAAAAATATTTTCGGACCTTAAAGATTTATTCATAGTACTTAACCGAAAAAACACAAAAACCCGAAAAATTCAGATTTTGGGCTGTTAGTTTTTGAGGTATTTATTTAAAAAAAGGCGAATCGCGAAATTGAAGGTCAGAAAGAACCTGGTTAGTTCTTCATACTTTGAACTGGACAAATCTTGGTAGATATACCTACCCTTCATCGTCCAAACTGAAATAATGACAAGTTAGGTCCAGATCAACGAAGGGCTGGTGTTTTCGAATTGAAACCATGCCAAGTTTGACGATGAATTAACAATATAACTATGTATCAAGTTTTTAAATCAGGATCGCATTGACCCCCCCAATCGCATTTTTTGATTGTTTGACCTTCAATTTCGAGGTCCCTTCTTATTATCTCCTCTATATTATTTGTAATGGAAAAGTTATGCAATAATTTACTTATTAGTAACTTTCGAACCACAATTAGCCAGTAATGAATTCAAACAACATTCAAGTGTCAAACTTAAACTCTAATTTAACACATAATTGAATAAATTAATTAATTAAATAATATAACAAACAAATAATTTACAAACAATTTAAAAAAAGTCGGTCATGTCACGTACGTCGTCATCCGCGACCAGTCAAGGTGTCAAAGCGTCAACTGATACGTCTGATCGTAATCGAATGTCACAATCAGATATGTGACGTAAAGGCATTTAGCGAATAGGATTCGGCGGTGTCCCATTATGAAATTTTGCACGCAAACAGTCAAAAAATGACTTTTAAAACGTATCGCTTTCCTAAAAAAAAATGAAAAGGGCGTTTTTCGGATTTTCAAAATAAAAGATTTTCGAGGTCCTCAAAAATTGTCATGTTGCATATCAAATTAGAGCCAATTAAAAGCAGAGGAGAACGACGCCAAATCGAGTTCTCTAGGTCAATTAGTTTTTGAGTTGCAGACTTTTGCTTCTTTTAAGGTCGATAGCTCAAAAACTACGAGCGCTGCCACTGTACCAAATAAATGGCGAATTTCCGGAATGTCAGTGTTCAGACAGATCATGGAATGACCTCGCACTCAGAATAGTTTTAATAAACTTATTAATCCTTAATAACTAACTATAGGAGTTGGGCTACGCCACACATCTTATCGGAAAATGGCACTTGGGTTACGCAAAATGGAACGACACCCCTTTGTATAGGGGGTTCGACCATCACTTCGGATACTACAACGGTTTCGTTAGTTACTACGACTATTTGGCCACGTGGAAGGTAAGAAAGTTATTTTTAAATTGATCCCAAAAACACACTTATCACTAATTATCGAGAAATTTGATTGAATGTTCTTTGTGGTTACCTGTACATTTATAGAAAATTAGATCACCTTTGCAACAACGTGTTTGTGACGCATTTAGACAAAAAAAAAACAAACTATACAAACACGTTTTTATAAGAATTCGAAAAATTCCATGCCCGCTTGTAAGTACGACAATAAATCGATATAATCGGGCGTTTCTGAATTCGATCGTCGACGTAAAATACGTGACAAATGCCAACTTGAAATAAACAATTAAATTACTGTAGGTCAACGGAAAACCTTACACCGGACTCGATATGCGAAACGGCCGCGAACCCGCATGGGACGAAGTGGGAAAATACGCGACAGACCTCTTCACCGAGCACGCAACGAGCACGATACAAAAGCACGACGTTAACACGCCCTTATTTTTATGTTTATCTCACCTCGCGGTGCACTCGGGCAACGAGGGCAAACTTTTAGAAGCTCCCCAAGAAACCGTCAACAAATTTAATTATATCGTAGATTCCAATAGGAGAACGTACGCAGGTACTATACCTACCACTTAAGCGAAGAGTCGAGATTATTATTTTAATTAAAGCGAAATTAATAACCAACTTTTAGCTATGGTATCTAAGCTGGACGATAGTGTGGGTGCCGTGGTAGAAGCCCTAGAAGAGAAGGGGATGCTGCAGAACAGCATAATCGTCTTTTTGTCGGACAATGGAGCGCCGATAATTTCATTTTTTGCTAATTGGGGTTCCAATTATCCTATGAGAGGGATAAAGGGCTCGCTTTTCGAGGGGGCGATTAGAACTACTTCTTTCGTTTGGAGTCCGCTTATAGTACAAAACGCGAGGGTTTCCAACGAATTAATGCACATTACCGATTGGTTACCTACGCTTTATACCGCGGCAGGTGGAGATATCGGAATTCTAGATCCCGAATTGGACGGTTTGGATCAGTGGTCCAGTTTGGTTTACGACCTACCTTCGCCCAGAACCGACATTTTAGTGAACATAGACGAGGTCGCCAAAAACGCCGCCTTAAGATTTAATAATTGGAAATTACTTGTAGGTGAGTGCGAGCTTTTTCATTCGAGACGTTAATTTTAAGCTCCATTTTGAAAAGAGATTGCAGTTAGTCGGGAATAAAATTGCATTTAATGGCGCGCATTAGCGGCGGCTTGCCTTTGGCGTATTCTCAAAGGGTTAAATTGGGTTCTTGACTGAATAGTGTTCGTTTAAAAAAAAAGCTTACGTTGAAGTGTTTACCTAATTATTTTTACAGTTTCGAAAAATTAAATTGTTTTCGACGTTCATTTAGAATTTCATTTTGAAATGTTGCAAAAACTTCTTTTTTTTAAATTTAACGTCAAGTCTTATATGCAAATACCCTTTTTCGTTATAATTTGATATCGAGAGACATGGGTCATCAGTTTTTCATATAAGCTGTTTTTCTTGTGTAAAGAAAAGAAGGGTTTTTTGTTAAAGCAAAATTTGGAAACATTAAATAGTTAATTGTTGTTAGTAATCCAAAATGAAATTGTATTTATTTACAGAACAATGCGCTTCCGAACGCTTTATGTTATGTTAGAGTGTCAATATTAAATATCCGATCGCACGCAAGTCTCGCCATCGAATTTTCATGTCGCATGTCAAAAAATTAATTCTTTTTTTAATTTTTCTCGAAAAAAATACATTTTTGGAAAATAATATTTACGAGAGAAAATAAGAGTTAAACAAATTATCAAAACAGTTTAGCATTTGCATGTAAATCAATGCATTTGTAAAAAAGATTCAAAAAAATAGTCTTCCCTTTTACGAAAACGATCTCGACCATCTTACAAAAAAAAATTATCTGTAGCATAAGTAATGTAGATAACTATCAATATTATTTTTTAAGTCAGTTTCTAAAACATGTATAATTGAAAGTTCGTTTAACAATATTTATTGAGACGAAAACCCCCCCTCTAAACAACAGTCCGAAATAGTTTTTGTTGCCCCTTAAATTTCTTCGTAACTAGGCAACAAATATCGTATCTTTTGGTCAATCAAAACAAATTAAATATGGGCCAAAAAGAAATGGCGTTATTTGTGTTGTTTATTTCGCTGAATATTGTTTTTAAACGGTTAGCGCGCAAATATGTATAGGTATTAAATGCGCGTTTTTGATAATTTAAATTAAAAATCTTAATGCTTAACACGTTGATTGCGACTATTATAAATATATTATTATATTATATATTATAGTATATATTATATTATATTATATATACGAGGTCTGACCAATAAGTAATGAGACTGATTTTTTAGCCGCGCTTGTGGTAATACTGCGAACCTGAAACTTCGGTCGGTTAATCTCCCATTCCTCCTCTATCGATACATGTGCTCGCGACTTTCGTACGTTCGTTAGTTCTCCAGCTGTGTTGTGTTTTCGACAATGTGTTTGTAAGGCGTGTCACGAATATGGAACGACGTAATATTGAACAGCGGTACGCGATTAAATTTTGCGTTAAACTCGGCGATTTTGTTACGGAAACGTACGGTAAATTGGTCAAAGTGTCCGAGTCGTGCTCGGGTGTTTCGGTGGCATAAAGATTTTAAAAATGGACGTGAGAGCGTCGGAGATGAACCACGAAGTGGGAGGCCGGTTGAAGCTCGAATTGACAACAATGTTCAGCGCGTGCGCACTCTCGTGCATCAAGATCGGCGGCTAACCATTCGAATGTTGGCCGATGAACTTAATTTGAAACGAGAAACCGTCAGAAAAATTTTAACTGATAATTTGTCCATGAAAAAGCTGTGTGCAAAGATGGTACCGAAGAACCTTTCGGCGGAGCAAAAACACGAGCGAATATCCATTTCACAGGAGTGTCTGCAACAGGTTGAAGCTGATCCAACTCTTCTCGATCGTGTAATTACTGGTGATGAAAGTTGGTATTTTCAGTACGATCCCGAAACAAAACGGCAAAGTCAACAGTGGCTGTCTCCTGGTGCAGCCAGACCGAAGAAGGCGAGAATGGGCAAATCAAAAGTGAAAACGATGACGATTTGCTTCTTTGACAGCAAAGGAATCGTGCACAAAGAGTTCGTACCACCTGGGCAGACAGTCAACCAACATTTCTACCTGAAAGTACTCGATCGGCTGCGAAAACGAGTCATTAGAGTTCGTCCAGAGATTTCCAAAACGTGGATCCTTCATCATGACAATGCTCCATGCCATCGTGCCTTCAGTGTGTCGCAGTTTTTGACCTCTAAAAACATCGCAGTGTTGCCGCAAGCGCCCTATTCGCCGGATATGTCACCCTGTGACTTCTTCTTGTTCACCCAAACAAAATTGGCCGTGAAAGGAACGCATTTTGAGTCCATAAGTGACATTCAGACCGTCGTGACGAGGGTACTCCAAGACATTCCAGTCGAAGCCTCCCAGAAATGTTACGAAAACTGGAAGAAACGTTGGAACCAGTGTATAGTTGTGGGAGGGGAGTACTTTGAAGGGATCACATTAATGTACCTTAATTTTTAAATATACGTATTTTATGGACTTAGTCTCATTACTTATTGGTCAGACCTCGTATTATGTTATAAATTATAAATCATATTCGTTCACTAGTATTAACTAAATTCGTTAAAAAGTGAGACACTAAAAAGAGTTTTCGCAGCAACTTTCTAAAAGATCTTTTAGCTTTAGCTAAATTCCTAAATTAAGATGACAATCTAATTTAGGCACTAGTTGGTAAATAACAATGACAATTGAGGAAACTTTTGGTTTATGATCTACAGTTAAATTTATGGTAAAAATCGGTCTTCACGACTGGTGATCGTCGGCCAATCATCGCGTAAATAATTGTTTTACGAATAATTTCTATTGTTCATGAAGAACAAAAGCTGTGCATTATATTGTTTTCAAGAAATTATTTCTATAATAGGTAATTGCCTAGAACGGTTAAATATAAACTTATTTCAAAAACTAGTCCTTGGTAAATCTACACAATTTGTTCCCAAATGGGTTAGACCAGGGGTCGGCAACCTGCGGCTCGCGAGCCACATGCGGCTCTTTGGATGTGAAGCTGCGGCTCTATTTATGCGAGTACTATTTATTGTTGGCAAGAAAAAATTTTGTGGCTCTTTAAAAACTTTGAAATTTTGTAAATTGTAATTTTTGGTTCTTCCGACTCAAAAGGTTGCCGACCCCTGGGTTAAACATATAATTTTATTCACAACCGTTTCAGTAAGACGCGCGGAATTACGTGACTTGCTAAAAAATTGATAAGTAGTAGTAATTGGTTAAAATCGAAAATACCTACTAATAAGAAATACGCGAATAATAAGCCAAACTTACGTTTTCAGGAAGTTTTTAATGGCCATCGATTCCTATCTTTCAACAACTACAGTAAAACCTGCGAAGTTGACCCCGTATTTTGACGAATTCGAATAACGAATCTGTCGTTTTTTTTATAAGTCGATCGCCTGCGTAAGTTAACCAGGTTTGAACGGAATCGCGATCAACGTAGACGGATTTTACTGTACGTAATCTTGATTTCTATAAGCATATATCTTGTTTTTCGGCTTATTTCGACTAAGTAGAATGCAAGATTACGTAGAACGAACGGAATTAGTTGAAGATGATGCGTGTATGGAACTAAATTTTCAAAATCAAAAACCGAACTATGCTGTGAAAGGTTCTGTGACGTGTACGAATCTTGTTCCGATTCAAGAACCCATGGAAGTGCGCCTCTAAATAATTAAGTAATAAACACTCGTGTTTGTGACGTAATTTAATAATAATGAACTAAATATTCAAATAGATGTATGCGAACCACAAGTTGTTATGCAAAAAGTGAAAAAGGTACAATTTCAAAAATACACGTACACCTAGGCGAGTTTGAAGCGGATCGAACCGTTTTTTGTGTTTTTTTAATAGCGAAAATCTACGAATTTTGTTCTAAATTAACGCTATTGTTTAATGCGAATTTCAATTTGATTGCCCGACAAAGGAATTAGCGTATATGCCCATTTGCCGAATATAATTTAATTTTCTCAACTGTCCAATTCAGATGCAACTGACTGTATATGCAAATTGATTTTGGAGTAACGCGATTAGTTGCGTTTTACGAGCGGAGAAACGTTATAGTTAATTGCTTATTTGTTTACAGGTCCGCCAGAACACGATTATCAAGACGGTTATCACGGCGAAACAGGGAAAAATTCCATTAAATCAATAACATATAATACAACGGCGGTGGCCGAAAGTCCCGCCGCGAAAAGCATCGCAAAAGTACTGTACACGCCTCTAACCGAAGGCGAATACATCATTTTGCGAGATCAGGCAATTTTACACTGTCTCGGCCCGAAAGCCAAGAAAAATCCTTGTGCTCCCGATGGTAAGTGCCTCGCATTATTATTATTTTTTTAATTAGACATTCACATATTACCTAGTCTACAATAAATCCTCGCGATAAATCCATTTACATGCGGCATGTTGTAACGGCAGTATAATTATTATATAAATATGTTAATAAAATCTTTTGTTTAAGTGGCACAGTTTGATGCATGGCGTCTTACCTTATAGGATAACGCATATTGTATTTTACTTCAATTAAAATTTACATACGCATTCCTTAATTAAATTTGTTACGAAATATTTATAAACAAATAAATCATGCTAATTACAATTATGCGACCGTTTCGATATAATAAAATCTCAGGCAACTTTCAATGGCCTATTAACAATTAGAACTTGAAATAAAAACGTACATGCCTACGCTTAAACAAATACGTACGTAGGTACGCGATTGTTGCGTCAAAAATTTGGTAAATCTATTAAGTAATACTTAACTTGAGGCATTTCTTAGAAATTTTAGTAAGTAGGTGCCTATTTGAAGTTATTTTTTTACTCACGTCATCGCCAAATTGTACATTTAAAAGTCCAAAGAATCGCCTAGTACGGATCTGTGCTGCGAACAGGTACCTCCATAACCTAATTCAAGCTCTTAATTTATCTTTATTTATGTTAGGCGATATGTTAAATTGCTCTTGGGTTATAGGTGAATGTCCTATTTTTGATAAATGCCTTTTCTACAGTATTTCCAGTAATATTTGCTTTCGTTGAAAACGACCCTGTCGAACTATGCGCGGGTTAGCATCGGCCCACCTACGAGAATAACGATAATTCAATAAAATACCATTCCTCGTAAAGCGACACTCGTCGGTAAACGACAATATCGCGGAAAAACTCTGTCCAAAAACCAACACGCGCCAGACGATCATTTTCTATCAATTTTTGGATCCACTTTAACCGCCTGTATAAATACATTAATAATCATGTCTTTTAACTCTTGCGAGATAAAACCAGTCATAATTTGCGCGTACGCAATCACACAATCCTAACGACATTTTATAAACAAACGCATATCTCCAGGAGCCCAAATTCTCAAACCATTCGCTTACAAAACGTATGCGAAAATGACGTCAAAATAATGGGTTTCTATGGAATTATGTTTGTTGTGACACATTTTCGCATACCTATAGCTTATCCAAACCTATATGATGTTCACGTCATCAATACAAGGTTACTAGATGATGACGTTTCACGCAATGCTTTCACCTAGTATCTCGTATTTTGATAGTTCTAATAAATTGTAAGTCTTTCTTTATACCATCTAATATGTGCGCAAGTAAATCATCGATAGAATATGTCACTTTCCAAACTTTAAAACGAATTACAAATAAACAATCTAGTAACTTTTTGTTGATGACGTGAACATCATATAGGTTTGGATAAGCTATACGTAACATTAACGAATGGTTCGAGAATTGGGCACCAGCTGTGAACTACAGCGATAATAATCCAGGGCCGTAGTTAGCACTTGGCATTTCTAAATCAATTTTTTTGGACATATGCGCCAAGGTAGCCCCGCCATATTTTGGATTTTGTTTTAGTGTCATTTCGTTTCTTATTTCAGAGACACCCTGTATATGTATGGAGCGCTTTGTCTTGGAAGACAAGCAGCGTTAAACGAGGTCATTTAATGCACAGTAAATAGGAAAACACGCGCGCGACCAAAAATGCACAAGTTGTACTTTAATTTTATGTTATTTGAATTTTTATTAGTAGTAATTATTATAAGTAGGTAGTTGTTTTCCTTCGTCAATAATATCCACGATGATAGCGCATAAATAATTTTTTACCTAAGGGCGTAGATCAGAACACGCGTTTCGAATTTTCGGTTACTTTTCAAAATCACCGAACCGATTCGGCATTTTGAATTAACTTTTCTAAAAGTTCCGAGTTGGGCACCTAATTTCTGTAATTGTCATTAAAATTCGAATTTTTTATTTCGAATTGGCATAGAATAGAGTAATTAAAAAAAACCAAATACGTGCCTAATGCCATATTAAAGAACAGCTTATTAAATTAAAATAAAAATACAGGATGCTGACGATTAAGAAAGCAACACTCGAAATACGATTAACAGATTTTTAAACGCTCCGATTAGAGCTCTTACGATTGATCTGCCGTTGCACCAGTGAAACGTATGACAGGTTGTGCTCTTGCACCACTAGAGTTGTTAACAAACCCCCAATTGTACTACGTCTTTAACACTCCAAATCGTAGATATTGTTAATGTTAACACGGTTTTACTGAACAACTATAGGATGCTCGGCACAAACATATAGATTTAGGGTTCGCAGGAATTACAAACTGGTTACTTGTGACTAATATAGAAATATAGAAAAACTTTACAGTGAAGCGCTACTACAAATTCTTACTTTTCCCTAATTAGATTGGGTTCAATCGTGTTTTATACATGTTCGACGTAAATTAGACGCTCTTTCAGGACTTGCAACAAACCGCGTTGCAATCGAATCGGCCTTAAACGAGATCTTACTGTATTTATTATTAAAAATTATCGTCGATATTGCCGATTTTGGCAAAAATAAATAAAAAAGTTTGGTTATAGAAGATACAAATGTAAAGACAAAAATATGATTCATTCATATGTAAATACAACGAAACCCGGTTATAACGAGCACGGGCTTAACGAGGTCCTGGATATTACCAGAATCGTTTATAACGAGCGAAAAGCGGCGGTCCCGCCAATCTCGTTATAATCAAGTTTGACTGTATATTGAACTTTTAGGTAATTCTAAAGCTGTAATAATATCTCAGCTTGACTATACAATCCTGTCAGTCAATGTTTTGCTCGTATAACGCGTTGTTAGATTACGAATCTGTATGCATGATGCATAATAATGGTAGATATGTCGGCAATCGGACGTCGTTGTAGCATTGATATTTCCTTCTGTCTGGTTTAATTTACACCAAACTCGACTTCGATGGAATTAATCACGAGCACGACATTCAGACAGATTCGTCAAAATTAAGAGATCGGGTATCTCAAAAATACGACAACAAATTAAATTATCATTTATCTATTTTAGCGGTTTCCTAAATTATTGTTCCTATCTATTCATTTACCTAGTCGAAAAACCTTAAGCCAAGCATTATGGGAATTCATTTACTGAAACGCTCGTTTCCGTTTATCGAAAAACCATTTTAACGTTTCTGCCGACGTATCTGCCCGCTAACGAAGTCCATAAAAGATTCGAAAATAAACTTTTTTACCTGCAAATGATCCTACACCGCTCCTCATTAGGCGAGTCGTGCCTCTTAAACGTTATCCCCTCCCCGTTCTTCTAGTTATCCACCCCGAAATTTAGAAACAGCATATGTATACGCTGCAATAAATTAACGATTATTAATTCTACAGATGAATCAATTTGCTTGTACGACATCCCCAACGATCCCTGCGAGGAGAATAATCTGGCGTCTTATTTTCCCAGCGTCGTTCGAAGGATGAGACGAGCTCTTGTGGAGTACAGGGTGGGAATGTTGCCTCAAATTTACCAGGACGTTGACATTGAAAAGGCCGACCCTAAACTTTTCCAATACACTTGGAACCCTTGGCTCGATTGTGCAGATGAGACTTGCAGCGCGTAATTGAATATTTATTTAAATGACTCTCGAAAATTTGTACGAATTAATTAATAATATTGTATGCATAAATGTACTTATTGTTGTCGGTTAGTTGTTTTTTATCCGTGTGAACTTTTTTTAAATAAAGACGTCTACACAAATTAAAAATTAAAATACAATCAAACTTCCATATAACGAACTTTTGCGCTATAACACATGTTTCTAAATAACGAAGTGGAATTTCTATGTCTATGACGAATAAAATTTTCCTAGGTAAATGTATGTAAAGTTTATTCCATTTTAAATGAGCTACCTACGCGGAGCGAATCCGCGTGGCGCCGCCATCGGCATATATTGAAACTTGTTGCCGTAAAAAACATATGTTATTTATACCTACAGAAAAGCTTGAAAGGTTGTCGATTAAAAGTGTAGCGTTTATTAATATTACGTAGTGATAATATACGTGAAAGATAACACATTATAGCATCAAAAAGCGAGTTTACTATTCAATTTGAGGAGTTGTAACTATATACTTTTCATAATTACAGTAGACTCTCGATAATCTGGCACATATCAGGCCAGGTAGTGTCGGATTACTGTCATAAATGCATTTTAATACCATAAATTATTGTATTATGTCTAGAAAATTCATCTAAAACAATAAATTCATCGAATTCGTCATTCGACGAATTGTCTTTTCGGTGAATTGCGTTTCGATTAATTGTATTCGATGAATTTTCCGTTAACGAAATTTGACTGCAGATGCTTTTCGATTATCCAAGTTTTTTTAATACTTTAAATTAAGCTCCTTATAAATCTTATTGTAGTTCTTATTTTACCTCGAAAATTAAAAATATAACTATACATATTAACGTCCTTTTTATAAACCCGAAAAGATTAGATTATTGTCACCTTGGGGGGGATATAAGACGTCTTTTTTACATATTTAATCTCGTTAAAATAACGAAATCGTTCCTCGAATTTTCTGAAAAACCGAACGTTATTTAAATTACCGTTTTAATAAGTTTTCACGGGAAAAAATTCGTCCTCGACGCCTTCAAAATTTAGAACGAAATTTAACGAGTAAAGGTAGGCTTTGTGCTAAATAATTCGGCACAATGAAATAAACCTGTCGCTGTCACCGCATATGGAAAAGGGTTAGTTCGATTTACAACATATTAAAATTTGAACGCCCTTTACCTACCACGAAGAAAACCATTTAACGACAATTTAAACTGACTAGAATTTAGCCAGAAAACGGAGTCGATTTTTCACTAACATAAAGTCGCCATTTTTCGACTGATGATAATGCGCAATTTACTGATAATCACTCGAAAATGACTCGAGATTTCTCCAAAACGTGATGTATATACGTCAATCGAGTTTCGTCGCAAAGGATAAGCCCATTAGACCTAAGAATATCTTGTAAATATATTATGTATATCACATAAAACATCAATTTTACATCAAGGATATGTTCTCATCAATTTTTTAGATTGCAGCTCGTAATCGTGAATTAGGATAACGTCCTTAAACTGAATTGATATCAGCTACGCAATTTAATTCAATCTTATGTTTTGATCGTTGAGTGGTAATTTAGCAAATGCGTTTTACTTTAAACTAATTGTAAGTAATTCAATATGTGAACAAGAAAGAAATCCCTACCTACAAAATGGACTTGATTTTAATAGTCAATCAAGCTGCCTTGTGACGACAATTATTTAAATAGAAGTAATTTAGTGCCAATGTAATTGATTAACATGCAATTTTCTCAATTAGATATTTGCTAATGTTGTGTAGTTAATCTAAGGAGATGTAATTTGAAAAGTGGACATTTCCATTAAATTTAATTACATTAAATTCGCCTGCCTATAGTTGTTTAGAAAACGAAACTGTAAATACGTATATATAGGGTGTTCGTTTAATATTCGCCTACAATTAAAATCGAAAATGTCTGTGTGAAAACAATTTCCGGCGAACAAGAAAATTGGCACTTATTCCTAATTTTATCTTGAAACTCTGTATTTCACGTTAACGATCAATCACTGGGTATAATCACGGTAATACAATGGTAATTAGATATGCACATTAAATACAAAAATAAAAATAAATAAAATATAAAATAAAATATTGAAGAAGAGCTTAACCGAGTGTCTAGAATGCGTTTGACGAGTTACAGAGAATTTTAGAAAATACACATAGGTAGTTCAAAAATTTCAAAATCCTACCTTTTTTATTGGCTGTACGTTCAATGACCTGACCGTTTCGCTCAATAAATTCTTACATTCCAAGAAAACTTGATCGTAACACTCATTAAAGTACACCCGCGGAAAACAATAACGAATTTTAAAATAAGTTATGCGTATACCGAATAAAAGCACTACCGCTCTGTACTAATAAACCGACGAAACTGAAGTTGTTTCGACAGAAATCATGTGTATCTATGTAGGCAAACGTAAAAGTGATTGCATAAAAACAAAAAAATCCCGGTTTTATTTCAGAAAGTTTCTATTATTCATTGGAATTCTAATCGTGAGTTAAATCACGAAAGAATGTTCGTGTACCTACAAATATTTTATTACTTGCTTCGCACTTTATCAGTATCATAAATGCGATTTAAATATTTAACGGGTCATAGGTCGCGATAAAAAATTTACGATCTCGAATGCACGCAGCTTGAATTATTTTCGAGAAAACTATACTTCTTTTATTTATGTGAAAATATAATTAGGTAGGTACATATTATTATTTTCGATTTTGAAACAATTTAACCCTACTTACAATAAATTCGTAGATATTAACAAACAAGGATTTTTTAATTTTTAATAAAAGAAGAAGTTGGAAATTAACGCAACTTTTTGAAGCGCACCCGTAACCAAACGAAGCTTTTTACGGAACACGCGGAACAAGACTTACCAAAAACGTTCTTTTAACGTGTCCTAGGGCAGTTAAGAACCCATTCTTACGCAAGTACAGGTAGCTATATAATATTTCCTTGTTTTATTAGACAAACGCTCACAAATGAATAAGCACGTGAAACTGTAATTAGGCTGTTCTATCTACAAATTGAATGCGATACCGATTTTTTTTTTAATACTTATCTATTGAATTGAAACGAGCAAAGGGGCGAGTTGCCTCCCGAAATATGAAAATTACCTTTTCCAAATTAACGAATTAAAATCGGCAATCAAACGTAACGTTGCAAGCTCGCGCCGGTTTTCGATTGCGAAGTTATAGAAAAACGAACTCTATTCGACCGGAAGCGAACAAAAAAAACCGTAGGTATATTTATCGAATCAATTCTTTTATCCGTTTGCGGCACAAAGCAGAAAACGATAAAGCTTAAAATGTCAATTTTAAGTACGGGTTACTTTACGCAATTAACGAAAGTGCCAAATCTATTCATCCCGCGTTATCTAAACACGTTAACGAGTATCGTTTTTTTTTTCTCTCTCTCTCTCTCTCTGTATTAAAGTAAAAAATATAGCGGGACAAATTTCGCGTAAGCTCGTCCGTTCCTGTATTTTAGCGAAGTTTGGGATTGAAAATCCAATTGGATAAAGTCGACACGGAATTATCGAGAAAGTTTTTAAGAATTTTAAGGTGGAAAATTCAAACGATTCGCAGATCTAGCTGTTAAAACTTTTTAAGCATGTAAGAAAGTTTTAGAGCTATATGTAACTAGAAATTTTGAACTGAGGGTGGGGAGGGGAAACAACTTATTA
The DNA here is from genome assembly GCA_036326145.1 of Rhagophthalmus giganteus. Lineage (NCBI taxonomy): Eukaryota > Metazoa > Arthropoda > Insecta > Coleoptera > Rhagophthalmidae > Rhagophthalmus > Rhagophthalmus giganteus. Next base: position 19,124,062 of record JARFJA010000036.1, on the reverse strand, counting down.
GTAGTTGTTATCCCGAATAAACTTTTTACGTAAAATTCTGGGCGCATAATGTTCGGAACACTTTTTTTAATTACAATGAAATTCTTAATACAGGACACTCGCGGGATCAAACAAATTGTCCGTTATTAAAGTGTCCGTTAATTGTACACTTTGGTATAATAACTTACTAAGGTAGGATATCCGAGTGTTCTAAACACGTTCAACTCCGCGCAGTGACGTCATCCGTGAGCGTCGTTTTTAAAATGTTTCGAACAAATTCTTGAAGTATTAACAACCAGGTAGCACACTTTAACCTCAATTCAGGTTCATTGCGAGGAATGTAAAAAACAGCTTTTTCTAACATTTTTAGTTTGGTTGTCAACGTTGTAACCAAACGCCGCGCACCGCATGTTTATGATGGGACAATTTTATAACAATGACGAAACTACGTCTTCTCACGAGTGACGTCTCATCCCCTCTTCAACGATACACAGAACCGCTCCGATATCTTACCTTTATGGTTATTGTACGATGATTATACACCATAAAATAATGCCGCGACTTTCAACCTTTACAATGCCAATTTTTTTATAACACGTAATACCAGCGGGGGTCGTTATTGACCCCAAAGTTCTGCAAAACATTTCGTTGTGGCCGTCGTCCAGTTTATGGTTCTTGCGACTCTAAATATCATTTATCAGTTTATCCTTCGACCTATCCAACGTGTAACTTATTTAATTTTTTCGAAAACGACACATGTATTTCCGCGACAACTGTATTTCATCAAAACATAAAACTAACTGCCACGAACAAAGTCAATTGCAAATAGCTTCGAATAGAAAAGATGTAAAGGATTGTCGCTAGGAGTCGTCGAGAGTAACGAAAAAAACACAAATTGAAAATTTTCAAAATACTCCTGGAGTTTTTTCCAGGTGGACGCAATTGACTCAAACAAAGGAGACCAAAATCAGTCGATCATACAGCAAAGACGGCACCAATCGGTATCGTAAAACACGTATCATTTGTTTGTTTTTGCGCTGCTTTCAACAACAAATATAGCCGAAAACTAACTCATTTTTAAAAGTGTTTTATAGAAAAAATTTAATCAGGAAAGGACCAATAGGATTCAGATAAAATTAAAACAAATCTGGATAAGGTCAGATAGAGACAAATAAGGCCGAGTCAAAGTAAAACAAGGTAATACAGGATCGCAAGAAAATCATACAAGACAGTTATCTAATACAAAATCGATAAAGATCGGCGAGGTCAGATTGGACAATACAATATAATCAAGTATTACATCGACCATGTATGATTAAAGTAGGTTTATACAAGGTCATATTGGCCGAATTTAAGAACAATGTTAAGGTCAGATATGGCATAATATGTCAGTGCAGTGCCATACAAGGTCAAACACGGCCCACGAGGTCACGAAAGGTCAATACAAATGCCAATCGAATATCAGACAAGGTCAAATAAATTCAAGAAAAGGCCAGACAAGATCGAATAAGTTTGAGAAGGTTAGAAAAGATCGCATAAGGACAAATAAAATAAAGAACGATTAGGTTAAATTAAGACAAAAAGACGGTTAGACCAAGAAAATGTGAAGATAATGTTATACGTGGTCAAGTCAAGATCGTACAAAGTTAAGAAAACGTCAGACAAAATCAGGCTAAGTCGGATAAGGTCAATAAAAAGTCAGATAAGGTCAGGCAGTTTATACTTATTATTTAATAACTGTGTAAGTAGGACGCAAAAAATTACTATTAAATAATAAGTATAAATTGCCTGACCTTGTACGTATGTACGTATGTGCAATACGTACCAATTTACCATCATAATAGAAAATAAATTCCCTATAATGCAAAACAAGTAAATTAATTAAACCTCGGTTATTCGCCTCGGCCCATAAAACCACCCACACGTTTGTAATCGCAAAATTGCGATTTATATGTAGACCTGTGACATGATCTATCGAAGTAGCTTCGTACATAATTTTAAACGAACGAAAAAGTTTGAAGACTTTGCCCCGAAATCTAATCAGAAACGTTCGCAGCTGCAACCGTCAAATTATTTTGCATTAAATTTATTCAGCGACTGTGTAATTGAAGGAAATTTGTGTGTCAAGTACTTTCGCGCGTTTATCGTCGGTGCCTCACATCGAGGTCTAGGTTAAAGCAGGACTAAAAAGCCAAGTGGGTATGGGAAATGAAGGAAAGTGCTGAAAGTTGAGTGCACTTGAAATTTTGCAATTCCTCGATATTTAAATTGCTTATTCCATTACATTTTTCGTCGGATAATCGAATTATCGGTTAATGGTGTTTTGTCAATAAAGTCGAGCGATTCACGTCGCAACGGGACTCTACATGCCCGGCGAAGTTTTTTTAATTGAGACCGTAAAATATCTGGAGAAAGAAAGTAACGAAATAAATGTACCTACGACACGTATTTTCAAGGTGGGCAGATTAGAATAGTACGTCGCAAATATATACCCGTCTAAAACGTCTTATTAGATTCGTGCAGATGCCGTTGTGGTCGGGGTGCTCGTTTCCCCCGCCACAAGCTCCAGGAAAAAGCGGGGGACGGGAAGTTTTTGGCGTACGCGAAGGGCACCCTCGAAAATATTAAATTTTGTCGTCCACACATTTTTTCGTACGTGCTTATTTCTCTAGTTATTTTAAAGTCTCAAGTTAAAAAACTCACCCTGTATAACGTCATGTTCCTAATATGACTGTGGTTTCGATTCAAAAATAAGGCAGTTATATAAAATATAATAATATACCTAAGGTTTATGGTTATTATTTGCCCCGGAGGGGAATTTCGTGAATTAAGTAATATTTGCCGAGCTTCGTTTGGTGCGTTTGAAATTTTTGAATAATTAACCGAAAAACAAATATTATTTTACAAAACATTTAACACGTTAATAGAATAAGTATAATAGCGTCCATCAAACGCAAACAAGACCGTCGTCAAATATTTAATTCCGAAAACTTTATATAGGGGCGTTCTACGAGACCGAATAAAACGTCGAATTAGATTGAGTTTTCGAAATACATATCCGATTAAAATTCTGTCGGTGAAAATATCGTCGATTTAAAGTTCCTCGCATCTCTGTGTAAAATATCTACGTTCCGTATTTTTTCTCGGCAACGGCCACGAACGCCCTTTTTTATTTTAAGCGGTCCAACAAAAAATAACACTCCCATCTAATAATGAATGTCCTGTTTTGGAGAACACGTCTCAGTTGCCGATATCCGTAAATGTTGTGAATTCAATTGTTACTTAACCCCATCTATTTCGGCTCGTGAGGATTTTGACCCAGATTTTTGAAGACGGCGCCGAATAAGTACGCGCACTTCGTGAAAATAACGTTTAAACTACTAATAATTGTAAGATAAAGTCGTCGAGAGGTAACTCGTATAACGCGGAGGTTAAATTCCGGAAATATCGCGCGTTAACATTTAAATTATTTTTAAATCGGGCAATAAATTTTAAAAAAATGTTACGAGGCATTTTCAAAAATGACGATTTTTTCACTTGTTTTTTTAAAGTAAAATCGCAACCAATCGAAATTCGATTCGTTCTCGTGACGCTATTAATAGACATAAAATTCTGCACCACATTGTCAATTTAATCATTTTTTTATCGCCTATAGTTTTCGAGATCCACATAGAAATAATCGAAAAAAGCTCACCCTGTATAAATACGTGTGGGACTCACCCCGGAAAAAATCGCTCCGAGGAATACCCACTAAACCCCTCCTCCAGCGGACCGTGATCTGACCTCCCCGGGACCACCGCGAGGTATTACTTCGGGGAGGCGCCGCTTATCAGATATTACGGGCCTCTGCCCGTCTTACCCATACCTCTAAGGGTCTTCTTACACCATATTAGCGATGCTCCTTAAGGACTCCCTCCGGCAGGCTCCCAACAGCCGCCCAGTTCTCACAGCTCTCCAGCATTATATCTACGATATTGGACGGGGTCAAAGCCTGACCCACAAACGCATTCGCCGCACTCCTCATCTCGTTCCGGAGCGGGCAGTAAAAAAAGGCGTGCTCCACGGTTTCCTCCTCCACGATTCCCTCCTCCATACCATATCCACACTACGGACTGTCGGCACGTTTGAACCTATACAGGTACGCCTTAAAGTTGCCATGGCCTGTAAGCATCTGGGTGAGGAAGTAATTAACTTCCCCATGCTTTCTATCTACCCATTTTGCGATTTGGGGGATGAGTTTCTTCGTCCACGCAGCCCTATCGCCCAATGTCTTCCACTCCTTCTGCCATAGGTCCAACGCCTTAGCCCTTCTAACAGTGCCTGAACCTCCGCTTCCCGCCTCCATTGCGACTATGTGGAGCGGAAATATACGTGCAAACATAAATTTAAAGAACGTATGTCGCTTGTCGCGTATACAACAATTTGTAGATCGCGTTATATCGAAACCGGGAGCGTGTCATACAAGCATAGCCACAATGTATGAAATGCGTTATATCGAAACCGCGTTGTATATGTACCGGCGCGTTATACAATGGTTATCTGTATATATTTTACATCCTCCGTTTGATTATTTTGATAAAAAGTAGCGTTGTACACTCGATAGTGGAAAAAAATACATTTTGACCTTATTAGGCACATTTATTACAAAATATCGTCATTAGTTGCCCGTCTAAAATCAAAATTGAATACTTTTGAACCTAATTAATACATAGCACCTATGTAGATTAAGCAAAAGCTAATTACGCCTCGTATATTTGAAGAAAGTGGCACTAAATTAATTGTAACCCTAAACACCTATCTAAATACTCAAAGGAAACAATATAGATTAAACGAGATCGTGTATTCAATAGTAATAGTGGTGCTTAATTACATAGATGCGATTGACGACTGTTTCAACGGTAACTTGTCAATATTTACATTATCGAAATTGATCTCAAATTACCAATGGATTTTAACTATTAAAACGCAAACGCATGTATCTATGTATAATCAAAAGCACGTTATAAATTTGTTTTGTCGACTATTGTGTGCGGGTCAATTTCCCGGTGGTCGACGAACGTCTTTTTCTAGTTTTTGCTACTCGTTTTTAGTTGGGAGTTTCACTTAAAGCTAAATACCGATCCGCTTCGTGTCGATCACAGGATCGGTAGATAGGTTGGCAGAGGGATGTATAAAATGTTCGATTTTCGAAATTCGAAAGGAACATTTTAATATTCTACTCATCGGTTAATTTATATCGAAGTGTAGACACCCGACTTATAGTTGTACAAAACAATAAAGTCACACCCTGCACTTTCGGTTGTTGTTTTAATTTTAACGATACGAACAAATCGATTTAAATACCTAAGCGATTATTTAATACGTATACGAAAAATCAACGTTAACACGCCTATTATTCTCAATACACGAGCGTTCTGAACTTTTTCTTTAATTTCTCGCGGAGGCCTTTTTTTAATTTAGAAAAGATATAGTAATCTGGACGAGCAGTCGGGGTTGTTAATTGCAGGAAGTAATTCCGTGTAGGAATAGGAACATTTCTCTAACCGGACGAGCCGGCCTTTTAATTCGGCCCCTTTCGTACGTTTATAGTTTCAATTTAACCAATTAATTTAACTTAAAGTGGCCTCTAACAAAATCTGCATAAATTAGCATGTCGAACGGTGGCGTTAATTTTCGGGGGAGGGGGAGGGGGAGTGATTTTTGTCGATGCCCCTTATCTCAGTCGTCATTATCTTCTTCTGTGTTAACAAAGACGACGACGCGCGCCTTTAGTTTCCAGTAGCATCGATATTGCGTGCAACGCACTTTCATCCGGGATTATGTTTCAAAGGGGAATTTAGGAACACGTGTTCAAGCAAGACGTCCCACGATTTACTTACGTTGTAACGGTATGAAAATAAATGTTTGGCACATTTTCTTGTCGGATAATGATGGGGAAGCCGCTTGCAATGTACATCACGTAAAAGTCGCGCTTTAAAACCACGAGCTGCAAAAATATTTCGGTCTAATATGTATGTCGACTATGTGGTGGATATAATTTTAAAAAGCACGTGGAAAGATTAGAGCGTTGTCGAAGATGAGTTTTTCTTTTCTTTTTATGATTAAAAATTCTCGAAAGCAAACATACTTGTAATCGAATTTTGCGCTTGTAATGTTAGGGTAAGTAAACCAGTGTGTCTCCAAATTGAGTGGTGTACGATGTTTTCTTATTATTAAAGATGGAGATTTGGTTAAGTGGGCAATGTTGTGGAATTTTGAGCGCTAATTCGGATTTCGTTTAGAAAAAGTTAAAATTCCGAATAGTTTAGAAGTTATTCCAAAACAACTGAAAATTGCGGTTTTTTTTTAATCTCCGTAATTATAAAAGACGCGAAAAAATATTCGACTCAAAATATTAGTTGTTTTTATTCAAGACTTTTATTGCACTCAAAACTGCACAACATTGCCCATTTAACCAAATCTCCATCTTTAATAATGAGAAAGATGCACGTGGTACTACTATACTACTCAGTTTGAGACATAATGCGTATGGAAGACACGTTTAGAAATTCAAAAAGAAATCGGATACATGAGTAATTGAAATTCTTCCGAGTGGAGCCGCATCGACAGATTTTAACACCTAGGATAAATTTTAAATATATACATACAGGGTGTCTCGATCGGCCGTACTTCACGTCGATAAGAAGATTCGGCATTTACGCGCAAAAATACGCATTTTTATAACTATTTTTACATATTCGGAGTCTTTCGACATTATTACGACGACTCACAGTTATAGAATGTTTTAAATAAAACACGCAGATGTTACCAAATTGTTTAACAGTCGATGGTGTTTTTGCAATTGATGCTTATAATTGTTGTTTGGTCTATGCCGCCTCTCATTTACAGTCGATCCTCGACATTCGCGGGGGACTTCGTGAACGTAACCCCCAAGCGCCGCACACGCGACACCCTCGGCACGGCCTTGTTCCCGTGAGGTTAATCCAACAAAATCAAAAATAACTTAAACTTAAACTGCTTCTTACACGTTATTATGAAACGATCTGTACGGTAGGTAATAAAAAGTTGGCGCAGCCCCAAACTAAGCGCCTAAATAAAAACTTTACTCTAAGGAGTTTATGGTTATACTGCTTCGTGAAGTTCTGAACGCAAGTTCTAACTTCATATTCCGCATTAAAGTTTCGTTAGAATATGGTTAGGTATTTAATTTACGGATAAAAGAAGTTATTGTTTTATCTCTAACGACTCGAACTACTATTTAACGTCCGGTACCGCCGCACGTGCTCTTTTAAATATCATCCAAATAGAAACCGCGCACCGCACCCGTTTCGAGATAAATCCGATACATTTCAAAGGAGATCGCAAAGTAATTGCGAAATAACGAATTTCATCAAATATTAATATTTTATTTGCGTTATTCTTTCAGGTTACGTTTTTAATGTGCAAAAATTTATTTACATTTAGGTAAACAAATTCCGATCAAATTCCTTTAAATTCGGAAGGTATCCGCGTTTTTCTAGAGGCCCTCGAAATTGATTTTGGAGTGGCGATAATATTTTTTTAAACTTAGACTATCGAAGTCGAATCAATTAATATTAATTCGACTTGTGCAGAAGGGGCATTATTCGACGACCGTTTCCACGGGAATTAAATGCAGCCGATGTTGAATATAGGATCTGATTATTTTGGACGTTTATGTAACGTAGATAAATTAAATTGAATGGAATCCTTGAGTTACGAAGGCTAATGAATTTAAGGGCTCAGCTTGGGTTGGTAGGTATCCATAAATTCGGTGTGTTGAGTTCATAAAAATCAATTTAGCGACCAACGTAAATAAATAATCCAATGTTCGTAAATTTTTTTTTTAACTTAATCGCTTTGCATTTCATTCGACTTTTTTGCGCGAGTTACATCGAACTATAAGTACCTACTGCAAATCGTATTACTGTTGAGTAAAAAACGAAACAAAATGCATATATATATATATATGTATGTCGAGTATAATCAAATAAAAGCTTTCAAGTCCAAGAAATGTATGGAACATTGAGTTATGTCTGTGATTTCATTTTAGGGATTATTTAGATGAAGGAAAAAGGATCAGAACTTGCCACAGATAATCAAACTAGCCTAGTAAGAGGCGAAACGAAGGCTCGTTTTTAAAACGACTTTAGTTACAATAATTTGAAATAAAAAAAAATTGCTTTTCCTCCACGTTTTCAATTAGCATTATATAACGCGACTTCGCTTGGCATTAATAAATTTTAATAATGAGACCATAATTTATTAGAAGTCGAAAAATTATTATTCGCACGGATGATTTGCTCCACTCGCCTACTGCTCGTTTCGAAAACATCATCCTCGCAACTAATAGCCATCATAATCACTCAATGTAGATACATACTTATTAATGCAATTAGCGGTATCGCTTATTTTTTAACAGTCTACCGATTATGATGTTTTTATATATTCGAAGTTTTAAAATACCCTGCACAGTTTAAAATATATATATATTACCTACTTTTTTACTGGCGAGACACCGAAGTTATCTGTACAAGCGATGGTCAACAGGTAGATTGCGAGGACTTTAAAATAAATACAGTAAAACTTCAATTATCCGGACTAATGAATGCTGGATGTGATCCAGATAATTGGAACAGTCAACAAAAAAGGTTATGTTGTGAAATAAAATGCGAATTCCACTAAAACCGCTTCTGTTTATTTTTTAACAAAAAAATAAAATATAAGAAAATAAGCTTATAATATGTATGTATGTATTTTTTACTCGAAATGGACGATAAATGGAGTTCTACTGTATACGCAAATATAAAAATAAAAAAGTAAAGAGTCAAGAAAAAATGTATGTTATTGTTTGACCGCATAAAAAGATGTCGCTTTTTTGAGCGGTACAATTTTTAAGGCGAAAAGTATGTCGCATTACAAATTAATTTGGTTAAAATATGATTTTAAAAATTTGTCCATTGTATTTGCCTTCATAAATTATACGAGTTTTAAAATTAATGTAATAAAGCGCATCGAGACCAACAATGGAGCCGAATAAATTAGTTAATCGGCGTTATCGGTGACATGTCACAGATAATATATTATGAAATATCATTACCTACACAAAAAATGGCTAATTTTTCCTGAAATTAATCTAGTTATCGTCGTCAAGACCATTATGTTGCAGACGAAAACTTATGCATATAACACAATAAATTGTAAGAGACATACAGGGTTGGTGCAAAAGTTTCAACTTAAAATTGTACTGTTTAAAATTTAAAAAAAAATCGAATCTCCGTTATTACTCATCGAATCGGTAATGTGAAATATGTTTTGGAATCAGCATAAAATTCTCTATCGATCATGTCTCTTTATAATTTTCGATATGATGCACCGTTTCCGAAATAATCGAAAAACAGTGATATTTTTTTAAAATTTTTGTCTCGTAAATATTATTTTTCAAAAAATGTATTTTTTTCGAGAAAATTTTTAAAAATTCGATACCGAGACTTGCGCGCGGTCGGAATTTTTAATACATTGCACGCTGTCGAGTATGACGTATGTGAGTCGTGGTCTAACTTAATGACGTTGCGCGGGTCATTCTCATTGGTTGATTGATGAAAGTTTGACAAACAAGTTTTACTAATTGTAAGCGTCTTCACTGTAAAACTTGTCGCGTAATTCCCTCACAGCGTAAATAAAACAAATTTTTAGAATTTGAACTTGGCCAAATATTTTCGTGAGAAGTTTTTATCTACCGCACGAGCGTCCACGTGTTTAACAAACACCGAAATATGGAATTTTTTCAAGTTTTGTTTATGTTTTGATGGGTGTCTTCACGGTAAAACTAGTTTTATGAAATTTATTTTGACAACGGAAAATCAAAAACTATCGGTTAATACACTCTCCATAGTTTATTCATGGTACTGATTGGGTAAAACATGATCATGGAAGTAAATGATGTGACGAAAGAAGGCACAAATGGCGAGAAAGGTTATCAGCGAAGAACAAGTTATTCAGAAGCGGTCGAGAAAAGAAGTTTTGAAGGCATAAAATACGCTGCAGAGATTTTCAAAAAATATTTTTCAAAAACTATTTCGATAAATTATAAAAAGGAAATGTCTCGGACGTTGCCCGATTACATACAATCAGGAAGGATATCGTTGAGTTTTGAAAATCAGTGTAGTGCGTATGTACAGTCGGGTGCAAAATCAAGAGCATCGGACGGGCAACACAGGGGCAAGCGATACAAATTATAAATTCAAAGTTGAACTATAATTGTTCTGATCGTAATTTGTTCGTTGTGTCGCATGTGTGCCCGCGTCGTAATGCTCGCAATTAGCGACATTAATTCTGCACCCGACTGTACATATACGCACAATCAGTGGCTAATTTAATTTGGTTTGTTTTTTTTTGTATCTACTTATCATTCTGTTTTCAATTACATCATTTGAATGTAACCTTCCAATTAATATATTCAATGCGCACAATTCGATAGCACTATTTCACCTTTAAGGTAATTCTGTTGCTCTTGTTCTATCCAATCATGACCAAAGTTTGTTGTAAATGCGAAAGTGTTATGTATTTATAAGTAAAAAAAAAGGTGTAAATTGCAGACTTAAACAGACGCTTATTATTTATACGATCTACGATACAGGAGAGATTACAAAGATCTGCGAAACAACGACGCATCGAGCTAAAACGAATCATAAAACCTAATCCTCGAAAGGGGTTCGTTTGTTTTACGTTAGATTCAGATAAGTATCTTTCGGTAAAAACTTCGTTTAAATTTCCATTCAACTTATTACATCGATATGCTGCGTTTGCAAGTATGGGTATAAACGGTTGTCGTCGAAACGTCAATTTTACGATCAGTTTTTCGATCATCAATTGTTCAACGGTTAAGGATAACCGATTGATTGAAAAACTCGCCCTTAAACGATCAAATCCGAGAGCAAAACTGGCCACGGCCGAAATAAAATTTAAAATAACGACCGACGGACGGCCCAAAGTTCGAAAAGTACCATAATGGGAACGAAATGGGTTAGTTTACGAAATAACGCGGAATTTATAGACCACGAAATTGTAATAATTTCATCTTGTATACGGATTCGCAGACATTCGAAGCAACGAGGTAGAACAAAATGCAATAGTGGAAACAATAAAAACGGTCTTGGAGAATAAATGGACGTGTTAAAATCGTAAAGGTTTTTATATACGATTATATTTCGACAACATGTCTGAAAGTTTATTAAATGCGTAAGTTCGTTCGAAGCGTCTCCCAAATCTCGATATAGAGAAATTCCTTTTAACGAACTTTCGTAAAAGTCGTCGTCGACTCATTCGACACTGATTCGCAATAAAATCTTTTGTTAATAGAAACGTGCTCGTAATTATCGCTTAGTTTCGCGCGAAGTTTTTGAATGAGAATATAAGGTTCTCGGATTAAATAGATATCAAGTCAGTAGAGGGCAAGATTAAAGTCTTATTAGCTTAAGGAGCAACGAGAAGGGATGTTTAGAAATTCGTATGTAGTGGTACATTTGCGCGCCCTCGCTGCGCGTCATTCCCAACGATAAATCTGTCTCGTGCCGTTGCAACCCGTCAGTGCCGCGGCGTCACGGTGCGTCGCGACGGACACAATCCACACAATCGAGACGACGGGACTCGTTAACTTCGAGCGCATTCATCCGAACTGACCGTCAAAAACACGTGGAAAGTTCGTTCGAACTTTATTCAAAAGTTTCCGAACCGTTTTATTCATATTGTAAAATTCAAGAAAACTTCGAACGAAACTTTTAAAGCGCCCACTTACTTTGATTTAATTAGTTTGAACGATATCGTGGTAAGTACCGTTTGTCGCTCTTTGATGTGCTGTAACATTTTTTCGTCGGCTCGTCGATATTAATTGTTGTCGGAATAACGCGTTAATTAATTAGATACTTAATGTTACTGCGGAAGCTTTAATTTTCGATTTGCGCGCGAGATACTCGAAAAGCGATTTTCCTCCGAATTTTCATTCCGAAGGTAACCGGTTCTCGTTTGTCGCGCTCTCGTCGAAAAATCTTAATTCGCCAAACTCGCCAAAAACCACGAATCGAACTCCCGAATTAAATTTAACAAAAATTATCGCAAACATTGGTTAGTCGAAAAAAAATATGTTCGAAGAACTAAAGGAGGAAATTAAAAACCGTTTTAATTTGACGCAGTGACTCGCGTCATATTTTTTCGTCAGTTCCACGTCCGATTTTACAATCGAATTGGGCGTTTTAGTTTTATTCCGTAAATCTGGCACGGATTGCAATCAATAAAAGCACTAGCGAATTATTAAAACTTTAACGAAACAAGTTAAACGTAAAGCGAAGTTGTAATCAACAAATTGATTTCGGCGTCGAGGAACATAAAAAAAAATTAGTTAGAAAAAAGTAGGGGACACGCCGGGAAGTTTCGGTTCAACAAAATTCAATTAGCGAATTTTTTACGTCTCCCAAATAAAAAGTTAAGTACGTAATCGTCGTGACATATTCCAGCGTCTTCCTTATATTCTCGTTAACTTATTGCGGCAATTCGTCGTTAATTTCGGCCGCCGCAACAAGTTTCTTCGGCAAAATGCGACACGAAAATACGTGGATTTTAGTGCTTCGTATAATTGTGCGCGTTTAAATTAGAAATGTACTTGATTTTTCTTTTTATGTAAACGTAACGCGACGAAGGCTTTTGGCGAAAACTCGTTTAGCGTTCGTTACTTACGTCCAACATGAACATTTTAAATATTGAGACTCGACAAGATAATTGTTTGAAAAGTTTTGAACAACGAAAAAGTTTATGTAATTAATTAATTTTCTACCAATAAATAATTACCGAGAAAATGGGCATTAAATTATTATCTTATGGCAGTTCGTTTTTAAGTTATCGATTTTAAGGATAATAAGTGACTCGTTATACAGTAATTTCATAATAATTACGAACAGTCCGTCGTATAAAAATTAATTAAGGTGATGAGCGACTACGTTTCGACGCCATTAGTACATCAACTTATCCGAAAGAACATTACTAGTAATTTTACAGTTTCTGTCCCGACATAAAAACTGACTGTAAAGCTAGTTTTCTTATGGATTTTAACACGTTCGCTAACACACCGTGCAAACGAAATTCCAATCACGACCCACGCTTTATTTTTCGAATATCTATTATTAAATTTAGATGGAATCTAGTTGTAATATGCCGCACGTTGTTGGTAGTGAACGTGTTAATTTATAAACTTGTTTCCTTATCTTAGAATTTCGATATTATTTTAACATACTACTTTACACGATTTAAATAGAGGAAATGCGTCAAAATCGAACCCGTCCTCCTAATTCTGACCCCCGGATTATGTCATAAAGGCAGAATTACGTCACCGATTTGTTGTTTTGTCACTCACTAAATGTTTTTCTTTTCCGTACAAATTTCCTATATTTTTTCAAATAATTTGAGTCACTTTTTCAAATCAACCATTTTTGCCGGTTGTTACTAAGTTTGACCAAGTTTGAATGTTTAAACGTAAAGCAATCAATTTTAACTGCAATATTATGAAAATTATAAAGCAAAAACAAATGGGGGGGATATCCTTAAGTATTTATTCAAAATATTTATCTAATTTATTGTAAACGATTTACGTTAAAAAAAATACTCCTACAAATTGAAATAAAATTTTAACACTTAATAATTATAAATTTGGCGATACTAAAACGTAAATGTTGTTTCCAAAATTCGCGCTATGTTGTTTATGTTGCCTATAAAATAAAATTAAACGCCTATTAACGTCTTTTAATGGATTCATTTATGTAACTATGTACACGTTAAAGCTAATAAAAAATTTAAATGTTCAAGAAGCTGAGAAATGCGTGAATTTTAATTGCGGACTATCGCCATGATGCAATTAATTAATTAATTTAAGTCTTATTATCTCTAATAAGTCTAAGTCTCTATTAGCTCTAATCGTAAGTTAAATTGGAGGTGTTATACAAATCAGGGGGTGGTCGCAACGTGACTCGCGAGCTGCACGCGGCTCACATCCAGTCATCACGTGGTCACACACGCTCCACTATGGAAAAATATAATACATAAAAAGAGAATAGGGGTCAACGAAAACGAGGAAAAGAATAAAAAAAAACTAGGGAAAAAATAAGATTAAAGGCCGAATTCATAAACGATAGCTTTTACTTATAGCAAACTTTAAATATGAGATACGTAAAGGTTATGATCGAATATTGTCTCTCAATTTGACACATCATCTCGTTTTTAAAGTGAAAATAAAACGGCATAAGTAGAAGTTATACTTAAGGGTGTAGTTCAGTTGGGCTTGACAAACTCTACCGCTAGTGTCGCTAGCATAAGTGCCTCATACATTTCATTGGTACAGCGGTAGACCGACCGTATCCGTTCCAATCAAAACGTTTATTTTTAAGCGCCAATATTTAAAATCCGTTATAAGAGGGGGGGGATTACATTTTTTATTCACACAGCATATATTTTTATTTAAGCTATTCTTTCATAATTTCACGTGCTCTTTAACACTATTAGTTTTTCGTAAAATTACTTTATTAAAAAAAATAATAAAAAAAATAGAATTCTGTTCTGATCTGCAGTTGGTCTTAAGTTTATGAAGTTCGTTTATGAATTCGACCGCAAATTGATATGGGTTAAAGTTGTAGATTTTTCTAAGTTTTATCGAAATCTTATCTTAACAACGACGTGCACGTAGTTACTCAAATATAATTAAAGGTTCTGCTTATAGAAATAGAAAAAATAGGGAGTTTTTCAACTCGTGGACTAGAATAAAGCTCATCCGTTCGGTGTATTTGCTAGAATTTCATTATTTGCGCTCAGCCAAACGAATACGAAATACCGACCTTGGTTTTGAAAAAAAGAAAGTGCATTTTGACCGTGTGCAATAACACAATTGTAATAAATCTGTAATAAAAGCAACTCGTTATCAGTCAACGTCATTGCGCGAGAGTTGTAGGTGCCAGGCGCGAGGTTCTATCCGGCCCCTCCTTTATTTTGACACACTAATCGTAAGGGGTGGGAATGCTAGGGCGCTGCGCGCCGCTACGGTCTTGCCGACCGGCAACGAGTACAGAGTGCAGGCAATTTCTTCAGGAAAAAGCTATTTTTTACTTATATTTACCTATTTATTTATTTTTTTGTCTTTGAAAAAAAAGAGCGCCACGTGGCGTCCGGGGGGGACCTCTCCGCTTGTCGATCTTTTACGACGCATTGTTATCAGTTCGAGCTTTCGATTGATATTATCTGTGCAGTAAATATCGTACAATTTATTGACATTTCCACACAGAATTTCCATTGACTCACAGCACCAAACGGTTGATCAGAAATTATTTTGAGGTTAGGTGTTCAAATTGGAATTGAAAATTAGAGCTCGTCCAGTTTATGGTTGGGAGTGTCGATCATAATAGTAAAGTTCGAAATTTTTTAAAGCGGTTCTTATCTCTCTCGCGAAATTAAAATGAAACGACATTTGCATTTAAATAAAATATTACAGTAAATTAAAATTGCAATATTGTCATTTTCGTTTTAATTCCACGAGAGAAACAAGGTTAGAAATCTTTGTCGACGCCCACTAGACGTGTAAGTAATAAGAACCGCTTTAAAAAATTTCGAACTATACTATTATGATTTGAACAAGCTCTAGTTATAGTTGCGTTATTTTCGAATAAGCCAATCAGCGTCCGCATCAGTATTATTAAATAAGCGAATTCAAAAATACTTAACTAAAATAATTTAAAATCGAACGTGGACGTCAAGGTTTTCTCATTTTGTTACCTAATTACGTATTTCTTTAGAAAAATGTGTGGGGCTTCCACAAATTAAAGCTCAATTGGTAACTTTGCCGCCCCCAAAATTCTTTATAATCAACGGCGAAAGTTTCGCATTTAATATTTTATCGATTTCGGAGAAACGTTTTACTTTCCAAAAAAAATTAGGTTACCTAAATTTTTTTTAAGAAAAGCTACATAATTGAGGAAAACCCTAATTTCCTTAAAGCGCGAACGTGTAGGAAACAAGCGAAGTTGTAATTCAAACCTTGACATTTTGTAAAAGTCCTATTATCTTCACAAAAATTATATAAAATACTCAATTACGCAAATAAAAAAAAAACGAAAGTACGTAATTACTGCCGATAATAATTTGAAACTAATTTCTCCTACATCCTAACATTACTGTAAAAATAATTTCAGATAAGGGATATTTCATTTTATTTTTTATTATCTAACCCAATTTTACGAACGTTATTAAAATGCCCAAAGCCACCCCCGAACGCGAAATTTTCGTGATACTATTTAAAAATGTTGCGGTTCGCAGTTTGTTTCCTTCCCAAAGGGCTTGCACTTTAATCTCGTCAAATCTGGAACGGTATTTATGATACATCAATGATACGTCTCGATTTAGAAAGTTTCTTTTTTTATTAAAAACAAACAACGTATGAAATATGAGAGCTATTTGTAAAGCGTATGATTATAAAGTTAAGGGTATGTATTTTGATCGGTTCTTCTCATTATTATGTACATATTATTTCCAATTTATAATTCGGCAATTTTTGACTGTCGATCTTTATGACCTAGAAATCTTCCGTTGAAAAGCGATTGTATTCAATACAATAGAATTCAAGGGTCATTCGTCTTTTTCAAACTTTTTTTTAGATCAGAACAAATTTCAAGCCTCCATAAGTTGTTTGTTAAAACATGTCATCGTTTTTCTACAAGCCCCCTACGATTTCTATTGTTCTAATATTAAATCTCGTTCCTGTTAAATTGTCCATATTCAGTTACACAGCCAATTAATTCCACTACGAACTTAACATTAAGTTCTCCTGAACGACGCGGCTTTTATTATTACTCGCCATAAATTATGCCCACGCGCGTCAGCTAAAGAAAGGTTGGAATCTCCGAACAAGATCTTAACCAAACTAAACGACCGGAAATAACGCTTTATATGTTTAAAATCACTCATTTGATAGAAATAAAAGAACTTCTAGTTGTGATATTATACGGGGTGCTTCAGAATAATTATTCCTATTTTTTGGGTGCGAAAGTTTTATTAAAGGCTTTCGTAAAAATGTAACACCCCCGTGCCTCGAAAACGAAGCATTTTCAAACTTAATTCCATATGGGCTTTTTTATTATCATGATATTATTATAATATTAATTAATTATTTATTAATCTTATCTATTAGTTACCAAAATAACGGATTTTCAAAAATAAAAACCGTTTTGGGGAAAATTGGGTAAGTAATTATTTTTTATCAAATGACCCCAATCTTGAACACTTTATTTGTTTATTATATTTGTTATTTCATAATTGAACGGATATTTTTTGTTTTCCATTTGTATTTTATTTTTATTTTACGCGCATTTTCGATTTACACGGTATTCTCCGGAACCGATCTACCGCGTAAATCGGAAACAAAGCGTTTCCGGACATAACGTTATTACAAAAATAGTGTTTAATTATTGCACGCCCTCCGACACGTCTTAAAAGGTAGGAATGGTTATTCTAAAACACCCTGTATAAAACGTGTACCTTAACACCTCGCGATGGAATTGGCGGTTTATTTTACTTTTAAACCGCAATCGATAATTTTCGAATATTTAAAAGTTACGAAGCGTAAATTTTCACTTCTCGGTTATTATAATAAGTTTTACATTTAAAGTAGAAATAAATATAGACTATTTCCAGAAAGTAATTAGTCAAATTTAACTTGAATTTTAAATTACTTTAAAATATACCACTCTAGAAAATTTTAATCGTTTTTTTTTGTAACACGAATACTAAACTAAAATTAAACGGGGTATGATTATTATGAAAATAATACCTAAATAAAATATTGCAGGGTTTTTGTTTTTATGCTGCAAGAGTATGCTTAAAATTTATAAATACAATAGCTAGCGATGTCTGCTTACAGTAAAGAGGTTTTTAACGACTGTTACATATTCCAGAAAAAAGATTAAGGATATCACATATATAAAATATATTACGTATTACAACTTTTGATAGTTCTCAAAAAGATTTTGTATCGAATCGAGGTAATTATGTTGTTTTTTTTTTAAATTGAAAATGTCGTATCACTGTTCCGATTAGTTGTCATGTGAAGTTTCGATTTTTTTGCGCAGTAAAAATAATAGAATTCCCTTTCCATTTGGAACCGTTTAGTCGTTATTGTCCGCGAGTCTCTTATGGAGTTTACTAACTTATGCTTTTTTAAACTTATTTAGGCATTTATTTAAAAAAAAAGCTCACTGCGAACCCCTTCGATATTGGCGTCCGTCGACTCTGGGGCGTAGAATTTGGATTCTTCCCAGAGTCCAATAAAGTGGATAATCTTTGTTTGCCTTTTTTTTTTAAATTCAGCTTCAAACTTTAATTCGTTTTCTTGTCGCGAGACAACGTTAATACGAATTTTTGTAACGTGCGCCAGTGAAATCCGAAGTTGTAACTTTAAGTGTTTCTCGTTTGAAATGAAACGATAACACCAAGATATTAAATTCGCCGGTCCGTTAAAAATTATTGTTCAATTATTTTAAAATAATGCAATTAACGGATCATAAATTTTTTTCACATAAAAAAAACCCAAAATCCCGAAAACTATCAATAATAATGGCGTACGCGCAACTCTAAAAATTTAGTAACGGTCGCTCAAACTCGCGCATAAAAACTTTTGTTATTACAAGTTTTTAATAGGACTTATTGTTAGTTTGATGCTTCATAAAATTACTATACCGATAGCTTTTCTAATTCCAATAAAATAAGTTGCAGATGCCGTTTAATATAAAACACTCCCCCCCATAAAATGCGTGTACGACGGTTATTGTCAATTTGACGACCCTGCTGGCATTTTCAAATTTTCGCCGAATGATTTTTATTGGCGGCACTATTTCGTTCGGTATATATGGTGAAAAATTAATCGAGGAGAATTTTTAATCGAGTTTTCGAAAAAAATTAGGGATTTAGTTCCGCGCGTATCGGCATTTAATTGTTTTACCTGTAAACAATTTTATACTGAAACAGTAAAGGCCGTCGACAGAAATTTGACGCGAAGTTTGAATAATGCAAGCGCGAATGCCCACTTATTTTGTTACCTAGAATTTCCATCTAAGCCACTCGATAAAGATTGGAAAAAACTACCGCAAAACGTACGTAGTTAACATTAATTCCATCCGCACATAAAAGGACTTTAAAGCGTCACGTTTAACTATAAATGCCTCGATGGCTCATTCTGTGATTTCACGGTAAAAGCTTACTTTGTAAAAATCGCGTGTTTACTGTTCTTTTACGAGAAATTAAGGCTGTAAATTTTAATGCAACTTCCAGGTTTGACGTTTCAACACGCGGTAATTAAATAGCACCGATTTTCGTGGCTCGTTACTTTAAACAATTTATATTTATTTATTTTATTTATTAAATTTAAATTTCTAATTTATCGTCAGAACTAGTGGTCAGTCCGCATTATTTTATCCGCATCAAGTGGGCGTCCGAAAATTTTTCTTTTCCCTTGCCAAATGAAAAATCCATATTAAAATAAACATGAAAACGATCCTGACTACTATTATAGCGTTATCGTTATATATTATGTACATATTCTTGGTTGGCCGTCACATTTTAGATTTCATCATTGATATGCCACTAATATAACTAATATACAGGGTGATTCAAACACGCTTAAACAAGCGTTTTTCGTCATAGAATGAATGGTCGTAAGTTTTCACACTCGTCGTCAGTTTTACCATAGATTTTAGGAATCGGGAGACTGCGGTCGTGCATTTCACTGGAAAGTGCCCTCTAGCGCATCTCCGCTTAAGTTACGAACGCGCATTCCATGACTCAAAGTTAGGCAAAGATTTTTAATTGCCCTGTATACGACTTATATCGTCATTGCTTTTTTTTAACGCAAATCGTTGAAAACCTTGAAAAATTGTCGAAAAATTAAAATAAACGAATTTTCTGTAGGTAATACCGCCGCATATAAATTAATTTTAACAATTTCCATTGTTTGTAGACGACGGACCCTCGAAAAATCAGGCCAGAATTTACTGGAGTTTTGTTGTTTTTTTTTCGGTTCAAGGATCGACTCGCAGTCGTCTTTGTTCGAAGTTTCAATCAACGATTTAATCAGAAAATGACCTAAAAAGCGTAACATCCAGACACATGTATTATGAATAAGAATGATAAGAGATTATATTCTACAGTGAAGGCGAAACGAGACGAGCCTCTTGTAATTTAGTAATTGCTTCGCACAAAATAGACGCGACTTTGTACTAAATAAATCGAACATCGAACAAATCTGAATGTGTTAATGTAAATACGCGATAAAGATTAATTTAATCGCGAGCGATCACGTTCCGCTATTTTATCCATCACCACAGAAAACTGTTGATTAAAAATTTTTAGTTTTAATTTTTATTAGACGACGTTCCACCTTACGTGCGACAGCGCATGTGATTTATTTACTCGCAAACAATTATTTAAATGCCCACTTCGGGAGGATTCGTTGTGTGGCCAACTCGCGTTCCGGATCTAAATCCGCCAGATAGCTATCGTTATTTTCCGATTTAGATATTTAAAGACGTATCGATGCATGTTTGAAAGTAAAAGAAACAGACTTATTTGAAACTAACGAAAAAATTTCATCATGTGCGCGGGCGTCCGTCATCAAATAAATTTAATTGCAAGTTAACAATATTAGATAGGTTACTCGACGCACAAAAATATCGTCTTAATCTACGAGTGTCAATTTACAAATTATATGTGCCTTCGTAATCGACAACTCGTTTATTTCAGTCCAACTCGTCCAAATTATTTGTGAAGCATCGCGTTGAAGTCAAGAGCGACACTCCAAGTAATTCCGCACTAAATCTACGCCTAACAGATTTGTAGTTGACGAGTTCTTTTTACTACTATTATATGAAGTTGAAGCAGTTTGATGAGATGATGAAGTTCAGGATGGGCCGTTGTATTGATTTTTAAGATGTGCTTTACTTAAAAATTGTTAGTTATTATCGTTAATAACCCGCGCAATTTGACTCCGAAGTCTGTTACGTTATTAATTTAATTACGAAACACCGAAATTCGTTTTGTATAAGAGATAGAGAGAGACGGAGAGAGGAAATGTGAAGCAGGTAGGTTTCGTAATCAAAACAGAATCTTTTGACGACTTAAAATGCACCCTTTAAAGAAAATAATGGGCGTATCTAGTTGTTTCAGTTTGATTTGGTTTTACGTTGTTTAATTTTATGTATGTAAGTATGCATATGTTCGTCTCTTTTATTATGATTAAAAATATTACGATGATTGAAAATTTACAGTGAACTATTACGGAAATAAAACGTTCTGAACCTTGACTTTGAAAGCTCATAATTCGAAAAGTACCTGATTGATTTCACTCAAACCGGACTGCCTGCGTAATTTTGTAATTTTCCATAAAGGCGTTTTAAAGAACGTATTTTTTATCCGTATTTTAAAAACGCTTGTATTCATAACTCGATTATTCAGATACTATTATTAAACGGGAAGCAACGATATTTATGAATACGAGAGTATTATGAATGCCTCCTACAATTTCCGTGAAGTTCTGTTATTAATAAAAAGTCTTCTGACACTCCACTTCACTTATTTGAATACCTAGATATTTAAACAATTCTCGCGTACACGTGGGCGAACAAAGACGGTAAATTACCGAGTGAAACACTGAATGAAAATATTAATGTTTAAAGGCTCCAAAAATTATTACATAATGGTAAGCAAAGTGCGATGCTTGCGTATTCGGGTCGGGGTGGAGTGTGGTGAGTGTTATATCACGCCTACCATTACTACAAAGCGGCATTATGAATAA
Organism: Rhagophthalmus giganteus; assembly: GCA_036326145.1. Classification (NCBI taxonomy): domain Eukaryota; kingdom Metazoa; phylum Arthropoda; class Insecta; order Coleoptera; family Rhagophthalmidae; genus Rhagophthalmus; species Rhagophthalmus giganteus. The sequence continues at coordinate 19,102,194 of JARFJA010000036.1, read as the reverse complement.
TGTAAAGGAAATGAAGGGAATTATGTAATTAATTCTTTCTTTATCATCGTATTTACAAAAGACGTACCTATTCGCAAAATGTATGAAAGACATATGTTTTAGTGTAACACTGCTTATTGATTATATATTATTATATGTAGAATGACGAAGGTTATCGGCCGATCTAATATTGCGTCTCATTTTAACAGCACGTTACATTATTTATTATAAAAGCTTAACGAATTATGTATTATTTAAACAAAGTAAGGTTTATATGTAAGCTTACAAACTCAAGATTTACATTTCACTACCTACGTCATCTTTTCGATGGGGATTAAATAATTATGAGTCCCATAATTAGGCGAAACCGGCGAATGATGTAAAAACGTTGATTTTACACTTATTATACGGTATTAAAAGGGATAAAGACATATAATAAGAGTCAGCTTTGGCACTCCTTATACTGTTTACATTCAATTTAAAAATCCGCTCCATATCCTAACGTATTACAAAAGATCTTCTACACATTCAAAAATTGTTAATAACCGTCCTTCGCCATAAATATTAATCCGAAAATTTAATAAAAATGACACAAAAAGCCGAAAAGCTAATATTGAATAAACACGTATTAAAATCGCAACGAATTAACGTCACAAACGAGAAAAACCAAAATAAGATCTTTGAACGTCGATTATAAACAACACAAAGCTTTCAGTTTTAAATTGCCTAAAGATGTTAGTCGACGGTAATGATGTTTAATTTTACTGATGACGAAACAAAAGTATTATTCGCCGTTTATCTTCGAAAAATTTTTGCGATGCCTACTGCAATTTTTAACCGCGAAACGTAGCAAACGTTTCGACGATATTCTGCGCGTGGTGGTGCCGGGTGACGTTCAATATTTTGCATGCAAACCGTAACTTCAACACGGAATTTTTCCGAATACAATATTTGAAAAGTTTCATAACCTACGCTTTTCCCACTAAGGAGTATCGAGATGAAAACGTATTTAATTTTAAAAATAATCCGTAGCTTTAAACCGACCACTCGAGAAATACCCGAAACCCAAACAAAAAAGAGGAAAGTTAAAATACACCGGGGAATATATAGGATTTTTCAATTGCCCAAGAAGCTTTTCGATATCTCAAATGTATTGCCTGTAATGGTATTTGCCTTGTCTGTCAACGTGTAGCCCGAGGTGCTACTCTACAGTGCATTAGTACCTTTCCATACGTTCGAGTTTGAACGCTATAAAAATAAGTTGACGCTTTATTCGATCTCGTTTTATATATAGTAGTCGGTTAAAGTTATCCGAAGATATCGCTTCATAGAACCAAACGAACTTATCAAATCGTATTAACAACAATACGGAGTAATTTACGATCGTGTTTGGCGCTTCACTAATTGTCGACTACTTATTCGTAATCCAATTTTCACATTAAAACGATAACGTGGATTTAACGTGATAAATTTTGTGCGAATATTATATTTTGACGTGTCTCGAAATTCTACTTCAATAGATCTCAATCATTCTCGATAGGCTCGAGAAGTCTAAAACGAAATGTCCCACCATTTAATTTACTAATCTGCTCGTATTTGGAACGAATTTAAAGATAATGATTTTAAATTTTTGAGGTGAGTGCGTGGGGCTTAATTTAAGCGTGACGAACGATGCGAGAATAACGACGGATCCAATTGGAACGCGTTCGGGATGCCGCGGTGGCCACTAAACGGAGTTGGCGCGGCCGGAAAGATTCGATTTAGTTTTTCGCCGATATTTATATTTTTGTCCCGATAGAACGCCCTCGACTTTTTAAAATATCTTGGCGCCCTTTTCGAGTTTCGTTTAGATATATGTACGCGGCGCGACGCAATTTGCCTTGTACTATACGTCCAATGAAATTTGTCGCAAGTTTCAAGTAAGATGGGCGACTTATCAGCCGAAATGCTTAATAAGTTGCCTGCCTCTTTACGGCGACAAAACTGAAATTTCAAATTACATTCTTTAGTCAAGTTCTTATAAATTTGGTGTTTTTTTTGTGGAATACCAAAGAACCAAACACAATAAATGTCGACCTTCGTTAATTGTAGGTATTTTATTTTGCCTTTAAATTCGAAAATGTCGAACATTGAAGACTAGACTTTTTGATATTCAAATGTACACTCACCGGCACAAAATTCGATCCATCTACAATTTTTAGTAAAAAATTGCGATAAACGTTTGTTTTATCTAATAATGGGGGAAATTCATATTCCAATGACAGGTTTAGTGCGATAAAATTTTATTCGTTTGGGGAATTTAGTTAGTTTGTTTATTTGGATGGTATCAAATTATAATAGTCAAATTCTGAGCGTACTTTATTATTAAGTTTATTACGCGTATTAGTCTTAATTGTTGGAAATACAATTGAATTTACTGTCTGTAAAAATTAAATATGGTGTTGAATCCAACCGATACTGCCAGAGCAATTGCTTTGATTCAAGATGGGCGCTCGCAGTACTACGCCGCTCGAGTGTGGTGCCTTGGTGTTTCAAGGTGTAGTATTCAGAGAGCTGTAGAAAGGTTTCGAGAAACTGGAGGCTACATCAGGAGAGTGGGATCAGACAGGAAAAGGTGTACAACTGCTAGGGATGACCACTTCCTTACATTAAAAGTTCTGAGAAACAGAGATACTACTGCAGTTAATGCACGTAATGAGTTGCAAGAAGTACGGGGTGTAAGTGTTAGTGAAAGAACTATAAGAAGAAGGTTGCAGGAACACGGATTGCTAGCAAGAAGACCCGCAAACGGCCCACAATTGACCAGAGAACATCGAGTGGAGCGGCTTCACTTTGCACGTCAACACCAAAATTGGGATAATGATGACTGGGGTCATATTCTTTTTACTGACGAGTCGAAATTTTGTTTAAGATCTGCGGATGGCCGTCAAAGAGTATGGCGCAAGACTGGAGAAAGATTCGCCCAATGTAATATTGTGCCAAAGCTTAGTTTTGGTGGTGGTTCAATCATGGTATGGGGAGGTATTAGCATGGAAGCTCACACCGAATTAGTAGTAGTAAATGGAGAGGCGATGACTGCTGACAGGTACATTAGGGACATTATAGAACCACATGTCGTACCTTTCGCCCCTTTATGCTAATGCATGATAATGCCCGTCCGCAAGTTGCCCGAATTGTTTGTGAGTACTTGAGAAAAGTAACAATTCACCGTATGATGTGGCCTGCAAGAAGTGCCGATCTAAATCCGATCGAACATGTTTGGGACATGGTGGGGAGACGAGTTCGTTGCCGAGAGATTACATTCGTTGCCTTATTGAGGGTATGCCAAGGCGAATAGAAGCTGTAATTCGAGCACGCTACTGATTTTTTGCTTTTTCGTTTTTTTTACTTGTTATGTACAATAAATGTTGTTTACTGTTTTATCTAGTTATGAGATGTTGCCGTATTTTTGTTGTTAGAGCAATAAAAATGTTCCCGTCGGTTTAATTCCATCTCAACATCTGTTTTACACACCCTTTAAACTATGTGTAAATATAACCAATTTATAAACTAAAATAATTACATCAATTAACCGCATGGATCGAATTTTGTGCCGGTGAGTGTATTTACTCCAAGAAAACAATAATCATCGATTTGGTTATTACTGAGTATCTCGACCTTTAATATCTATAGGTATAATAAAAGTTTGATTTAGATACTAAAACGATACTTATTTTTTTCACGTAAAAACAAAATCCTCATGAAATTCTTTTATAGGAAACTCGACGTGGTATATCCGACGCTGTACAGAACACATATTTATTTATTAATGGTAAGTAATTCATCATATTCTATATGCGCATATAAATGCAAGAAAATTGAAGCCACATCATCAAACCTTTCCAAATAACGACTCCCTAGATTAACGCGAAAAACTAGTTGGTCTTGTTTAGAAGGAGTTTAAAACCCATTGTTGCGCAGTACCTCAACTAGTTTCATAAATAATCTCAACGGCGTTGTTAGAATGCTAATTTATACACAAATATATTTCGTCTAGATAAATGAAAATTTCGTGAACCGCAATGATATAAATTAAATAAGGCGTCGCGACGCGTCGGTACGAAAGTGTGTAGTTTGGGCATTGGAATTTTTAAAACGAATCGTTTGTCGACTAATTTATTTTTTTCGAAACGAATCGATCGTGTTTCACAATTAAAATTTTCTTTGTGGTACTTTTTTATTCGAAAAATTCGTTTTAACTTTAACGTGCCGACGATAACGCCACTACCGGATGTAGTTCGCTATTAGCTATATGGAGGCGAGTTTTAAAAGCTCAGTGAACACTACTCGTTCGATATTTATATATAAAAAAAAAGTAAACGACGTCTAACAATAGTAAACTTTCTACAAATTTCTTAAAAATAGAGAGTGGACTTACGTTATCTCTTTGCGGCAGCCAAAAAGGGTAAAAATCTCAAAGTTTTTCTAGCGTTTAATAAATTAATAACGAGATCGTTCTGTTTCCTATGTTATTAAACGTGACAAGTTTATACCCGACAACGTCTTTGTTAATTTGTTTGAAGTTGATACCAATGACGTTATAATCGTTTTCTATATAGAAAGAAGAGCTTTAATAATATTACGTCGTAGCTTTGCATAGTTTTATAATTAATTCGTAAAATTTTCAGTTCGATTAACTGCGAAATAAAACGAATCGAACACGAAAAGTACGCGTTTTACAAGTTTAACCGATTTACAAAGTTCTTTTTTCCGCAGCATCAATAAAATTGAAAAAAATATGAAAACCAATAAAAATATTAGTCGTTAGTAAAATGCAGCAAACGAGAACGTCTTCGAATAAATTAATACACCGTGACAATACAACGAAAACATCAAAATAAAATGCGGCCGAAACGATTAATTTTTTTAGAAAACAATTTTTAGTAAATTCGTATGCAAACGACTAACGTAATAAATTTGAAAGGTCACGTGGTCAGCTATTTGAAAAACTCTTTATATTCAAGTCTCGCCCTTGATGATAGGGAAAACCTTTTAGCAAATTTCCATAGGAAATAAAGCTCTGTCAGATGACGAGACCCAGAGTCGTTCACTTTGGGAAATTTCCTGGACACGATTACGGTCGCAATTTTGATCGTGGCAGGCTGAAATTTGGAAAGTTCATTGTCCTCCCCAATACGAAGAACGAGTTCGTCAGCCAGGAAAAATCAACCAATCCGTTTCAAAATGGCGGCCGATTAGAAATTTGACACCGAGTTATGTCTGTTATTAATTTATCGGATCGGTAGTCTAAAATATGTTTTAGAATCGCCATTATATTCGCCATCAAACATCCCTCTTTGCAATTTTCGATAAAATACGCCGTTTAAGAAATAATTTTTTTTTAATTCTTATCAAATGGGATGGTTCGTATCACTCTTGAGAATATTTCTCTAGTACTGCGCGTAATTTTCTAAGAGATTTTTTCCGATTTCAATCCCTAGACCATGAAAGTATGGGCGGTTCGATTTTGATCGAGGGAGATCGCAAATTTTGACAACATTAGGTCAAATTCATAAACAAACCTTATTCTACTTCTTCATTAACAACCAATAAAAACAATGTATTCGAACAGTCAATTAAGGGATCAAACAAAAACATAATACATAATTGTTATGAAAATTGAACCGATTAAGAATAGCGTATTATATGGGAAAATGTATTTTCTGTAACGGGGGGCGTCTTAACGAGGTTTTATTGTATATGCAAGAGCACCGCAACAGTGCGAGTTTGAAAAATATCTCGATGCCCATGGGTATAGTGATTAATATTAAAAATAAACTTGAAATAAGTATAAGTAGTACTTAATGTTATTTTGATCTGTACTTTAACTATCGGATCGAAGATGTCGCCTTACGCAACAACATGTTAGACGGGGTCGGATCTACTCACGAATGTGTGTGCAACGCGATTACGTATGTACAGTCATGGACTTAATTAATGTCGTAGGCAACGTGTTTTATAGGCGTATTTTATATGTGTCTATATATTGTCTATATACTGAATAATAAGTTACTGCAGTTTTAAACGTTATGAGTTTACAAGGACTTCCTCAACAATGAAAGGATCGCATGCTGTGCCGCTCGCCCATAGCCTTGGACGCACGGCATTAGTTTTTTGACCGACTGCACCTAATAATAATAAAATAATTTGTCATGATAATCTCGATATGTGTATTATTATGTCTGTCCTGACATGCGGTATGGAAACAACACTAACAGAAAAAACAATGGAAAATTAAGGGTCGCACAAAGAGCTACGAAGAAAACATTGTTAGCGGTAAGACTAAGAGACAAACTAAAGAAGATCAACATCAGAAATAGCGAAACCAAAGTGGAATTGGTCAGGGCAGAAAAACGTCAGAGGAATCATCAAACCGAATTCTACTGTGGCACCCTAGAATATACAGGGTCGCCGATAAGCATGGAAACGGTCGTTTATTTCCTAAAGCAAGATAACTAGCGAACAATGTTGAACACAAAATCTTAGAATTGTTCAAAATCAATTACAATAAAGAAAAATTAATTATACAGGAGTAGCCGCAAAGTCGTGTCAAAGAAAAGTTTGTTTTTTTTAATAGAACACCTTGTATATTGCTCGATATTACTACACAAAGCAGAAGATGCGGGTATTATTAAATTTTGTATTAGTTTGTTTTGTAAAAAAATTAAAAAAACAATAATTATACAAGTTTGATCAAAATTCATAAAACGAAAAAAGTACATTTTTTTAATAGAAGGTCTTGTATTATTAATTGATATTTTATAAAAACGTTACGCCAAATGAAAAAATAGTATTAATAAACGTTTTAATAAAAACAAGACATTTTCAGTAGGTACACTGATCGAAAAATACGACATATCGAAAACGATATAATTAATAAAAGTTGCAAAAGTTAAAGATTTTTTGAAAATCGTGCAATTTTCAATTAAAAGCGCGCCATAATTCTAAACGTCCGTTACCTGCTGATTTAGTACCGTTAATTTGTTGACATAATTAACTTTTTTTATGCAACGCTATACCTTAAAACGGCGATCTCGTTTTAAATTCCACGAGAATACAATGCGGCCTTTTTCTGCGCGTTATGCTTCAAAAGTTTCATCGCGGGATTTTCTTTAAAATACGGGTTAAACACTTTCGAGTTCCACTCGGAATAAATCTAACAATAAGGGAGAACGACTCCTAACTTCGACCATCGGTTGTTATTTTCGTTTACGACGAAGAATCGCAACTTTTATCTATCGTCACGTAAAAATTAATATAATAATGTATTTGACGTGTACACGTCCGAGCGCATCAAATCTAATGGATCTTAAGCGAAAGCTTTAAATTGAAGTTGAAGCCCTGGTCTAGTCCTTATATAATACGATGTTATAGTAAGATAAAGAGCAAATGCTGAACAAATTGCGTCCTCAGGCTCCCATGATAATCCTTACGAACACCAATCATCTTACCACGTCGTCCTAATCACCCCAAATCATTTTCCCGCACGATGGTATCAAGTTGTGCACGGAACGTCGTTATTTTTTTTCATCGCCTCCCGCCGTTTGATCCGTTTTAATCGATAATTAAACAACAAACCGTAATAGGTGGAAGTTTCTTAATTACCCAATTTCTTCGATAACGTTTTTTTTTGTTTAAAACTTAAGTTTCCAAAAGTTTTTGCGTAGACAGGTACTTAGGTATAGATACTTCGAAAATTCATTAACGAATATCGAGTTTATCTTTTATTCGTATTATTTTAACGATAAACGGTTTTTCGACGCCGATTTTCGAGTTTCTTTAACGCTTTATGGGAGCATTTACTTGTCGCGCCGCTATTTTATGACCGGCCAAGATGCATTTGATACTATGTAAATACAAAGTAAACGTTTTTAAATTAAATCCCCAATTGAAAAAGTATTGAAATGCTATATTCTGATATCACTAGCGAGCTGGCGTCACGTTACTTCCGCTTCGGCATCAAGTTCGCACTATAATTTCGATTTTGAAGGGCCCCCGACTTGAAATTTTGATTTATTTAATTGCGGGATTATGTTGTGGCTGAACGGTATCGGTTTCAACTAGGCAGCTATAGATATCTGTCTAATTTTAAGAACACCATTTGTTAGAGTTGATTAATAAAATTCGAAAGTACCTGCTCAGTTTATATAGATCACACAGATTAGCTATATGAGACATCGATCGTTACCTACTTACAATAAAATTAGATAAATTGATGTTTAGTCGAGCGCATTTTAATGTATTAAAAACCTTCGTATTATTTGATCATATGCAACTTTGTTGTTGGTGAACGTGCCTGAATAACAATAAACGTAGTTTGTTTGGCATTAAATTAAACCAATATTGCTACATGTATAGTAAATATTGCACTAATATTGGTTCAATAGTTAGTAAATTACTCGAATTTAACTAACATTGTTCAATACAACACTATACTAATATATGTACATATTTAGCTTTATATTTATTGTATTGCCCATGCGTTAACGATTGTTTCCACTAAAAAAAAATATTTTTAAATAAAATATCTAATTTTCACTTCAATTACAACCGAACCTCCATATAACGAACTTCTATATAGCGAACGGTTACGTTGTACATTGATCTTTTGCAAGAAAATGCATATAAAACCTGTTTCCAAATAACGAAGTAAAATTCCTATTTAACGAATGTTTAAAAATAAACGAAAATAAAATTTTCTAAGGTTTTGCCAATGAATCGCACTTTATTAAGTGATTTATTGTTTCTAAAATATTCACATAATTGCAGGATGATCGTGAAGATTTGATTAGGGTCGTGAATTTGTTACGTCGTAAGACGAACAGCACGTAAAAAACGACACCGCAAGGGTAATTACTGAGTCGCGGCGCACACGTGTGCGACAACGAGGTGTACATCAACAGGAAACATTATTGTATAGCACTAAATTGATATGAAAAGATCTTAAAATAAAGGGGCATTAAAATAATATTTACCGAAAGGTGTTACTTAAGTATTTCTATAAAATAACCAAATTTCCCAATAGCGAATATTTTACAGAATTTATCGACTTCGTTGTAAAGAAATTTAACTATAGGTAATTACTAAACCAATGCAGTTTTATATCGATAATTACAAACTCGAGAATTGACGTTCAATTTTATTTCAAAATTTTTAATAGGCCAGTCAGTTAAAAATTTGATTTTAATTTAGGTGTCTACGTTAAAAGCGTTTTAACCGAAATAAAGAATTTAATTTAGATTTTAACGATTCGTATTATATTTTATTTTTTAATGAAAAATGTCATTGTGGTAGAATTCGCGTTCATATAACGTTAGAATTTTCTAAAAGTCGCCCCCCCCCTCCCCCACTCCATATTTAAGCTTGTAGCTCGAAATAACAATTTGATATGTCGACGGTTCTCTCGAATCTCTAATTTGCCCGCGCTACGGTTATATTAGAATTTCTCGTAACGAAGATAGGATTGCAGGAGTTTCATTTCGCATTTACGTAATTGATCAATTTGTACGTTTTATTTATAACAAGGTTTCGAATCATTCGTTAAATAAATTTTGATCGGAGAATTATTTATAACAAATAATTATTATGTCGGGTATAAGTACGTGAGATTCGTAAAATTTGATAACTGTATCAATTAAGAAATATCGGTAGTTCAATAATTACCGACATATACAATACCTTTGATTTTAATCATCTTACCCCAAACACGCCACGCCTGCACAATTAATATTATGTGGGTAATTCTACATATCTTTAGGCTAGTAAGTAATTTCAAGGGAAACTAACATACAGGCCATATTTATTTAGTATATGGCAACTGCAATAATCTTACGTCACAATATAATATACACTTTGTATAAAGTAAAAATTCACTGACCTTTTTCCAGTACATCCGTAGAAAGCCTTCTGGAAAACTCATATAACGAAGCCGTTGCACAACCATCGCACGTGTCGTATATCTGAGAAGACGAAAAAAAGCTTTAGAAAAATCAATTGTTTATGAAAACAAAAAGGAAACTACACGGTTCGGCGTCATAATAAATGTATTAAACGCCCTTTTTTTATTATCTATTTTTAATGTGTACTAATGTTACACAAAGAGTAGTACTTGTCGCTTATTTACGTAAGGACGAAAATCTTTAAATTCAATACCTATGCAGAACCTCAAAATTAATTACAAATATTTAAGATAAGGATCGCCGTACCTTTTCTAATTGTAAGTATAATAAATCTGTGAAAGTCTTTCCCTAGGTACCGAAAACGCGAATTTTACACGAAAACTACACAATCGATGCAATGCAACGCGACGTGACGTTACACGCTAACTATAATAATTATTTACGCGTAATCTTCAAACGTAGATAACTGTGGCCGTTCCCTTTTCTCGAATGTTTGATAAGATATCGACGGTCGTGGCGTGCAGATGTATTATATCAGCAACCAAAGCGAGGCCGTTGCATTATATCCACACTTGTTGTACGAGAACAGACGTTTCAATTTAAAATTATCAATTATTGTGGAAGTTTTAGAAAAATAAATGACGCCACAGCGAGGGCGCGGCGAATAGGGCGCCCGCCACGGGCGCAACTAAGTTTGGGACGCAAAAACGTAAAAATTGCAAAAAAATAAATAAATAGATAGCTATATAAAGGTATTTTAAAATTTTTGTCAATTACGGGTTAGGAGGGCGCAATTTGGACATTTGCCCCCCCACACCCCACCCCCGTTACGGCGGTGTCCGTAAAAAAAACGAAAAATCCGCAGCAATTCGACCTCAAAATAATTTTTCAACTAAACTGTTGATATTGCATTCGTTAGAAAACGTTGGTACGTACGAGGTCTCAAAAAACTAACTAAAATTAATTTTGAAAATTCAACGGACAAACCCGCAAACCGACATACGTTCGAAAATACGAACGATTTTCGATTTAGATAATTTGAAATAATTTATCAATTATTAGGTAAATTTTATTAAACGCCCTTATTGTTAAATTATTGCTATTGAACTATTTTTAATACGCATCAATAAGGTTACGCCTAGTTAACAGGTGCGAAAATTTACGAAAATTTTTCATTTCAATACGCAAGGCGTTGCCCTGCCCGTCAATTTGATGCACCTGCTGTGCCCGAACGATGATTGAGCGAATGGGTTTTCGATGAAATTTATAAAAAAAGACGAGCATTCGAATTTAAAACGTCGCACTGTGTGTCAGACTGTTGGATAATAATGCCAAAAAAATACAGAATATTCAAAAGTAATTTAAACAAAAATTAAAAATGATCGCCGCTACTTTTCTAATTAGGTAATTGCAAGTACGTTGTAGGGGCTTCTGGAACACCCAGAGATATAGTTTTCACTATTGAAAACGCGAATTTTACACGAAAACTATACAATCAATGCAACGCAATACGACGTTACACATTTTGAGTAATCTCCAAAATGTAATTAAAACCGTGACCGTTCAGTTTTCTCGAATGTTTGATCAAATTTTGGACAAGTCGTGGACGTCAAGTTCGCTACATATCTACCTATAGCGTGTCCCAAATTGTGTAGTATACAATGGGCATCCTTCTTATTATTAAAGATAGAGATTTGGTTATATGGGCAACGTTGTGCAATTTTGACCGAACAGTTTCGAAGTTATTCCAAAAAAAACCTGAAAATCGCGATTTTTTAAAAAGACAAAATACATATCTCCGTAATTACAAAAGACTTTAATTAATATTAAAGTTACTCGATTTGACGAGGTTAACTTAAAAATAATGTCAAAATAAAATTCTAGATGGCGCTTTCTGAGATATTGACGGCAACTCTCTTATCTTAAATGAATGTCGTATTGGAATTTTACATGATTTTATAGAATTTTTTTCTCTCTTTCCAATCATCTCATCGAATCAAGTAACTTTTATATTAAACATTTTTTTTCATGTCTTTTATAATTACGGAAATATTTGTCTTTTTTTAAGAAATCGCAATTTTCAGTTTTTTTTTTGGAGTAACTTCTTAACTGTTCGGAATTTTAAATTTTTATAAACGAAATCTGAATCGGCAGTCAAAACTGCACGTCCACGACACACTACTCAATTTGGTACACACTGTATACGTACGCATGTCGTATCTGAGAAGACGGTTTCTTTGTTTAAAATTACGAATTTATAATTGTTGGAAAAAAAAAAGTTCCATAAAGAAACTCTACAATTTGGCGCTAACATAATTTTCTGAATATTTTGGTATTAAATTATTTGTTAGAAAATTTTATACAACGCGTCGAGAAAGTACTTTGAAATTCTAATGACGTAGTACCTACCTACAGTGCTGACTAAAATTAATTAATAAAACAAAAACTATTGAACATTAATCCGTTAACTAATTCTTTGTAAATTACAATCAATTTATTACTCGTCGGCCGTAAAATCAAAAACAGAGCAATATGTCGTACGTTTTCTACGCATTTAAAATTTTTAATATTTATCTACCTAAGTAAATTTTCTTCTTTAATATTCCGTATAAAGTATCTTAATAACCTTGCGCAAAATTTGCTAAATTTAACAAAATCAGCGTCTCTTTAACTAATTTATTTCTTAATTTAAATTTCAAAGCGTTTTAAAAAATGGGCAATACACTTTCGGATATTCATCTTTTTACGATGTCTTTTTATATTAAATAAATCTGGGCGTTTCAAGCATGGAGGGTCAATTATTTTTTAATATAAAAAGACGAGGTGGTGTTTTTACAACATTTACGAATCACGTTCTCGGCTGCAATTACAGCCGATTGTTAATCGACAACGCCTAATAATTTGTCATTCGTAGGGTGATATTTGTCACCTTCAATTTTTAATTAATCTTATTGTCCGCGCGTCTGCCTCCCCCTCCACCTAAAAAATATTATTTCCGCGACGAGTCTTTGCAAGTTTCTTATTCCGATTTGCATTTTCATTTTAAACGTTGAAATTTAGAACGTGACGTACAAAACTAATATTTAAACATAACTGTGACTGAACGCATACCACAAACGCAACACGGCTGTCTGGAATATGTAGGTATATTACTATAATTCCAAACATCGCGCCCGAAAATAAACAGGAAACGTTGTAAATAGCGCATCATTAGATTGAGTCGTAAATATGGTTGTATGGAAAAATGGAAGAAAAAAAAAGCGACGCGAGATAAGAAATTATGGAGCGATAAATTAAATTTAAAAACGTGGAATCGTATAGGTATCCGATTTTATTAAATGAAATATTACGTATACGAGGTGTTTTAAAAACAATTAGTGAGAACGATGCGCCATTGTTGTTACTAAAATACGTACGTAGGTATCTATTATACTTTAATTAACAGAACGAGTTAAAATTATAGTTGGAGAACTAGCAACATCAAAACGTACAGAATAGGAATTTGTCCTGAGAAATTGAAGTCTCTTTGTGTTATAAAATCGGTCTAAGACACTTACGTCGCAGCGTGGCCGGCGAGCCCTGCTGCGCATTAAAAGGGCAGGCACCCCAATTTTCTTAATGACAATAACTTGTCGTATATTTTTGCATGTCGCACGGAGCAGACAACTAAGTAGGACAATCACTTTATGCAACGGCGCTTTAGTAAAGTAGATGGCGATGAAAAGCTGCAACAGTTACACATCAAGACCAGTTCGTTTTCGACCTGTTCGATTTGACACATTTCGTGTTCTGTGATGCTTGTTCTGTGAAGTTAACCAAAGCAGCATTTGTTTTTAATGAATAAACGCCGGAGTAAAGCAATCGACCTACTTAATTGTCTGCTCCGTGCGTCTGCGTGAGTTTTATTAAGAGTAACTTTTTCGAGTAAAATTGAACGAATTTTCGAAGAAAATAGATTTTTGATCCAAATTTACCTTCATCTTTGTATCACTAAAATCTGTTTCGAGTTATTGGCTTGAAACAGGTCGGCCGAATCGTCCGGTATATCAATTAACCGTCTGTTATAAAATAATAATGTGTTCGTTAAAATTTTCTCGTCCAATTCAGAGTTGTCGAGAACTTATATTAAAAACACTTCATGGCTGCATCGATTAAATAAAATTCTTATTAGGTATCGATTCATCTAAAAATATACAGTTGTCGAAATTACTTGAAACTGTATAGGTAGCAACGACGAAAGTTCAGAAAGCATTTTAGTGTTCGGATGTTTCAATTAAAATCTTACAGATGAGCAGCCGAGAGTACTGTTACACGCGAATAATTCCAATCATTTATTATTTTTTTATTGAGATACGGTATTTTATTTCAATAAACTATATATTATGTAGATTTTATATTAAGTTATAAAACGACGGGGGTAGAAAAATTAATATTCGAACGTTAAACGTCATAAAGATTACGACAAGGGTTTTTACGAATATTTTTTGGAAATAATATTGTCGCATCAAAACGGAAATTCCTTTCTTCTCATAATTAATTTTTTTTTAATTTAATTTTTATTATAGTACTACGATGAGCAATATTACCCTGCAATTGGTGTTTCCTTTTGATTTGCCCTACTCTAGTGACCTCATATTTTCGCTTCCTCATTTAGATGTCAAAGGAAGCCGTTCTGACCATATAATCCTAAAAGGACGTAAGATTTATCCCATTTATCGAAATTGATGTTAATATTCGGAACGAAGAGATAAAATCCCTTCTTTTGGCTTAGGATTCATTTAATTATGCGGGATGAAGCTTAAACGAAAATTCAATTTCATTAGGTTTTCGTTACATTACCACATTATAATAGTATAGTATTATTGCATAATTAGTGATGAAAGTCGGATATTTCGCGCGAGTGTGATAGTGAATCAGACGAGAGTGAAATATACTTTCAATGTTTTATATACCATACTTTTTCGACGACCACAAGTCAAATCAAAGACACGCGGAGCCGATGATTTACGATCACACAGTTTTCATCGACATCGACGACGGTTTTGAAAACCGAAGTGGTCGTGAAGACGTCATGAACGTTTTTATGCCGTTTCGAGCATGCTCGAACTTTGACGTTTAAAGTTTGACACTTTAAAAGCGACCTCTACTTAGTAATAAAACTGCTTGTGCGTAAAGACATTATTGCGCGACAGGCTAGAAGACGTTTGATTGGCTGAGTAGCGTGCGAAATAATGTCGCACGGGTCACAACGTTTTCGATCGGTTAACGAGTTTCTTTACGCACTGTCGCCCGATTTGTTTGTCAACATATTTATTAAAGAATGTGAATTTGCGATAGCTGACAACGTAAATCAAGTCCAAATTACATTCCGGTACTACCTACATCCGTAAACTAAAAAATAAAAGGAAAGGAAAAATCGGATTCGAAATTAGGAAAATCCACTTATCTACTCTCGATAGGTAGCTGCTTTCAGGTCGAGCGCTTCGTTCTATATACAATTAGTAATCGTGGTCGCATTATTTCCATTTCAAATTAAAATTAAAACTGTATATGTACGGACATAATTTTATGTGGAAATTTCAATTTACGGATGCAAAAACGTATGAAATCGAAAACTAGGTTTATTAACGACGTCTCGTGTGCACCTGAGCGATGAAAATCGGGCATTCGGTACAACAGACTTACCGGTGCACGCAGACAATTGTATTTCAAATCCTGTCGACGGAATCGCTTCACCCATCAAGCCGCAAAATAGGAAAGTTCCTTGACGAGGGATGGCCCAGATTTTCGGGGCATTAAATTTCTTACTAGTTTTTGTACTTTAGATGGACTCATCGAGTTTTCTTTGTTTTCAAAGTTTTTAGCGAGCACGAAGTGAATGTTTTAAATCCGTATAGGGCGTTTTAAAATTTTTTTTGCCAGCTAATATTTTGCAACGTTAACAATAAAATCTGAAAATAACGATCGAAAATTTGATGATTTTCGTCTACCAAAAATACATAGTTTGGTATAAAGCGATTTTGGACTTTAAAAAAAAGTTTACACAATGTAAAACTTGATAAATCGCATCGGTTGCAACTAGGTTCGAACCCGCGACTTCACACGTAGAAAACAAGTTTTGAAATTTCGTTATATAGATTTTCTGTAGTGTATCACAGTGATTGATTTAGAAACAGTACCTGTATCGTAGAAATCGCCAATAATGTGAATTATCGAAAACTTACTAACGTATTTAAGTATATTATTTCATCCCTCAGACAATGGACCGTACGAAGAAAATGAATTTATCCAATCCTTAGAAGAACCTTACCAGCTCGAACCACCACTTGAGAGCTTCAAAACTGGGGAAATTTTAGAAGTCATAAACTCTCTAAATTCCAAGAAGGCCCCAGGCTATGACTTGATTACCGCGAAAACCCTAAAGGAACTGCCTCACATTGGAACAAAATACATTACTCAACTATTTAACGCAGTGCTACGCACTGGATATTTTCCTGCGCAGTGGAAAGTAGCCCAAATTATCCTTATTTTAAAACCAGGAAAACCTCCTGCAGAATTAAATTCATACAGGTCAATAAGTCTCTTACCCATCATATCAAAAGTCTTTGAAAAACTAATTCTCAAGAGATTACTTCCAATTCTTGAAAATGCTGAGACGATTCCAAATCATCAGTTTGGTTTTCGGCTAATGCACTCCACTGTTAAACAAATTCACAGAGTAGTGGAAAAAATTAATTCATCTTTTGAAGCCCGACAATACTGTTCAGCCGCATTTCTCGACATTACCCAGGCTTTCGATAAAGTCTGGTTTACTGGTCTTTTGTACAAGTTACGCAACCTCTTACCAATTAACTACTTCCTAATCCTAAAGTCCTAGCTTCACGAGAGACACTTCCTGGTAAAAGTCGAATCTGAACACTCTGAACTCTTTCCAATAAATGCAGGGGTACCCCAAGGTAGTGTGCTCGGCCCCTTGTTGTACTTAATCTACACCGCAGACCTGCCAACTTCAGCAGAAGTCCTAACTGCAACATTTGCGGATGACACCGCTATCCTAGCATCGGACACCGATCCCTTCATGGCTTCGCAAAAACTGCAGACTAATCTTATCTCCATTGAAAATTGGTTAAAGAAATTGAGAATAAAAGTTAATGAATCCAAATCTGTTCATATAACCTTCACCACACGAAGAGAAACCTGCCCCCCCCCCCCTGTGCAACTAAACAACTCCCAGTTAACACAACTACAAGAAGTGAAGTACCTTGGAGTTCATCTTAATCGAAGACTTACATGGCGAAAGCACATCTTCACTAAGAGAAAGCAATTAGGAATGGCCCTCTCCAAAATGTATTGGCTACTTGGCCGAACATCTAAACTTAGTCTGGAAAATAAGCTAATGGTGTACAAAGTAATATTAAAACCTGTATGGACATATGCAATCCAACTGTGGGGTACAGCTTCAAATTCAAACATCGAAATACTGGAGCGTTTCCAATCTAAAGTGCTGCGTACAATAACAAATGCTCAATGGTTCATTCCAAACACCGTTATCCGAAGGGATCTCCAAACTCCAACAGTCAAGGAAGAAATACAACGCTACACCTTACATTACAGTGCTCGACTCAGAGTTCATCCCAATGTATTAGCTGTGAACCTAACCAATGAGCCTAGCAATAGGCGACTGAAAAGATTAGTGCCAAGTGATCTAGTGAATAGATTTTGAATGATCATGTAGATAATGTAGCTTAAGTTAGATTATAAGTCTTAGTTTGTAAGTTTTAAACCCCTAGTCACAAGAAGCCTAAAAGCTTACTGTTACAGAAGTCTGTTGGTGAGCATACTTCTACCTGCCATCACTACAGTCACGAAATTTACTGAATGTACTTGTACAAATTGTAAATAAAATGGGATATCATAAAAAAAAAATTTTTTGCCAGCTAATATTTTGCAACGTTAGCAATAAAATCTAAAAATAACGATCGAAAATTTGATGATTTTCGTCTACCAAAAATACATAGTTTGGTATAAAGCGATTTTGGACTTAAAAAAAAAGTTTACACAATGTAAAACTTGATAAATCGCATCGGTTGCAACTAGGTTCGAACCCGCGACTTCACACGTAGAATACAAGTTTTGAAATTTCGTTATATAGATTTTCTGTAGTGTATCATCACAGTGATTGATTTAGAAACAGTACCTGTATCGTAGAAATCGCCAATAATGTGAATTATCGAAAACTTTCTAACGTATTTAAGTATATTATTTAACGCGACCCCTTCGTTATTGCGTTTTCGAACGTTTGAGCGTCGTCTGAGTGCGTCTTATCTTATTCCGCATAAAAGGAAATGAACGCCGAAACAAATATGTACCGTGTTTATGTGTTCGCTCTTTATTAAACGATAATATTAAACATGATCTTATCAACAATCATGGATATTTCATTTAAAATTCATCGAAATTAATAGCTCAGTTTCAATTTTCTTCAAAAATATTTAATTAAACGTTCTGGATAAGCTTCAAGAGATTCGCTAAATTTCTATAAAGCGAAATCTTTAATATGTGTGCCGAAGCACCTAAAAATTGAACGTGTAAAACACGGGCACTGATGTGAATAGAATAGGCCCTTAATGCGCTTATTGTATCTTTAAAAGCCACTAAAAGGGTAAAAACAGTAAATTAACCCTTCGACGATCGTGAAAAACTCGATTAGTGTAAATCCGTATCTAATGCTTCATTGTTCGTTGAAAGAAATGTATCGGTTTTAGTTATTCGTAGGTATTTACTACATATGTGTAGCGTTGTTCAAAAATCGCACATTTTGTAATACACATAGTAACAAAGTAACGTCGAAACTCTAAACTTACGAGTTAGAGATGCTTTCATAAAATATTATATGAAGTACATAAAAGTGGCGACTAACTAATAAAAATTCACTTAAAATTTAGTCGCGATATAAAGACAACTTTCGGATTTAATTTCTCTAAATTAGTGCGAGAGAGAGAGAGAGAATTGTCGGGAAAACTATGCGACGCTCCCGGTCGTTAAGTTAGCTCTCGGGCGTCGTCTTAACAATTAAAAAATACGATATGAAAATTTGTTCGAGATAACGAAAATTTATCGCAAAATTGTCGATAGTTAAATTATGACGTGTCGTAAATTTTAAGAACATTTTCGCAGTATTCGAGGCGGTAAAAATACCTATCTACATATTATAAATAAACAACGCACGCACCGCACCCGTCTGAAAACCACAACACTTAAATTACGCACGTTTTTCAAAATCGTAATTATTCATGTCTGTTACTATTTCTGTCATAAATAGTGGAGTGTTTTGATTTCGTAAGTACGTGATAATCTAAAAAGAGAGAAAGGTGTTTTATGCTTGGTAGGGTGTGGGCGATAGGGGTCCCGACCTATACAGCATCGATAAACTTTCTGTTTTCTCTATAAATACGTAAAAAAATTAAACTACATAATAAAGTAGTACACAAAAAACCTACACAAAACCGACCTTCATTTTAGAAAATAATGGCAAAACTTTAAAAATATTAAATTTCGAAACCTAATCAAAATAGAAGTAAAAAATATATTGCGTACAAACTTGGGGGTCGGTTTTTCAATCGCTACCGTGACCATCGGTCAATCACTATAATAGAAATGATTTTTAGAAACAATTGTGACTATAGGGATCAGGTGATGTATATAGTTGACTGATCGTTGAAAAATCGGCCCTTAATGAAAACAAAAAAAACTTATCCCGACTGTATCCACAAAAAAAATGTTTTAGCTCAATTCGCTGTAAAAAGGAATTCAAGTCTCATTTGGCTCGTAATCAACAAAAATGTTTATTTTGTTTTAAATTTTATTTATTTATTTATTATACAATGAGGTCAAAGTGTTAGGTATGAAATAAATTCGATATTTTAAAAACGATTAATATTTAAAAATCCGCTCGTACCCGTATTAATTTTTTGGACTCACTTTAAAAACGTCTTTTATAATAGAGGGCGCCAGGCAGCCAACGTCAACTCATATTCTTCGAATAGTAACTCCCAATTTTGTTTATAATTTCGAATGTCTTGTAAAATTTTAAATATATTTTTTTATGTTATACCCTATACCTAAAATCACTTGTTTTTGAGTTATTGACATTTAAACTCTGTCAAATAATTTAAAGAATAAATTCTGGCATACATAAATCGTTGAAACCTTTCCTAAATACGATTTTTTTTTGTATTAAACTTATTTTAAAAATATTTCTTGCTATACAAGGTGTCTCGCAAAAGCTGTGTTGAGATTTTCTTATTGACTAACCCAATATATCGAGTTATTATAGTACTTTTGACCCCTCCCCCACTATTTAGCAATTTAGGACACTGACATTATTTCACTTACCTAACCCTATCGAAACTACATAATTCAAAGCTATTCGCTCATGGCCCAAAACCCACTTCAAATTTACTCCCATCGAGACAGTCAAGAAATCGTTTTAAATAAACAAGACTTTAAGAATTTAAAAACTTGCTTCATTTACTTAATTGAATTAATTAACTTCCGATCGAAACTTGTACCTAAAATAAACAACTCGTTACGCCAGTTAATTATCAAAGGCCCTGAAGAATCGCAAACATAGGAAATTAATAAACTTTTTGGAAGGCGAGGATTTTTCTAAATCTCCCACCTGTTTCGCCTTGACGCTCGTTAGTTCACGGAAGTGACAAACGTACACATATTAGTTGCGTTTAAATTACTTCGCTACTGTGCTTTACCTAATCCACGACACGAAGTGTAATTGGCGTTCGAATGCGTTTCCAATTAATTAAATATTACAGTGTGTAATTCTGTTAATTCCGAGAAAATTTCAATCGCCGGATACGTGTTGTAATCACATTTGTTGAACATCTCACACACGTTTCCCGAGACAAATCCGTTTTGCCGAGAAAGGGATTAGTGCTTAAGACGCTAAAACGTAACCACGTAGGATTTCCGATTCAACAAAAGTGTAGAATAGAGATACGTCTCGTGTTTTAGAAGCTCCAAGATTAAAAAGTAATTCGTTTACAGGTGAAACGATGATGCAACATATTCTGATGTTGTTCAGCTTCACGGAAATAAGCCGCGCGATCTCGTTGACCGCGTCGTCGTCTAAACTACGGCAAAGTAACAATCATCAGAATATTTCGTCACTTCTAGACAATTTACTTCGAGGATACGACAATAGCGTCCGTCCCGATTTTGGTGGTAAGCTCGTTTAAACGGCAACGTTCTTAAAAGCCACGTACACAACCTATCCATTTGTTGCGGTTTCGCGTGTCGTATTGACACGGTGCAACACGTCAACAACATAAAACGCCGCGCAGCCCGTCCAAACGTGACGATTTGCGTTTCTTCGTATCATATTTTGATGGGGACCGAAACAACGTTTTTCGGCGTTATCCACCGATACGCGACAGGGCATACGATACGCAGAAATGTAACAAATGGATACCGGGCTTTAGTTTCATTTCGATTTCATTTTAGGTCCTCCAGCTATTATAGAAGTAGATATAATGGTTAGAAGTATGGGACCAATTTCGGAAGTTGATATGGTAGGTAAACTTCTTTTACAACTTCAATTTTATACGACCGTAAGAAATTTTTCGTTCGCTCAACAATTAAATTTGAATTTATACCAATCGTGTTTTACGTGCGAGTGAAATTTTTAAAAAAATCGTCATAACGTGTAGATTAAATAAAATAGGTATGTATCTGCATCAGCGAAAACGAGGCGCTGTTTTACTCGTACGTTTAAAAGTGCCCACAGTTAAAATGTCAAATTAGTTAGATAAACCTGCATCTATTTTATGAACCGTGTTAATCACGTTAAGTTAAAAGGCCGCCGGTAAATGAAAATTTACGAGGTCATTTTCGTTGTTAAATTTTCTAGCATGTTTATTATACCTACTGGAAGACAAATAACTGCGCTATATAATACGAACAATTGAAATTACCGACGTGTAGGTATTGTTTTTAATTTTTGTTAAAATCAAAAATGTAAACACAAACAGTTAGTCGACTTGAAGGACTTTATCCAAACAAAGGGAAAATTACGGTCAGTAATACACAATAAGGATATCTCTCAACCAATAACAACCCTTGCTCTCGTCGTGGGATGACGTGGGATTTAAAGAAAACTTCCTTTGCACAGTTGTGCGTATATACTTACATAACTTGATAAAAATTGGAACGGAAGGAAGGCCCACATTTTGCATTTTACATAAATATAAGGCAACTTTTCTAAACGGTTTCTTAAATAATTTTAATCCGAAGCTCTTAAAATATTTATGTCGGAGTAGCTCCTTATCGTTCCTCTATAAACATCTCACGGTACAGCTTTAAGTTCATTAATATTAACCGACTTATATTTTAAGTGTTTAAACTGTGAAATGTAAACTTTCCATTTAACTCATTAAAACGATTTCGTTTATAACGTCAATTTAAAATATCTAAATTCGCAATGAGCTTTGTTTTAATTAAAGTACATACTTTGGCTTATTATCATTAAGTTTGTCGAGTTTTATACGGAATATTGTTTATGAGTATAGTTAAACAAAATAAAATACGATGGTACATTTGTAATGGTCGGTCTAAAAGTAAGCGATTTACTTCAGCTTGATTTTGTCGTTTAGATAATTCTTAAAAAAAACCCTTCGGTAGGTAATTTAAGATGTTGCCTATTATTTTTGTGAATTTTAGTTTTAAAAAATTCGTGTAAAATCGAGCGTCCGGGATCACATTTACCCACACAAAAATTTGAGTTAGCACTCACCATCGCCAGGTGGCGCTATCCATTTCTGATTTTTTTTTTAATAGGATGGTATAGTTTTGTTTGTATTTTTGCTTTCTATAACATTTTCGTGATAAGTTTTATTAAAACATATATTTTAACCTATCTCTTATAATTTCAGCGAAAAAAATACTTTTAGAAATTTTAACACAATAAGTTACCTATTCAAATGTAATTTTATTGTTATTCTAAAAACGTCGATAGAAAGAAATTACATTTGAATACTTGTTGTGTTGAAATTTCTAAAAGTACTTTTTCGCTGAAATTATAAGAGATAGGTTAAAATACATGTTTTAATAAATAATGTTTAATGTTTTTAATAATGTTCTTATCACGAAAATGTTGTAGAAACCAAAAATGCAAACAAAACTATACCATTCTATTTAAAAAATCAGAGGTGGATAACGCCACCTGGTGGACACCACGGACGTTCGATTTAACACGAATTTTTTAAAACTAAGGGCCGATTAATTAAATTAACACATTTTTACCATAGAAACGTTTGTTCAAACAATTGTTTCCATGGTAAAAAATTGTCAAGTAAATTTATTGGGAGATGAAAAAACCGGCCCTAAAATATATTAATCCATTTCGAAGATATTGGCACTGTCCGATTCCTCGCTGAACACACTGTATATCTTTTGACGTATTCCATAAATATCAATTTTGCTTCAAACTGTTTTATTTTTCAAAAAATATTAGCTACCAAAATAAAGAAAACATTGTAACGTTAAAAATTAAAATGTGACGACGCAAAACGTCCAATAAGTGTATTGACATTAATGGGGTGAGAGGGGGTTAATTACTTGAAATATTTGAATAATGTGCATCGAAAAAGAACCAAGCGTCGAATTTAATTTAAAAAAAAAACATGTGCAAATCCGTATTTGCATTTTTTTCATTTCCATGATTTTCCCCGATTTTCTAAGTTGACAGACACCCAGTATGTACCTACTAAATTTAACAACATTTCGTTTTTTAACGAAATGCAGTTCAGATACCCGTGTATGTAGCCTAAAACATTTTTTACAGCTGGTATTTGTCGTTTCCGGCAGGTAGGTATTCTCGTATTTTTGAAATTGAAAAATACCGAATTTTGCGGAATTAAAACGCTACTTAAATCACCTATTTCCACAGCTCGCAAAAAATTGCATCTGTCTATTAAAATAACGTTAACTCACGGGGAAACATTCGGATCGCGAAAAAATTCTGAATTCGCACACGCCGCATTTGAAAGGCCCATATGTAGTACTGGTTAACTCGCACATAGAATTATCGCCAGACGTCTAGACACTTGGCCGTTATAGGGCGTTAAGTAGGCGACTATTTAATACAATTAATGTATATTCAACTTGATATAAAAACAGTATACTTATGAGTAAATGGGTCATAACCTCAAAAAATTTAGAGGCGATCGGCCAAAAAACTCACTTGGCCAAAATGGAGCTTATTGGCCATGGACACTTGTCACTCGTACCATAGACCGATTGCCTCCGAATTTTTTGAGGTCACGGCCCATTTACTCATAAATAAATCTGGAAAGTTTCAGCCCAATCATCCATATTGTTTTTATATCAAGTTAAATATGCGTAATTGTAATAAACAGTCGCCTATAAGTGTCTCGACGTCCATATGGGCCTTTCAAATGCAGTGTACGCGAATTCAAAACTCGTTTTCCCGATTCGAACGTTTCCTTGTCAGCTGTTTCACGATCGACTCATTTTGTTATATTGTAGACATATTCCATGGACTGCTATTTCCGACAATCGTGGGTCGATCGTCGTCTAGCGTTTTCGGGAAACTCGAAGGACACCCTCGCCCTCAGCATCTCGATGCTGGCAAGAATCTGGAAGCCAGACACATACTTTTATAACGGAAAACAGTCCTATTTGCACACGATCACTACGCCCAATAAATTCGTAAGACTCTATCAGGACGGACGGGTGCTGTATTCTTCCAGGTAAGACTGTTTTAATTTAAACTTTTAAAAAGTTGCGCCATTATTAGGTGGGTGCGAAGAAAACTTTAAAGAATACACAACGTAATCGCGTTAAAGGTTGGCAAGCCGCCGACACGTGCACTAAATTTAATGAAGCCGTTAAAATTAAAAGAATAAATATTCTATTTTTGTACAGGGTCTTCAAAAATAAAATACCTATATTGCTTTACTTTATTTGTATATTATGTAGGTATTTTTGAATTATTTTTTCTTTATCGCGGCATTTCTTTTATCTCGACTTACGACTTCATCATTCAAAAAATCATTTTTTCTTACTTATCGTTTCACAAACATCAATTTTTATTGTACGATTTAAAATGAAATGAAAATTAGGCATATTTTCAAAAAAAAAACAGACATTTAATTAACTATTCGTCGTTCGGTGCTTTTAATTTCATTAAATAATAAAGCCAAATACTATACAGGGAGTTTCGAAATACGCACGTACGGAAAGTATAATGATATACAATAAAAATTTAAATAAAAAGTCTCTAGGTAAGAAATTTTAAATGTATAAATCCGCGAAAATTTAAATTTCAGTAAATAGAAAAGTATTGGTATGGTCGAAAAATCGTAAAGAGACTTTTTATTTAATTTTCATTGTACAATGTCGTCCTAATTAAAATCCTATGCGCGAAAAACGCTCTGTACATAAAGATAACGAAACCCTAATCCGAAAAGATAACCCCATTTAGATGTACTTAAAGACAGTTTCGAACAAAGAAATTATGAAAATTGCAACGGATTGCGATGATAATAATAATAATAACTGTTCACATTATCTCTAATAAACCATTAAAATTAACACAAATTTTCTGACAAACATTGACGCGCAAAGAAAGGATAATTTCATTCCACTCACGTTCCATAAATCCACAGATGCCGCAGAGAATTATTGGAACTGTTTTATTTCCACTAAACCCATATACGATATGCAACGCTCCCGTTCTACGGGATTCTAAATATAGTTTATTCGCCTGTTTTATCGATAAATACTATAGTACAATATTTCTTGTACTAATTCGAGTTTCATTTTGAATTGATATACAGGCGGCGTCGTTTAAAAAATGCCACGCGTTTTTCTCGAAAACGGTCAGAAATAGATAAAAATCACTTATTATATACGATGTAGAGTATGAAGGGGGCCGTTTAATGGTGACATTGAATGACCTTGAAACCCATTGGTTTTGGAGTTACAGGCCTAACTTATATTTTTTTAAATTGGACGAGGTACTTTTGTGATGCCCAATCGATAATCCGTAAAAAAACAAAACATTTTCACTTAGAGAAATTTTTCCCAATAATCAACCGTTCCGAAGATACACGAGTCTAAATATGAGTTCTAATACGTGTTTAAGAACAGCCCCAGCGTGAACGCTGCTAAACGATATTCATATTATTATGATAGCGTTATTACTTCCCGACTCGACTCGGTGAACGTGTAGTTTAGCGAGATTCAAAATTAAAATTAATTATGGCAATTATTTGAAATTGTTATTAATTTAAAGTATCTTTAGTATTAAATAATTACGAAACCGGCGGCGCTCAAACAGAAAATCACAAACAATCCAAAATGGGTATTCGATAAAATTTGATTAAACGAGAAAATTATTTTAAAACTTCCCGTAATCAAACGATTCCTGGTTCAAAATTAGTCGCGCCGAACGAACTGATAAAACGAAGGTGAAGGGTGCCAGTTACACATGACAATTCGTCTGCATATGTGTAGATAATAAATTCTTATCTCGTTAAATGCCGAACAATAAAAGTATGTATGGGTACAAATTTAATATTTCAAGGGGGAACGATTGTACTCTCCTAACTTAATAAATTTAATGGACTATAGTCGCTTAAAAAATTACCATCCTTATTAAAAGCTGTTATTAATTAGTAATGAAATTAAGATTTGCAGCTTACGATTTATGAGTTAATTTTTAATTTTAATATAAATATATATTATGTAATTACGTATGTAAATATTACGCTAAACTAGATAAAATTAATATTACCTTTTTCAAATTTTTGTCGAATAAGAATCCCTCGCGAGCAACAGGATAGTTCATAATTTAAACATGGATTTGCCCAATAAGTTTATTAAACGTACACGCGAACCGACGAAACACACAGACACGCACATAATACGCGATAAACACGACCAATTTGTTTATAATTTAATAAGAATTGGAGAAAATTACACGAAAAATACACGTCTAA
The DNA here is from genome assembly GCA_036326145.1 of Rhagophthalmus giganteus. Lineage (NCBI taxonomy): Eukaryota > Metazoa > Arthropoda > Insecta > Coleoptera > Rhagophthalmidae > Rhagophthalmus > Rhagophthalmus giganteus. The sequence goes on along the minus strand of JARFJA010000036.1, from coordinate 19,075,238 downwards.
ACTATAAGTTATGCTAACGATGAATGCATCAGTATTTTCTTGTCGCCCCAAGTTGTCCGATAATCTACATATTGTTAGATAAAGAGTGCACGTGTGCTTCGCTCGTGACGTCTTCCTATTGTGATTAACATATTGCTATGGATACGTGATACCAGAAACAAGAAAATAGAAAAAAAAAGATCAGAGAGACGGTGAAGATTATTAGGAGTGTAACTTTTAGAAATGTCAGATATAATTAAAAATTTAGGGAATTCATTAATAAAATGTAAGGGAAAAATTAAGAGGGGTAATAATTGTGTGAAAGACTGTAAATAAAAGTAGCAAGAAAATACGCAGTGGCAGAGGAGTGAAGGAAGTCGGATGGAGAGTGGATTGGAAATGAAGATTGGGAGTGGTAAAAGCAACGAACAGTAAAGAGGGCGAGAAATAGTGAATGATTATAAACAGAGCAAGACGGTTATGTGTATTAGGAACAGTAATAGAATTAGTTAAAAGTAGTTTAGATAATGTAATTTAGATAAGTACTTAGGTAAATAATATAATATATTAAAATATAATAATAATAATAATGGCCGTAGCATAGCAATATGTTTAACGATACCAAAATTAAACTTTATTTTCAGTCAACTATTCGAAAAAATATTTATAAATACCTACATCTAATTTATTTAAATCGTTTAATTTCTATTACTTTATAGTAAATAAAATTATTTAGGTAGGTAATTATTTAATTCCTAAATAAATTAAATTTTTTCTTAAAATTCCTAAATGAATTTTAAGAAAAATTTTAATTTGATGCGAGTTATTCCAATAAACTACACGTTTTGTATTAAAATATTTTCGTAAACAAAATTCTTCCACGAGAAGCTTAAATAAAAGCAATATAAACTGTTGTAGTTAATAAAACATACATTATTAGAGAGATTTAATTGTATTTAACAATAAGTAAGTAACAATAACGTACGTTATAATATTTATTTGCAATTAAAAGTACCTACCTAATCGGGAATTTTTGTTTTAAATTTATTTTTGAAGAATTTGGGTTCGTACAATTTTGTGTAACAATAAGTTTAGTGTACTATCCGTACAGTGGTCGTAAAAAGTCTTGCACCATCTTAAAATTTTACGTTTTTAAATAAACATTTTCGAATTGCCTATTTAGAAGATTGTTTCTAAGCGAACAACTTCTTAGCTAGCTTTATAAGTCTTTTGCAATTTAGATTCGTTTACCATAATAGTAGTTTGGATGTTGTGGAACAGTCAGAATGTCGAAAAAAAGAACATCAGATTAAACTATCGAACGATTATTTTTCATCATAAAAAAACAAAATTGTAAAGTTGGACCTCAATCTAATTGAGAACCTTTGGAAAATAATTCGCAACATTATTTCAAGCAGAAAATCCACGACAAAAACAAATCGACTAAATCTTCAATCAATATGTCTGATGGTATCGATGCCATTTCGAATGAAGAACTGGAGAAGGTGATAAATTCTATGTCGAAAAGGTGTGAATTAGTCATTAAGAACAAAAGTCGACCAATTAAATATTAAAATTTAACATATTATTAATTAGTGCACACTTATAAATAAAAATTAACATTCGTTTGTTTTGCGTAACGTTTGTGTTTAAATTACGTTTATCACGTTTCCTACAAATTAATTGTTTAAGGTTTTGTTTACAACAACGCACGTCGTCGTTACTATTATTTTGTCACCTCGCAATACAAGGGTTTTTACCAAAAATACAGTATATTAAGAAATAACTAATTTTTTCGAGGTGACGCAAAACTTTTTAAACCATCACTGCATCTAATCGTAATCCAAATCGCCTTATGACGTTATTAAAAAATACATAATATTCACAAAATTAGACTTAGAAGAATACGCGCTTACATAACAAATACAAATTTTTGGGGTTGAAATTAAACCACTAACATAACAACCTAGCAATACAAACTGCCATAAGACATTTCTAATTTTTTTGACAGTAGAACGGGACGATTGTGACTCAAAATGAAAAACCCTGAAATTTGACGGACCAAAATAAAAAATTCACGGCGGTCACGGAACCTACTTTTATCCCTTGCCCCCTCCTCGAGCAAAGAAAGAGACCGGAAATTCCACTTAACCGTACTGTTCCTTCCCTACAAATGATTTATTATTGAAGTTTAAAGTGGAATAAATACAGAAGAACTGGTTTTTCTTTTCAGAAAGAGAAAATACCGATTGGTAAAAATAAATCCTGATGCGACATATGAAAAACCCGGAATTCCGGAGTAGCCCCGGAATACAATCTTATGCCTAATTTAACATTAAAGAATGTCAAGTATTTCCATCTACTTATCGTGGTCTCGTTAGAATTTTTTGTATAAGTTGATCATAAAATCAGACTTATTGTTAGTCGAGTACAATTAAAAGTTTTTAAATTATTGTGGACATGGCGTTTTAAACAAAAATGCATGGAACGCCCAATGTCTTGTTTAAAACCGTTAAATTTAAATCAAACGCGTCCCAATACCTAACTGTAAGTCGACGCAAAAAAAATATTCGAACAAATATTTAGTTTCAACTTAATCAAGGCCTGAATAGAGCAAACAATTCAATAATTAATAATATCTCAACTCGACTTCCTACAATTTAATTTAAAACTAACTCGACAGCGCACACTACAATTTTACATTTTCCGGAAACTACAACAACAGCAAATTAAGAACACTTCTGCAAAATAATAGCCGCAATTAGGGCCTTGTTCTGCCGTTCCACGGTTGATTAACATACAGATTTTAATTAATACTTATTCATAGCGAGCTGTTCGAATTTATTGGTGAAAATACGAGAATTTCTGTCGGCATAGGATTAAGTATCTACAATCAAAAATTTCTAATTTGTAACGATTACAATTTTATTTCGGTTTTCAAACGCAAGATTAAAAAATCTGCTATCTGTAATTTCATTTTGCGACTGTCCAAAATAATATGGGATTAACTTAAGCTGGCAGGATAAAGAGAAAAATATTAATTATTTTTACAAAAAAATAATGACATTACCGATTCCGTTATCGTTCGTTAACACAATTACAATAACTTCGTTATTAAGTAAAATAAATATACGTAGGTACGGTATTTAAAAGTGATATTTTAATATTACCTACTACAAAAAAAATACTTTTCCACATTTATCTGAAAAGCAAAGTTCTAATAGCTTCATTTCAAACTGATGCGACAACAAAGCTCGAAGTCTAACGGATTTAAATCCGACCCGCGAGGTGGCCATGCAACTAAATCATCGCGAAATTAATTTGACGTAAAACAAATTACAATGATTTGGCTTTATTACAATTTTTACAAGGAGCTAGGTGAGCCGCATGGCCACCGAGAACGCCCGACCTTAACCCCTCGATCACCATCTCTTAGGATTCATGCAGATCAAATGTATTTGTGCAGAAAAAAAAACGAAATCAGTTAATTTCAGATCTTAATTAATATCGTTGCGTAAATGCATTTTTGTACCGTTATTGAAGCTAGAGATAATTTCATATTCTCCACATACCAACATTTATACAAAACTCTAATTTCCAATTTGCGTTATCTGAAATCGAGGCATCGACATACGAATGACGTTCGTTACAGGAAATATTGCGCATTTATCATCAGCCGTGTGGGAATACTTATTTTACTAAACTGTAGATGACTTAGTATTTGCCCTATTTTTTTTTCTTTTCAGCAACGTAATGTAATAATGCTGTGCTAGTATATACGTAATTAATTACCTGTAGAGTTTGTATAACACGAAAAAATCTGTAATCAAATCAACAGATTAGTATTAAGACGGCGGTTTTTTAGTATGGGTCCGAGTTAAAATTTACTTTCATAATCATAAGTTCGACGAATTACTAAAAGAGAGCAAAAGATATTATATTTTTACATTAAAAATTAATATGCGCGTGTAAATAAAAATTGAGATTTCCCGCCACAACTTGTAATTATTTATTTTCAATAAATGCGTCACATTTGTTCTGTATTCGAATCTTTAATCTTCGACTGTGTGGGTTGACAACTATTCGGAAATTGTCCGCTTGTTGTAGTTAAGGACGTTCTGTTAAATTAATTATATTATTATTATATCGTGTCAGTAGGGAAACTTGTTGTAAAATGAAACATAATGCAAATAACTTGCTCTACATTGACCGGAATTTTTTTTTTAATTCATAACTAACAATGAGTTATTATACAAAACATTCGACTTAAAAAAATAGAGTAGGTGTACGAGAATCCGTAACAAACCCGCAAATACACTATTTTAGTTAATTTTAATTACCTTTAAAATATATCAAAAAACTTGGCAACATTGCGCTATTAACACGTTTTATACTATGTAACGCGTGTTTAGGAAAGTCGACAAAATAATAAACAATTTATATTAATAAAATTCTAACCTTTTTGTTGTAGACATCAAATTTCGTTCCAAAAAGTCGCACGTAAAAGTTCCGCACAAAGTCCGAACGTCACACATCGCGCGTACTTTCAAAACACTGCAACAAAAAGAGTACTATTAAAGTATTATATAATATCCAAAACCTTTACTCGTACATGTTATCGTTAATTGCATAACTACCAAATGTCTAGTTTGTAAATTTTAGAAAGGCCACATTATCGACGATCAGCACATGTGGATATTGCTATAAAAGCGAATATATGACGACGAGGTGTGCATTGTAGATATTCTTATCGGCCAAATGTATTGACAAATACGTGTGTGGTCGCATAGCTGAAGTGTTTTATCGCGTTTATTTAAATTAAAAGAAGAAAACGGAATAGTATTGTGTAGTCAAATTTGAAATTACGCCCATGTAAATCATACAATTTTATAACGAATTAGCTTTAAGTCCTTCACTCAACGCTTGTACTCTTCTCGGACCCCACATATGTTCATAATGTTACACATATTTATTACGTTTATTTAAATTAAAAATTGTCATTTGAAAATTCAAGAAAATTGCATATTATTTTGTAATTCAAAAATGTAATATATTACTCCTATTATTCTCGCGTGAAACAATTTAAAATTATAACGTTTAACCGGAATACTAATAAATACCATTTCAAATAAAATTAGAATACCCGAATTAAGATAAAATTACACCCCAATTCCTTTTCATACCTTATACCTTTTTATATCATAATAATATAATTTAAAAAAAAAAACAAGCTTCATATACAGGATTTTACCTATGATATTTTTAGGGGCCATTAATACAAACGATAACTACAAATTTAACATGTATAGTGCCTAATAAATTTTACACTTTTAGTGTTTTTATAACTCGATGTAGGTAATTTCTGATAATTACCTGTACGATGCGTCGCGATGCACGTACGTTTTAAAAGACTAATAAAAAATAATAACTAATAAAAATAATTACTATTTAAATTAATAAAATTCTGACCTTTTTGTTATATCAAATTCTGCGGTAGACGATCCAAAAAGTCTTTCGTTAACCGCCAATATACACACAAATGTTCCACCTATAGTTTAAACGATACTCGCGCGCGTCTAAGCCCTTCGAAAAATAAAGCGCAACTAAAGTATTTCAATAACAATTTTCGTACCGTCCTACCCTTTCGTGCACTCATACCTGTTATGTTTTAGATGTGTAATCACACATGTGGAGCTTGACGTGAAACGGCGAAGTGTGCATTTACGAAGGACAGTTCGCGTACTAATCCTACGGAATCGATTTTTTGCGGGTTAGTGGGCAATGCCGAACGGGTTCGCACAAAAAATTCGGAAAACTTCCTGTTTCAACGTCAAAAAGATTTAATCGCCCTAATTTAAATAGTCGACTACGGGTGACTGTTTCGCGTTACGGACTTGCAGATTCGCATCTTATCGTCTAGGAAGACGCCCCGAACACGACGCGACCATCGAAGCTGTCAAATTTTAGGTTTAAATCGGCTTTTCAAAAACAATAATATATCGCTTTCTAACAAATCGGGCTTTTAGAAAACGCATTTACAAGGGATGGCTCGCGTCCTGATACTGCAAAATCGACTTTTTGTGTCCTAGTAGGCATGCCGAATAGGCCTGTACGAAATAAATTCGGAAAATTTTCCGTTTGAACGCTAGAAAAATTTTAGTCTTCCCTAAATTAAATAATCGATTACGGGGTGTGCAGATCCCTGCACGGGGTCTAAATATTAAATTAAAATTGAATGGGACTATATTAAAAAAATGTTAAATAACTGTATTTTAACTATGTTTAGCATTTAAAAAATATAGCTAGATACCTATCTACCAATAATTTAAAAATTATGGTATTTCTCTATTATAGTTAGGTACCTATAAAAAATTTATTTAATAGAATTTCACAAATGTAAAAATGTTTAAAAATAAGTCAGCATAACGTATCATAAAGTAGGTAGTTATCCATTCCTTTGAATAGAGTACCGGACTTTCTCCAGCTTGTGGTCGGCCGTTATCTTTCACATTTTACTTTAACTACGTAATTGCACATAGAAGAAATTATTTTTGAAAAGATGTATCGTTGCTCGTCTCAGAAATTAAGGTATCCATCCCATCGCCTTAAATAATAATACTACAGCGCTATCTTCCACACAATGGCTGGACTAATTTTCAGTACGAATGGTGATCATAAATTAAATTATAAATTAATTAAAATTTTAAAATTATAAGGCGTTCACTAAGAAATTGTAAAATCGATTTAAATTACTACCTACGCTAAATTAAAATTATGAAGTTGTCTGAACAAAATATAGATTTCAAAATGAAATCACTAACAAGACTTTTAAGTAATTACCAGGATAATAAGAAAAGGTTCTTATTAAACCTTGTACTACAGCGTGCTCCTAAATTATTGACATGCCGCTAGAGTCGGTAAGAGTCACTTTATCACACTATCAGTCAGTTTGTCGAACTAGACCAATCAAACTCGGTTAATGACATCAAAATAATTTAGTCGAACTTTCGATTTTTTAGAGGCACCCCTATTAATACTCTCTAGTCAGTTTGATGTGATCGCCACGTTTATTGGTCAGTTGAAAATTCGAAAATTAGCGCTCTTACAAACATAACCATATTTATTTATTTGCGTTATACATATTGGTCCAAACATTTGGATATAACCTATAATTTGTATTTGTATATGGTTTAAAAACCGTAACTCGACTTCGATTTAACTTAAACTTTAAATTCAAATCATTCGCCTTAACCTCACTCAAATCCAAAACCAATAACGACAACACAAAGCTATGGCGGACTTTTTGAATTAACCAATGAAAATTACGTACCATGTCGAAATCTAAAAACAGTTTGTACACTCAAATTTGATAGTGTGATCATGCAGTTTGTTGGTTTGTTCGAATCATCAAATCGAATTTGATTGGTCTAGTTTGACAAACTGACTGATTGTGCGACACGGGCTTTACGGTATATGCAATCTCGAACGCGGCGTCAAAATTAAAGGAGTCGACTGTACAAAATTCATCAAGGAATCTCATTGGACGGTCGTTGCACAATACGAGCTACAAATCATTTTAATATCCATAGGTAAAATGCGTAGAACTTGTAATAAATTGGTCACCTAAAATGTTCAATGCGCATTCGATTTTCTATTCGATCTTTTGGCGACGAAACGAAAAATTACCTACCGCGATAACTGTAATAAATATTTTTATTTTGCAGACTGACAATAAAAGCGGGCTGTCCTATGAATCTAGAAGACTTTCCGATGGACATCCAAAGGTGTCCGCTAAAATTTGGATCGTGTAAGTATTGCAAAAAAAAGAAGAAGAAAATAGGAATAAAATTTAAATTCAGAAATACCTATTCGGTTTTATAAAGCGTACAACGACGAACTTTTTTTTTATAAAGAACTTACTAAAACGAAGTTTAACGATAAAACACACATTAAATAAGCTTGAAAAGTGGAACACGCGTAAGATGATTTCCTCGTGATTCAATAGACTACGTCTCCTCGCGCTACATAATCTTTCAGGCGTGCAAAAAGACTTTTCAGTTCAAATCTCAAAAGTTAAGTTCTTACGTACATCTCGAACGAATTTACCTGAAAATTATGTTGATAGTGGTTATTTCTATATTATATTGCGACGACTGCGTTCGGAGGTAACGAATTGCTATAAAATAAAATAAACAACCCTTTGTGATCCGTTCAAACATACGACAAACGCGTCAACGTCGGCGTCGTGCTTACGCGGAATTATGCCGATTTTATTCTTTTACTCAACTTGTCCAATTTTCAAAATTTTATAGTTTGCGACCCCATTTGTTTTAAACGAGTTTAAAAATGTTAAAAGATTGTCGATCGCCAAACTTCCGATTAGAGTGTTTTTGAAGTGTGAGAATTGCTTTAAATAATTTTTGTTGCGATACAATTTGTTTGAAATTCCAAGAATATACACCGCCAGCGCCCTCTCTCGAGCAACGAGTAATACTAGATTCAACATAGCTAGTTAAAAATTGGGAATAGCGGAAAATTGATTTATTGCAAGTGAACGATAAGTAAAATTAATTATTACGTACGAAAATAGTTTTATTGTAGATATATATTTAGATCAACTCGTTGTAGTATTTACACAGGTGTTCGAGAGCGATGATTTCTGTAAATTTACAGTCAGACTGAAGGAATCTTTTGTCATAATTGTGACGTAACAACCTGTACGGTGGTGCACGTTCGTTCAATATCGATTTGATTGCAAAGAAAAAATATACCACCGCGATCTGTTATAAACGAATACCGTTAAACCTTGCTTGAAATACTTGAAAAATTAGACGTGTTAACATGTTAACATTAACACAATATTGTGTTTACACTGATAAATCGATATTTAAAATTAAATATTTTACACAATATTAATGTATGGTTGTAAACGCGACATTTGCCCAATATTGTGATAATGATATTAAACAGCGACATCTCGTGCACACTTTTTTAATTTTGCAGTTACGACTAGTTAGTTTCTAGATGGCGGCTATATGTAGTTGTAGCTCACTTGTTATGCTACAGCAGTACTGATTTTGATAGAAACTGCGTGTCCAGAAATTTATTACTTATTGTAGAGGTCATCGTGATCAACAAAACGGTTGTCCAGGATAAGGCCCCCTCATTATAATACGTTTATGCCATTGTTGGTATAAGCTATATGTATATAATTATGTTGCCTATTATTATCGTTTCGATTAAATTAATGGTTTTTAAAAAAATTAAAGATTCTTAATTCTATACAAAGTCATTTTAGTGTGTTGTTTTTACGGTAACTTATCAATGTTGACGCCATGTGGTTCGTTAGTATATTGATTATCTATTGTAAATTATTCAAGTACATCAAAATTTTGTTTTTCTCTCCCTGACAACCCCAGATGATCTGACTCAACAATGTGCATCTATAATTACAAATAGTTACTAAATAGTTAGAATAGCCTGACTAAATAGTTAGACAATATTTAGCACAATGTTTACACAATATTCTTACAGTATAAAAAGCGTCAAAATTTAATTTTGTTTCACTATACAACGTTTACAATATTACACCAACTATGTATATTTGAAAAATATATAATTTTCGAAAATGTCACGCGAATGAAGTTAATGAACAAAAATTTCGTTTGAAAATATCTGTATAAAAGCGATTCAGGGATTGTTGGCACCCAAAGAGTCGTGCCATTCATTAATATCTTGATAAATTTAATTTTGTCGATACAAAAAAATTTTTGTTTCAGTCGGCTACACCTCCCACGATGTGATTTACCAATGGAACCGAGCTCGTCGTGTGGCCATTGCAGAAGACATGAAACTATCTCAATTTGATCTGATAGCAACACCGGCGGCTAATCACACCGACACTGTCGTTAACAGCGACACTAAATCAGGTGTTTGCAGTGTTTTCGTTAATAAATACGCTCTTATATATTTTAATAACCATTTGCAAATCAACTATGCACTGCACATTCAAATTTCGAAAAACTAGAATATCACCGAATAGGTTCGCCGATATATTTTCGGTTTTTCGAAAAATGTCGATTTCCAAAACCTGCAATTAATTTTGATAGGTAATAGAGATTTCGAATCTTACTGTTCCCACAGATTAAATCCTAAATTAAAATTATCCCAAGTATTTCATGAAAGCTTATGATGTACGTTTAGTTGCCTATATAAAGTAATGTAAGCGGCAAATAAAAATTATTTACTTATTTGTTGCATCAAATGAATCACTACAATGACTTCAGTAAAAATGTTTGTAAATGAGTTTCTGGGAAGTCTTTGGACAAGTGAAAATTCGATCGTTTCATAATATTCCGTTATTTTCAGAATACTCCATGTTATTGGTCAGTTTTCATCTGCAACGGCACATGGGAAATTTCCTGATTCAAGTCTATGGACCCTGCATTCTCCTGGTTGTCTTGTCGTGGGTCTCGTTCTGGCTAAACCGCGAAGCAACTGCCGATCGCGTATCGCTTGGTAATGCAATCGGGACAAACTTAACCATTATACAATATGTAAGCAACGATTTTCAGGAATTACGACTGTTTTGACTATGACGTTTTTGGGACTGGAGGCAAGAACCGATTTGCCCAAAGTGCCGTATCCTACGGCTTTGGATTTTTTCGTGTTTCTCTCCTTCACCTTCATATTTGCAACTATCATACAGGTATTTTTATTGGGCAACATTAAAATAAATCAAACGAACAAAAATACGAAGTTTGTTCGGTTTCCGAGCGCGAAACGGGCGCGCAATCGTTTTCTAAAAACAAAAACGAATAACGCCCTCGAGTTCAGGTTTTCGCCCGTTAAAATCCCAATTTGAATGTCAATTTAATTAAAACATTTCAGTTTGCAGTAGTCCATTACTTTACGAAGTACGGTTCCGGCGAGTGCTACTTCAGTTCCGATTTAAGTTCGGATTCGAGTAGCGACGAGGAGGATTGGAAAACGGGGGGCGAAACGAGGAAACGAACGTCCGACACTTCGACTGCCGTATTTATTATTAAAATAATTTTTAGGTGCCAGTTATTTAGGTCGAACTTTAAATTTCACTTTTAGGAAGGGTCCTCGAACAACCGGAAAAACAGTTCGAACAGCACGCGAAGGCAGAATTTCCCAGATTTAAATGGCGGTCAGCCGCAGTTCGTCGAAGTGATACCGCTATCGGCCTGCTCGATACCGATCATCCCTGTAAGACGAGCTTCGCAGCCGTGGAGCAATTTGCCTTGCATAGGATGTCCGCAAACCAGTCCGGAAGAAAAATCTTACGTGCCCAGTACCGTGAATACGATTTCGCGGCAAAGAGTGTCTTTTCAAGGTCAAAGGCATAGGAGGAAAAAGAAAAAGAGAGCGCCCCGTTTCAATTCCGTATCAAAAATCGACAGGGCGTCTAGAATATTTTTTCCCTTATTGTTTTTAACGATAAATCTATTTTATTGGTACTCGTACCTTTCAAGAACCAAAAGAATTCAACAATTAAACGTAGCTTAGTAATTTTTAGTGAACAGCGGGAGTAATTTGTGTTCAATAGTAAGCTAATTGAAGAAATTCGTATGTGTGTATCATACCAATACTTTGTAAATACATTCCATCCAACAATAACATGACGTAGATTTTATTTTAACCTTTTTATAGAGCTATAAAGTAGAGAATTTATGAAGATGTCTTATATTTTTATTATAAATATTTTATTATACAGTACGAAACGTTAATAAACACTATTTCGAATACATGTATGGTAAATAAATATCAACTAGTAGTCTATCACAAAAGTCTATTGCCTTTTTACCACAGAGTTACCTTACAATTAGATAAATTTGTTTTATTCTTAATTTAAAAATCATTTGTGTGTATTTGAGGATCGAAAATTGGCAATTTTGTCAGTTTGTTTTAGTGCGAATTTTGAATTTCGACGTCGTATTATTCTCGTGTGCGCGGAGTGCTCGCATGTTTATAAGGCCTATTTCGTGTGCGCGTATTGTGTTGCTCAAAAAAGATTTACCTATACAACAGAAGATACGACAAAAAAGTAGGATTTTTTGTCAAACACAAATTTTTTATCTGAAATTCGTATTTGGTTAGGCTCTCGACTCAGTTAGGGTCGTGGATATAGGAACGAACTTGGTTAGGTCCTTCTTAAACATTCAATGGTCCAATTTCGCGACTTATACCCGTTTCGCGATTGTTTTTCCGCATTCATAGTAATCGATGAAATACAGTGAAATGTAAATTGTGTGTAATATTGCTAGTTCATAATCAATAGAAGTTATTTCGAGGTGGTATTGCAATTAACGTCTCATCTTTCATCTCCGCTGAAAATTGATGAAGGGAAAACGATAGATTTCTAAGATACCAACTCTGCGAATAACAAAAGAAAGACAGAAAACTCCAGAAATATGAATCAAGATATATAGAACGAAACTCCTAAAATAGGTGAAATTACAAAATCAGAATTCTTTGTAATACACTCGCCTCCCATAGAATGATTTTGAAAAATAATGTGTCAATAAATAGGTAGGTACACATAATCTTCTAATTTACATCTAAAATTAATGTAATTATAAATTATAGGTAATTCCGATTTTGCTACAGTATGTGTATCTGTATCAGAAAATGAGGTCGATGTACGAGAACTATGCTGATTTTAAAACAAAGACTGTGTTTGCGGTAGATAATGTAATCGTGAGTTGTATAGTAAATGATAAGACGCACCAACGACGACGACAGGTCGTGACGAGTACCTACATAAAAATAGTACTACGAAAAAAACGCGTATCTACCTAAATCTATACCGATTCTGGAACAAATGTCAGAGAGAAGATAAGGTAATCATTAATCGGTGATAAGTTGTGTGTGGTTAGCAATGAAATGATATGATGACGAACGAGAGGCAGCGAGCACGTGGAATTGGTGCATAGCAAAATGCGTAAATTCGAAACAAAACCGCGATGGATAGATTGCGCGAACCTGGCGCAGGAAAATCTGGTTTCGGATCGAAAATATTGATTGTTTCATCGTCGAGTCGAAGAAAAAATGTGCATATTAACATATCCAAAGTTAACATCAATTAGTAGTGCTGGAGAAATTATCTGTCCAGTAGAAAAGGTGACTGGTGTGAAATAACCCTTGAAATTCAAAATAGACCCCTTTTGTGGTATAACTTTTCGCAGCTCGTTTTACAGAATCGCCCCCAGAATCGGTGTTCTGGAACTTTCGTTGGCCAAGATTCGACGAATTGGACCTCAATGCCGAGAATAACGATCTGTGTTACACTTTAGAATTTGCACTGCTGCTTGGAGGTCACGCTTAATTGGTATTCAGTAAAAGTAGACTATAAAGAATCACAAGGGACTTATAAAATAGGTTCGTTATATCCGAAGTTCGTATTAAACGATAATATAGCGGGACTTGCGAAATAATTCCGTATTATGTCCGACGGTTCGCTGCAAACAACTTCGACTGTATTAAACAAACAGTTGACAACTTAATAAAACTGCACGAGCGCACAAAATACTTTCAACGTTGTATTATATTGTATAACAAACAATATACCGAGAAATTGCACCAGATGTGCTGCAGAATGTTCGGCGCGTATAACTGCACGAAGGTCGAACGGGACACATTTCGAATATTGTTTTCAAATGCGAATTTGCATTTTATCGTTTCTGCAATTTTTTTTCCAGCGAAACAATCCGACTATTTACCGACGGACGAAACTTTTGCAAACGAAATCGACGTGTCCGTTTATTATTATTATTTTTTTTTTAGAAAAATCTTTAGATTTCAAAAAAGCCCGACGCAAACTTCCCGTTGGAACGCGTTTGATATTAAACACTTATACAGTGTGTTAGATTTTATGTCACAGCAAATATTTCGACTATTGTATGAATTAGTAAAAAATGTTGTATATGAAAGTTATTAGATTATTTATTCTTAATAATGTATCAAAATCAGAAAAACAATTGAACATCAAATAATTCAGATAAAGCAAATAAATTTAACATTTTAAATGTAACGTACCCAGTATTATTACATATTCTGAAACTACAAGAATTTATCTTTACAACGATATATCACATGTTATAGTTTTTCATTAATTAACATACACTAAATAACTGATCGTGTTCAAAACGTAAGGGTATATCATCCAAATATTCTTCGAATTCTGTCGTAAGGAAATTGGCATACCGTTCAGCATTAAGCGTTCCGCGATAAAAATAAGGACCTAGTATAGTATCAACTAATTCACCAAGCCAGACATTAATAGAAAATCTGTGTTGGAACCTGCATTCCTGAATTCGACGTGGATTCTCTGTATCTCAGAAATGATAATTTTTTCTGTTAGAAATTCCGTTATTGTTAAAATTAGATTCATCGCTCCAAAGAATGACATCCACTAAATGTTGATTATTGTTAAGTCAGTTACAAAATATTAGCCTTCTATCAGAATCACCAGCAGTTAAACCGTGAACCAATTTAATTTTATAGGGGGTCATGTTATGTTTTTTTAGAATAGAAAATACTTTGTGATGACTTATACCTATGTCGGCCACTGCTTCACGGATTGAATTTCTAGGATGTGCTCTAAAACATGCCAACACCATAATATCTTCATCATGTGCTGCACACTCATTTCTTGGTCTTCGCACTGTAGCATTAAAACATCCATTTCTTCGTAAATTATGTTCAATTCTTGCAAACATGCGAAGATGTGGCTGTACCCTTTCTGGATACAAGGTTCGATACAATACAGAAGCTTCTTTAGGATTATCATTGCATCTGATGTACACTCTCAACATATCCATTTTTTCATTATTAGAATAATAACTATCCCTCATTATGTGTCACGAGATGAAAATTAACAATTTACTTAGCCACTTTGACACGATAGCGATAACAAGTGAACGCATATCACGGCGTCCTCGGCTCTGTTTAACAGAACATGCAAGGATAAAAGTGTGCGTCGTCGGAGCATTGTTTACACTGTACGTGTTCAACGCGTTCGGTTATTTATTCTATTACGCTTTTAATTAATGAAATAAGTATAACATGTGATATACCGTTGTAAAGATAAATTCTTGTAGTTTCAGAATATGTAATAATACTGGGTACGTTCCATTTAAAATGTTAAATTTATTTGCTTTATCTGAATTATTTGATGTTCAATTGTTTTTCTGATTTTGACACATTATTAAGAATAAATAATCTAATAACTTTCATATACAACATTTTTTACTAATTCATACAATAGCCGAAATATTTGCTGTGACATATAAAATCTAACACACTGTATATAACTAAAATCACAAAACAGCCCCGAAGTATTGGATACAGAAGTTTTTTAAATCGCAAGTAAGTTACAAAGTAGTTAAGGGCTTCCGGAAGCGTTCCGTTATTTACTGCTCCGATCCTCTTCAAATCTAAATTGCTTTTCCAACACTGGTTTTTGCCTTGTAGCCTATACAACCTTCGAATTTGTAGATAAGTTAATGACGATGAGGACCAATTTTAACAAGAAGGCATTTTTTGTTCCTACTTATTGTTAGATTGTATGTGTAAAAAATAACATTGAAAGCGATCGAAGATAAATTTAAAAATCTTAATATACAGAGTGTTTCAGAATAACTATTCCTACTTTTCAAATGTGATAAAGAGCATGTAATTAAACACTTTGTTGTAATAAAGTAATGTCCGAAAACGCTTTGTTTTCGAAATACGGGGTGTTAAAAATTTGAAAAATATCTCAGAAACTGTTCATTTAAATCATTTGAAATCCAGTATGTTATTTACACTCTACATGTGTAACGTTCTGGGAATTACAATAATAAATCATTTCGTCCAGTGGCGGAGATCTTCTAAAACTTCTACGTCACTGGGTTTAGTGAAAAGTTGACAGCATTTTCAAATGTTTCAGTGTATTTACTAAAAATAAAACAACTAGCACTCTTATCGTGCGACTCATCGTTTTCGAGATAAACGATGGGAAGTAACAACAAGATAAGAAAAAAAGTTCATATGAACTTAGTTTCCGAAATACAGGGTGTTAAAAATTTAATAAGCGAACAATGTTTTTTTTTATTATCTCAGAAACCGTTCATTAACCGTTTCGGACATAACTTTATTACCAAAAAAGTGTTTAATTTCATGCCCTTCGCCACGTTTGAAAAATAAAAATAGTTACTCCGAAACACCCTATGAAAAACCCGAAAAACAACCATTTCCGAAATATTTTCATTGTTATTTTTCGAAAGATTTTTCTAAAATCTTATCAACGAATGTTTTAATTATTTTAATTAATATTTATTCGATAATATGGAACCGATCGAAAACACTCTGTATAATATGTGGAATTTCTTGTCAAATGTGCTGCCGGTTGGTTAGTGTCTCGACGCCACGTGCTTAAAAATCAATGGGATTAAAATTGTACACGAGAAACACATGTTTTTCTAGTTGTAAATAATCGGAGAATTGCTTAGTCGAACGTTTCGGACTTTCAAACCAGCATTTTTTGACAATTGCAAACCTTACCTATTCGCAAATTGTTTACAAAACAATAACGTACTTACATACGTGTCGGGTATTAACTATTTTGAGTTAATACAAAGAACGCAACCTTGCAACGTCGTCGAATTTTTAAACGAATAGTTAGAAAATTTGTTTGCACGACTAGTTTCAACGTAAACATTTTGGTGCATCACTTTCTTTAAATAACTGTAAATATGTCGACTTCTGGAAACAATTTAGAGGGTATCATCGGTATAGTGGCCATCCGAAAGGGCAGGTCAATTGTGAAAAGATTTTCGGACAGGGTGTCGTTTGTGGGACTAAATTCGTTCCCCGAAGTGCACAACTTGTAAGTGCTGTCAGTTAGCAAGTGGCAGTTCAAGATGTTCACGTTAAAAATATTGTGGTTATTTTCGATAACGTTCAACTTGGGAGGAGGTGAGTAAATTTTTTAAATTCTATTACGTTTAAATCGAAAGAAAGTAAAATTGTTTCGAATTTAAATAGTTTGCGCAGAGGGACTTTTAAGCGAAGTTGGGCGTAAAATTTCGCACACGCCCCTCTAGACAGACCACCCGAAATCAAACTGACGGTTTTGCGAATTATTAATGTTGTATTTTAACGATCGTTAAATTGCCTAATAAAAATTTTCAGCGATCGGCGACGACGTCAACGTGAAAATAATCAAAACAGACGCCGATAACAACGCGAACGGCACGATAAAATTAGAAAACGAAAATATTTCCCGTTCGTCGAGTGATTCGATAGAGTTACCAAAGGTGAACTACCTCGTTGCCGAAGAATTTGCACCAGGAACGACTACCGAATCGGAATCGTATCTAAAATTTAATTCGGACGAAAAGAATGCGACCCAAATAGAAAATAACCGCAAGGAACACGGAAACGAAACTCTCACGACCGAAGAATCCACCATCGACTATCTAAGCGAATACGAAGACCCTAATATTTTAGAGGAGGGCACCGAGGATGACGATTTCGAACAACGATCGACAGAAATCAATTTGTACGAAACTGTGGAGGACATTTTCAACGAAACGGGCGCCGAAATTTTCGACAACACGACCATCGGCAATCTCGCCGATATTATACAAATGTGGCTAAACGAACAAGGAAACGAAATTCGCAATATAGACATAGACGTGTTCGAAAAACCGTCCCCTCCCGCAACGACGTCGGAAAACACGTCCGTTTCGAAAGTGATACTGCGTCGTAACGACTCCACGGAATCGCAAATAAACAAACCCGTAGTTACAAATGTAATAGGACACGATTCGAAAAATGTTAATCGAACGAAAAATTCGGACGTTGTCGTGATAACGGAAAATAGGATGGCCTTCTCGGATTATCCCGATATTTTATCTGCAAGAACCGAGCCGATCGCCTTCGGTAATAATTCGTCTTCGACGGAAATTAACGAGGAAACCGACGACGACGCACGCTTTCTTTACGGAACGGTGCGAAACAGCAACGGCGACACCTGCATTTCTCTCAATTTAACAATGGAAATGTTCGTTAACGTAAGTTATTTCGAAAATCAGTTTTAGAATAATTTTCGAACGCACTTCAGGGCAC
Organism: Rhagophthalmus giganteus; assembly: GCA_036326145.1. Lineage (NCBI taxonomy): Eukaryota > Metazoa > Arthropoda > Insecta > Coleoptera > Rhagophthalmidae > Rhagophthalmus > Rhagophthalmus giganteus. The sequence continues at coordinate 19,057,121 of JARFJA010000036.1, read as the reverse complement.
AAAATTACATCTCCGTCCGAACGTCGAGATCGAAAGCACTCGCAAAGACGAGGCGGCTTCCGTTACATTTTCTTGGTACGATGTAAATCGATGGGCTAATTTATCGGTTGGATTTGAAATACGCGGGAAAGACGAATACTATTTCGTGGATACCATAAATGTCGAACTGCGAAAATACAATGGACAGCGTACAGGTATTGCCTAACGTTTTATGTTTTCGAAGTAAAATTATTAAATTTAATTTTTGAAAAATGTCTTCGCAGATTATTATGTAGTTGACGTCCTGGCAAAACCCAACATTCGGTTGAAGAAGAACAGGCCGACAGACGATTATTGAACAATAGGTGTTTGTAGATTATTATTTAACTTTGTCGCGCACTTCAATAATTTACTAATAAAAATATAAACGTCGTAAGCACGACACAAACACGATGGGCCGTACTTAGGATCATTTAAATATAACACAGAATTAATTTATAAAAACATGAGCGTCAGATAAACAGGTTTATTACAAATTCGATTCTTAATAAACACTTGTATACTTATTTACAAGACCGCAGTTAAGAATTAACACGTTGACTGCCACGGTACTTTTCAAGATCCCGGTGTAAAAAGCCAATTTAATTTAATCATATTATGTTATTAAAAACTCTATTTATATTACATGGTAATCATCAAAAAGCATATAGAATGTGTGTTTTTTTTTTAAAAGATTTTACGAATTATGTCTTAGTTGCCTTATGTAACGGAAAGCTGTTCGCGAAAGCCAACTACGAGTTAATTCGTACGCAGACTCGTTTCGACCTTTTTAATTTTTTTTGTTCTCTTCCCTGAGGCTATCTATTCATATTTACACACTGGTATATTACAAATTTATCCCTAGCTGCACAAATATGATAAGTAAACAAACTACGAGATATTAACCAAAATCGTTGCGTTTTTGAGGTGGGTTTAAAGTCCGTCTCTGAAATTTACAGACAGCGATTGTTGCACAAAAGCTTATTCGAATTTCTATTGTTCAATAATCACCTAACTACCTGCCCGATCTTTAATACTTATGATGGGTTTTGTCAGGACGTCGACTCTGCCATTTTCCTGTGTGGTTAATTACGTACCGTGTTCGCAGTCGAACTATTGATCACAAAAGGAAGTTTGAAGCTGTTTCCGATTAAAATAGGAAGCAATTACGAAGGCTACGAGAATCTTACGTTCGAAATGGAGGACGGCATCGCAATTAATCTGAAATGGATCGATTTTTCCGTGTATGCGGATTTCGACTTTGAGGATTCACGTAGTAAGTATGGTTTAGGTTTTAAGCATGTCGTTTCAAATAGTTTAGGTATATTTACTCCTTTAAAATAGGGTTGGTTAGTTCGCCGATTAGTTAATTATCATCTACACGTAGAGTAAAGTGGGTTCGTATGGCAACATGTTTTTCAAGTGATCATAATTGTATGAAACCTTAATTTCGTACAACACCTCGATTATGTAGGAACGTGAAATAAAGACAATTTTGAACAAATCTTTACTGGTAACCAAGTAGATGGCAAAAATTATCAATAATACCAAATTGCCATATTACCCCTGCTACGGGGTAATACGAAAACATTCAAATTCGTCACTATATGGCAAGACTGCACAGCATACGATCCAAGCTGGGTTTGGCCCTCAAATACGATCAAGTTGTGCAGACTGGGTATACGTCATATTGCTCATAAAAGCCTTAAAAGTCGCAATAAAAAACAATGCGAGGTGTATTACCTTTCACTGAAGCTTACGGCAACGGGTGCGAAACACTTCAAACCGCTCTTACAGTAATATACAGCGAAGCATTAAAAAAATTTCTATTTTGCTACTCTTAAGTCACTAAAACTTTAGACGCTACTTGCAAAGTTGTATATTATATGATTTTCATCTATCAATAACAAACTGCAGCGTATTCGCCCACTTTACTCTGTAATCAGACGATGAAGGAGTGAGAATTTTGAAAAACATCCAATATTAACTTGAGTCTTGTTCAGGATCAAAAGTTATGGCTATATACTTAGCAATTTTGAGATCAATCTGTCAATAAACTTGGGACTTCCCATTGTATCGGTAAAGAAGAGTTTCCAGAGGACATAATATAAAAAAATTCTACATGAAGAAAAGTTATATTTAAATGCTTCCAATTTTTTTCGTTCTGTACATAACGCGTGACAAATTTCTTTTGAAATTTTTCTCGCGTCGATTCAGTATCAAAATTTTAGCACAGCTATTATATCAATATTAGTTTACAACATCGAGGGGGCCTAAAGAAACAACTTTTTATATTTTTGTATTGTTAAGGTACCTACCTAATAATAATAATATTATTATTATTTGTTGCAGTTTCATATGCGCTGATGGATCATTACAAGGAAGTAATTGGAATTATGATAGGATTGATTTTATTAGTTTTCGTGATCATATTCGTTGTTGAAAAATGAAGAAACGCAAAGATCTCTTCGCGCCCACCGCGGCCGTATGTTAAATTGCACAAAAACAATATGTATCGTTTTATTTTATTGATGTGTTTTACTGTATTAAATAATTATTAATAATCTTAGTTAAGTAATTAACAAGTGCAATATCGAGAAATTGCAAGAACAGCATATACGAGTTAGGGTACTAAAATATGTTACTATTTATGTAATAATTATTTCTATACCTACATAAATAAGTAAATTAGAAAATAAAAATAGATTTGCCTTCGTATTTCAAAACGTAATTATTTTATGTGACAAAGCGTCGCACGACCTCGATTATAGGTTTAGTACAATGATCAGTAATGATGGTTAGGTGACACTTTGAAGATGTTATCTAGCAAGAACATAATGCAAACAGATTTTAATGTAGTTTTAATTTTGATCAAAATCTCAAGGATAAAGTTTAGTTTTTCTAATTCAATTATTTTTTGCTTAATTGCCGAATCGTCGTACTATGTTTTTTTAAGATGCCATTGTTTCGTGATGAACGCCTCTGAAATTCCTTAAAAATAAGTGTCATTATAGCCATTTTTAAATGTACCTAAGTATTTATAAAATTAAAATGTTTGTAAATTAAATGTTCAACATACTAGACCGTTTACAAAACAAAACGGTGGATATTATATTATGTATAATAGATGCGGAAGCTTAATCATTTCTACATAAGTACACACGAAACGGCATTGTCGCTCCTGTTGACATAACACGTGCAAACAAAATTGTGCAAATAATAGGGACAAACTGTGAAAATTGTGGGCGATAAAACGATTGCTACGCCAATAAAATATCGAAATTTATTTTGACAAAATAATTGAGAACATCAACTTGGTAACTTTCCAGTGAATGACGCATATACAGTAGAAGTCCGATTATCCGAACCGTGTACAATACAACATACATTTGTGAACGTTTCCATGGCAATAACGTGTTACAGGTCGTTAAAATTAACAAATTTTTGTAGAATAAACAACAAATAATTGTTTTTTTTAACGAAATGATACGTATTAATTAATTAACACCCATGGCCGTTCAAATTTTATTTCGACGCACGTCATTAATATAAAGTTTGAACATGTGAACATCTTCTATACGTTCTTTTATATTAAAGGTTCTAGTTATATAATTTACCGGGTTTCACAAATTCAGTTTGCTGTTAACAACTAAAAAAAATCTAAGTGTTTATTTATGGATATGTATATACTTACTATTATGTATATTAATGCGGGGTGATTCATAAATAATGCGAAAAACATCAAGGGGCGATTATGTGAAAAATGAAAGAGGCCAAAAAAGGTTCTAAATAAAGCGAGCTTTCAAACGGGATTTTCTAAATTAGAAGGTTTTTACTCTCCAAAAAGCTCTTTGAAAAAACAAACGGGGTAACCAACATTTTTCACCTCCTTATGATTGAAAAGATTGGAAGAGAAGAAAAGATTGAAAAGAGACGATTGGAAATATTACTAGGTATAGGAAACATTTTGATAAGCAAAAATTATCTACTCAATGTCATTGTTCTACATTTCTCCAAGTTAAGAAATAGAACGAAAACTTAATTTTAGTAGTAGGAATAAGTAGTTTTAAAGTTCAATGAATTAACTTTTATATTAACAAAAACTCGTAATTTAATATAATGTTTTGCTGAAGTTTTATATTTTTATAATATACAGGGTAAGTCAAAATTCCGTATCTTTACTTCCACTCAGTTGCCTCATTGCCTACTTTGTTAGTAGAATAACCACAACATTTGCGTGAAAGTATTAACTTTAGTAAAAAAAGGGGGAAATTTAGAACAAGGAGTATTAAAAGAATGCCACGAAGAAACTGCAATAAGCTATAAGAAAAAATTAGAAACTTCTAAATTTTTCTCGTCATCGTTTTTCCCCTTTATCGTTAATTTCCAGGATAGATGCTTCCGTTGTATGCGAACTTGCATTATGATGTATGTACCTCTTTTTTTGTTGGGTGTTAGCAGCACACCCCGAAAAACACCAGGAACCGCCGTTAGGCATTACTTCTAGTGCCCCCCGGGACATCCATGCCTATCAGGGGGATATTTCACCACCCGTACCGGAATTCGAACCCAGGACCCGTCAGGTGAGAGGTTAGTCTCCTAACCACTCGACCACCGAGTCGAGTTGATGTATGTACCTATACGCTTCATATTTCACTGTATTTCACCGACCACTGTTATCACAAAAACGCGCGTAAGATAAAATTTCGTTTTCGAAATTGGACCATCGAATGTTTGAGGGGAGCCCTAACTGAGACCCTAACCGAGTTCCTATCCAAGAGCCTAACCAAGGTTCATTTTCAAAGAATTCTCGTTAGAGCTTAAAGGTTCATGTAGTTACACTTTATAAGCGCATGGAGAGTTAGTCGACAAAGAAAGATTCTACTTTTCCTCGTTGTATTAATCTTTTTTGTTTGTAATCCTTTTAGAGAACACAATATTCGCACACTCGCACGCAAAAAGGCCTTAGAAACCGAACGAGCACTCCTCGCACACGCGACGAATAATACGACGCCGTAATTTAAAATTCGAACTACTGAAACAAGTACTAGCGCTCTGTATCACTAACGCGAAAGATCTGAAATGGTTTTGCCAGAATTCTATATATAAATGCATTCGAGTGATTCACGGATTCTAGGAAATTCCTATTTTATTTTAAAAACATTCAGTTCTACGTTTGCACCCCGATAATATAGGAAACATGTGGTGCACATGTTTTATTAGTTGTTTTGTATCGGTCCCATAAAAATGCGATTAAACTTTTATCTGGAAATTTTCAATGCTTAAGGGCACACGAATAGCTTTTAAATTAAAAATGTAGTAAATTTATAATTCTACGGTATAAAGGCGGTAAATAGTGATTATTCAAATAATTTTAATGCATAAAAATACATAATTTTAGAATAAAGTCTCTAAAAAGTACATATTTTAAAAATTTTCGATCATTATTTGCATGTTTTTTTTTACCAAATTCCACTACGACCCCAGTATGTATGATAACTTTATTTAAAATTTAAAAACTTTATTTAAAATGGATAACAGGTTGGTTATCTGTAGCTGTGGGACACAAAATACTTGCCCACGTTCACTTTAGAGAGAATAATTTACGGTACTGTAAAAATACAATATACCTATAAGATAATATTACTGTGTGTAATGTCATTTTTTTTTAATGGCTGGTCTAACCAGCCGATCGAATTTTTGTTTTACGATTTCTGATTTTGTGTTAGTATGCGACATTCAAGAACATTCATGGCTGCAATGGGATTCGAACACGACTCCTACGTCTACATTAAGTAACCTTTTATTGATGACGTGCACTAAAAAAAATTTGAATGGCCTTTAGTATATCGGCGTCGGATAAACTTCGATTTATTCCGGTTGGGCTTAAAACGTGCACATTTACATCGACATTACTTACCGAACTATATCAAAAAACTAACGCGAACTAATTGTTCATGTCCATTCAGTAATTTCACTAAAAAGGAAAGTTGTAAAAGTTCCTGGTACAAAATTAGCATTAACGCATCAGAGCTTATAGTCTAATATTAATTAAAAAACAAAACAAAATGTTTAAAAATGTTCGTTTTCTAAATTTTGATTAAAAGAAAATGAATTTCTAGTTTGATATACTGGGTGATTCATTTAAATTGACGTGTAGTGCAAAATATGGCGCCAACGAAGCTTTTTAGACGGAAATGTTGAAAAAGGTGAATATCGTTATGTACCTATGTTTTATTTGGCGAAAGTTTTCATGGTTATTTTCATACACATTGCGATACTTATAGTTACTTTTTATACACACAATTTGCCTTTTATCACTTTTTATGTGTTTGAAATATTCATAGAACTAGGCGTTAAATTAAAAAATAGTTTATACAAAAGTTGTTTATTTTAATACCATGAATAATAATAAAAAATAAAAACTAGACATTTTCGTTTCAAAAAAAAAATTGATTTGACTTTGAAATGACCTTGGACGCGTCCTCCAGATAAAATGTGCATAATTCGTTCGATTCGTTTTCTCCCTAACTTTTATTTAAAACAATTCTTTCTAAAAAGTTTTGCATGCGAAATATCGGCTTAAACGGGCCGCCTCGTATTAACAAATCGTAAAATCGTAGTCGTATCAATTTATTATCTAATTTTTATTCGTCTCCAATTTAAATTTTAAATTCTCGTTACCTACGAGGAATCGTTTTTTAAACTGACAATCTCGTGGAATGTCATGCAATTATTACCATTTTAAGTTGGCACTTTTAAATCGAATTATACGATACTTGTGTATTCAGAACGTGTTCCTTTAAAGGTGTTACTTATTCGAATTTAAAAAATATATTATAATAATACAATTCACGACTATAGTAGGTAGGTATAAAAAAAAAATTACTAATTTTCGCACGTCAAAAATTGCAAACTGCCGAAGGGTTCTTATTCCAAAAAATTCTAAAGTTCCTACACGTTCTCGAAAGTCAAACATAAATTTCAAAATAGTAAAAAGCACATGTGGTGTTACATCTGCCATAAATAATCAATGAGCACGTTTGAGTGTTGAAATACCGCAGAACCCCCTGAACACGCGTTATTTTTTGTTATATAATGACTATTCCCGTCCACGAACAGCTGAAATTTCGTACGGCACGATAATCACCCTTTTGGGTAAACGATAAGTCTAATTTAATAATATTAATAGGGGCTCGTGCCGTACGGGTAGTTGTAGGTATATATTCATGTGCTATCATAATTCACACCTGCGTGTCGATGATGTTCTGCATACTTTTGTTTATAACGAATCTATACCTGTCTGGAGCCGAAATAAATCGTTTATTCTGAAGCATCTGCCCCGTTCAAGATGACAGCACATCTTTGTTTTTGTGCCCTGATGCGTTTAGGGGCGAGACACCGTTTCGGCGTGACTAATTGAAATCTGGTTTTTAGTACGACACACAGTTTAGTATCACTGTTGCTTGTATCACCACTGTCCACAAACATTAATTCATACTTATTTCGTTTTAACGGCGTTATAATGGATATGTGGATATCAATTCGACGATGGCGAATAATTGAGATGTTTACCGCGTCCGAAAAAACACAATTTGTTTAATTCTTGTTTTGTAAATGTAGCGTTCGTGATGTTATTTTTTTTTTAATTATAAGCAAACAAACCAAAAATAATCACAAACTGACCGAAAGGTACCAAAATATTGATTACTCATAATGATAATATGTTCGGGATTTTGTGGTTTTCGCCAATTAAAATGAAAATATTAAGTAGGTATCTGCTTAATTAGAACTTAATAATAAGTGGTTTGGCAGTTAGGTACCTACCCAGTGGAAGCACATTTTCTATCTTTATTTCGTGATTTTTGTTATTTCTGTATCGAACCTCATGCTCGAGTCGTATGTTTCACCATATAACTCTTGTGCATATCGCCACTTTATCAATATTACCTATATTTTGTTTTCCATAAAATCAGAGTTCAAATTCAAAAATTACTTCATTCCAAACCTCCATCTGTCCACAGTTTCTTGTAAACAATTTTATTTCTCGTTTTTAGAGAAAAAGTCATTGTTTATAAAGAGTTTTGCTTAGTTTGAAAAGTCCTAAGTCATAGTCAGAATGTCGATATAACGTACAAGGTTGTTAAAAAATAACTACAAAATAATTTCATTCTTAAACAATTGAATGTTTCATAATTTTTGAACAACCCTGTATGTTACATCGACATTCTGACCACGACTAAGGACTTTTGAAACTAAGCAAAACTCTTTATAAATAATGATTTTTTCTCTAAAAACGAGAAATAAAAAAGTTTACAAGTAAGTATAGTTATACGTTAGGTCCATTCGTGGACGCACTGTATGACGACGTTACCAATTAAATAAAGCGAGAGTCACCTCCGTTTCTTGGGAAAAACAAACTTCAATTAACGTCGATTATGACGATTATAAATTATTTTTTAAGCGGAACTACTTAGGTACCTACTTCTTTATACAATACATGTTCATCTCGGCGATTATCGTGGTTTGTGAACTCACACATGAAACGTACACAAACCAACGATTTGCAGATATCTCAATCGCAATCTGAAAGTAAACGCCTCGATTTTTAAATGCGACGTATTTAACAATAGACTATAAGTAACGCTACTGTTTCGCTTGGCTACTGTACCTACTAACTAATTGAGGTTTCTAAGTGGAAAGGGTGGACAGTGAACGTTATGAATTTAATTGACATGTTCCGTGAACGGAAAGCTCAGATTTGCGGACATTATTAACGAATTTTCAAACCGAAACTTTTTGACAATTACCTACTTACGTTGTCAAAACACATAATTCACGTTGTAACTTGAATTTGCCTTTAATTAAATAAATATTAGGTTGGGGAAAAAGTTTCTTCGTATTTTAGTACGAAAATGAAACAAGTTTTTTTTATATTATAATTGAAGTTTATTAAATTAAATATGTGCCATTTTGTTCGACCACCTTTTGCCACTTTTGAGGTAAAATCATAATCCCATCACTATAAAATTTCTGTAATTTTTTAGCGAAAAATTGCGACAAATGATTTTCACAGACCTCTTTTGAAATCAACTTTACACCATTAAGAGAGTTCTGTAGAGATCGAAATAAATGAAAATCTGATAGTGCAAGATCAGGACTATATGGCGGATGCATCAAAATTTCCCAGCCAAACTCTCTCAATTTTGACGGGTAGTAAAAGATGTGTGGGGTCTGGCGTTGTCGTGATGGAAGACAACGCCTTTCCTATTGATCAATTCTGGTCGCTTTCTCTCGATTGCTTGACGTAATCTTTCCAGTTGTTGACAATAGAGATTAGAATCAATTGTTTGACCGGGTGGGAGCAGCTCGTAATAAAGTATTCCTTTGTAATCCCACCACACACACAACATCACTTTTCTTGGCGTCAATCCTGGTTTTGCCACCGTTTGCGGAGCTTCATTTTGCTTCGACCACGATCTTTTTCGTACATTATTATCGTACGTGATCTATTTTTCATCGCCCGTAATGAGCCGTCTCAGAAATGGTTCGATTTCGTTCCGTTTGAGCAATGAATCGCAGATGGAAACTCGATCCATTAAATTTTTCACTGTCAAATCATGTGGCACCCAAACATCGAGTTTTTTTTTATATCCGGCCTTTTGCAAATGGTTTAAAACTGTTTTTAGTTCCTTGCTAACATCATAACTACTAATATGCCGGTCTTGCTCAACTTTTCTCATGATTTCATCGACTTTTTCGATGCCGACCACAGCGAGGTGATATCAAAATTTCCAGCTTGAAAACGCTTGAACCAACTTTGTGCAACGCGTACTGATACTGCATCATGTCCATAAATATCACAAATTTTTTTAGCAGCCTGAGTCGCATTCTTCCCTTTTTTATAATAAAATTTCAAAATGTATCTAATTTCCTCTTTATTTTCACTCATTTTCAAAACGCAATAACTTTTGACTGAGTGAATAAATATCACAATTTTTTAGGTTAATTTGTTCTGTGAAATGTCAGCTTTCATTTGCATGTAAATATTACTAAATTCGATTAATAGTTCCAGAGTTATGCGATCCTGATATATATTTTAGAAAAATTATTACGTTTATGATAGTTTCAAAAACCATTGTTCTTGTTCTCGGAATTTTTCTCGCATAACCATAAGCGTCCTGATATCAGAATAAAAAAAAAGATAGAAAAAGGAATGTAACGTTGTGGCATCCCTAGTGGAAACTAATGTTGTGCATCAATATGTAAATATTATAGATTAAAAACAATATTGTGTTTATACCGACAAATTCATATTTAAAATTAAATATTTTACTAAGATTGCTTAAATATTGTATTTACAATATATAAATGCAGACGTACGTATTTTGAATATTGTTTTAACATCGTTTTTAATATGTTAATCTAATATTGTGTGTTTACTATGATATCAATATTAATGAATGACTGTAAACACGATATTTGATACAATATTGTAATAATGATATTAAACAGCGACATCTCACGTCAATTTACAGCATCTAGCACAATGTTTACACAATATTCGTGCAATATAAAAAGCGTCAACATTTAATACTGCACCAATATTATACAAATATTGATTTTTTACTAGGGATGCATACGTAGAAGATTGGAAAGATAGCCAGAGAGGGCCCAGACGAAGATTTTATCTTAATTGTTAAATCAATTCCGGTTCATTAAATGGAACAAACTATAGATTTATTAAATTGCTCGGTGGCCCTCAATAAGCAAACACAAATATTTTATTAATTTCTTAACTAAACAAATATTCAACTCTCAAATATTCAAAATTCAAATTTAAAACGTCAATTAACAGCATAGTTCGTAATGAAAAGTAAACTTTAACTTGCTGCAATTTTGCGATTACCGAGATTTGGCCAAAATCTATTTAAGTCCTCTCTGTACATCAGTCTCCTCTGTACGTTAAGAATCACCGTTTTATAGCTTATTCAAATCTATATGATGTTCATGTCATCAACAAAAAGTTACTAAATTGTTTATTTGTAATTCGGTTTAAAGTTTGGAAAGTGACATATTCTATAGATGATTTAATTGCGCACATATTAGATGGTATAAAGAAAAACTATAATTTATTAGAACAGTAAAAATACGAGGTACGAGGTGACAGCGCTGTGTGAAACGTCATCATCTAGTAACCTTGTATTGATGACGTGAACATCATATAGGTTTGGATAAGCTATATTTAAATATTTAACGTACCGTAGTACGTTTGTAAATGCTACGGGGATAATAAAAAGTATTCTCGACTCTCGTTCCAATGATTGATGGCTGATTAACCGAAAATATTTCTGTCTCCGACGATCTTTTACCTGCAGATAAGTGGTGCATGTTTGTGATCACGTAGACCTTTTTAAAATGTTGCCACTTCGACACATTTACTAATATAAAACCTTCTTTTCGTATAATCCGAAATTTAAAAGTTATAGTAGATAAATAAGCATTACTTTTTGTTACACGTTGTATAATGAAAAACAGAAATATCAAACAATATTTTAAAATTATATTTTTACCTAGAAATAAATTTATAATAATTTTGTGCGTTTGAAACTCGCGTCTAATGATGCAATTATAATAAAATTTCAAGTACATGCCTATGAATTCATCGAATCGTCTATTGTTAAAACAACTTACAATACTCCGAACGCAAAGATCCATATCATATTTTTTTTTAATTTACGATCTTTAGTTAAATACTCGCTTATATTAATAATATTTATATTGTAAAATGAGTAAAAAATATCCAAGTTGTTGCCAATACTCTTTTTTCCCTTATTACGCAATCGTGTCACAATAACGCCTAACTATAAACCTTATAGATAAAGGCGCTTAAGTATCAATAAGGGTCATGTTTTTTTGGACACTGCGTTTTATGCACCCACTTTAAATTTGACGGGATTTATGACGTCACCACTATTCGTCTCCAATGTAGTTAGAAATTTAAAAACTTAAGAGGACGATCGCTGCGTTTATTGTCAATAGATGGCAGCAGCTACAAAAATTAAGTATTATTTTATAAATGGATAACTTTTGAAAAACGTTATTTATATTTATAATAACTAGAGCTTGACAATAAACTTTAAAATTGGAAATAAACTTTATTAGTTCCATTTCGATATGCATATTTTAAAATTAGAACATTTATAAAATAACTTAGGTACTCATATAGAAAAAGTTAAACATTACTCAAAATAAAAACCTTCAATTTTCAAACTTTAATTAGAAATAAATTTTTAAAAATAGTCATGATCAACATGAAATTTTGTGATTCCCTAAATTAATGTATTGCATTTATAAAAATTCAAGCTAAAATCAAAATTTTAACGTTTTTCAAAAGTTATCCATTCATAAATAATGCTTAATTTTGGTGCTGCTGCCATCTATTGTCAACAAACGCAGCGGTCGCCCTCTTAAACCTTTTTGAGGTTAGAAAGGTTAGGTTTTTTTTTTAATTTAGGTATTACTTATGGATACCGAAAATTATTAAATTCAAACAGAAAATAAAAATGTTTATTTAAAAAAAAAAAGATTTTAACGTTTCAATTTTGGGGCGAATAACTCGACAGGAGAACGTCATACGAAAACGTTTGTGGAAACTTATAGTTTTATTTTGAAGTATCCCGGAAGATTAGAACTCGCATCTCGTTGTCTCATTGTAAAGTTAACCCTTTTATTTCCATCGGTATATAATAGGATTAAATCGGTATTTCGCACATGTTTCATGGAAAATGCGTTTTTATTCATTACCCGATAACGTACCTGTCTTCTTACTGTTACTTTTTAGGTACTGCTGAGAAAATACCGAGAGTGCACATAATTTTTACTCTAATTTATTTATTTCAACTCTTTGTCAATTTGAAAGTTTATAACGTATCAAATTGAACCTTTCTCGAGATAGTGTAATGGGTACACATTTTTATCATAACCACCAAATCGATTTTTTCGAACAGATCATAAATTCTAAATTGAAAATAATGCAATAGTGCAAAAATGCGCTACCTATTAAAAATAAAAGACGAGATAGACGAACAACTACCAAATATAGGCTACAGTGAAAAACACAAAAAAGTCACGTGATGGTGATTTTCAACGATTGTGAGCATCGATAAGAGGTCATTCGATTTCCGCTCGACACAACGACCGCGTCTGTATAAATATGCTAATTTAATACATTTATTGACGTCAAATAATTATTGGTATCTTAACGCCTATTAAATCGAACGTTACCCCGGAAGGCGCTACCTAATAAATTTCTAATTAGACTATTGGCGTTTTATCAATCATTAGCCAATAAAGAATGGACCGGAACTAATTAATTATTTTGTAAAATAGTCGAAAGGTAGCATTCAAATAAAATGTATAACATTTAATATGAATTTGAGCCGTTCTTTAAGTCACCAATATTTACATTTTTAATTTAAATCCTTAAGTCCAACAAAACTGGGAGAATTTCGAAAATAAACAAAATCCCTACAATGTTTAAGCAATATTGTGATATGATTATTTACATTCTAACATTTAAGCCAGTCAGAATACAAGATTATTGGCCATCCGTTTCAGTTCAAAAACAATTTATGATAGGTACCTCATTTTAAAACACGCTGTATATAGCACGCGTACCTAATATTTTATTTCCCAATTATTATCTACCGTAATATTTACGGTATCGTACAGTTGAATTTAATTGGCGTTTTAATTATATACCTGATAATTTTATGAGTTATTAAACGAATAAAATTTTGACGAGATTGTTGTGGAAATAAGTGTTCTATATGTATAACAAGCATCGACAATCACAACGATTTAAACGCGAGCCAAAATATTACATCGACCATCAGATACCTATACATATTTTCTTTGTCGCTTCAATTGTCCGCGTCAAAATTAACGACACTCTCGTGCGATGGTCTCGTGTCATCGTGAATTTTTCGCCGATTTTTATATTTTAACGATAACATTTTATCGCGCGTTTGTAACTCGACTATTAGACGTGTTGTATATGGGCGTTCTCTTTGAATCTATCGATATTTTGATACGCGTTGGTAGGTAAATGTATTACATAGGTACATAAATAGTCGCAAAAATATCGTAAAATGTTTCTAACAATTACCTCAATCAAAAAAAATATATATATAAGGCTATGGCCCATAAAATCAAACGCCCTGTGTGTTAAATTGAGTAAGGCGCTGTCTGTTTGTTAGCCTTAACTGCGGCAACACGTGTACCAAATTTAAAGTTTTTAAGTTAAGTCGTTGATAAGTTATTTTGAAAAAGTATTTGATAATGTCTCCCTTCGGGGCTGTATTTCGAAAAGGATGTAATTTGGAATATACGTAAGTTGTGGTAAACCCGCATATTTTTAGCTCAGGAATAGTTCTCAGAGTTACACTGTATATTATGTAAGTACCTACACCTTGAACGCATTGAAGCAAAAAAAGACGCTTGGATTGCAAATATATAGTAGTATGACCTATCCAAACCTATATGCAATTCACGTCATCAACAAAAAGTTACTAGATTGTTTATTTGTAATTCGGTTTAAAGTTTGGAAAGTGACATATTCTATAGATGATTTACCTGCACACGTATTAGATGGTATAAAGAAAGACTACAACTTATTAGAACTGTCAAAATACGAGGTACGAAGTGACAGCACTGTGTGAAACGTCATCATCTAGTAACCCTTTTATTGATGACGTGGATTGCGTATAGGTTTGGACGAAGTATAGCATTCTGCCTATATACAGGGTGTCCACAAACTCTCTTGCTAAACGAAATCGTCGAATTCTAGAGCTGATTTTATGTCGATTTGACATCCCTATACAAAAACGCTTCTTAGTGGCGTTAGAGCCCTGTGAAGATGGCGCCTTGCAATCTACTAAAAATTAATATAACTATTTGGCATTAGAATAATTTGACATTTACACAGTTCGTTATTTCGTTGATTTATCAAAGCCAACTCTTATTAATGGTAAGTACTGAATTTTGTAATATTGGGAGGTGATAATCGTGCAAAAAAACGCGAAAAGTTCGAATTGATTTTTCTCGAAAACGGAGTGCGTCATAGCGATAATAAACAAAAGCACCTTAATGCTAGAAAAAACACTAGTTTTCAAATTTGACGTCAGAAACGTCAAAAAGTCAATTATGATTCATAATGTCTGTTAGCGCCCTCTAAACGAAACGTTTATGATCGCAATAAAAAATTCATATTTGCACTAACAGATTGAACATTTGAAAATTAATTAATGCGTAAAGTTTGATATTTTTTTTTATTAACGAGGTTTTGGAGATATTTGAAAACAATTGACGACGATAAGACGCCATCTCCAAACGGCCCTAACTTCCTTTCGTCAAAAAATCATCTCTAGGATTCGAAGTTTTTATTTGACGGAAGAGTTTCTGGACACCCTGTAGACGGTAGAAGTGTGTGTATTACTATTTTTCGAATTAAGAAAACCGTAGCCTTCTAAGGGGAACATTGAAGGCAACGTATCAAACGCCACACACAGATGGGCTAATGAAGATTTGTTTGTTCCACATCTTCAAAATAAAGCAAATCGAAAACGAAGAAGTGTTTGAATTTGGAAATACTCGCTGAAAAAACATTTTAAGGTTGAATTTTGAAATTTAACAAATTTGTTTATTTTTGTAAACAAATCACTTGTTTACAAAGTCTACTTGTTTATTTTGCACTTTTATTTCAAAGGATGACTTTAGGTATTTGTTGCACTTTTAACAAAAATTAAAGTTATGGGGCATGTTAAATATCAATAAATTCAGAAAAAAAAACTGAATTTTTAATGAGTCCATAATCAACAACTGCGATTGATAGAATTACGAAAACCACTGCCCAAACATAAATTTTAAATAGCCATAAATTTTATTATAAAACGCGATAACGATAGATACCTAGTATTAATATTCAATTCATTAAAATAGGTTCCACTCAGGTTCTAAACGCCGATTAAATAGGAATAATTATATTATGCAAAGAATAAGACCGATGAGATAGTTAAATTTTAAAACAGTAATAATTGCCCTTAAAATTTAATCCAATTTCGCTAATTTAACCGATATTTAAACGAAATAAAAAATAATCACCCCGTATACAGTGCTCCATAATTTATTACATAGTTTACTAAACGGTTATAAAGTTAGCAAATACGTAATATCTCGAACGATTACCTTACACCTATATTTATTTCAATCGTCCTTTGAAATTAACATTTAATTCATTTCAAGAAAATACGCAAGCACTTATTCAATCGATTTTGAGGTTAAAAAGAAATGCATCATTTTGCATCATTCATATGTAAAAGGTTACATATTTGCTAACAGTTAAAATAAATTACCATTACGACTTACTTGGTTCGTAAGAAGCAAAATCAGCACACGAAACGAAATTATTTAGTTCATAATAAAGTTATTCTAAAATATGCACGGATAATATAAAATATGGAGTCCGATCGATCACGAGTCATCGGTCGGCCGGTCATCGAAATCGTCCGAAACGTATTCACGTATTCTTAGAACAATTGCGATAACGAATGTGCACGAAACTTTTGTTCAAAAACGTTGCCTACAACATTATGTTCACGATTATTAAGAAAATTATTCGGTTTGTTAGCTTTGTACCGGTTATATTTCAAAATAATCACAGATGTTATTATGAACGCGTTACCCTTACACAACACTACTAAGTGAATGAGTCGCCGCCACGCGCATAACCGGCTCACCTCAAGGCGGTAGTCGATAGCAACGACAGGTCGACTTACAGTCTGCGCGAGACCAAGGCCGGAGTCGATAGAGGTCGACGCATGATTTTATAAATAAGATAGGACAATGTAGTAATACGTTTAATTAATAAACGATATCGTTACACACTCTACTCGGCCAATCAAAAGCCTTCTAGCCCGTCATCCAATGTCGTTACGTACAAACAGTTTTATTATTAATTGTAGATAGAGGTCACTTTAAAGTGTCAAAGTGCACACGTTAAACGTCAAAAATTAAAATTTTGTAATAAAATTACCTGTGGTCGTCGGAAAAGTATATTGTACGTATAACACAATATTTATACAATAATATTTATACAATCGACGCACGCTTAAATGGGTATGAAATTGAATTTTGTCGTTTTATCTCGAAAATTTTGAAAATGCTCCCAACTTTGCAATAGACCCAGTGGCGTAGAAGTTTTAACCGAAAAACTGTAACGGTCCGACGTATTTCGGGAACTAAGCGTTTCCGGACATTACTTTGTTACAAAAAAGTGTTTAATTAGAATAGAAAAGTAGTAATAGTTATTCTGAAACATCCTATATAAGTAAATCAAATGTGTGGCGTTTTCTTCGTTGTTTCAACTGTACAGGGTGTGCCAGTTTCGTTGTATTTACAAGGCATCTCTGTTAATACAAAATGTTAGAGAGTTGCGGATTTCACATTCTTGTCCTACTTTTTCAACAGAATCAAAATTTACGCGTCACTATTTAATTTTGAGTTATAGCCGAAAATCGATTTTTTGACTATTAAGTTTTATATTTTATTTCGTGTTTACAATTTGAAACATTTTATCAATGATCATAATTTCTTTTTTATCGTAGAATTTGGTCGTGTGCATAGTTTTTTTCTATAAGACTCCGATTTGGAGTTAGAATACAAACTCGTAATTTAGCGAATTTTCATAGAAAATAAAGCTATAGCGCAGCCTGTCTGATGACGGGACCCAGACGTGTCCTTTTGGCTTTTCTCCGATCTCCACCCCTAGATCACGAAAATATAGGTCATTAATTTTGGGTCGGTCATATATACAAAATAAATTTCTTGTGGGCACGATTCCGGTCGCAATTTTGATCGTAGGAGGTTGAAATTTGGACAGCGTATTGTCTTTATGAAAGCGAAGGGCGAGTTCGTTAACCAGCCAAATCGATCGACCCGTCTCAAAATGGCGGCCGTTCAATTTTTTCTTTTTTTTAATTCTAATCTCCCTTATTACTTATCGGATCGATAATGGAAAATATGTTCTGGAATCGCCATAAAATTCTCTACCGATCATGTCTCTTTATAATTTTCGATAGAATACACCGTTTTCGAAATAATCCAAAAAAAGCGATAATTTTTTTAAAAAATTCTTATAAATTTCTCTCGTGAATATTAATTTGCAAAAAATGTATTTCTTTCGAAAAAAATTTTAAAACAAGGAGTTTTTTTGACATGCGACATGAAAATTCGATACCGAGACCTGCGCGCGGTCGGATTTTTTTAAATAGTTTAATAGTTTTTTTTAATTTTTCAAAAATATATAATGTAACTCGATATATTCAATATAAAAGATTACGTAATTATTAAGGTTTAAACGAAATTTATTAAACTTAACATCAACATAGCTATGAAACTTACAATAAACTGTGCAAAAATAAAAACCAAGTTCGTCAAACCACGAAAAGGGCAACATTTGCAAAAACTTCTTACAGCTACTTATATGAATTGCTCGAATTGGTTTCCATTGCGTTGTAAACACGGGCGACATCTCTTTTCATACCTCTAAGAGCATTTATAAGGTAAATAGGTTTATTCTTTGCAAACGCATCCGAGACAGCTTGCCGCAGATCGTCCACTGTTTCGTGTCGATTTTCGTAAATATGATTTTTTAGAAATTCCCATACAAAAAAAAGAGCTGATATGTCTGAAGACCTGACTGGCCACAAAACTGCGCCATATGTATGTGCTACGTATAATTAATCCACTACCGTAAACGATTTTACTTTCTATTTTTAGAGCCGGACAAATGAGTATACGATGTAAAATAGTTAAAAAAAACAAACTAAGTTCAAGCTTTGCACAGACAGGAATAAACAAGTTGGAACTTGTTCAAATTCAATAACCTTTTGCGACGATTCAACGATTCAACACCTACGATTAAATTAACTTGTATACCAAAAATGGTACCGTTCTTCTCCGCATTTCCAATTCGCACCTTTAATTTATTACTTACTAAAATCTTAATGCGCGTTAAACGTTCCTATTTAACGGCGATGGAATTTGATAATTACATTGTTATGTCAACATGCTGGGACTTTTATCAAAATACAACAAAATGGAGCCAGATGATAAAGTTAATGCGATTGGTTAACGGATTTGGTTTCAAGTGGGGATGTCCGGAAACAGCTATAAGGTTGTGAGAACATTCCGACAAGTTCAGTATAAATTTAAACAATGTCGAGCGGGTCGTGATACGGGAGGGGTAGCTTCAAAGGACGACTTACGGTCGAAAATGTCGGTGCCGCAAAATTTCAAATTAATAAGCAGGCCGTTCCGCAAGGACCTGAACAACAATTTTAATCTGAACGCGAATCGAAATTTGTTCGGCCCCCCGGACGCCAACGACATTCAGTTGTTGCTGAAAGAGCAGCGCGACTACGACAAGGAACGGTTTTTGGTAAATTTCGGCGTGGATATCGACCAGTTGGGTTATCTGGACGAGGAAAATCTGATGGAAACTTACGCGCCCCTGGGCACGGCGAGGCTGAGGGCGATCGAGGCGATGCACCGGCGATTCGGGGATTTTAAAAGTCACGCCGCGAATTTGAAGGGTGAGTCGGCCGCGCGTTTTGTTTAATAATTTTCGAAATGCGCATTTCGTTTTTGGAAAGTCGACGTCGTCTCGCCGTTTGTTTGTTCCGCGGCGAAAGTGGGCGTTTTTCCCTCTTTTTTTTGAATTCGAACGCGAGTCGTACAATCACGCCGTGGCCTTGTAACTCTTTTCGAAGTAATTTTCACAATTTATAATGGCGATGAAATATGCAGACAGCGTAATGTGGTTGGTTGTTGTCTCGACTGCGTCTAGGGTTTTCAAGCGATAATGTAATTTAAAATCCATTAGGGGATTTTAGATGATAGCCGTGAATTACTCGAGATCTTCGTGTAACGTCAACGAGCTTAATTGAATTAACATTGAAGCTTCGGCGACCACCGATTAAACTGATGTGAGACGTTAAATAAACCGACTAATTCGATTAAGGAATTTTTTAATAGGTACCTATTATATGGGTTTTAAATTTAATGCCTAATTGATCGAGTAATTTATTGCAGTTAGTCCCTAAAGTGCGCTATATTTTGAGCTTTAAACAAAACGCACCGGTAGTTTGGGGCAAAAAGCTATAGCGGTTGATATTTTTAATCGCTTAAGTGGGGAGCGTGCTTACGAAAATAACGAGAAAAATCGCGATTAACCGGTTAAGTTTTTATAGGCGCACGTAATTACGGAACGGTCAATTAAAAGTATACCTACCTAATTTGCGTCAATGTGCATACATGCTAATTTGATGCACAGTTCCAATCGTAATTATTATGCTAAGCTCGAAGTGCAGACGATCGTTTTATATAACGAATCTGGGCTTGTGGAGACGTGCCATTTGAATTTAACGTAGACGAATTTAAATTATGGCCTCACGAATTAATTAGAAAAACGCCGCGTGATTAGACACAGGTAAATTAGGTATAGGCACGTGAATCACCTTGAATTGATTGCCAGTTCTAATGCTCAACGGAAAAATGAATTATTAATCTTTATACAACAATAACAATAGAAGATTTATTTAATGTGGGTTTTTTTTGGCATCGCGGACGTTCAACGAGAAGTCAATTTTCGGGGCACGATTTTCGGTACGTACGTACAAGCAATTACCTCCAATGTCAAACGTTTCGGCATGAAATCATTCTTGCGCACAAACGATTTTATAATCTACCTCACGAACAAAAACGCATTATGTTTACAATAGACGGTTCAGCAGACCATGTAAAATTTATTTAAGTAGTCTAAGTATTTTTCTTTTTTTTTCCTCGAGATAAAACAAAGTTTGTCGACCTTGTTCGTCGGTTTGAAATTCATTCGAGTAACTTTATCCAAATGATCGTCCACTTTTTCTCTTATTTGGACAGCTTGCCACGGCGCCTAACAATAATTTATTTTTGTTTTTTCAGATTTTGATCCGCTGAAAGGCGGCTGCTGCGTAAGGAGAAAGGAGGGTCCTAATTAATTAGGTACATTTTAAAACCAGATGCTATAGCGATTCTATTTTAAAAGGAAAAACATGCAGCAATCTTCCAAAGCTTGTTATATGTATTATAGGCACTTTTGCAATATTCTTTATTATTTATCATTATTATTGCGTAAGTTTAGTAAATAATATCGTTGTGTTAGCTAATAGCTAGTCAATAGTGAGTGAAAATAAGAACTATACGACTGAATATAATTAAAAATAAAGAGGCACACAGTTATTTACTATTTAGTTAGTTATTATGTATTTATAGAAATTTATATACATATTTAAATAAATAAAACTCTAGTCTTTAAATATTATTTTATTTGTACATTATTCCAAGTGTCGTATTAATTAACGAATTTTCCTTACCGTCAAAAAGAAATCGAAAATAAAAATATGCGAAATAGGAAGGGAACAATTTATTGATCCAAAAAGACTATATATTAGGGGGACCGGAAAATAATGTCGTTTTTTTACATTAAATTCAAACAAGTTTTTATTTTTAATCGATAATGTAATCACCCTCGTTATCAGCAATCTTTTGCCATCTAGTGAATTTTCAATGCCGGATCGATAAAAATCAATTCGTTTTTGAGCAAAATATTTAGAGATGGCATTTTGGATATCGTCCAAATTTTCAAATTTTTTACTGGATCTGGACTTAGAAAACCACCTTTGGCATTTACAAACATCTAATGCACTTGGATAAACATCGTAAATGTTTTTGGTAGCAACTGTTACGTTACTACCCTTGTGAAACTTAAAAAGCGTACAATTCCAGATATGTTCCTCTTATAGTATTTGGCTGGTCATTTCGCCCAAAATTGTAAAAAAAATTGAAGATTTAATTATTTATAAGTAAACAAGTCACATTAACCTTAAAATATCTTTGGTGCGACTTTGAAGTACACAATGAGCTGATAAATGATAAACAAATATTTGATGTGCGCAGAAACGACATTACTTTCGGGTCCCCTAATAAAACTGCGCCGAAATTTTTCAAATTGGTGAAACGTAAAACAATTAAAATCGAACGGTTTGAAGATTCGAAAACCTAAATTGACAAGAATGGACAATATTTCTAGGGGGGACGACGATAACATTTTATTACAAAAATTAATTTCATTTTCCACTCGACGGCCACTTAACGACATCTTAAATAGGCAATTAAAATAACATACCTATACCGTCGATAATTTATTTATTTTTTTATTGGCAGGTACCTGCCTGCATAATTTATGCCAGTTCGACGATAACATCGTTATTCACGCACAGCATTGTTTTTAGGGAAACAATAATCACAATGGGAACAAAACACGTGACGTGCACATCTTGTCTCTTTGTTAAATAAACATTTGTTCGCATTTCATTTAAGTACTTATCTATTAAATTATCTTATTACAGTTCTACCGCTGCTACCCGTTAAATTTTTACTTGAACCGTCGCCGATTTGAATCCGTTTTGGTGGCGCACCCGTTTTTCGTCAAAATCGCTCGATTTTCTTTCACTTTCTTTGCTTAAAATACGAACTGAAATTAATAATTTCTTCGTGAAAATATGTTTATATACTGTTTCGACGCGTCTCTTACTGAAAGAGAATGTATGAGGGTTCGTGGGATTCAACAACAATGGTCGCATTCAGGGAATGGTAGCGCTGTAGCGCTTTATCGAAGCGATGCTCTGAATGGCGTCTGCTTTACTCGCAGTGCTGCAGCGCTTTAGTAAAGCATTAAAGCATATAAATATTCCGCTTTAACGCTTTATAACTAAATAAAGCAATGACGCATCCATGCGTTCTAACCTAACAAATTATGTTGCTTGTGTAAGTTTTGGTTTATGCAAAAAATAAAGATGGCTTATAACGTTACAATTCGGAGACGAAGTCATTTCCCTTGCAGTAACGTAAGAAGAAAGGTTGAAGATATTACAAGGTAAGTTTTACATAACAATTTGAGTGTTAACCAAAAACAAACAAAATTGCCAACCTAAGAATTAAAAGCTAAAAAATAACTAGCACCAAAAATGTTTATTCAGGCAAGATAAAGCGTTACAGCGCTGCAGCGTTTCGACGCTACAATTCTCTGAATGCTACCATTGTTATTTTTGGTCGAAAATAAGTTTCCAAAGCCTACCCCTTATAATTATTAATGTTTTGTCTTTTCTTTAACAAGTCACACTCGATAACTTTTCCGAATCGAACCTGTGTTAATATAAGATTTTTTGCTTAAAATTACTTAAGCTCCTAAAGTTTGACAGGTCCCTCCCGAGATATCCTTCTAGTATTGTAATAAAAATGTTCTTAAATTACCTAGTATGTGATTTATGTTGCAAAAATAAGCTCATATGTACATGGCATATTTCAATAGGAAGAAGAAATGCAATCTTCTGATACAACGACTCTATGGAATTACAAGTAGCAATAACTACGATTGCCATCTAGCAACAAAACGTGCAGAATTTATTAACCTTCACCATTGGATATAAAACGACATCTTTTTGTGGATATCATATGGACGTTCATTATGAGGGTCGTCTTTTAAGTTTTGCATATAGAGCTGGAATAAAACAGTAGATAGCTTTTAAAGATTTTATTGTTTTTCGAAGTATTCTCCATGAAGATTAATGCACTTTTGCATACGCTCGAACCAACTCTGGAAGCAGTTATTTCACTCGTTTGTTGGTACAGTCAAAATTGCGTTTTTGAAGGCATCGATTGTTCCTTCTGACGACTGGAACCTTTGACCACGCGGTCCGTCCTTGATTTTCGGAAAGGTAAAGAAATCGTTGGGACTCAGATCGGGACTGTAACAATTTGACGTTTTGTTGCGTTAAAAATTCAATTGTCTTCTGTGCGAACTTGTATTGTCGTGGTGGAGGACGATTCGTCGTTTGGGGTTGGTTTTTCGAAGCTCCGCGATGACTTGCGGCAAACAAATGGTTGTATACCAATCGGCAGTGACGGTTCTTTGATCTTGTAGAGGAAT
Source organism: Rhagophthalmus giganteus (assembly GCA_036326145.1). Taxonomy (NCBI): domain Eukaryota; kingdom Metazoa; phylum Arthropoda; class Insecta; order Coleoptera; family Rhagophthalmidae; genus Rhagophthalmus; species Rhagophthalmus giganteus. The sequence goes on along the minus strand of JARFJA010000036.1, from coordinate 19,033,012 downwards.
TGTTGCTACATGACCTCCTTTCGAAACAAATGTCGCGACCATCTTTTTGGAGACACTCCGAGAACGGATGACTTTTGTCGGCTTTTCTTCACTTTGGGACACCCAAACAGACGACTGGCGTTTATTTTCTGGTTCGTATGAGTAAATCCAAGATTCATCGCCACTCACGATGTCGTATACGTTTTTAGAGTTTCCTGCGTTGAAGCGATCTAGAGTTTTTTGACACCTAGCTGCTTTCTACTCTTCGGTCAACAGATGCGGTATCCAACGGGAAACTAATTTTTTTACACACAATTCTTCGTGCAAAATTTTTTGAATTGAAGTCTTTGAAATCCCCCAATGATGCCTCAATTTTGCGATATGTCACATGTCGATCTTCGTTGATGAGCTTGCGCACAGCATCGACGTTTTGGATCGTTGCTAAGACTAATCCGTCCACGTTTGAATTCTCCATACCAACGAGAAATTGTTGACCGATGTGGTGCTTCATTGCCAAAAACAGAAACCAACTCGACGAGACATTCTTGTTGAGATAATTGTCTTCGAAAATTATAAAAATTATTGCGCGAAAATTTTCACGGTTTAATTCCATTTTTCGACTAACTTGTCAATTTTGACAGTTCGTTGTAGCTACAACACTACACGTATCACACTGAAACTTTGGATTTAGGTTAACTAAAGATAGCGGTTAATTTTTAGTACTGACATTTGATTAGTGGCGCCCTCTATGTCCCAGTGTGCAAAACATAAGAGACATCCTACGTACAATGGACAAAAAACGGACGCCAGTTGGATATCCTGTGCTATCTGAGCTTTATGTTCCGAAGGGCACATTTTTCATCGTTTATAAACTTCCAACAACAACCCTTTTTCCAATATTGCACATGTAGCTTTCAACTATTTTCTAGAATAGAATCAGTTGGTGGTGTTTAGTCAAAAATTAGCCGATCGACGCTCATAAAATTATGCGAATTTAATTAAATTGCAGCAATAAGTCGATCAACTCCAACACTCATAATTTAAACTCTCGATTTCGGAACAAATTAATTTCAATAGCGTATCCTCGTTGTCGAGAAGCGTACGTGGGCGTTTTCGCGAGAATCGCCAAACGCATACAACTTCCTAACAAAAAGGTTTGCCATATTTAAATTAAACAAAACGTTTTCGTTTCGAGAAGGTACTTAACAATAAGATCGATTTGATATGCATTTAACGTAACAGGATGTAAGTAGTGGCATGCCCGATTAAAAGTTTTGGCAAAGTACATTATAGATTAGATTCATTTGTTTTCGCCGTCAACGGAAGCGATAACATCCGCATTTCTTAGCACAGTTACTTGAAGACATCTTTATTTTGAATAATATCGTCGAAAAACGAGGACTATTTTTTTTGGGACGCGCTAAAGTAATTTTGCTGTATTTAATTTACAAAAAGAAAGTTAAAATTGCCCAAAGGCCTAAAAAAATTATGGGCGAACTATACGTGACTGATGAATCTCGCAATCGCTCACCACATATTATCTATAAGAGATTAATCTGTACACCTTTTTTCATTATACGTTCATTCAAATTTACATTTGTATGATTAATGATGAATTTAAAACCTAGTAATTCGGCTGCTTTTCCGTTAAGCTCTTAACAGTATCACGAGACTGATTTATAGCGACGATAATTTTCTTATTATAGGCACAACTAATTAATTTAAAACCAATTTGTTTAACATTTGAGTTTGACGCTTTGAATAAAAAAAACAAGAATTACATTAATCATGATACTGTTACAAAATATTTCTCCTTTGAAATTATGTTAAATTATCAAGTAAGAGTGCATTAATTGCGCAAAAACATAAAATTATTTTTACAAAGTTATCGCAGAAACTAATGACATTAATTACTTTCCTGCGATAGAGTAATCAAAGGACAGGAAATGCTTTCGAAATCCATATTCACCGCAGAAAATTACACAAAACTATACCTAAATTTAAAACGAATACCAATAATAACCACAAAACACTTTCGACGCGCAAAAATATGTTATCTAAAGAATTGATTTTAGTCAGAGGCACAATATTGGAAACCGCATAAAGTTGGTAATACGTAGAGGTAATTTACATTCCAAAATCGATACCTGATTTCATTTCTTTAAATAATCTATTATTTACGGCACAATTATTTTTTTTGTTTAAATGACAGTCTGCGATCAATTTATATTGTAACTAAAATTAATATTGATTGCTACTTATTGATGTCGTAATAATTTGTGGGAACACGAAAGACTATGTCAAAACATTTACACGATAAAGCCCATTCGGTTCGAATATAAATACTTATAATCACATCATGTTAAAAATAACGATAACGTTATATAGCAAACTCAGACTGTAAGGTTAAGTGTGAAAGAAGATCTCATTTTACTTTAACGTTATGGTTATTTTTAACATTATGTGATACATACTCGGGACTGTTTTCGGAGTTTTCGCTATCGAAAGGGTCGCGGGTGGGTACATTAATTTGATTTACAAATTAAATGAGTAATCGTTATTTTCAATATTATATTATTCATACATATCTGCCTATTATTGATATCGTGGTATAAAGGAAAGTTGTCCAAAACGTGTAACGCTAAAAGTCCAATAGTTTAAAATTTGAGTAGTTTAGCCTCATTTTTCGTGAAAAAGTTCATATTTAGTGGAGTGTCAAGAAAATTCTAAAATCAGGAACGTTTTAGGGGGAATATAGTTCAACTCGCCGCGGTCATCTTGCCGCCATTCATCTCACCGCCGTATCAACTCGTCGCGAGAGATAAATTTTCGGTTTATAAAAATTATACAAACAGTCGTTTTAAATGGGTATTAATGTATATATCGATCACATATACATACATATGTACCCTCGATGTTACCGCTAATATCGATAATAACCAAGCATTTCAGGACATGCCAAAAATAATTAAAACGTATGCTTGTTATGCATAAAAACTTACAAGATTAACCTTTCTTTCTACCTTAACCTAACCCTGTGTGAACAGACAATTACCCCGTGTGCACAGTCTTAAATATATAATTGTCTGCGTACACGGGGTTAGGTTAAATTTTAAAGAAAAATTAATCTCGTAAGTTTTTATGCATAATAACCAAACGTTTTAATTATTTTTGAAATTCCTCATTTTCATTGAATTTCATACAAAACGGCTAAAAGACCTTTGTTTCTAGGTCTTTTTGATTTTAAGTGCTTCCATTACAAAAAGGCTATAGGTGAGTAGTCGTATTATAAAAAGGTTATGATTTATCAGTCAATTTGAGATACACGTGTTTTTTCGACAATACACACAAGGATACGTGATCGATATATAGTGATGAATACGTAAAAACACATTTAAAACAACTGTTTGTATAATTTTAATAAATCGAAAACTTGCCTCTCGCGGCGAGTTGATACGGCGGCGAGTTGAACTAAACCCGTTTTAGGGCACCCGCGGCCGGAACTTAAGGATCAAAAAATAAACAGACGATCATAAAAACGGGAAAAATTAAACAACGAAAGTTTCAAAATCGACTCTCGGAATAAAATGTTTGATCGCCCATTTCACACAGGATGAAGATGTTGCAACAATTTCAGTCGAAATTATAATGAAAATTAAACAAATCTAGTAGGTTAGGTAAACACTATCGGTTTTGGTAAACTTGTCTCGATAAACGTACCGTTGAATTGTTTTATTGCACAACACAAGTCGTTCTCACATTATGTTAAATTGTGTAAGTAGGTATATTTAAAAATTCTGAAAAGTGAACAACGATTTAATGTCGCCTTGAGCCGAGCGCAGTAAATATCTTGTTACTAACTACCTGTATTGTCTCATTCAAGGATCACCTTAATAGATGCTCGTAATAATAGCGAAGACCTTCCAATATAAATAATTTTACTTGGGGGATTTAGAGTCTCCGGATTTAAAAAAAAAGACAAAAGTTTATGTTAGGTACATTTTTAAAATTTCTTAATTTAAATTAACTATATCAATTTCTATTTTAATATAAATTATCTAATGACGACTGATTAAAATTTATTTAATTATACTAAATCAATCTAATTATATTTTCTCTATAATTTAAATGAACATTCAGATTTCTACGATCAATTAAAAAATAATATTTTTTCGCATCATAATTATGTATCTATCTAAGAATAAATTTCCATTCCCTTGTTAATTGAACTTTGTAATATAACAATGGGAATAAATTTAATTTATATTAGGTGGATAGCTATGTATGTATTATTACCTTACGCGACTTTAAGATTATAGTCCGTTGTAAATTCTTACCTTTGAACTATTTTACTATAATTACTTGTTAGCCTTGGTCTATAATTATAGAGTAGCACAAAACAACGCATGTAAAAGATACATTTTTAATTTAAAAGCTAAATATGATACTTACGTATAACATTTACTTAAGGTAGAAGTTATACGAAAACAAAATATTTAAAAAATGTCTTCTAAATCTAGACAATTATTAACTGTATTAACTTCGAGCATTATGAAATACAATACACAAACATAATTTTGATGTTTACATCCGTACAAGATAGAATTGTCGACAAGAATTTGTAGAAACAATTATCGACGCAAATTCTATAAATAAACTAAATAATTTGCGCCCATTTTCATTACTTTCGGAGACATTCGCGATTAGCTCGTTGTTTCGCCAACAAACAAATTAAATTTTTAAATTAAATATAGTCACATTTTTAAATTTTTTTACTAATAATTTGCGCCTACTAACACTCCAATTTTCATTTTCACTCTGTCATTACCTATTTGCGGAGATATTCGCGATTAATTTATAATTTCGCTAACTTCGTGCCGCGCCGACGATAATGGAAACTGAACCATCTAATTAAGTACTGTTTTTGTTTTAAATTAAAGTAGAAAAAAAGAATCCCTACCTACTTTCAAAATTTCCTGGTCAGCCGGCTTGTAACCGTTGCGTTTTGTCAGACTGAATTATTATTATTGAAGATTTTTTGCGATTATCTCAATTTATGTTGGTCCTACGAGAAAAATACATCAGAGCAAAATTAAAGCTTACAAAATTATTTATAAAAAACCTCGAATGTATTTTGTTTTATGCTCAACCATAGAAGTTAAAAATGGAACGTTGTCGTTAGTCTCGAACATCGAATTGATATTGATACCTGTACGTTTTTTCCCTTAACCCCCCATATAATGGAGACCTATTTCAAACAGAAAAATATAAACTAGCCACGGTCCACAAGAGGTACCCATAAGAGGTAGGCGCAGATTATTAGTAAAAAAATTTTGAAAACAAGATTTATCTACCTAATAAATAAAGAAATTTATTGGGCAGGCCGTGATGGGCTACAGAGCTTGATTATTATCCGCAACCTTCGGGTAATGCCGAATTTGCAATATACTTCTCGATCAATTCTGTACTTTTTTTTAGAATTTACATAACCGGATTGTTTCATTTGTTTCGAAATTTTCTTTGTTATCGTTCTTTGTTTCTCAAACCGCGCACGCTCCCGTCCACATTTAGAATAACAGCACGTGACGAAATATATTTTTCGAGTAGATGTCTACGCAAACAAAAAATTAGAAAAAAATCAAGACTACGAGGTAGGTAAGTAGTCCCGATTTAGAGCTAATGCCCTAACTTCCGGACCGACGTAATCGCTCATTCGAATTATTTTTAGTAACGCCGCAAATATCACATCCTGAATATCATCTGCAAAGCAGAATTGAAAAAGAAGCTTTGAAACGTTCGGAAATGAACCCCCGCGTTCGTTTCATACATAGATCGAACTGTTAATCTAAACAAAAGCAGATCGATGGGCAGATCATAAAATAAAATTTAAAAAAAAAATCGCGCCGGCACTAAAATAATGTTTAAACCTTAAAGTGTATTGTTTGTTTTTTATAGGTAAAGAAGTCCTTATCTTTAAGAAAACTTGTTAAGTAAATACCTTAGACACGTACCACAACTCGTAAATTCAACATACACGATACTGTTTCGCCCTAAATAATTGCGACCAAGACTCGACAATTTTTCGAACAATAAAATCATTAACTGCGGGCAAGTATTCGGTTTGTTTTTTAAAAACATTTTGCTGTTTTCGCTTCTGTTTGTCCACTATGCGCCGATCTCGTGAATTGTGTACTTTAGATAAGATACAGATTTTTATGCATATAAATAGAATGTGAGTTATTATTATTAGAACCCAAGTGAATGTTTCATTTCTAAAATGGTGATTGTTCGCATTTTAAATTGATCGACATAGGGATGCGTGTAGACTAGATGGTTTTGATCGGTCGCCACTTGAGTATCGGCCATAGATTTTAAGGGGATAGTAGTCGCTCGAAAATGAATACTCATATATCGTTTTTTTATCGTTGGTAACGACTTTGAAAAATTTCTTGGCGTTGTAAATGATGAATTTTTTATAATTATTTGATATTCTGTAATAAAAAATTCATTGATCTTGCACGATAACAAAGATAAGTTTTTAGCTATTTTCGCAAAATCTATGGGGAATTTGTAATATATTTTTATATTTATAGAATCTGTATTGGTTTATCTAGGTGATAATATCAATAAAAATTGAAACTTCCCTTTGGTAATCTCACAATTTTAATTTTTATAGTCGTTTTATGATCGTACGTCATAAGTAACCATAAAAGTCTATAAAAATTAACATTGTGAGATTACCAAAGGGAAGATTCAATTTTTATTGATATTATCACCTAGATAAACCAATACAGATTCTATAAATGTAAAAATATGTTACAAATTCTCCATAGATTTTGCAAAAATATCTAGAAACTTATCTTTGTTGTCGTACAAGACCAACAAATTTTTATTACAGAATATCAAATAATTATAAAAAATACATCATTTACAACATCAAAAAACTTTTCAAAGTCGTTAACAACGATAAAAAAACGACATATATAAGTATTCATTTTCGAGCGTCTACTACCCCCTTAAATAATCATGAGGGTTAGGTACCATAAATTTTGGAATTCATCAATAGCTTGTTAATAATGTAAAATATTATCTCCCGTATGTTAAACGTATTATTACGTAGATTAGTAGCGATTATGGAAACAAAATTCCAAAATTTCGAGCTTTTTTTTCAAATTTAACGATTCAACATCGAATATGGTAAATAGATAGGTAGCTATTTGAATATTCACGTTTCTAACAAAGGCGACCGGATTTATTTCATGTCGTATAAACAATGTAAATCACAATTACGCCAATTAGTTAAATCGAATATTTATGAATAACGAAATTGGGAAAATTAACCAGGAAATGATGGCCGGATATCCTGGAGGTGACGACTTTTTTGTTGTGGAAGTTTATTTGGCAAAAAGTATAGGTGGACGTTCAGATGTTTCGATTGACGTACGTCTCCGAAAAAATTCTGGAATTAATAAAGCGAACGTAATAAATCAAAACTAACTAAGGGACGTCTATTTATAAATTTCGGTTAATTTTAAGCCGAAGCCTCTCCTACGTTCGGCTGTAGCAGGAAACTTCCGCAAGCAGCATAAAATAAGGTGAGGGTGTGTAACCGTGATCTCATGTGTGTGTGTGTGTGTGTGTGTGTGGAAGTTCACATCCGCCGTAAGCATACATGTGGGCAGGATATTGTTCTTCCTGGGTGTCGGTATCGTCTACCTTTACTGAAATCGTATTAAGAGCATACGATTTTAAAACAATGCGTCGGGGAGGAATCGTCGTCACGCTTTCCCACACGTCGTGTAAGTGCGACAAATCCGAAAATTAAAGAAAAAGTTTATTGTAAAACCACATTCCCGAACACAGATTAAAATAAATCGATCGATTCGAACATCGCGAAAGCCACCCCTCCTTTTAATTGAAATGCCAATCTTCAAACACGTCACAAACACGTTTGAGATAAAAGCGGTTACCCGCCGATATCGAATCGGTTAAAATGACAAATGCACAATGAGCCCGCGGTACTATTATTAAACCGTTTATCCAACTGAATCGTATCGGACACGGGGTGCGGTGTTCGACAAGGCGATATTATCAAAAATAAGCGCACGTGAGGACAATATCATTACCCTTTAAACGAATCCGATGGTGCGGGTACCTGGACAAATACAAAGCACGCTTCTCTTTTATCAGATCTCCACTTTTATTTTGAGTCATGTGTTTCAGCTGTCAATGCCCACTTTATTTTTAAAGTGGCCCAATGAATACGAATTGTAACAGTCGGCGTTGTTTTATCGGCGAAGGGGTAACAATAATTAATTTACGGACGAGCTTTTCGTTTGGGCGCGCTGTTATTTTTTCTTTTCATTTTGAATACTCGCCCACAGACCTGGGAACTATCGAGACGTGCAGGCGATGCAGGTCGCGCACGAAGAGTTTCTGTTCGTACGTACGTGCTTAGGATCCGCGCGACGGAAGCGACGAAGCCGCGATATCGAGATGGTTCTTTTTAAAAGGCTTCTTACGACGCCAGAATGTCCATCAACTCGTCCCTTTCGCACACCACCAAATATTTTTCGCATAGGAACGCGTCTAAAAATGTTGTCGCTCAAATAAACAATCATTGGAACATCCTTAAAAGCCATCCGTACCTATTTCTCTTATGGGAGTTCCAATGTTAAGTTCCGCACCCATATCTTCAGTTATAGAAAAGATATCATAATGATTCTAGTATCTATTTTATCCTTAGACAATTGCCTACAAATTGGTTTTTGTATTTTGTCGATTTTTAACTTTGAAGTATGTAAAATCATCAGGTAAATACGCAAGTATAAATGGAGCCAAAAAGTTACTGTTTGCTTAAGCCAATCTGTAGATATATTTTTGTAAAATCGATTGGTGCAAACCAAATGTTGAAATTTTAATAAACAACGTCGTTATCGATGCGGAACTTTTTGATTCGGTTCGATTTTAAATGTTCTCTCCGAGTTTGGTAATTTATGACAGGAATTAAGTCAGTATTCACAAGATCGTAAAAGAGACCCTAAGATAACCGGCTCGCATTTTACCCTGTTGTCGAATAGATGGTCGATTTAACTTGACCGACTTGAAAGAATTATTTTTTTTATTGTATATGTATCGCATGTTTTCAAGAGCTCATTAACTGATACATATTTATTCACTATCCAACTTTACACTGAATTACTCAAAAACCGATAATCTGATAATTTACTACATAATAATTATTATCATGTTTAGGGTAAACCGGGTAAATACGCCTCAGTAGGGAAAACGCCCTATCTGTAATAGTACAGTTATCTTTGGTGAGATAGTGTTACGAGCACCAAAAGCCAGTATCTTTTATGTATTGCGCATCGTGCATATGTATCTAACAAACTTGTTGTCGTTTGGTTTGGTGAAAATAAATCAATACTGCAGTCAACTGTAAATTGAGACCTACAAAATTTATTAGTAAGTATCTTTTAAAAAGAATTTCTCGCATATTGTAAATTCGAAAACGGTGAATTATATTAAGTTCCTTAACCTAAAATTCGCCATGTTTTCAACTCTGTACCGTGTCCATGAAATGTGTTACGATAGTGGGGCGTTTTACACACGTGATTGGAAAAATCGCCTCGCAATTTTTGGGGTAATAGGCCTCACTAAATTATGCGATTTTATTTGCAGAAAATGGGTAAAATTTATGTGCGAAAAACAACTAGAGCTAGTTTTAGTCGAGATGTCTCTAAGTCTTAGTCTTTAAGCCTCTGAAAACTTATTTTTCTCAAGAAACAAAAAGCTGGATGATTCAAAATAAGGATAGGAAGCTATCAAGAATGACAATCGCTAGATTAATGGGTAACGCATGGGGTAAAGCTGCAACTGTTGCAAATGAAGCCTCAGGATTTAGAGCATGTGGAATACATCCGTTTAATCTCCAAGCAATTGCAGATCACTTCTTTTCAATATCGGATGCATCATTAGAAAATACAGCCAAAATTTCTCGCGAGATATCTAATCAAGGCATAAATTTACCTGTAGCATCAACTTTTTCAGCAGGTCCTACAACGGTAAAACGAAAGCTGGAACGTACTACACAACGGCAAACTTTTTTGGGAGAACCTGGACCCTCGAATCAGGAGCACACTTTACCGGCACCACCTATAGAATCCTGCAATAAGAAGGAAACTCCTTCAAAATATTTAAAAGAAATTCAACCGCTTCCACTAATCGCTAATACTGGCGTTTCTAAACGAAAACAAACGGCTCTCGAACTAACGTCAGAATATTTTCTGAAAACAAAGAAGCTAATGCCAATAGAATGAATGAGAAAAAAAAACGTTGTTCAAAGAGAAATCAGGAAAACGCCAAAACTGGTTTGAAGAAGAAGAAAGAAGTTGTTAAAAAGAGAAAGATAAAACTTTCAAGTTCGACTGGTAGTTCTTCGAATCTCGTTTTAAGCTTATCGAATGAAATGTCGGATGAAAGTGAAGATTTTTGTATCGAATGTCGCGAGTGTTATTATTCCACGAAATCAAAAGTTGACTGGATACAATGCGCTAAGTGCTCTGAATGGCTTCATGAAACATGCACCAACAACAACGACATTTGTAACAAGTGTTCTAAAAAAAAAATAATTAGTAAGTAATTATATGGTGGGGCGTTTTTACCATTGTACTGGCAAAAACGCCTCAATACAAGTATTTCAAAATTTGTTTTTTTTTTAAATTATAGTTTAAATTAATAGTTCATTTATATGTTTTATAAAAGATTAATATCACCTTATTCAAATTTTAAAATAAATTTTAGTAATAAATTTCATTTTTGCTAATTACAGATTTTTTTCAAAATGTGGGGCGTATTTGCCCTGTTTACCCTATTCAAAACCAGATTTCGCTTTGGTAAAATAACATTTTCCTAGAACCATAATTAACCATAATAAAAGCTTTGATCCCACAGGTACAACTCTCTAATCGCTTATAAAAAAAAATAGTAGAAAAAGGTAGTTTCTGGAAGGAATTTCAAAATTATTGTCGATGTCTTAGTTATCTCGTACCACGTACTGGTCTTGTTTGATATTTATTGAGTTATTATAGCGCTTTTGGAGAGTTATACATACAGTATTTTATAAGTGTTTATTATTATTTGCAAAATTTGCAAATTAAAAAACCACAAATACTGCAAATACAGTAAAACATTTGTTGTATAATACGCTGTCAGCACATTTTCCGTCACTAAAACATGTAAATACATACGAAAATGTTGCGAAGAAAGAACTAGAAAAAAGCATTAATTTGAAAAGAAAACCATGTAGATTATTTATTGACCCAGATAAATTTTATCTTGGAGCATCGCCGAATGGTATTCAGCAAGAAAGTGAAAGTATCGTAGAAATTAAATGCCCCTTTGTTACTTTTAAGCTAAATCTTACACCGGAGGAAGCCATCCGTTAAAAAAAAATACATTTTGGAAATACCAAAAGGATGGTAGTTATACGATTAACCAACTTCATGATTGATATTTTCAAATATAGGGGCAATTACGTGTGACTCAGAAAACGAAGTATATTTTTACTGTCTGGACTGGAGTAAATAAAATAAAAATAGATTATGTGGAAAAAGACGACGATTTTTGGAACACAAAAATGAAAACTAAATTAGATTACTTTTATAAACATTGTCAACTTCCAGAACTTATAGATCACAGAGTGTGCAGGAATATGCCACTCAGAGTTAATAAAAATGCAAATTTAATGTAACCCATTGAATAAAAATTGTTTGTGTTGTTTGTATTGTTTATTTTTGGAATTTATGAAATAAGTTTTTAAAAACATTTGAAAATTTCTGAAAAATGTTTCATGGGTCATATTTTATTGTTCACGCAGTGACGTTACGATAGAACAGATACCTACGTTTCTGCCAAAACGCCGCCTGTACCATATTGGTAAGGTATTGTCGTTTTTAAGTTGCAGTTGTGATTTTATTCAATGAGTAGTAGTGTTCTTGTAGGTAGTGATTTTGTAAATTATTATCAAATCTACTACCACACGCTCATAAGTATAGATATAAGTAATTTATTCCTTTTGTTTCTTTGCGTGTCTTCATAATATGTTACTCAAATCTATGTTGTTTCAATATCTATATCACAACTGTTTTTATGAAATATCTATTCAAATTATGAAACCACATTTCCAGAAGAAAGCGAATTACTTAAATTATTATCAGCATTATAATTTCATATTATTACAGAAATTTCATTTAATTGTACGAGTAAACATTAACTACAAATTACTAAATTTTTCATTCCCAAAAGTATGTATCTATAAATCATTTTAAAATTGCATGACTAAATAATATTATAGTATTGAAGGGGATGGCAAAATTGCACCACGCGCGTCGTTCCGTTATTCGACAACTCGGCAAAAATGGTACGAATTTCAAGGTTACGGTCACTTCGAAGTCGTCGTACCCTTTTTGATTACAGTCCCTACTTAGGTAGCCTAATATTTCCGTCTTACTTAGAAAAAAATGTGCTCTCTCTAAGATTTTTTCTCACGGTACTACTGAGTCCTATTAATTGTAATATTTAGAAACAGAAAAAGATCTAGATATAAGAACGAAATTTCTCACCGAATTAGTTTATTAGCGTGTGACATTTCCGAAGGGAGGTGTTTCGTTTCATTTTACGCATGAATTTGTACAAAAATTGGTAAACCATACGTTTCTCCCGTCTACCACATACTCAGCAGATGGTACTAAAGGGTGTCATTTTCCTAAACGCTCATTAATTTAATCGCGTTTTACACTAAATATCGAATAACGCGTGGCATATGGCAAATACACCTACCTATAACGATTATTTCCCAATTCTTTTATTTGCCCATTTTTTCATAAAAAATTTTATCTTAACTATACGTCGGAATAACTAAATAATTAATAAGTATTAAAATAATAAAGTGAAAACGTAACCAAAACCACGCGACTTGCAAAAATTTAACCCTATTTTACGTTGCATTCAAGATTTGCATCCGACATAATAACAGGATGCAGATATATAAATTCCTTTGTTCTTCAATCGCAATTGCTTTATGATTTAAAATGAATTTTCGGTATGCGTTTATAATTATTTTTTCGGCGATTCACACCTGTCAAGTGAAAGATGCATCGACTGGCAGGTGATTCTGTATTTTACAATTCGAATCGGAATTCGAATTTTCGATGCACTGAACTTCCCGTAAATCGGAGAAAATTTTCGTCCCCACCTTATGAAATCGATTGACAAGGTTGAACGAAGCTGTTCACTGGTATTTTTAAAACAATTGTTGCTCGTTTTATGGATTTAAATGTGGCGTAAGTTTTTTAGGAAATCGTCATGTTTTTCTATCGATAACAATTCGATTCTTATTCGTTAATTCGTTTATCGGTTAAAGTGAATGTCAAGGCAACAACGTAACCGCATATAGATAATAATCTACGGAGTGAAAAATAAAGCGAACCCGTAACGAAATGTTTGGTTTGCGGTACGGCATTTGAGGCACGTTAAAGAAATTTTAACCTAAAAACACTTTTTCACTTTATCTCGTTTAATTTCGAGAATTTTTACACATTTCAGCAATGTCAGCGAAAATATATGAACGTCACTCCATCTTTGTTTGACACTTTTAAGGGTAAAGTTGACGAACCTTTATGTGCGCCCTGAGGCTCGAGTCGAGGCACGAGTCGATGCTCCACTATGTTTTCCTCTAAACCCTAAGGATAAAAGCGTAGTGGAACTCAAGCAATTTTCTGCATATTTTGTGTTGTAACTTATCTATAAGCAAATACCTCCTAGAAATCGCGTATAAAGGTAATTCGGGGCACGTTTGTATCAAACAACGTATTTATTCTACGACGCAGTCGCTGGTTTGAGTGAAAAACGGTATTGTAAGTAGGTTAGATACTATTCTTGAACGAGATACGATGGCAGGTATCGTAAGTGCTGTACGTTAGTTGTTTTACAACGCCACAAACGCAACTTCCGTACAGAGAATTAAACCAACGGTTCGTATTATATCTCAGGCACTACGGCACTATACACGACTCAATCCCCCCCTCCCCCCAGTGGTCGATGAACGTCCTTTTCTAGTTTCTCTCGCCATCATTTTCATGCGTTTCATTTTCTTCACGCATGCGCTGCGCACTACATTTTTTCTACGACCCCCACAATTACCGATTGCACAACTGTTATAACAAATCCAGCACAGCAACCGATTTACTTGTTGACTGTGTGTAAAATTATACTTCACGTATAAATATTGATATATGAAATGTGTGTTTCACGCACGGTAGTAAAAAAAGCATTTTTTACACATGTTATACTGCAACTGATACGGTTGTTTTTCCATGATTTTCGCACTTTGTTTTTTGTGGCAATGACGATTGGATGCATGGCAACGGCGCAGTGGCGGCGCGTGCCGAATACCAGCTGGTGGGAACGCGTTGTAGCCGCATGCACGGCAAGGTACTTACGATGATGAGCACGGTTTCTAGTGGAAAAATCAAAATGTTACCAGATTACAAAACAACTAATTTTCGAAAAGGGCGGCGCTATCGATGTTCTGCCAAAACGCCATCGATATGTATCAACGGAACATAATTTTTTTAAATGTCGATAACGCTGCTTCGTACGTAACTTACTTATAACGTGAACGAAAAAATTACGTAAAAAGGCATCCTTATCGCAGACCTTGAAATTCGGTGGTTTGTCGGAAACTTTCTTGTTATTTTATCGAAGTCGTAGACGCTCGTTAAAAATATTTATCGTTAAACAATTCCCCCGAGGAAGTGTAAAATGCTTTCACAGATAAAAGATTGTTACATTGTATACATCTACACCTACATTATTACGAACTGCTTCATTATTATCGCGAAAAAGATTTCTTTCATCATTTATTTCTGTTCTTTCATCAGATGACGTTTTATTCGTAAATTACAGTAGTTACTGAAATTAATTATTTTACAAATTACCTCCATTTTATATTATGGTAGATAACACGAGCGTCTTAAAGATGGTGCCATTTATTATTATAGAGAGAATACCTCTTGTCTATATGGCACGATCTCTAAGTAGTAACGATTTAGATTCCCGTTTTTTATATGGAAACCGAATTTCTAATTTATTTATGTCGACAAAAAACTTTTATCAAAATTTTGTATAAGCGTTCTACAGATTTTCGATTTAAAACAATAGAGACGTGACAAAAAAATAGTGGGATTTATTTTTTAACGTTTCATTAAATCGAAATACCTCAACGTCCTGTTTTTAGATAAACAAAAGGTTGAAATTCTCCAAATAAGTCATACGAAACATGTACTATTGTGTGCGACTCACCCCAGTGGTCTATGAACGTCCTTTTCTAGTTTTTCTCGCCACCATTTTCATGCGTTTCATTTTCTTCACGCTGCGCTGCGCACTACATTTTTTCTACGACCCCCACAATTACCGATTCCACAATTATTATAACAAATCAAGCACAGCAACCGATTTACTTGTTGACTGTGTGTGAAATTATACTTCACGTATAAATATTGATATGTGAAATGTGTGTTTCACGCACGGTAGTAGAAAAAATCATTTTATACGTATGTTATACTGCAACTGATTTTATGATCGACCCGAAGAAACTAGTAAAAGAACGTTCACCGACCACTGAGGATTCGAGTCGCACACGATAGTACTAATATTTTCAGACAAGTCGTAACTTGTTTAATGCTGGGGTCTGTGAACGACCGATTACCGACAGTGGCCTTGTATCTACATTGTTCATTATCTTTGTGTATCTCAATTTTAACCGCAAACCTAGAAATTAAGCATTTCTGTAAATATGCGAATAACGTGTTAAAAATCGTTAATAAAATATACGTCTTTTATGTAATCGATTATAATATCACCTATGCATGTATTAAAAAATTAACTTGGAAGTACTGTAAACAATTCTCATTACGCGCCGAGCGTGCTCTTTAAATTAACAAACAACATATAAATTAAATATAACTACTGAAAAATTTCGAAAGCTAAAAATCACGCGTGCGGTGTGGTCCGGTAGTGGCACAAATTCCTTCCCTAAACTTTTTAGTAAAAGAATTTCGGTAGATATATCTATCAGAACACGCGATAGTGAGGTTCTTTTTAAGGTTTTTTTTGCCCGAGGCGTTTTTAAACGTCACGCCTTTGATGTCAGGACAAAAATGACTGTAGACACGCGCACGTGCGCCATTAAAATGTATGAAGTAGGAGATAAGACACTTTTCTTGTTTATTATCGTCGAAACGGCTTTGGTTTTATTTTAAGCTACCTAAATACTTATGATGGTAAAAGTGCTTATAAACGCCGTATAAAATTGGCGTTTAAGGTATTCTTAATTACGTCATTTTATTTGTTGGACCGTCTTAATAATGACAGGTTTAATAAAATATCGTTTTCATGCAATACATTACCTAGTTTTTCCACTGTCCCGTTTATTTTTATGGTGGCTTAATCGCTTTTTTACGATTACTCATGTTTTATGCATAGATAATTATCGACGGCGTTTTGGCGGAAGGGCGTAACCCACACGTTTTACGAAAATGAGTTATTCTGACAATCTTATGCATCTAAGGCAAAGGCATCATCTGTTAAAATCTGATAACAATATTCCGATTTTGTTTTGTATTTCCGTGGAACGTATCTGCTTACGCGACGACATGAAATGTGCGCTTCTGTAAAATTTACTTTTTGTGGGATACGTCCTTCTACCGAAACTTCGTTGATATAATTATAACCTTTTTTTTTCTCATCAAACGGGACTGAACGTTCACGAATTGTGTCTACACAAATAGAAAAAGATGAACATTTTCAGCATTGTAAATTTTAATGCCCATATACAGAGTGGCATTAAAATCGAAAATAAACTCTTTTAAAAATTTCGCAATTTTTAGTCATTCAAATTTCGAAAAATTGGAAATATTAATTGTTTAAGCGCTTAAGGACATTTTCCTCTATTTTTATTAGGGGGTAGGGCGTTAGCAGCGCTTGCAAAATGGCTTTCAACTGCAAAAACGATTATTAAATATGAGGATGTGAATATTAAAAGGTGTAGTTTTGTAAAATTTTATAGAGATTTTGCAGTCTAAAGAATAGATATAAGTACTGATATGCGTTTTACTGAAAGTACAACAGTGACAACTGCTAAATATTATATAAGGGGGAAATATAAGGGAAATTAGAAATGGTTTCATTATCTTTTGGAAACGATCCCTTTAATTGGTAAAATAAACTTTTTTGTGAAACTGGCACTGGCCGAAACTATTGACTTTACAGAAAAAATTATAAGTAAATATATTGTGAGAAATGTTCTCTAAATTTATTTTACTATATGGATATTTTTGTCGTAAAATGAACCGCAACGGAGATTCTCACGAAAAACTAATTTTAAATGAAACAGAGTTAATCATCCTGTTAATCAGGATGGCCCAATTTACAACTGTGCCAAGTCTCCATTTCCTACACTAATTACTTAAGTCGAATTTCTTAAAATGCCTTGACTATAGTTGTTATGGAATCATTCTCTAACAACTTATCATTCATCCATCAATATTGTCGTAATCACGCTATAAAGTGATAGAAGTAATATTTACTTTTACATTTACAAATCAACATCTACTTTTCGTAGATTTGTTCATTGTGCCACGTATTGCACGCCCAATGCTCGAGATTCGCGACATTAGTTTTGCATCCGACTGTACACATATATTAGAACTTTTAACTACATTATCGATGAAATAACGTAAGTACGGGTAATTAGACTTTAAAATATACGGACTGCCAAAGAAAACATTTTCGAAAAAGCCTTACGATTAGGTAGGTAATTTGAAAACAAAACACATATTTTATATTATACATAACTGCAGACTTATAAATAAATACAAATATTAACGGTGATAAAAAAAACAATTCAAAAACAACAGCTATCCTTTATCCCTTTTGATCGCCTCTCGTCGCTCGTTGGTTTACGATCACGTCTCGCGGGACAAAACGTTTGAACTTGACTGTACATTAGATAGGTATGGTTTATTGTAGTTCAACTGATAATTATTGGAAAAACGTTTTAGACGAACAACCCTTTTTTTGAGGTGTCTGTTAAATAAAAATATAATTAATTGAGATTAATTGAATAGGTGACGAAATTGATTCCAGTTAAAGTTAAAACGTTCCGACAACAAATTGAAACAATAGTTATCGTTCACTAAATAGATATGTGTCAAATGTTAATTACAACTTCCTCAGTTCCTGTGACTCACGAGACGATAAACTGCATTTCAGGCTTACCTGAATGTGGTTCTACACAAAGCTGCGTCGGATGACGAACCAGTTAGGAATTTTAAAATTTTGGTACCTACGTCTGTTATACATATTACCGGTTGATGTATCTTGAGTGCACTGATAGAATTGACTCATATTTTTACGATCCCTTTTATCTCGATAGGCAAACTTTCTATATATAATTTTAAGGTCTATCGACAAGAATTACAGCATTAAACATGCAGTTTATTATTTTATTGTCACATTTTACATCGATACAATGATATGTATTATATACCTATTAATAAAATATTAAACGTCGGAATAAAATACAATTTTTAATATTAAAAAAAATAATAATATAGATATAGAAAAAACAATATGGCTAAATTAAATAGTTTATATACAGTACTTTGGATTTTAGCCGTTCATTTATGAAGTACGAGGGTACTTCATATTAATAATATATATAAATAATAATACTACATACATATATATTGTTATAGGTACATAAATTAATACTTAGTCAAATTCACATCGATTACACCACATTCAGTGACAATTATTAGGTATACATTTAATAGGGACGTTTAAATAATTTTTTGTCTAATCCCGATCGTCGCAAGACAACGAAAATTAGAAACTAAATTATTTATGAACTTCTTTTAGGTAAGTATATAAGATTAATATTTTATCTGAAAATATACATCTAAACATATTATTAAGTAGGTAGTATCGTCAAAATTACGTTTACTTTTATTTTATAAACATTAAAAAATCGAGAATAATCACATATTAATATACTATCACATTTAATTTGAAGGTAAATCGGTTGGGTATTGGGGGCTAGAACACCACTTTTAGTGGTATTAGTAATTAGTACATAGTCATATTTAAATGGACACAAAAGGATTCCAACTACACATAGATAATACGATAAAGTTGTAAATTACATCAAAATTTGTTTTAAGTAGTGTATATAAGATAGCATAACATGTAAATTACATATAGGTAATTATAAATAAATCAAACGACGTAAAGCCGCAAAGTATTAACCTCCCCCCCCCCCAAAATTCCTTTAATTGTCCACTCCAAAACCTTATCATCAATTGTTTCGTCCAAAAAGGTTTTGTAAAGAGTACATCATCATAAGTTTCTCAATTAAGCGGCGTTTATTGTGTTCATTTATTAATATATTTAAGAAATAGTGGCCCGTCTTTACATGGGAAACGCTATTAAAATATTTTTGATGTGTAAACACGCCGATATATATACAAGAAACCTTATAATTGCACATCAAATCAGGTTATTTAAATTTAAAAAAAAAAAAATATATATATATATAACACCCGAAATCGAACAAGACTTTACTCATTCGGGACAAGTTGTCATCTGTGCCGTAACGTTTGTGTTTAGTTTTATTCTTTAAATTATTCTCGCAACAATTTTCTGGCAAAGCTGGCAAAGTGTAGCGAAGGTCCCATATTTCCTATTTAATTTTCTTCGAAATTGTGGAGTTTAGTTGGCAATTTTGTGTGTCCTTTAATTGACGGTTAAATACTCTTAAAACTACGAATTCTAGTTTATTTCGTTCGCATTACGGTTTTCCGTGTCATGTTTCAGTTTTTCAAAAATATTTTTTAAAACATTCCTTCGGGAAATTTGAAAATTTGTTGAATATTGTCCGATAAAGTCCGATATCTGCCTACGTCCCGTTTGAGAGACTCGAGACGTCCATCGTCGATACAGTGTTGCCAATTGACAACGCGCAAACGCGTTTTATTTCGAGTCCCGAAAAAGAGACGGCGGTATCGTAGTAACATAGATAGTTAAAAAGTCATTTTATAGTTTTGTATAGGTAATAGCTACTCCGAAAATGTATACTTAAAAATATTTTTGTAAAATGAAACAATCCAGAATGTCAAAAAATATTAAAGATTATAAGAATATAAGTATATAATATAATATTGCTACACTCCGTTATCTTAATTCTTACAGGTCTAATATTTTTAATAAATATTACGAAAACATGCCTAATAAAATTTACGACAGAAAAGTGGTTAGCTGTTATTAAATATGTAGTATACAGGGTGGGCCACGCACAACATTCTGCAACTGCAACCCGACAAACAAATTTCTTACGAAAAGCCGATAAACAATGTTTATGAAACAATAAAAACTGTTTGCTTTAAATGTATTCGACAGTTGTTTCGTTAAAATCACGTCAAGTTTTTGAGTTTCGGCACGTGAAGAATGTAGAAGCAATGCGATTAGATTCTTATTTCTACATTAACAATTAATTGACATTTTTGTCAGATTGCGTTTCGACATTCTCGTGTGATCAATTTTTATTTTAAATAAGTAATATTTAAGTATATTAGGTTGCAGTCTAAAGTTGGGGGTTTGAACGTTGCGCGCCCCACCCTGTATACCTAGCTAAATATACTGCAGCTTATTTAAGTGAAAGATTGAATGGACGAATCTGTTACGCAATATATATATATATATAAAGAGATTTTGGAAATATTAGAGTAAATTGAATTTTTAAGAAAAACAGTGTAACACTCTTTCGCCCATTCAACTGCCGATCTTCGAAAACTAACAATTCTCTAAACCGATCGATCTCCGATGGAGAAATGGTATTTTTAAAAGACAGCTTTTATTAAAGTTACATCAACAATATATTTAAAAGATTATAAATTGATTATTATGCTGATTATAGTTTTACTAATTTCTAATTATTTGACCCGTTATTCTCATAATGCTACTGTATCGCAACGACAACAAATTTTAAAATCTAGGATTTTCAATTTAATAAGAATTTATATTTATCGATAAATACGTATAAGCCCGTGTACAGTCGACTGCAGTCGTGTCGTGTATTACGAACGTTGCATAGACAGCTCACAATACAACGAACAACACATCACCGTAAATTCGTTCGTTGTACTACTACGTATTGCCAACACTACGTGATCCACGACGTTACATCTGCACTTGGTTGTACAAACATTGCGTGCTACTTAAAGCTACTCACTATTATTTGTAATACTTTTTCAAAAACAGTTTCTATCGAAAATAAATTATTTAACTAATGTTCTTGTCTAGGTTATTTTAATTTATAAATTAAGAAAACGTGCCGACATTGAAACACAAAAGTGATAAAACAATATTATGGTGAATGCGCTAACAAAAGCCCATTCCGGTTATTTATGCAAGATCTTACATAAGCTTACATTTACATTGCTTACTTCTAGTAGGTAATTACTAATTTTTGTGTGATAATTTTGTGAGTGAAATGTCATTCGACATTTCTACATGAAAAAATACAACAGAGCATCGATTTATTTGGAAATCGGTCATCCGAATGACCGGTTCTCGGAATTATGTTGAATTCAATGTAATTTGTTTTTTTTTTGAAGTCTGCGAAATATGTTTGTTTTTATTTATCCACTATAAATAAATTTGAAACGTGTTAATGAAATAAGTATAGCAACATAAAATATATGATTAATTAATCGATAATCCGGTATTCCGATTTTCCGGGCACTATCGATTCCCAATTAATCCGTATAAATCGATCCTCTACTGCAATGTTAAATCATAGTTAAAAACTCAACGAACACTAAATTCACATACAATTCTAAATCTACTAGATATATGTTATGTTATAACATATAATCATCAAACAGTCATCGTTAATATCGTATTATTGTATAATTATTACCTATCTTAAATGCCTACGTATAACATTTTATTATGGCGCACATTTCTAGTATAGTAATAGCATCGATTATAGAGGGTTAGATTAGCTAGTAAAGCTCTATAATCAAAGGTAATAATAGTAAACGTTTGATCTGACAGTTTGGTAGATCCTCAAAGGGGTGAACAATTATAATATTCAATGTTCACATTTACCCTTTTTTTAAATTTTTATAAACATATTAATCTAAAAAAAAAAAAAAACGATCATAAGTCATAGTAAAGTACCTACCTATTAAACATTTATAAGCAATAATTCGTAATGCAAGTACAATTTTTAATCTAATTAGTGTGGACCCCGTTAGAAAGCGTCATTTATTTATACATAAATATATTTACAATTACAAATTATTGATCAGTGACTTCTCCAAATGTTAAACGATCTTAAATCAAAGTTAAAAACTTAAATTAACATTTATATCGTATTTTACAAATGCACGACAACTTCTATAGCTACAGTTATTATTATAAAAGACACATTTAATATTATATTGATCCAAATTGGAATGAGAGACATCGAAGAACGTTTTTAAATATAAACGTGCACGTCGAACATCGAGTAATAAATATTTGTATTTAAATTGTAAATGTAAACGGCATGATAAATGGTACTGCAGTTGAATTACATTTTCAAACACCATCTATGTCAATGGTCTAATTATAATTGGTCTTATTATTAAGTCAGTTAAAAGGGTGCCTTCGTTTTCGA
Organism: Rhagophthalmus giganteus; assembly: GCA_036326145.1. Taxonomy (NCBI): domain Eukaryota; kingdom Metazoa; phylum Arthropoda; class Insecta; order Coleoptera; family Rhagophthalmidae; genus Rhagophthalmus; species Rhagophthalmus giganteus. Next base: position 19,010,247 of record JARFJA010000036.1, on the reverse strand, counting down.
AATAAATTGAAATAAGCCAAGTCGTCGAAGTTAATTTAATTTTTTTTAAATTTAATTTCACCGCGATAACTTGGAAATCCGCTAACGATCCGCCATTAATCGTTACATCTTACTCGGGATTTCCCAACGTTTTCTTGTTATTGCTTTGTACGGTGCCCTACAAGTCTATATATGTATTAATTGCGTTCGATTATTAACGTTTATCTACTTTAGTTGATTTTTGTGCGTAAATACCACACTCAGGATCAGTTTATCAATCAACAGTTGTCGTTAACGATCGACTAACTATAATGGCCAACGTTAACTGGTGATTAAAAAAGTGGCCCTCAGTTCTTGGTGACAGCAAAAATTTTTCTTCAATAAATGAATATACGGCAATATCTATTTTCTTAATATGACAATCGATTTTTTTTCCTTTCTGGCCTCGTTATTTACTATTCTGTTAACCGTTTTATGTACGAGTTGAAATATAAGCGTGCTTAGGGCCGACCTTTCAATCATCAAGTAAAATTCCGAATAAGCTATTCGTAAAATAATCTCCTTGAATACGTTTGCAGAAACAATCGTTTCGGCGTAAATTATTTTAAAACTAATTTATTCGAGAGATTTTCCGATTCAACGATTTTAATGATTGAAAGGCCGGTCCTCGTTATATAACTATCATAATCACAGCCAATTTGTCATTTCCATGGTAATTAAGTACATCCATCGACTAGCTTATTTTTGTTAATTTATCGTATGTTCGAATTTTGTAGTCTGCGTTACGAAACAAATCTCAAAATTTAAAGCGACGCGTCTATATGCGCGCACAGGTTAAGGTCGATCTTTTCATCTCACGACAATCTTGCCTGTCAAATGTTTACACGAAAATAATTGTTCCAACAAACGTTTGCGTGGTAGTAAATGTCCTCCGTCAGTTAAATTTATCGGAAACATCGAAAGATCGGCCCTTGGAAAATTATTCGAATATGCGGGAGTTATTATTTAATATCGAAAATGTTTGCTCTTGTAAAGCAACGTTATTCTAAAAACGAAGGATCCACAGCTTCGTGGAATTTTTATTCGAGATCGTCAAAAAAACGGTTCGTCTCTTCGTCTTTCGATAATCTCGACTATCGGATATTTCCGTCAGATAAAGTTTACCGGAAGATTAAAAGTCCAACCGTTAATAAATTATTCGGATATTTGAGGAAAATTAATGTAGAAGTAGGTCTGCATCGTTGCGTTATGTTTTAATTTTGGGCACTTTAGATTATTGTTGAATTTACCCGAACTTCTTCTATGGTATAAACGAAGTCTGAAAATGTATTTCGAAACTGTCGTCGAAAAGCGTTTTAAAAGTAGGTGAACAAGTTAATATGCATAAAAAGACATTAAATTTGTTTAAATATTCAAGTTTTGTCGAATTATTGTATTAAGTCGATAAATACGCGATCGTAAATCACATATAAAATTTAAAAGATTTCGATAATACAGTTTATATTAATTTTTGAAAACATTCTTAGTAAAACTAACTTTCACTATCTAACTAGGTATTATTTTGTTATAAAAATGGAGGAACATGAATCTTGAATGAATTCCGATGAATCGCGAAACAACACTCGAACATTAAAATAGCATAAAGCCTATAGATAAGTATTTATTATTTAAGAAATTGATTACGTTCTATACCATTTTTATATTAAGATGTCTATAAAGAACTAGAATTAGACATAAACGAGATTAAATTTAGACTTCAGTAACTACGTAAAACACTTACCTACATATAATTTATTTATGATAGTAAATTATTTATTTAGAAACACGTACAAGAGTAAAATTTTAAATCACCTATTTACCTACGGATAGTCCAGATGAGGCGATTTCCGCGGGATTCGCGTGACGCGTTTCGACTCGCGCGGTTTTGTTCGTTGCGTTCAGATGACGGGTTATCGCGCAAGTTTTTAGAATAGGACTCCGTCAGTATTCAGTCTTAATACTGTAAACTATTGCGCGACTACTGGGGGCAATCATTGTGCCGCTAGTATCTCGACTCGCACGCATAGCGTGCGAGTCGAGATTCCCGCGTATTACGCACGCGACTCTAGACGCGCGTAAATCGCTCCATCTCTTATGTGGCAAATGGGCGGTTATATGGGACGATTCAATTTCAAATATGGCGACATTTTAGAAATCGACAAATCGACGCAAAATAAGTTTATAGTTTGTTTTAAAACGCGCATTCGAAAAATTCAGTTTCCGAAACGTGGGGCGTCGAAATTTTGTTTTCGTGTAACATCGGTGGAGACTTCAATTGGAAGAACTGACAAAGTGCGATTTAAATATTTGGTTAAAACGTTTTTGCGGCCGTATTACGTATATGTATTGATACAGGGGAGAACGTGGACCTGGTTATTTTTTGGAAACTAAATTGAGCACCTTTCAAATAAACGTTTTAATGCAACGCGAACTTCTTTCACTGTCGATGCCGTATCGATTTATGAAGCTTCTGTATTTAAAGTCGAATCGCCCTGTATATGTATTTTGCTAGATTTATGTAAATATATTGTTCTAACAGAAGGTTAAACACGAGTAGATAAAATATAAGTCGATTTAAACGACATCGACATAAAATTACAATTGAATATGAGGTAATTATGGTAAATATTATGATAGTTTTGAATAAAGACATTTAATTTAAATTGTAAAACTAACTACCAAATATATTATAAAATTTTAGTTTAAATTTAAATTTTAAAGAACATTTAGAAGTTAAGAACATTTAAAAATATGCATATTTAAAGACACGTTGATTATAATTTATGATATGAAAAAGTATTTAATAATGGATACAAATCGATATGCGTGTTAAATACGCGTAGAATATGGTATATGTATTTATTATAGATATAAGATTATATTAAAAACACTTATTATCTATATCTAATAATAACTATTATTATTAATAACAGGCATGCCTTTGTTTTTGACAAAGTCATTATACCAGTTATTATTAGAAGAAACAAATTATATCTCTATATTCATTTTAATCACTCACGTACATAATATAATAATAGATTCCAGATATATTAGATATAATAATAGATAATAGAATAATATAGAACGTAATTCCAACTGTAAATAAAAAAAGTATTTTTGAAAAAGAACGTCGTTCGCCGATAGGTTATTAGTATCTAAATAGTTTTATTTCGAAAATAATATTAAGTACATATGTACAGTCAAGTTCATACGTTTTATCCCGCGAGATGTGATCGCAGACCAACGAGCGACGAAAGAGGATCAAAAGGGAAAAAGGGCAGCAGATGTTTTTGAATTGTAAAGACGTCAGATACTAACACGGGCAACGGGACAAAACATATGAACTTGGCTGTACGTCAAAACAATACAGCGCACGCGTTTTCGTTTCTTCCAACAATAACACGTCATGACATTGATTTTAATGCCCAAATTATAATTTATACGCAAAATCATTGAACATTTAAGTACTTATTAATTAACATTTATCTACTACTACTATTGTTTGGCCTTCTTCTCTGTTGTCTGTAATAATTCTAATAATAATTAATATACATTTAGATATTTAATAAGAGTGTCATTTAACTCTGTTTTATTTAAACACCTAGAAAAAAATAGCAAGGTACTTATTCTAGTCAAATATTAGATATTCTCTTCAGTCTATAGCAAAAACCACATCGATATTTTGATTATTTACCTAAATTTAAATAACCAATCACACATACCTATTTAATATTATTGATCCTAAAAACCTATAGTTTGTAACTTTTTATTAGGAAAAAGCACAAATATTTTGAACGCGTGCATTAGAAGTGGGTATACTTTGTAACATTTACATAGAAAGAACTAATTTAAGAAACAGGCACAAATAAAACTTTTTCGCGAAAAGTGCACAAGTAGGTGCCCAATAATAAGTAGGACATAATGTTCAAATGAACATGTGAATAGGGTTGAGTGTTAGCGTTCGAGACAAAGCTTGCAAGCGGCCATCGCTATTGGATTAAATGAAGTTAGGGTAGTTTACCTATAAGGCCTGATGGCGAGGAGCAGTTGGTAATGCCAAAATTTCCTGGGCAATGCCCGCTTTCCAAGCTTTGCCCATACATTTTATCAATTTTTGTAATACAAACAATAATAATTCCCGCACTATTTTCTGTCGCCATTACTTTTTTTTTAAATATTAGGCAAACGTTATATATGTAAATTTGAATTTTTGTTTTCCCGAATTTAAACATCGAAATTTAATTAAAACTCTATTAACATTCAGATTTTTCACAGCTTACTCGATGAGATTTTAAAATAACACTAACTACTATCGTCTTTTAAACACTTACAAAAACATGAGATTGTAATTAAGCGTAAGTTTAAATTGATTTGAATTTCTAAGAAGTCATAATTATGCACGTTTCTCATTTTAGTTTGTCAAGTACCTACACAATAGATTAATATACGTAATCAGTTAAAACGATTAATAGTTTGAAACTGCAAAGCCTAAATTTCTATAAAGCGGAGCACACATAATTCTAAATCTATGTAAAGTACGCTTGTTTACGTGAATCGCCTATAGTAATACAGCAACTTTTCAAATAGTTCGGGTAAGAGAAGGTTCCAAGCGATCACTTATTTAGGTTAACCTACTTGGTGCCTTCCACGTCCCTCGATAAAAAAAAGAAAAAAGTAAATACGTAAGTATATATAATATATGACTACTTCCTACGCTTATCTAACTTTTTAAAGTTATTGCTAAAGCTCTTCAATAGTATGTTGAACTTGCATTCAAGAGTATTTAGTAAATCGTCTTCAAAAACGCCTTAATTTAATATTATACAATTTATCTAGTTTTGATATATAAGCGATAAAAGAAACGTATAGCTACGTAATTACATACTATATCTATTACCTACATTTCTATATTTATTTATAAAATTTTACATCTACTCTTTTAAAAATATCATTATTTTTAACGAAAAAGTATGGGCATCTGTAACTCGATTAACATTTTATATTTCAAGACAGATTTTAAACGTCTACTAGAGTTCGTTCGGCATAGAAATAAGATCGAGGAAGGTGTCGGTCGTGTACGGACTCGGCCTAAGCGACCAATGAGCGCTAAGTATAAATTATTTCAAACCACTCCGAAATCGAACGGCACGGCAACGTACCGTGTTTCTTCTGCTTCGCGCTTTATTACAATATCATGCGCCCGCTATTAATAGCGGTACGAACGACGGCACGACCCACAAGGCTAATTCTACACCGAACGAACTCTAGTACGTAGCAATATTTAAAAATGAGCGAATCTTTAGAAATCTTGATGAAACGATTATTTTATTAAGACGGATTTTGCAACAGAGCGAAAAAAAAAATTAAACGATATTTTTATAAGAATAGATAACATTATTTACTGCAGGTATAACTTTGTATAAGGTATAAATAAAACATCGAGCATATAAATAGAGGTACATTATATAGGTACCTATGTATATATTATTTTGTTTTGTATATAAGGAGTAAAAACATAATTAAACATTTATAAGCGTATAGACACACAAGTGACAAACATGATGATCCCGCTAGTGCCCTCAGTATTATAATGTACACTTATATTTACGGAATAATAGAATACTATAACGAATCTTAAATTTACGCTAAACTACTTTTAAAAAACTTGTGGACTTTGATCCCGAAAGGCCAAGAAAAGACAAAAAATTCACTTCGAATGAGAAGATAAAGCTATTATCGATTCTAATGCATGTTTCTGCTTTAAAACATTGTTGCGCTAATTCGGTATTTTTTCAACAAATATCGTTTTTAATAGCATTTCCAACAAAGACGTGTCTGCAATTATGGCGTTATTCATTTAAAATTATAACAGTTTTACAATGTTGAAATAAACGTTAGATAAACTATTCCTGGAATAACTTTCATGAAAACCATTGTCTCGACAAACGTTTCCATAGCAATTATTTCAGGAATAGCTATTCTGCAGTATAAATTATGTTTGTAAAACCGGGCCTAAGTAGAATAATTCAAAACCAGGATTATATTTACAAAAATTTATAGATATTAATATGTGTTAAATCAATAACTATTTCCAAATAACAGTTATTATAAACGACTAGCTATATGCTTTCTGGTTTACCTGCGTTCACTACGTATGTATTTTGTTTTTCATAACGAATTTCAAAAATATCTTGAAGCAAGCGACATTTTTTTTATTTCGATCCAAACATTTTACGTAAGTAGGTGCCTAACAATTAACAGCTTATAAACATTATCCATTCCAACCATTTATTTTACGTTCAACGATGAAGATAGGGTGGAACAACGCAGGCATAAAACGAGAAATTCTTATGACGATGCAGTCTTTGCTCCGAAATTTTCGGACGAAAACGTTTCAATCGAAATATACCTACATCACTAGTCGGCGTCCATCCCATTTACCCACTTTATTGTTAGTATTTAAATAACAGAACAATACCATCGCATATCATAGCGCCATATAATTTTGAGTAGGTACAGTGGGCTCCTAAATTAATGACGTTCGGCTCGAGTCGACAATTGTCGCCTTATCGAAGTTACGAGTTTAATGTTACGTCTCAAACGGGACGTCAAAATTAAAGGAACCAACTGTACACACCTACCTACACTTTATACTACATTCCACCCTACATATTGCACTGCAAGTCTAAAATCCCACATCTTTAAGTCTTATATGTTCCAAAAATCTATTACTAACGTTAAATTTTAGAAAAAGTAGAAACAATTGAATGACGGGAGGCCCACCTTAATAATTCTCTATACTTACTATCTAAAATCTATACAGCAAGAGTTCGTTCATAAATTGAGTTAAACCCCCTCCCCCACCCACCCTCTTCTCTCTCTCTCTCTCTGATGATTAAATTATTTACCTTACATTCTTTCAAAAGACGAGTTCTCGTATCCATATTTACCTAATTATTCAAACCGTTTTTTTTTTTGGTTTAACACGTTCGGTGTTTAAATTACCTATATATAACTTTAAAATTACTTTAAACATTTAGATTTCCACACAACATTCAAACAATTAAAACATTTAAATAAATATTCTTAAAATTACGTTCAATTCATGTTGACGTTTTACCTGGCGATCATTCTATTTTTCGTCATCACCAGTCGTGCTGTCGCACACGTCCTCCTCCTCCTTGCAACCGTTATGCGACTCGTCTCCACTCTTCAACCATACCCATTCCCCTTCCAACGGGATTTCCTTTTCAAAATCGAAATTCCATCGTTCGCGAGCCTCCATCATTCTGGCCTTGAATTCCTTTAAAATGAGCTTAGACATTTTACCATCGTCGTTTTCTTTTTCTGTCTCATTTTTGAATAATATTCTGTATACGCCTTTTTGATTTTTAAATGGCGAAGATGCTGCCATTGATGTTTTTAGTTGTAAGAAGAATGGGTAGGTATCTTGAAATAAAAACAAAATTATTAAAAAAAATACGTAAAAGCATACGGGCCCATTAGGCGCAAAGTGGGCCACGTTCAAAAAATTTAAAAAAGAATTGTTATAAAATTCTGCGTCTATCAAAACATTGTTTGGTTGCAAAACGCGCCTTTGTTCGTAGAAAATAAGTTCTACAGCCTAGCGCTAGTGTTCATTTTTCTCAGTTTTACTTAAATGTGACTTGGCTCACTTTGCATCTAATGGGCTCATATATCGTTATAGGTACCTACAAACACAGAAAATATTGTTTAGTAAAAATTTTCTCGAAATCTGTAAATACATCTATACAATTCGTATTTTGTTGACAATAGCTGAAGATTACACGATAACGAATGATTAGTCGTTATAATTATAGAGGAAGAAATTTCAATTTTTAATACTCTACATTTTACATTTTTATGCGGTGTAATTAGTAGAGCGCTCTTCTAATCTTGTTCCGAAAAAAGATGAAAGATTCGGACAGCTACGATCTTTTTTATAAATTTTTGAACTATATAATAGGCACTACTTCTATAGAATGACAGATAAAAAATGCACGAGAGCCGTTGCATGTCAACTTACCCCCTCAACCCCCACTCTCTTTGAAACTCATAATTAAAAAATAATAAAACAAAAGGGGGAGGGGTTAACGATTTTTGCGGCGCTGCAAATCGTTGCATATTAGACTTACAAAAAAACAATGTTTACAGAAAAAAATATAAGGAATTTTGTCTTTTTCGAGTTTGTCGTGGACCTATTTGGTCGTAGCATCAACCGTTGGAGAATTAATTTGAAAAACAATTTTAGCACCTTTCGTCCAAGATGGCGGTTCGCGCCTCCCCTACCCAAGGTAGAAAATTTAGACTTTCCATCGGGATTCAGAACCCAAACAACATATTTCAAAACGGATTCTGCTCCACCTTTTGTTAAGGCGAAGGCTTTTTTTTGCCCCCATAACCGAACGAGTTCCCCTTCGATGAGAGTTGGGTAAGTCGGATGTCGAAATTTTACAAAGTTTTCGCACACACAAAACCACCCGTAGTTGAAATAAAAGCGCCCTTGAGAGATTTCGAGACACGAGGCCGTTTCGGTAAACCGATTTAAAAAAAAAGAGACATTTCCGAATCGTTCCATTTAATTAACGGGCCACTTCTCGATCTATTTGTGGTGTAAACGGACCCATTAAAATTAATTTAATAAACTAATCACGTCTACGCGTTACAAAGGGAAACATTTGAATTAAGTAACGTGTATACGATGCACTTAAATAAATCATCCACGTGCAGATGCGGGGACAAAAACACAGGAAATCTCAATTTAGACATGGCCAACCGTGCGCTACCATATTTGCAATGTTTGTTACTAATTGATGGTGTCATTCGTTTCCTGTCACTTACTGATAATGAGAAGGTCATGCCCTCTTTGACAAATTATTGGACACAAATATTCCATAGGTTATAACAACGATAACCGTACAAAATTGTTTTATTAACAAGATAACAATAAGCCGCATTGTGAAATTATCAAATTATTCACAAATTACGGAACGAACTTTTATCAATAATAAATAACAGCGTGTTTAATATTAACTAATTGATAACGATAATAGTGAGCGTTCGACGTGATCCGACTAAAAACAAAAATCGTTAGTGGCTTTAATTCGGAATATCGCTCTGGAAGATCACAGAATTATCTTATGTAGGTATATATATATATAAGGAAACGAAGAAAAATATATCTTAAAGAATTTCCTAATTGAATTTTATTAGTATTACATTCAGTTTCACTTTCTCTACCATGTCTAATACATATAATAGAATAAGTAGGTATATGATGACATTTTTTCGGTCGACAAGAATGTCGTAATTATCTCAGCGTCTTGTCTAAATTAATGTCGTAAAATTGGATAGAAATTAGGTACGTTGAAAAATAATTTTCAATAGAAAATAACAACCGACTGGATTCTCTTTCATTAAATGTTATTAAACCAAATTTATTCGTTCGCACATGGATGTCTGAACGACATCAATTTTCTAATTAATTCATTCCCTTATTTAAGTTTGTCCGTAGGTGATTTACTTATCGAAAACAACGAATTTATTGATGAAATAAGACAAGCAAACGATATTACACAAGTACTTTATTATTAAATTCGCCACGGTTGACTGGAAAAATAAAATTTTCGTGCGCGTTTGATAAAAGTTGCAATTTCATACGTAATATTAATTTATTTCAAATAAAGAGATATACGCTACGAGTAAAATGTACCCGATGAACAATTTAATAAACGCGCGACAACGAAATTATTCAAGTAGGCGAATTAATTCAATCTCCGATAAGAAAGAATGCAATAAAATAACGAAAGAACCGTATAAATTCCCTAAGCATCTCGGAATGCCAAAAATTTTTGTGATTATTTAAAAGATGGGTCTACTGTATCTAGTCATACCTACCCACATGCATAAATCGCCCTCGGATAAGTATATATTTAAAAGAACACCTGCCAGTTCCCACGTTTATGATACCGTGAGTCATTCTAGTCGACTTTGTTACAACCGAGACCATCAATCTTAATTACATGTTACCCTTGCGTTTATATTTTATGTAAAACCCCGTTTACGATCTTTAGTTATAATCTACTTAAATCGTTTTTCAATTCGGCTTTTATTGAGAAGTTCATAAAATTCAATAAAAAAATTATTATATCTAAAGAACCCCGTACGGGACGTTTAAATGGTTCGACTATGACGACGACTTTTATGACCCCTTTTGTGAATGTTTTAGTAATTCAATTACCAACCTTTGGGGTAATAAATCTTAATGTACTGATAGTCCGATATAGTAGCTAGGCCGGGCGGCAAGTAGGTAAATACCTACGTATATAACTTATCCAAACCTATATGATGTTCACGACATCAACAAAAAGTTACTAGATTGTTTATTTGTAATTCGATTTAAAGTTTGGAAGGTGACATATTCTATAGATGATTTACTTGCGCACATATTAGATGACATAAAGAAAGTCTACAATTTATTAAAACTGTCAAAATATGAGGTACGAGGTGACAGCACCGTGTGAAACGTCAACATCTAGTAACCTTGTATTGATGACGTGAACATCATATAGATTTGAATAAGCTATATACACAGTTTAATAATTGCTGAAAATCTAGAATTTGCTTTATTCCCTTCATTTATATCTCCAGACAACCATACTAAGTTTTCCCCATCGAGCGAGGTCGTACTGGACAAATGGCGCAGAAATTCAGTTTTTCGCTTCCTATGGCCCAGTGGTCGATTGAAGTTATTTATATTATAGATCTTAAAATTGTTTACAAAAAAGTTCTGTGCATTTTATTTTTACAATCAGTTATTTTCGTGATATGAAACAAAGAAACGATGCAATTGTTTAGGGGATAACGCATTTCAGGTCAAGGGGTGTACTCTACGTTGTCTGATCGAAAAGTCCTGATTTGTACGAATTAGCGCAAGTCTTTCAACAAAATTGCTCGCCGAATATTTTGGTCGATAACGGAATAGGTACGTTTTCTTCTGGCGATGTATGGTTCTTCAAATTCAGAAAATTCAGTTAAAAAACGCTCGAGTCTTGCTAAATCAACAAGACTCAGCATAGCGGTCAAACTATCATCACCCCTCCCATTTACTGCAGCAGCTCAACAGCATCTACATCGAGTGCTTTACAAACTGCGAATGCAGAAACGTGGGATTAAAATTGTCGAAAAGTTTGTGGTTATTGTCATTGACAATCATGCATCATCAATGCCGTTTTTGACGCAACTTCAGATTCAAACGATTTCGATCGTATCGGCATTTTAGTGTCAAATATGATTGAAATTGAGTTTGAACGCGATCTTGCAAAAATTGAAGAATTAAAATTATCTGCAGGCCCAAGATCTCTGATAAAACGGAAATGAACGATCAGAATAACAAATTATAACATCTCGGCGCATACCATGGATTAAGCTTACCGAAGAAATCGCGTAAAAAAAGTCCTTCGAAGTGGTGAGGAAACGATTGCTTCGTTCTAAATTTTATAAGCACCTTCCCTGCTCCCTATCACGAAAACGGTTGGTTGTACGAAAAAATCTATAGAACCTTTTTTCTAAACAATTTCAAGAACTACACATAATATAAATAATCTCAATCGACCTATGGGTCATAAGAAGCGAGATATTTACGGGAAAAAAATTGTGACCTTTCACCTCAAATATGTCGTATTTTTACAGTTGTAATAAACTGTATTCGTTCTCGCAGGTAAATCATTGATAGAATATGAGACTTTCCAAAGTTTAAGCTGAATTACAAATAACTAGTAACTTTTTACCGATGACGTGATTGACCAGGCCGCTTGGATAAGATACACCTACTTTTAAATCAGATGTACGCACATACGTACGTACATTTAAAATTAATATGTGATTGTCGAGCGATATAGACATGTTAAGTTAAAGGAATTTATATTTCCATTCATCAATCAAATGTGTCAATTATCTTATAAATAACGCTAAATTACCTTAAAAATTGAGTGCTGTCAATGCGACAATTAAAAACATATCAATTCAAAAATGCACCTAGTTATAGCTTATCCAAATCTATATGATGTTCACGTCATCAGCAAAAAGTTACTAGATTGTTTATTTGTAATTCAGTTTAAAGATTGGAAAGTGACATATTCTATAGATGATTTACCTGCGCACACATTAAATGGAATAAAGAAAGACTACAATTTATTAGAACTGTTAAAATACGAGGTACGAGGTGACAGCGCCGTGTGAAACGTCATCATCTAGTAACCTTGTATTGATGACGTGACATCATATAGGTTTGGATGAGCTATATGTTTTTTAATTAAAAAAAAAACAAACTATTATTTCAAAAGTATCTTAACATGTCATTAAACATATTCCGTATGTATAATATTGCTCGTTAAATTGTAATTTTTGATTCGAAATTTACAATAATTAAATAAATAGGTATTTTTCAAAAGTATACGAATTACGTAGGTGCTGTGGCGGTTCTTTTGACGTCAAACGCATTTCTGGGGTTACTTGATTTTTTAAAATCAACTACCGTTTTCTTTGGGAGTACAGCTAAATTAAATTAAAATTTCGTAAACGCTTTGAAATCACAAGAAGTTCATTGTGCATAATTTAATAACATTAATTAAAGATTTTAATTAACCAGGCCCTTTACCCCCCGCCCCACATCCTAAACTAATCTCAATCGTTTGGAAACGAGTGTAGTCGATAAAGCAAAGAAAATCCGGAAAGCGTGGATTCGACGGTGCTTTCATTATTAAACTTCAAATATTTAGTCCAAGTATCTGCGATAACAACTGCCCCGGGAATATTAATCGATTTTCAAACATTGCATGAATATCTCTGTGCGCATTTGCAACGACTACCTATGCATCCTGCACATTATTGATCGACTTATATCGCACATAGCTCAGGTGTCTATTTATAAACCGAGATGAAAAGTCCCGGTACGCGAATTACCGGAGAAAATACAAAGGGCGAAGGATATATTTTGTTTTATACAAATAAACTTTGCTTTGTTTAAAAAGACATCATTCAAATGTACGTAGGCACTTTATTCCGTAACTATATCGACGCAGTTTTTCCAGAAGGACGTAACCCACAAAAAGTAAATTTTACAGGAGAGCACATTTTATATCGTCGCGTAGCTATAAGAAGATACGTTTCGCCGAAATACAAATCGATTTTTCCCGTGGAAAAAATTGAAATATTGTTACCAGATTTTAACAGATGATGCTTTTCATTTAAATGCGTAAAATAGTCAGAATAACTCATTTTCACAAAAAGTGTGGGTTACGCCCTTTTGACAAAACACCATAGAATTATCTATATAAGCACTACAACTGTTCATCGCAAATTAGCGTTATTGCATTTTTATAAACAAGTCACTTAATTGATTTTATTACATGGATATGTGGATGAACTACCCCAGGTGCTTCGCCCCTTTTGGCTCTCCCTGAACCATCCAAAATTACAACAGAGTCTGATTTAGATAGAAAGTTCAGGCATATTTACCACTACCGATGCCGTCAAAAAATCGAACCGATGTTGTTCTTGTCAACGATTATGACAAAATCGTTTTTCCGACGAAAATTTCACTAATCAAAGTCGTTCGCTACCGATTTAACAAGATGAAAGTGTTAAAAATAAATACTGTATGAATGGTGAACGTACCCTAATCATAAGGTATATAATTTCTGGTGAAATTACAGGTGTCAAATTACCAAAACCACTTTTTAATGAATTATTAGTTTCAGCTTCAAACTCACAACTCTACTACACAATAACGTCTGTTTCTACCTTTCCCGTATTATAACATGACAAATCCAACCGTAAAGATAAGAAATCGCGTTCGTTTCTTCAAAAAACGACGAAAATGGAAGATCGCTTCTCCTACAAGATAATAAAATGTTGATTGAACACCGCGACAAAGAGCAAATAACCAACTAGTCAAATGACTAAAATATTCTTTATCAACGAAATACCAGGCTTTAAGTGCACGCAGATGTTCAGTAACTAACAATAAGACAGCTTAATGATAAGGAAATCACTAAAGTCAAGAAAATCACTGGGGTATTTTTAAGTAAATGGATAGAAATAAACATGTTTATTTGATATTGTTTAATTAATTAGGAGGAATTCACGTTGGTGTGTTGGAGAATCTATACTAATTAGATTAACTTGAAGTGTACAGTCGAGTGCAGAATTAATGTCGCGGATGTCACAAACAAATCTACAAAAGTAGCACAAATAGTAGTTGTCATAATTCGCGTGTGCCGCGCAATGCTCGCAATTCGCGACGTTAATTTTGCATTCGACTGTAGGTACGTTAAATTAAAAAAAATGAAAAAAATTGCGCCGTCGCGAAATTTGACGTACCTATATTTTTGATAGATTTAATTTTGGATTAAGTGACAACTGCATAATATTATGTAGGTGTTTAAAAGCTCTAATTAATATTATCCAAGTGTTCTGATGATGTAACTTTATAAGACCCCCACCATATGCCCAGAAACAGTTTGCCCGCATCACACGAACCCAATACTGTCACTTTATTTTTTGTCGTTGTTTTTTTTCCGCCATCTCATCACCAAAAAAACAAATAATTTCGGTATCTGTTAAATTCATAAATCGAAACGCCACACGCAACTATCGGTTTCTGTCTTGTTACTATCTATGGTGTGCAGGGTGATATCACGTCGAAACAGTCTGGGGCCGCGTGCTGTCTTACATGGCGGCAGACACCGACAAAACAGTCTAGTCTAATTTATAAACGTTTTATGTCAAACATATAAGTGTACCCTACATAAATATTTCTTTGATAAAGCTGCCGTTTTACAACTATATTTTTTGGTAGCTAATCGAAATTAGTTGTGGAGTCGCGTAAGTATCTGATTAAAACTTCCAATTATTTACGATAAATTAATAAAAAATCAAAATAAACTAAATACGTAGGTGCGGCGGAACCTCGATAAACCGAATATCTCGATTACTCGAGCTGGCTGTTTGAATTGCAAACAAAATTTTCGAGTAAATATAGATTCGAGTTATCGAGGTTCGACTGTATAATCTACGTCTAACAGTTTTAACTAACTAGGAGAAAGCGAATTTATTTTAACAAATACAAAATAAAAATTTTCGAAAAGACCGTCGAGAATCACTAATCGTTATCATAATAAAATTAGCGAGACAATTATTAACTAAATTGTCAGACCGATCAATATACCTACTTACTAAAATAAAACAAAATCATCCGATGGCTGCTTCGAACGCGCCCCGCTTTTCCCATCAGCAACTGTTTCAGCATCATTTTTGTTCAGAACCTAATCAACTCCCTTACAATCTAATTAAATGCCATTATCAAGATGGTCGCCGTTCCAGACATTATCGACTGCAGCTTGCTAACCATGTCGTCGGAACAAAATCTAATTTCTCATCCAAGATTCGTTAAAAATGTAATTCCCTCGTTGCCTTCAATTGCGATATCGAAGATTCAATATTCCCCCCCATAATAACTTTCGAAATTTAGATTCGCCCGTTTAATGTTTACAAAATAAATACACATGCAAAATATTTGGATACATAGGTAGGTAAAACGTTTCTGTATTAATACGATTTTTAAACACGCACCAATACTTATTAAAAAAAAATTCTACATAATCTGTATAACAACAATTGTAGCTTCTTATCTCTTCTTCTTATTACAATTGTAATAAGGAAAACCGATATTAAACTAATAAAATAAGAATTGAAATTCGTAATAAAATTCATATTAACGCAGTACGATTTTTATTTAAATCACAATTTGGTTGTTATTTGGCTGATTTGAAGCTTCAAAAACCCAAAAACTAAAAGATTATTTTTGACGTTTAAATTAATAAATCAATTTCGATTTATTTTTAACGATTTGTGGCGACAACAACGCGTTTAAAAAAAACCTAATTCCATATTGGGGGCAAACGCTATACAGCAACAAATCCGCCATCTCCACAAAATTGTCTTCAATTTATTCAAATAATGGATTGTTCCATTAACTTTCCTCCTCCACGTTCAAAGAACATTTCAAATTCGAGATGAAAGGAATTAAAATGTTCTCGTCCTCCCCCCCTCAAATATATTTGATGACGCAACCGTTGTGACCTCAGCCATAATTTTAATAACATACTTTGAGTGGATGAAAAGGAGTGGGGCAGGAGCAGGCAACGAACCCCGTAGGAGCAAGTCGCGGAACGAATCGATAACCGGAACTGTTCCGAAAATAAGACAAAGCGCGCCCACGAATATTTTGGTAACCTTTCGGTCAACCACAAATGTTTCTCCAATTTATTTGATATTGGATTGTACCATTACTCACAGCCCCCCCCACATTCGAAATTCCGGATGAAAGAGAGTAGAATATTTTCGTCCGCCCCCCCAAATATATTTGATGATTCAACCGTTGTTTCCTCAGCCATAATTTTAATAACATACTTTTGTGGATGGAAAGAAGTGGGACAGGAGTAGGGGCAGGTAATGAACTCTGTAGGAGCAAGTCGCGGAACGAATCGATAACCGGAACTGTTCCGAAAATAAGACAAAGCGCGCCCACGAATATGTTGGTAACCTTTCGGCCAACCACATATGTTTCTCCAATTTGTTTGCTATCGGATTGTACCATTACCCACATTCCCCCATATTCAAAATGCCAGATGAGAGATAATTTTAACAACATATTTTTGCAAAATATGATGATGGATGAAACGGGATTGAGGGCAAGTAACGAACTCCCAGAAACAAGTCGCGAAATGAATCAATAACAATCGGATTTGTTGCAAAAATAAAATGAAGCGCGCCCACAGTGCGCCCTTAACGCAGAAATTCAAAACCCAAACCAACGTCAAGTTTTGTTCCAAAAATAAGATGAAGCGCGCCCACGAACGTCTCGACGACCCCTCGGCCACCCACGTATGTTTCTCCAATCTGTTTGCTACTGGATCGTTCCATTAACTTTCCTCCCCCCGCATTCAAAATTCAATAACTAGTTACTGGGCCAATGCGCGCTTTTAAACATTTTAAATTCGAGACGAAAGACAGTAAATTTTCTTCGTGCGCCCCAAATATATTAATATTTGATGACGCGCAACCGTTATGTAGCTATAATTTTAATAACGTATATCTTTACGAAAAATATGATGACGGAGATTGGATGTTATAACGAATCTCGGAAGCAGGTCGCGGAACAAATCAATAATCGGACTTTTAGATATTCCAAAAATAACCGTGCTCACAAATATGTTGATAATTCCATAACTAGCAATAAAATGTTACGGATTTTTTTTTAAACAAATGTTGCATGCGCAAAAAAAATATAGGGTGTGGTTTAAGCCCTGTGTTACTGTGTGTTTATTTTTACGATTTTTTTTTTGGCCCCTCTTTGTAAGAAAACTGGAAATTCTAGGTTCAAATCTCTACGTATGGGCGAAATAAACGTGAGGATGTATCTTCATACACCCTGTATCGGTGCCAGACTCGACCCTTAGATCGGCGCGTCTGAATGGAATGGAACAATCCATTAAATTACCTAATACATTTTTATCTAACAATGCAAAATGGAAATATCTATAATTGCAGGGCTAGATATTGGCGCCATAAATAATTAATTTGCGCAAGTTTTCGAAACGGAAAAAAAATCCTAATCTATCTTATCGTACGAGTTGCTGATGAAAATATGTTACAATTGTTTAAAATATGCTAGGTAACATTCAAAATCTATAAAAATACGTCTTCGATTATCATCAATTCAATATTTTCACTTTAATTGATTACGTTCTTATACAACTACAACACCAAGACCTTAAAATATAAAAGTTTTTATTTATAATTTTTTTTTATTACAAATAATAAAGACTATAATTTATTGATTAATTCATAACTAACTATTAAATATAAAATATGATTAAAAAATTTAAAAAAACATTTCACATAATATGTTAAATTCAATTAACTTACTTGATATGACTATTGTTTTTGTCTTGACTTCACTTCTCCATCTCGGTTAGGTACAACTTTAGGTGTACCCCGGACGACGATCGCACTGGGAATGCTTGTCGGATCTCAGACGCCACCTGAGCGTCGCGTCGCGACGCCGACGCATTTTGTGCAGTGCGTGTGCATCCTGCACAATATCGATTGATTTATTTCACAGGCCACGTTTCTATTTATAAATCGAGAGCAGAGGTCCTGGCAACGGCGCGGCGTTACTAGGAGAAATACAAAGGGCAAAGGTAACGTTACTTGGAAAAATAAATAATCCTTACGGTTTATTTTATCGTTTTAACGTAGGAGTTTCCGTAGAAGAAATTAAAATTAACGTTATAATTTAGGTAGAGGTAGTTACCTACCTAATTTTATTTAATTTAGACTATTAGCTAAATTAGTAAATTAATTACTACGATAACGACTAGCGGAATGATGTACAGAAATAAATAGGGACATTTTTTAACATATGTAGGTATTAAAATAAGCCATTATTTGCCATTTTAATAATAGGTATTTATATGCAACTATAGGACACTGTTGATTAATTTAATTAATTGCAGTGCGTTATCTTCTTTAAGTTTTAACTAGTAGATAACAATAATCTAATCGAATTCACAAATTAAATATTTTGCTATATGTACTACATAAAAACATACTTTTTCGCCATTCATATGCATATGTATTTTTATAAAAAAAAATATATATAATTGCCAGAACCTTTATATTCAAATTGAAACCCATCAATATTGATTCGTTTTTAAACAGATAAACGCCATTTTCAATATGTACCTAACTCAACAGATCATTAGAAAAAACAAATAATAAAACCAATGACTAACGTATTTCTTATCGTTAAGAGATATCGTTAATCTCACCAAGGACGTTTTAAAAATACACAATCGCATAGGGCCCATTGTTGACAGCTACTGTATTTTTGAAAACCTTTGGAAGAGGTTGCGCAGAACTTTAAGAACGATTCGTGGAATACATTGTGCCGAATTAATCATTAAATATCGTCAGGTTCGTCGACCTCGATTCTCAAAAAATTACGAGTGAAAATTATTTTATGTGTGTAATGCATATATTGCAAACCTTAAATTGAAACCCTCAAAAACCAAACTTCCGTCTTTGTTATCTCATAATAATATAATCAAAATAATTTGTTTTTTTTCTAAGTTTGTGGTTCGTTAATTCAATATGTTAATATGATTTTTTAAAAACGTGGTAACGAATTGTAGACGACAAACGAAACTAAAAATCGTCCGGTTATCACTATTAACACATTATAAGCGGGGCGGGTAAAAATACCTGTGTCGAGAACTGCTGTCTATTAGCGGGCCTATCTTATTTTTACCTATTTGAATGTACTTACTTTAAAAGCGAGACAAGGTACTTTTACTCTATCGGTTTACATACAAAACTAAAAGAGTTAACTCGTACTTTTCGTCTAGATTCAATAACTTTACTTTTTCAACGTTTCTTTACATAATACAGATAAGGAGCCATAAATTTGTTTCGTTTTGAATATGTTTTCGTGCAGACCACTCATAATTTAAATGTATATACAAAGTAAACTCGAATCTTTCACACTTTTTTTAGATAAACATTCAGAATTTATTAGAAAGGGGTGTTGAACATATATTTTTAAAAATAATTCAGTTTTTAGTCGGCTTTAGACGGTTGAACATTTCTTTTTTTAAATTATTTTTTTATTATAATAATTTTTTTATTATAATAATAATGGCTTCTGATAGTGATAGTGAAGTTTATGCAGATAATTTATCGCAAATTTCAAGTGATTTCGATATTGCCGAATTTGATAGCGAGTGTGAAAGTGATGAAGACTTCTTTCATCCTAGAAGACGTAGAGTTTTACCAATACTGTCTAGTGATTCTGAACAAAGTGACAATGAAGAAGTGGAGTGGTCAGAATATGATAATCCTGTAATTATTGAACAATTTTTAGGCAAAGTGGCGTTGTTGTGATGCCAAATAATCCGGAAAGTGTGGTTGAAGTGGTTCAACTTTTCATAGGGAACGATTTGTTTGACTACATGGCAGAAGAAACTAATCGTTATCACTCAGAAAATGTTGATAGGTTTAAAGACAGTGCAAAATCTGTAAAATGGAAAGACGTGTCTGCGGCAGAATTGAAAAAAATTTTGGGATTACTTCTACTTATGGGCAAAGTTCGTAAAGATAGTAGGGATGAATATTGGTCTACAGACAGTACAATTGAAACCCCAATTTTTGCGTAAGTGATGAGTAGAGATCGTTTCCGCCAAATATGGTATTCGTGGCATTTTTCTAATAATGAAAATGACATTAATGAAAGAAATCGCCTTAAAAAAATTCGCCCAATCGTATCTTATTTTATAACAAAATTTGATCACGTATATAAGCCACAACGAGAGTTGTCATTAGATGAAAGTATCATGCCATGGAGAGGCCGCCTATCATTCAAGGTGTATAATGCTTCAAAAATCACCAAATATGGGGTTCTTATTCGAATGGTTTGTGAAGCAAAAACAGGATATATATGCAATTTCCGAATATATCATCGTGAAGGAAGTCGACTTCGGGAGACAATTCTACACCTCCTACAGCCGTATGGAAACTTGTGGCACCACGTCTGTATGGACAACTACTAGTGTCGATACGAGTCAAGTCTTGTTACAAAATGGATTCCGAAGTTGTGGTACTATACGTAAAAATAGAGGTCTTCCTGCATGTTTACAAAATGCAAATTTAAAAAAAGGTGAATCTATGTTTCGTCGCCGAAAAGATATTCTTTTACAATGCTGGCAATCAAAAAGACCCGTTCGAATGATATCAACAATTCATTCAGCCAGTATCATAGAAAGTACAAATATTGATTCGAAGACAAAAGAAAAAATTTGGAAGCCGATATGTGTTATAGATTATAATAAATTCATGAAAGGTGTCGATCGTGCTGATTAGTATTTGTCATATTATTCTATTGTATGACGCACAAAAAAATGGACGAAAAGGACAGTGATGTTCTTGCTAAATGGAGCTCTTTTCAACGCTTTTAAAGTTTTTAAAACTTTAAATTCCAATTCCAAAAAAAGTTATAAAAGCTTTTTGCATGATGTGGCCAAAGAATGGATAAGTGGTAATGTTCTAGATAATCCTGTTGATCCAGGAACCAGTACATCTGGTACATGTAGAAGAAATGATTTTTCAAGTAGATTATTGGATGCCAAAAAACATAAAATTGTAAAAATATTTACGGGTAACAAAAAAAAGAACCCCCAGAAACAATACCGTGTTTGTGCTGCTCACAAGAAAAAGAGTTTAACGTGTTTTATGTGTCAGTTTTGCAATGTGCTCCTTCATAAGGGAGATTGTTTTTTTAAATACCACACATTTCAAAAACATTAGTGTTAGTAAATATTTTTAAAAAACAATAAGATAATTTATACATTATAATAAATTTAAATAGTTTGTGTAAAAAGTTTAAAAGACATTATATTATTATAGTACATTATAAACTATAAATTATCGTGATTTTATCAAATTTTATTGAAATATGTCAATGTATAGATTATATTTCAAGCGCGCAATGTTTCGCGAATTTCGCCCGCTACGCATATAAGTTGGTCTGTTTGGCTACCCGCCTAAAATGTGTTAATAACGAAACAAATAAACAATAAAAAAAAAACATAACGATAACTAAGATAAAATAGTTGTTAGAAGCTGCGAAAACGTCGTTGACAATATTTCAAATTAAACACTCCGCGATAGAAAAGGAAGTGAAAATCTTAGAAGAGCATGTTGTATAATATCGATGGCGTTTTGCCAAAAGGGCGTAAACAAATGACAAATCGATTTTTCCGGTGTAAAAAATCGGAATGTTGTTACCAGATTTTAATAGATGATGTCTTTGACCTAAACGCATAAGATAGTCAGAACAACTCATTTTTGCAAAACGTGTGGGTTACGCCCTTTTGGCAAGGTGAACACGAATGGATGGACATCGGAAAAGTGAAAACAACGCATGTTAGTGGAATAGATGGACAACAAACAGAAAAGTTAGCGCCAAATAAATTACCAAGAGCTATCAGGAGAAGACCACGAAACAGCGGAAAGCGCGAAAGGTCAGAAGAGCGTAACTCCGAGCGTCTCCAAAACCGCCAGAAATGTACAGCCTGTACTATATAATAACTAATTTTGTGGACAACCTTGCCATACCAAAGTATTTGGTGCGAAAAAAATGACAAAAATTTTAAAATACAACATGAAATATCGGGCTTTTATATCTATTTATTTATTTTTGGTTTTTAGATTTTTTACGTTTTTGGATCACAAAACTAGTTGAGCCGGTGTTGCGAACTACTACCATAAACCAAAATCAACCTTGACAAGAACAGTAACAAGTGCGGTCGGTATTAGTTTATGTATTAGTCGTGTACAATTTTTTATTTTCTCCATTCTGTTTCTTTAATTTACGAGGGAGCGATCGGTCGTGTCGAGCCCCCTCGAATGTTTTAAACAAGACCGTTTCCGCGTGAAATTTGAATAAGATACCAATAATCAGAAACTTATTTTAATAGCCGTTTTGCCGCTTTAATTTTTCTTTACAAGCGCATGTCACGTAGGAGATAACGACGTGAAAAACTTACAGAATTTTGTCCTGATAAATTGCAAAGTATCTTTGCGTTATAAAACCGATCTCTAAGTGGCTTACGTCACAGTCTGGCTGACGAGCCCTGCTGCATATTAAAACGGCAGACACCCCAATGATTTTAAGAAAACCGAAGTGTCATATTGAAGAATACCTGCGTGAAATTATTTAAAAAAAAATGTAATTCGAAATACGATTAACGATAAACATTCTGATTGGAGCTTCGCGGTCGACTTGTCTTTTGCGTCAACAAGTTATTACGTCGTTGGAGTGCCCGCCCTTTTAATATGCAACAAGGCTCACCGGGCTTATCGTTAGACCGATTTTATAACACAGAGAGACTTCAATATCCCCAAGTAATATGTATTTACATCATTAGTTGAATATATTTTTGAAGAATATTCAATCGCCTTGTTATTACTACGAAATTAAGAACGTCACCTTAAAGTGTCCTTGTTTATGTTTATCGTGTGCGAAAATTTGCAATGAAATAACGATTGCATCATTTAGGAAGTAGATATTATTTTAACAATTTATTTAAAATATCACTTTTCCGCAGATAAATATTATTTTGTTATTATTAAAGCCTTCGCCGACATCGGGAAAAGTCGTTCATAAGCACGACATTGCTTACCGCAGAAATTTTATCTGTACAAAGCTATAAATAAATTTTTAACTATGCAGTAATGTAAAACTATAAATAACGGTAATATTTGTCTCATTTTTGAATTTAATATACCGAACCGCTTTTACTGAAACTGCAAATAGGCATTAAATTAATTCCTAACGCAACAAATATACAAATAGACGTTAAAATTATTCATTGTAAACCGCGATGCGCTCTATAATTTTTTACAAAACAACAAAACACATAAATTAAACATATTAACCTTCCTCCCCGTTAAATTCGATAAATACGCTTTCAATCTAGTGCTTTCAAAACCACTTCGATGAATAATTCAATCACAATTTAATGCACTTTAATTAATAGACTTTCTATGTCCGATTAAATCAACAAAATGCTTAAGGAGATTCTCGTTGAAAGTTAATTAACGTAAACCTACCACCTTATAAGCAAATTTTAATAATAATTTTAATGAGTGTTCAAAAACTTACTTGCTGTTATCTACTAATAAATTAATCTTCTAGGGCGAAACGTTCGTCTACCATAGTCCGCCAGACAACGAGGAAAACTAATCGATTACAGAAACGGCGCTCGAACGCCACTACGGCGGCGTCTTGACGTGCTAATAGTGGAACGTGCTACATCCTGCACTTCGTCCATTCATTATTTCAAATAGTGCGATTCTATTTATAAAACTACAGCACAGCCTCTACGAATAAAAATATTCCGCTGTTATCTCTTGCCTTAAAATTTACGAACGA
Source organism: Rhagophthalmus giganteus (assembly GCA_036326145.1). Lineage (NCBI taxonomy): Eukaryota > Metazoa > Arthropoda > Insecta > Coleoptera > Rhagophthalmidae > Rhagophthalmus > Rhagophthalmus giganteus. The sequence goes on along the minus strand of JARFJA010000036.1, from coordinate 18,986,153 downwards.
GAATATGTGTCGTACAGGGTGGACCGTTAAGTTCGAGCGAGTCTTTCAAAAATTTACGTGAATTTTTTTTCGTTTATTATAAATATTGTGGCCTCTTTTTTTAGGGAGAGATCGCCCACTATCTCGAAGTCGGCTACGTCGGTAGGCGGCATCTATCGCTTCACCTTGAGTCTTGGTTGGAGGCGAAGGTGCTCTATTATTACTCCAACAGGTAAAATTTTGCTTAGAAGATGCGAAGGTGGGACGTCTGGCACCAAGAACAACCTCTCCTCGGACAATGCGTCTTTCGTTAACAACACGTAACGATTTTTACTTTAAAAAGCGTTAGAATTTATTATCCTCGAAAGACCAACAAGAAGTAAGTAACCAAGTACGCTGACTCTGCATACCGACATTATTATTTTACGTTTCAATTAAGTAAAACTTAGGTATTTTAAATTTTAACCAAAATGCCGGAACATTTTAATTCCAATGATTCACTTGTTATTTTCATAGGAATTTTAGAAGAAGACGATGATGCAATGCCTATAACGACGATATGATACGTGATACATCACGGCTGAATGAAAACGATATCACCAAAGAAAATTTACAATAGCTAATCGTCTAGCAAATCAAGTAGGTCGAGTTGACGCTGGTTTAATACCAAAAAAAAAAAAATTAAGTGGTTTTAAAAAAGTAGTAGAAAGAGCTAGTCGCTCGACTGACCTTCGAGCGCACCTCACGGTTGCGGGTTCGAATCCCGCTACAACCGTGGATGTTATTTAGAAAAAGGAAAAACAACGGGTAGGAACGCGTGTAGCGTACCTAGGTGCTACTCGTGCCCACCACCACACCACCCACACACCGAATCGTCGCTGCTAAATACGCAACGGCGCAACTGCTGGATGTATGGGCACGGTTTCTCAGAGCCATCAAAAAAAAAGTAGTAAAACGACAATTTTTCTAGAAACTCCACCACTCGATGGTTGAAGATGTAGTACAAAAAAAAAACAAAAGACGACGACCAAACGTCCAACGTCGCTCTGTAACGTGTTCGAAAAAAATTCTCCAAATCGCCTTTCCGCATAATTGTAAAATTAAAAATTAAACTTTATCTATACATCAGTTAATTTAATAATGACCGTGCACGAAACGCATCTTAATTGTGGAATGTGTCGCGGAAATGCTGAAGTTGCAGTTGAAGAACGTCCGCGTCGCGTCGCAGACATCCTGCTTGTCGTGTTCCTATTAACAGGAATTCACAATAATCTCTTTAAACTCGACAAATTTATCTCGCAATCGGACGATTGTGTCGATCGAAGTAGAAAAGTTATTGGTGCTATAATGATAAGATTAAAAAAAAAAGGTAAGTATACAAAGTTTCGTTAACCCGTTGTTGACAATAATTAAATACGTGTAGGTCTAAACCAAACGGGGTACGAACACATGCGCGCCAACGAATTTTATCCCTGTCATTTACATGGCGTTCAAATTAATTTACATTTTTCAAATTAATTTAATCCGTCGATACACTCGATTGTCGACATTCGAAAGTTTTGGACCGGATATTGTGGGCCAATGACGGTTATTTTACTACAGATGAATTGGTTCTAGGAAAATTCACCGCCTCAACAATTGACACCCCCAAAAATCCAGAAATTTTAGTACAGGTTCTTGCAAGGTGAACATTTACCACCATAAATTGTAATGTAAAATATGCTTTGTGTCGTATTTTTGTTACCTATACTAGATTGCAATCCTAAAATAACTGTAATCGAAAAAGTACAGATCCGGGTAGTTTTTTTTTTTTTACTAAAAAAGTCAGCTCCAGGAATGTCGGTAAGATTCGTTTAATACGTCAGATACACGATATTAAAATTGTAATACAGTCAAACTCGCTTATAACGAACACGGATTTAACGGAAATTCCCGTTTACTACTAGCTCCTGTAGCGGAATATAACGAGCAAAAAATTTAGGAATATTGCTTTGTTCTAATTTCCTGGCAAGCCCCTTAAGCGGCCACTTTTCTAAAACGTAGTATCCTAGTTGTCCCTCTTCAATTGAAACCGGTTTACTTTACGTCAAATTATTATTTGTCGTCTGAAGTGTTGTTGTTTAATACATGGGACGTGATATAATTTTGCCTTTGTTTATAACAATGTTATCATCTTTCATTGTTATATTTTAAAGTATCAAGTGGGTACTTAAATGTGTTTATGTGTTGATTCATCGGCCGATCTAATGCGCCGCTAATGGTTAAAGGAATTAGGTCACGTGGGTTTGAATATTATCGAAAACTCCATAGGAGGTCGTTTCGATGCCGTAAACAGTTCGATTTCGTTCGATGTAGAATTAGTCCTGCCAATCATTCTGTTCGAACCCTTATTAACAGCGGACGCGCGATGTAGAAGCGGAAAAAAAAGCATGACACGGCGCTATGCCGCTCGATTTTACAGTGGTTCAAAATAATTTGTACTTAACGCTCATTTGTCGCTAGGCCGAATTCGTGCACGGCCGGCATCTTCTCGATCCTATTTCTACGCCGGACGAACTCTAGGCATCTTACTTATAGGCAAAATTTGCCTACGAAGTGAACATTAAATTTATGGTACATTTAATTTCAACTACATATTGCTGTGCTATGATGTGGGATATTATACCTTTTATTTATTTTCTATATATATATATATAGATATTTTAACTAATATGTCATTAACCTACCTTAATCTAACTCCACAATGAATAACCGTACATTCTTTCCCTTTCCCCTCGGTTCCATACTTATTTTTGTCTCTATAACTTATCCAAACCTATATGATGTCATCAATACAAGGTTGCTAGATGATGACGTTTCACACAGTGCTGTCACCTCGTGCCTCGTATTTTGACAGTTCTAATAAATTGTAATCTTTCTTTATACCATCTAATATGTGCGCAAGTAAATCATCTATAGAATATGTCACTTTCCGATACTTTAAACCGAATTACAAATAAACAATCTAGTAACTTTTTTTTGATGACGTGAACATCATATAGGTTTGGATAAGCTATACTCTTAAACTACTTCCTCGTCATTTATTGTCCGTTTCTTCCGTCAGTCCCTATTTCATTCCAATTCCAATTGCACTGCCTTTTGACTCTTCGTCAGGTTTTCCGAGTTTCCGCTGACCATCTGATTCCATCACCACGAACTCTTACACAACTTCCTCTTGTTTGCGGATATCTTTTCCTTCTTCGTTGATTTTTTTTAACTCTACGACGCTATTGCTCGACCTCTTCTTACACTATTACACTATTTATCACTTTATTTCTACACAATATTCTCCCTTATTACGTTTTTATTCGGGACAATTTTAATTTTTAACAATTTTAATTTTCTGACATTTTTCATTAAATTACCATCAACAAAACCTCTCATTTCAACTGTCTCTCCTTGATCTCCTTTTATTCATTTTTATTTTATTTCTCGTATCCCGTATCATAGCAATATGTTTTTAATATATAAATTAGGTTTTTCAAAATACAATTTGTGGTGGGTAATTGCCTGGTTGCCGATGCACCCAAATGGTAAAAGATCATTAAAACATATTTCTTCTCATTTTTTTTTCAACGTTAATTGGATGTAAGCTTTTACCTATCTATTTTTTTTTACTCTAAATTATATTCATTCTTTTTGTATGACAGAGTGTCACGCAAATAGTGGATAACCTTGAAACTGGTGATAAACCGGGTCATGAAAACGGAAGTAAAAAACCTTTATTTGTAGGAACGACACGCAAAACCTCGACCAAAGGTACCAATTTTCGTGATATTCACAAAAGTGCCAAAATCTCGAAACACAAAAGATTTTTGTTTGTTGTAAAACTATGGATTAAATTTTAGCCAATTATATACCGGACACCCTGTACCTACTATAAATTTTTACAAAAGAAATCATTTTCCCGCAAATTCATACGTTCATTTTATTACTGAAAGTTGGCTATTGCAAACAAATAACAAAATCCTTCTAGTCCGTGCGTAATAATTTCACATGACTAATCGAAGACGTCTTCTATATTGTGATTTGCGGTTGTCGAAAAAGTATACAACCTATACTACAACTCGTACGAAATTTTCGCTTTTCGGCACTTGTTATTTAAGTGTTATTTCATGCACAACGCATAAATTTACACATTAATTTCCAGTTTTTATTGCGTAAAATAGTCTTCGTTCCCTTCTAAAATTACTGTCTATACAGACGGTTATTCGTTAATTAAGCAAATTCGCGGCATTTGATTGATTCAATTAAGACGACGACGATTGATTTGAAATTTAATAATTCGATCGAGCTAGTCGTCTTTGAGAGAAATCGGGCCGCTCCTCGGGAAAATTTACAATTCAAGCCGTAACGCTATCTATCGAATTTTCCACAACACGATTACAGCCCTCATTATGAATTCAAACGCGCAGTCCGGAAAACGCAAACAGTTTACTGTTTATTTTGAACAGTTGGCGGTACGAAATATTTTACCGTTTTACTCGACTCCCCTCCGATCGAATTAATAAAGGTTATCAAGGGTTCTCCCTGTAAGAACTGAAAAACAAAAACAAAACAAACGAATGTCCTATATTCTATACAATGATTCGGAAACATAATGTATTCCGTAAAATCTTAAACAATTAAATTGTAAAACGAACATAAACCGTTAGATATGCATATCACAATTCAATTGATTGCATTGTTTTAATGACAAATAAGAATTTAATTTGTTCGATTACGGAGACTTCGCCGATAACATTATCATCGAAACGCTATTTTAAGAATAAGTGCATTCACATTCGGCGTAAAAACAAAATTCAAACGATGCTCTGTATAGAACTTGACCCGTTACTAATTTCCGTTTAACTGGAAACGCAGTTTTTCCATCGTTTCCCGCGCGTTACAAGTCCGCGTAAATTAATTTCCGCCGCCGCGCCGCGGAAAACTATCGGGTCCAATTATCTTTCGCGGGACGATTTCAATATTGCGAAATCGATAAGAGGCCCTTGATTTTCGTTTGTACGATGCGAGAACGCGTTCGGACTTGAACGCGCGAAACTTTTTCGAGTTTTTCAGGTTGCGCGTCCGTTAAAATAGATCGCGGTCAATTATCGCGCGCGCGTTTTACATAAAAAAATAATGTACGTACTAGGCACTACTCGCAAAAGTGCGATATAGTAGAAATTCTAGACGTGACCGAACGTTTCTGGAACACTTTATGTACACACGAGTAAAACTAGAATAATAACAACAATAGGCGAGTATCGACATTTACATTTTACGACCGCATTATTTTGCAACAATAACTAGTTGTACTTATGTACGCGCAAATAAATAATCTTCTTTCTTTGTAAAATGCTCTCCGACGAAACTCTTAAAACTTCAAGATTACGCCTCGAACGTTCCTCGTTAAAATTTTAATTACCGAATAATCTAGGTTTAGGTACAACGCGTGAAACGACGACATTCTGGGAATTTTCAAAACGGAAACGAAACGAGCGTCGCTCGCATGCAACGTTAAAAAACATAAATTTCGTTTAGTGTACTTACTGGCTTAATTTTTATTTTAATGGACACTTTAGTTTTATTAATAGTTTATATACCTCGACCGTCAAGCTCTCGGGAAAAACTAATTCATTAAATGCAACATACGGAAAGCAAGGCCACTGCCGGTTGCTTTACGTAAATAATGAAAAGACCATATACACATATGCACTCGTTTATTAACGCTATTGGCCTCTATTTATAAAAACCTCGAACTCCTGCTATAATTTCATAGTTTTTAAAAACAACGTTATGTAGACTGCGAGACCACAATGTAAAATATGTTATTACGATTTTTTTTTACTAACGCAGTTTTTTACTATTGTAAGTGTGTATTATTACATTTTTATCACTCGTACTCTATAGGCTTTTATTTGTTAAAGTTGTTTATAAAGGGTGTCCCAACAAGAGCGCCAGGATTTAATTTTAAAGAAAACACATTTATTTTTTTAATTAAGCAAACATTTTTATTTCAACATAAAGAAAAATAGTTCCGATCAAACGTGAAATACAACATCAGGCAAATGGCCACCACGAAACCTCTGACACAGGGTTATTCTTTTGTTGAAATTTTGAATAACGTTTTCGCATAAATGTGGCTGTATTTCACCAATAACGCGCCGTATTTCCTCTTTAAGATGTTCAACTGTTTCAGGCTTATTCGCATACACCTTTTCCTTCACATAGCCCCAAAGAAAAAAGTCCATCGGCGTTAGATCGCACGATCTTGGCGGCCAATGTTGATCGCCAAATCGAGAAATGACTCGGCCTGGAAACTTGGTCTGCAGTAACACCATTGTTTCACGTGCAGTGCGGCAGGTCGCACCGTCTTGTTGGAAAAACATGTCCTCCACATCAATTACATCCAATTCGGGCCACAAAAACTCCGTTAACATTTCGCGATACCGCACACCATTAACAGTTAGGGCATTTCCAGCCGCATTGTCAAAGAAATACGGCCCAATCACTCCGCCAGCCCAAAATGCGCACCAAGCAGTTACTCGCGGTGGATGCATTGGTTTTTCGAGTATCACACGAGGATTTTCAGCACCCCAAATCCGACAGTTTTGCTTATTTACGTATCCGTCGAGTTGAAAATGTGCCTCATCTGAAAAAATGATTTTCTTCGAAAAATCCGCATTAATTTGATGATGTTCCCACACCCAATCAGCAAATCCACGGCGCTGCTCATGGTCCCTTGGCTTGATTTCTTGCACCAATTGAACCTCGTACGCGTGCAAATGCAGATCTTTTAGTTCTTTCGTTCAGATCTTTAGTTTAGAAGTTCCTGGATTCTCGGCCACAGATTCCCTTACTGTGGCTATATTTTCGGGTGACCGACAAGTACGACGACGAACAATGGTCTTCTGATCCATCAGCGTAAATTTGGTCTCAAATTTTTTAATTAAACGCCTCGCTGTCGATTCATTTGGCGCATTATTGCGACCGAAAACTTGACGTAATTGGCGAACTGTTTTCGCAAAACTTTCACAATTTTTGTAATGTGTTTTTACAATAATTAAACGTTGTTCGTTTGAATACTTCTCCATATGCTTAAATCGCGTGGTCTGTACGTAACAACTGTAAAAAAAAATCACCGTACAACTCGTATTAACAAAATGGCGGCAAATTTAAATCCGGCGCTCTTGTTGGGACACCCTATATTTACATTACTCATTTTTACGTATACATAAGTATATGACTAATAAACATAGTTTTAATAAAATAAACACCCCTTATTTTAACGAATTAACACAGCAATAAGAAGAAAGAAATGTGGTTTGATTAGGAAGTGCCCCACACAAAAATGAAGACGGAAATAACAGAAGAGTACGGAAACATAGGCCAGCCGCAAATGATACGAAGAAGATGTACAGAAAAGAAAACTGGCAAGAGCATCGCAAAATTAGATCGATTAGAAAGTGAAGGAGAATCTGGAAAAAATACGCAAACACAAAGAATTTCAAAATAATTTAAAAAATCGAGGACAATTAGACGTCGTCGACTGAACGCAAAAAAAAACTACCGTTATCATTTAGGACCGATATTTCAATTGGAGGGCGCGGCAGAAGATAGTGAGAAGCCACATATCGGTCAAAATTCAGTTTTCAATATAAATCGGCGTTAAACGAAGGTAAAAAGCTACTGTAAAAGTATTAAGGCGATTTATTAATAGATGACGATATAATCACGTAATTTTCTTCTTTAATAAATCTTAAATGCAGAATGTTTTTGATAAAAAACGTAACAAGCCACACAATATCCAATATGACAAGCGCCAACTGTCACCCAGTAAAGAGAAAGTTGCAACGCAATGCGAAAAATAATAGTGATAATGATGAATAAAGTGAATTTGACGATAGTGATAAGTTCAACGATAATGTTAATACAAATAGTGGCAGCGAAATCAGCAGTTCTTCTTAAATAGATATTAGTAAAGTTTTATGTGGCTTATTAATGTTTTAACAACAATTTGATACTATCATTTTGGCTGATGTTGACTTTACTATTTATGATTATTTATTTAAGAGTCTCAGAACTGTAACAGAAACGCTTTACGCAAAAATAAAAATCAATTCAAAACAAAAACATTATTAAATTTATTTATTAAATTTTTTAAATTTATTAATTTTATTAATTTTTTAAATTAATCCCCTGAAGGAAAATATGAATAAAAAGATTAGGGATAGTATATTCTTGCTGCCCCTAAAGTGGTAACACAAAAATCTATGAAATACTTAATTTATTAGTTATGTAAATTAAACATGATTACATTTTAATAAAAAATTTAAGTGTTATTTAAACAAATTTAATTGATTATTATTGTTTAGTTAAAGGTTATTCCTATGTTACGTGCAAATTCACTGATGAGGAATGCACACGTGTCACTATTCCTAAAAAGAACCTACAAACATTTAAGAGGCAGAATCTATAAAAAAATTTTATCTATCTATCTCTCTCTCTTATAATATTGTATGATTTCTTAATAAAACTAGTATAGTAATAGCTATAGTAATATTTAGTTTACTGTTGTTTCTTACCTAGTTGTAGAAACTAAAGAGATTGAACTGTTGGTTGGAAACTATTTGATTAAAAGACAATGATAAGCCACAATTTTATTTAATTTTTACTGACAACCAAAGTGATATTCTTTGAATTGTGAACGGCAATACAAAACTAATAACAGTGTTGATAATATCTGAAAATATAAAATGGACAACTTTTATAATATGATTTCAGGATTTGATCGTAAGTTTTAAACCGTCTTTTCTCGAAATTAACATAATATGGCTTGTCACTATCTTCCCCAGAGCACTTAAATTATCAGATAAGCTATTCTTGAAATAACTGCTATGGAAATGTTTTTTGAGAAAATGGTTTCGATGAAAATTATTCCGAGAATAGTTTATCCGGTAAGTACTTGTAAAAATAGTTCCTAAGATAATGAAATTATCTTTCGATTATCGATTATAAGTAAATATACATATTTCTAGAAATTTATTTATTTAATTATTATATAAAATAAAACATTTAAATTTTTCAATTATTCTAGTTGCGACACTGCGTAGCCGATAGAAACTTTTATAAGTTATTAACATTCACTTACAAGGGTCATAGTGGAGTTTGATAAAAAAATATGCAAATAGTAACCGAAAATTTTCAAAATACGTACTTTTTAGGAAATTTATTCTAAAATTATGTATTTTGTATGCAGTAATAATCACTATCTACTGCCTTTATACCGCAGAATTATAAATTTACTCTGTTTTTAATTTAAAAACTATTCGTGTACGCTTAAGCATTGAAAATTTCCCTATTACAGACCATAAAACAGATAAAATTTAATCGCATTTTTATGCGACCGATAAAATACAAAACAACTAATAAAACGTGTGCGCCACCTACCTTCCTAACTTATCGGGTGCAAACGTAGAACTCGATATTTTTTAAATAAAATCCGCATTTCCTAGTATCCGTGAATCACTCGAATGCATTTATATAACTGCAAAACCGTTTCAGATCTTTCGCGTTCTTGGTACAGAGCGGTAGTGCTTGTTTCAGTAGTTCAAATTTTAAATTACGGCGTCGTATTATCCGCGTGTGCGAGGAGTGCTCGTTCTGTTTATAAGGCAATTTTTGCGTGTGAGTGCGCGAGTGTTGTGTGTTGTGTTCTCTAAAAAGATTACAAACAAAAAGGATTTATACGACTAGGAAAGGTAGGAAAAGGTTTGTCGACTAACTCTCCATGGAACTACATGGACCTTTAAGCTCTAACACAAATTCTTTGAAAATCGAACTTGGTTAGTCTCTTGAAGAGGGAATCGGTTAGGGTTTTCGTTAGGCCTCTCCTTAAACATTCGACGGTACAATTGGGCGAACGAAATTTTACCTTACGCGCGTTTTCACGATCACAATGGTCGGTGAAATACAGTGAAATATAAAGTGTATAGGTACGTAATAATGCAAGTTCACAGTCAATGGAAGAATCTACGCTGGAAATTGACGATAGAGGGAAAACTAGAACGAGAAAAAGGTAGGAAATAGAAAAATAATATTAAAAGTTTCTAATTTTTTCTTATAGTCAGTTACAGGCAAGTGGCAGTCGCAACGGCAGCAGTGTTAGTCTGCATTTTACGTAAGTTTGTATTAAAAAGAATTTATTTCAGGATTTTAATTTTTTTAAATGTTTTTGATTATTTTAAATTTCTTTTATTTTGAGATTTTACCTTTTGATTGACGCAACAATTTTTAAACAATTTAGATTGAAAAGAGACAAAATTTGAATACTAAAATTTGCAAAAATTAATTCTTAACTATTGTTTTTAAGAATAATCGAGTCAGTTAAGTATTAAAATTTATTGTGATTAGTTTAGTGCCAATTTATATTAACAGGAGTGATCTACTTTATTTTAAATAAGTATTATATAATAGATACAATAATATATTAATTTTTTTTAAACGAAGTACCTATGTATTTAATGCCTTATTAATGTTGAATTAAAAACAAATTTAATTTATTTGGGGCATCATATGTGTATGAATTGTGCGTAATTTTAAATTTTACCACCTCTTTACTTAAAAAAAATATTCTAATAATTCCAGTTTTTTCGTGGCATTCTTTTAATACTCCTTGTTCTAAATTTAATACACTTTCATGCAACTGTTGTAGTTGTTTTACTAACAAAGTGAAAATAAGGCAACCGTGTGGGGGTAAAGATACGGTTCGGTTAGCTTCCCGATTACCTTCCTACTCAAAAATAAGGAAAATTTCGAAAATTCTACGTCTAAACGATTAAAAATCAAGAATTGTCATCGGTGGCAAACGAAACTGATGTTCCAGTCTCTTATGCGTTTTAATGATATTCATTTTATGCTTTGTTAACTATATGTAAGAATAAATTTCCATAGCAAACGAACAAACAGAAAAGTTGAAGCACTCACCTTCGAGCCCTTTACATATTGTCAACAAACAACAATAACTAAAACACTAAAAAACGCAAACAAGCACCGGCGTTAGCCCGACACCCACATTGTTATTTAGTTCTTTTGGAACTATATGTGTTATTTTGTAGATTTTTGCGGTCGGAAGCAGAACAATTGAACTCTACAACCAATAAGAGAGCGGTGTTTGTCACAATCCCCGCTCTTCTCACAATAATTATTATGTTTAATTGCACGGTATTTCCGGTTTACGCTCAACGAGTCGAAACAAAATCTCTGCATTTCCAGATAACGAGAATTTGAATTTCATGAAGCGCTCCTGCATAGAACGTTACAATATGCACGTGAATCGACGTGTAGCCCCCAACAAATGCGAGCACTTGCTTGCATTTCCTGCTACGTAGACGTTATGTAGGGTATAATAATTATTATTAAAAGTTCTCACGCCTTGGTTTCTTATTATAAATGGGTGCTCGAAAAATAAAAGGGAAGAGATTTGAAATAGTTTTTTTTTTAACGTACTCGCATACCACCGAGTTTCGGTTCTTCGAAGTTGTTGGAACTTTCGTTTCCCTAATTACGAAAAATGTATATATTTTTTCAGTGGACATTCTTATGTAATTCTCGCATGGGAATAATTTAGACGTGACTAATTAATTCAGTTTTATTGTTTCGTAAGTAGGCAATTTAATTTTTGTGCGACCGTTTCTCTTCTTAACGTAATCGCTGCACTAACTTCATTTACATATCTATCTTTATACCGTTCGATTCGATTCGATTCGAAATTGTTGTCGATTAAAACAAAAACGAAAAATATATTTTATTACCTATCAAAAAGTGAAAAATAAATTGAACGAAAGCATGCGAGTATAAACAAGAATGTCCCAAAGGGGTGGTTACGATTTCTTTTTTGATTTATTTTTTATAAAATAAAAGCAAATCGGACTAAGGTCTCCACATTTAAACCACTACTATACCTACTTTCTGAGATAACGGTGTTAGCACGGTTAAAATGGACACCCTGTAGATTAAATATTGGAATTAAATTTAAACTGTTAAAACACTAGTTTTGAAGTTTAAAAAGAAGTTTTAAAGTTTATTATTGGAGTTTGCACTCTCCAAGTTTGTTATATGGAACTTCGACTGTTCGAAGTTTTTCCCTAAAACGTCTCCTTTCGTAGTTACTCAAAAGGCGAAGATCTTGACTTAATAAAAGACAAATGCTAAATGTTTAGTTGAATGAAATTATAAGTTATTGACAAGCCCCAGACAACAAACAACGCTATTTAACCAATAAAATAATAATGAATATCGCTATGTTCCAATTTTCACTATACAGTGCACGATTGCTTATTTTATTTTTTTACTCAAAAACTGTAAGTTGTTCGGAAAAAAAGGAAAGAGCCAAGAGAGATTTTAAATAAATCAAGCATTCAAAAAACATTGTTTAAATTGTGCGATTTTAACCATTTAAAATGGTCTTATAAAAACCAACAGGGGTTGCAATTTTCATCTCCTCGTGAAGATAGGAAATGATTGAAAATATGTATTACTATAAGGATCATTTTTGATAAGTAAAAATGATCCCGATAAATGTCAGTCTTCTACATTTCTTCAAGTTGAAGAATTTTCGAGAGGCATAACTCCGAAAGGAGACGTTTTAGGAGAAAACTTCACATAAAAGACAATCAAATTACATTTTCGACAAGGAATCGCTCTTTAACGTTTTTCGCATTACTTATGACTCACCCTGTATCAAATCTTGTAGATACGATTACGGCCGCAATTTTGATCGTACAACGTTGAAATTTGGACAGTACATTGTCCTTACGAATACTCAGGACATGTTCGTTAACAAGAAAAATCGACCGACCTGTTTCAAAATGGCGACCGATCAAAAATTTAAACGGGGTCGTTCTTCTTCCGTCATTATTTATCGGGTCGGTAATGTGAAATATGTTTTAAAATCGTCGTTAAATTCTCTATCGAACATTTCTCTTTGAACGTTTTGATAAAATATACCGTTTTCGAGATAATCGGAGAAAAACGCGATACAAATGTTTTTCTTTTAATTCTTTTAAAATACCTGCTTTTGAGAATATTTCTCTAGTAGATGTGATTTTCCAAAAGATGTATTTTTTCGGGAAAAAAATAAAAACAAGGGACGCTTTTTGTTAAATTCTCATAAAAACAATGTTTGCTATTCCGATTCCGACTTTATTTCGGCTAATAAAAAAAATGAGAAATATTGTATTTTACAAAAAAAAAGTAGGAATGATAAGCTCCCTTGATTATAAATGACTAAAATGTTTTTTTTTCTCTTTAGTAATAAATTCTTCACAAAACTAAATAAAGATTTAATAATAAGAAAAGTTGAATTTCTTTTCAAATAAGCACATATTATTAATTATTAATGACAAGTTAATTGTTTCCAAATATTTATCGATAAACTTACAGTTCGATAATAATACATTAAATAAGTACCTATAGGTAACTGATGGGTGGTACGATCATAATTATTTATTTGTGACTTTCGATGGAATGCGATGACTTACTTTATATGGTAGTACTTCGAATGCAATTATCTCAAAAGAATCTAAAAATAGATTTCAAATCAATAGGAAAATTATTTAATAACCAAAAATATCGACCATAAAAGGCAATAACTACTTACCACAGAAGCTACAAAAAAAAATGAATTCATTCAAAATATTAATCGGTAATATTTATTTGATAATTTTTTTAAGTTTTTTAAAGTTAATCAGTAATATTTAAATGAAAAAAGTTGCTTCTTTAACAGCAAAACGATTGTAATTACTTACTTACCTTTATGCATCCATCAAATTAGTTCAAATTTTCAATGGAAGGGAACGCCAATAAAATTTAAAAAAAACCTAACTGCGGCAGTAATTTAATACCTACTTAAATTATTTATTTTGTGAAAGTACATTTTTCGGTAGGTATTAATTAATTTTGTAAACCAAGTGATCGTCGTTGTTTTTTAAACTGCCCTCCTACTGAAAATTTAAGATTGTGTTGTGCAGTGATTATTTGAAAAATGTAGCACATAAATAATATTGTGCAAGCTTTAAATACATCAAAATCATCACCGAAACGCCGGTTTGGTCAGGTTGATAAAATCAAATATATTATAAACAGTGAGCGAGAGTCAGTTGTGTAAGGTGATAGGTCAATTGATTCAATTTTCCGTTATTACAGACGCGTTAATTGTATTATATAACGGTTATTTTTTGCTTGTTAGTGTACCAGCATCGTTTGCGCCGTATTAAATTAATCGACGCTCTTTTATTTAAAGGGTTGTTAAAATGGAAATGTTTTATTAAATATGTGAAAAATGAGAATATCCGATGAATTTTAATTTTGGTTCTGCCATCTAACGACGATCGATCGAATGACGTCTAGGAAGAACGCTAACGTTCGAATAAAATCTAATACGAATTTCCAAGGTTATTTAATATTTAATTTTCGCCGTCGTATTATTGGTAATAATTAGTGGTAGTTGGGCATTTCTTAATTTAATCCAACGATTGCCGTATATGTGCATTTAAATAGGGTGCACTTTACGACGCGATAACACGTCCGGTCGTATAAATAAGGTACCTAATCTCAAAAGGGGAACTGATTATAATTAAATCGAAAATTAAGATAAAAGGTAATAAAAACAAAAACGAGAACAAAATCCGAGTCCTCTTTCAACGTGCAGCTGCTTATTTGCGAATTTTTGCGAACGTTTTCCCCTCTCGAACTTCCCGCAGTCAGAATTAGACGGGCCGATATCATGTTTAACCGCAGTTTGTTTGTTGCAATTTCGTACGCGTAACGAACGAAACGGATTCGAGTTTGTGCTTCTTCGTTTTTTTTTTTCTTTTTCCTTTTTCAATTCGGCGCGCCGTCTCGCGTCATTTCTGTCAAGCAGTAAACGAAAGAGAACGGAACCGAATTTGACCAATCGAATGGTGCTTCTTATCTTTCTATTACATCGGCATACTGTCGGTCCTTCTTGTTTGCAAATAACTTTTTCCCGTTGCGCTCGGTTTTTGCATTTATTAGCGTCGTCGAATTTTAAATCCGCCGTCCGCCCCTATGACGTGGAATGATCCAACCAAACCGATTCTCCTCCCGCGTCCGTCTGTCGCTTGGCAACGACAGTCGCGTAATAACGTCGGAGTAGAGAAGTTGTTTATGTGGTGTTGGTCGTACGCGTGGATTAGTAATTTTAAGTTGTAATTTTGCGAAGTGCCGGTTTAATAATTATACGAGCGACCTTAACGACTGTTAAGTGTGAATTACAGTTAGTTGCAGGACCCGTACTTGTGGGTGTAGTTTAGAAAACAGTTTTTTTCCAAGTGGCGTGACTCGATACATACATACACACTGCCAATAATACGACACACGCCTTCTCTAGCGTGTTTATCTTGTTGCCTACCTTGTTGTAACGTAAGTAAATAAAATGAGTGCCCGAGTTTTCAAGCCGATTTCGCTGGTGGATATTTCGAAGATTAAATCTTCGCACTCGGTCGGCGGCGGCGTGCTCTACAAGGAGCTGGAAAAAGTGAAACGGTCGCTGTTCAATCCGGACCCGGAGGAGACGAAACGGTTTCTGCACGACGAATTTGCGAAATTGGCGAAAAACGATCGGGACAGATGGAATTTCGATTTCGCCACCGGCAAACCCGACAGCGGCCGATACGAGTGGATCAAAGTGAAAGATACGCCGCAAACGAAACGAAAATGTCCACCCACGCACATCGAAAATTGTAGCGGCTTATTTTATGCTCCGATCGAAAGTAGTAGCGAATCGACGCCGTTCGAAGAACAAAAGCGTAGCGTCATCGATAACGATTCCGGCAACGAGATCGTCGCGGGGAAAAAGCAACGATTAATTACCGGTAAGTGGAACGGATAAATAATGAAATTTCGACCGTTATAGATTTTAGACACCCCCTCGCGTATTTACCACCACGTGCTTCATTTCGAATAGATCACATCTGCCGAAATCGTTACCACCCCCCACCCCCTCCCCCTCCCTCCCTACTCGGTGCAAAGGAACGTTACCGAAGTGCGTGATCATCGACACGCTTGGCGATCGATTCGCACGATTGAAAAAAAATTAGCACACACGTTCGCTTTATCGAATTCACCTACTTTCGTATTATTTATTTTTATGTTGTACAAACCGCGTATGTAAATAGCGCAGTTGCGACTTTTATGTTACGTTGCCTTTCGATGGGCTGCGCGAAGTCGTCGTGGTACAACAACGTAAACATCGATCGTCCGTTGTTCTCCATAAAACGGTAATCGGCCATCGAATTCGCATCGTTCCATTGGCCGAAACAAAACAAAAGATCCAAACCATCCGTAGACGATTGGTCGATAATTAATTATACCTTGGGCATTTCGAATGCAACGCCGGAATCTGGTATTCTAACGGCAGCCTTGAAAAACGACGTACATCGTTACTTATTGTTAGATTACCGTAAGCGAGAGAGCCACCTTGATTCGTTTTACTTTTGTATTAACTGGAACGACAACGTGAAACACATTAGTACCATTTTAATGGGTGTATCGTTAGAACAAAATTACCCACATAAATTGCATTGTCATCGTCGACAACGACCGACGACGATGACATTTGAGCGGCGTTTCGCAAATCGTCCGTGGGGTTACTTTGCAGCGCTCGAGCGTCGCGCGTTTTGGATTCGCTCAAAAAAAAAAATCGACGTCCTCCGAATTGCAAATCGGAACGTCATCGCCCAAGTACTTGCCCAATAAAAATCCAGTTTTCCACCACAAAACCGACCGCGCAAAACCTCCACCTATTTTCTTAATTAATACGAATCGACATAGCGGATGTATACGCGAACCTGTTTTGAAGAAAAATCACCGTTTCCCGTAAGTCTGTCGTAGTTCACCATCTCGATGTTTACAGAAGGCGATCGCCCCCCCCCCCTCCCCCCAAGATGTATGTATGTGCACATCCATCTCCAATAAATTTATCCGAGCCACAAATTACGACGACAACGTCCCATTTATAAAGTGCACTTCGTTCCCTTTTAGAATGCGAGGTAGTAAGAAACAGCAGGGGGATTAAAATATCTCCGCGAGTAAACAGTAGCTGTTTCGGGCACGCGAACAAACAGCCGGTGCGGCAGCGATCGCCCAATGCCGCGGCGGAGCTTATTTTTATTTTTATCGACCTGAATGGGTGGGTCCGTCGCGTCGTGGCGTGGGGCGAAAGTGCGATGTCAATGTCCTTCAACTCGCAAGAGGTCGCTCCGTGTTGTCCCTAAACTTTTTGAGTGTATCCGAGCGCGCTCGATCTACCACGCAATGTTTTGGTTAATGGCACCAATAATTGCTATGCCTATTTAAAAAAAAAAAAAGAAGAAGAAGAAGAAAATTGAACGACGACAAAATGGTCGAACCAGGTTAGGAATGTTCTCTTTACTCATTTTTTCCTGCCGTAATTGCTTTTTTTCGCGTGGTCCCATAATCTTCCCAATAATTATTAACTGCCGTAACTGTTTGTTTTCGACATAGTAGACTTTCACTGGCTTGTTGCCCACAACTCGATGCTTCGTTGAACATGTCCATCCCATCAATAAATTGTGATAGATGCTAGTGGTAAAATTGTATGTATTAGAAACGAAGGATTTAGCTAATCATCATCTTGGTTGTTGGAGAAATCGTGATTTCTCCGCGCCTTATTTACTTGTCGCATAGATTCGATGTTTCGTCGGCAGTTTCTTTTACCTAATTTGAACGGTCGCGTAACGTTCCTGTTGCAACGCGCTGGTCCAAAAAAAATAGCTCCATTTCGCCAGCT
The DNA here is from genome assembly GCA_036326145.1 of Rhagophthalmus giganteus. Classification (NCBI taxonomy): domain Eukaryota; kingdom Metazoa; phylum Arthropoda; class Insecta; order Coleoptera; family Rhagophthalmidae; genus Rhagophthalmus; species Rhagophthalmus giganteus. The sequence continues at coordinate 18,968,317 of JARFJA010000036.1, read as the reverse complement.
CCCCCCCACTTTTGATTTGGGGGTTGAAATTTCGTCAGCCGTTAGTGCTGGTTTGTGCCGTCATCCCCGACGTTTGTGCTACTCGCTAAAGGGGTGAACTAGCATGAGGGGCTGACGAAATGCGAGCCCCCCCACTTTTGATTTGGGGGCTCAAACTTGGCCAATCGTTAGTGCTGGTTTGTGCCGTCATCCCCGACGTTAGTGCTACCCGTTAAAGGGGTGAATCAGCATGGGGGCTGGCGAAATGCGAGCCAGTTTAGAGTTGGAAATTGTAACTTGTTTTCATTTTATTCATTTTCTTCCTTCAACTTAATTTTTTAAACACGAACCTAGTATGAAAAGCTGCGGCTTGTGAACTAAATAGGTAATTTTTTGTAACATAAGCTCGTCTTTTAAACGGAATGATGCAATAAAAACACATCTTATGAAACTTGTTCTTTTAAGAATATTATGAATATTAGAAAAAATTATTATTATTTTGTCAGTTAAACGCTGGTTGCCAACCTTGTTAATGAAATTGAAGAAAATAAGGTACCAGCAATATTTTATTGTCCATTATAAACGAAAATATAAAAATGACGTTTTGCAAATTAACAAGATGAACAAGAATAGAAACAAGCTATAGTTGCTATACAAGCTATATACATATACTAAAGTTGAACGGTTTTAAGTGGCAAGTGACGAATCTATTTAAAGAGATTTGACTGTAGTTACAAGAAATTTTTATGATCATTTAAGATCCAACTGTAGCGACTTAGAGTTAATTGTAACTCGCAATTTAAACTATAGTTTTTTCTTAGTTATTATTATTCTTAGTTGTTACTACGAAAATGAACAGTTTCAACTTTAATTTAATTGTAAGTCTGAACTGACATTTTACAATCGGTCCTGAACCATTTTTTAAATGATTTTTCTTTTTATTAAGTAATTTATTGTTTATAAAATATTCACATATTTGTAGGATGATTATAAAAATTTGCTTAGGTTCATCATTATTTCAGCGCTTGGTCGGTAATGAGTTCATCACAGATTTTGTGGATAAGGAGGTTTGTATTTATTGCCTTATATTCAAAATTATATTCCAATAAACCTACCGTTTATACGTAATTAGGCAGGTATATGATATAAAAGGAATACATACTTTAAAATTCAGTTTGGTAAATATGTTACCTACCTACTAAACAGCATAGCAACTATAGCTTATCCAAACCTATATGATAACACGTCATCAACAAAAAGTGACTAGATTGTTTATTTGTAATTCAGTTTAAAGTGATATACTTTATATATGATTTACTTGCGCACATATTAGATGGTATAAAGAAAGGCTACAATTTATTAGAATTGTCAAAATACGAGTACAAGATGACAGCACTGTGTGAAACGTCATCATCTAGTAAACTTGTATTGATGATGTGAACATCATATATGGCCTATCCAAACCTATACGCAATTTACGTCATAAAAAAAGTTACTAGATTGTTTATTTGTATTTCGGTTTAAAGTTTGGAAAATGACATATTCTATAAATGATTTACTTGCGCGCATATTAGATGAGGTGACAGCACTGTGCGAAACGTCATCATCTAGGGGTCCGTGAAGTTAGCAGCACATGAACGGCACAAATCACGGGACCTGGTCCATTCGTTTGTGCCGATTTGTGCCGTAATCAATTTTCCAGCAACACGAACCGTTCCCGAGTTATCACGATTTTTAGATGTGCTGCTAACTTCACACCCGATTTTCGGCACAAATCTCGGGACCTGATCCATTCGTTTGCGCCGATTTGTGCCGTAATCAGTTTTTCGGCAACACGAACCGTTCCCGAGATATCGCGATTTTTAGATGAACTGCAAACTTCGCACCTGATTGATCGCACAAATCTTGGGACCTAATCTAACTGTTAGTGCTCGTTTTTGCTAGTTTAAATTTTAAGTAGTTTTAATTAGTAGTATTTTAATTGCTAGTTTAGTATTTTAAATGAGGTAGTTTATTGGTTTAACATTACATAAAAAAAAATTTAGTGGTTAACGTGATAACTTCTTTATAGTTATCTTGCAACTTTAATTTTAATATACGCTTTATCGTAATTTACGAATAAATGACCCTAATACAAGTTCATGTTTGCCCATTTACGGTAAACAACATATGTGGCGGTAGATGGACAAAACAAATTATATGTTTAAATAAAAATGTTTAATGTTGAGTTATAACTCAAAAACGGTTAATATTGCTGAAAAACTAATTAGGTACTTATGACATAAACTAGCAAAAACGAGCACTAACGGTTAGATTAGGTCCCAAGATTTGTGCGATTAATCAGGTGCGAAGTTTGTAGTACATCTAAAAATCGCGATAACTCGGGAACGGTTCGTGTTGCCGAAAAACTGATTACGGCACAAATCGGTACAAACGAAGCACAAACGAATGGACCAGGTCCCGAGATTTGTGCTGTTCATGTGCTGCTAACTTCACGGACCCATCATCTAGTAACCTTACATTGACGACGTGGATTGCATATAGGTTTGGACGAAGTGTAGGTTTGGATAAGCTATACACAACTTTATCAGTTGTTACATAGGTATGTATATAGGTAATTATTTAAACCATAATCCAGCTAATTTAACAGCGACATATAATGCACAGTACATGCATGAGTACACATATATATCGACAAAGTTTTTCTAAAAGGACGTAATTCACAAAAAGTAAATTTTACAGGAAATCACATTTTGTTGCGTCGCGTAAATATAAGAAAATACGTTTCGCGGAAATAACAATCGATTTCTCTGATGGAAAAAATCTGAAAATTGTTACTAGATTTTAACAAATGACACCTTTGCTTTAAATGCATAAAATTAGTCAGAATAACTCATCTTCACAAAAAGTGTGGATTACGTCCTTTTGGTAAAACGTCATCGATATTATAACAGAACCACATCGCGATCAATTGCAATCAAGATTTTATAAAATAAGGTGCGGAGGAATTGATGAATTCTCTATGGTGGTTCACCCCTTTAACGAGTAGCACTAACGTCGGGGATGACGGCACAAACCAGCACTAACGACTAACGAAGTTTCAACCCCCAAATCAAAAGTGGGGGGGCTGGCGAAATGGAGCTAAAAAAAATTAACGTACAAAACCATTATCTCGGCATTTAGGCGCCGCTAAGAAGCACGCAGATGATACGAGCATGTTTTGTGCGCGCACTTGACCTCGGACACAACGAGGTCGATTGAACGCAACGTCACTTTTAACGGGCAAGAGAGCTAATTTTCCGGCGGCTTTTCGCAACGCAACCCAACAATCGACAACTACGTTTACGTTGAGCTTGTCGGGCCAACATTTTAATAAATCTTGGCGCTCTCGACTGCAAACAAGTGTTTTATCTTGAACGTATCAAAAGTCGACAACTTCAGATATTCGATATTCGAACGCCGTTATGCAATAACGATGGAATCCACATGGTTAGAAGACGTTTGGTTATTCCTTTGATAATAGCAATACATCAAAGAAGGATTGTTGCAGAACACGTTACAACCTTCAAAACGTATTTCAGCCCAAACGTCAAATACCACTCGAAGGTGATATTCAACTCGTACTGTTATATCATCATTGGAATATTCTTGTGCCGAACGTATTGGACACGTCGGTAATGTGAAGACCTTTATGATGTGAACGACCTACGTTAATAAATTCATGTGACAAACGTAACCTATAAAAACTATGTCGTATAACAGTTATATTGAAAACGCTTTGGATACATCATGGGCGGCATGGCATAGTATTAAAGTTCACGCGCTTCCACAACGTCGACCCCGTACTCATGCGAACAAATCAATGTATCGGCCCTAAGTGATTAGTAATTTGTTACTGTATTCCACGCAGCGTGCCGGTTTGAAATTTCGCACACGTCGTTGTTGCAAAATGCTGTAACTGCGATACGCTGACAGTGGGTTAAATTTTCGGTAATTGTGGTGCAATGCGTTTGCAAATGGGTACGATCACTTTTTGCTAGTTATAGCGGACATCCCAAGGAATGTCGTACGTCCTGAAACTCAAAAATAAACTAAGCGAGTGTTCCGCCAATGTTGCATAATTGCGTCCATTCGCCTACGCTCTCGCGTTAATTCCGTTTATATGTTGCGCGTTTGGCCACGTTACCTCCCGAAAAAAAACCCGAAGGTGTCAAAACAATTTAATATAGGTGCATAAATAAACTATTGCATGTTCAGATGCCCGCGCTGAACGTATTAAAATTTTGGCCCAACAAGTCAAAACCGTCACCATTTATTAATAATGCGTTATATCGCGTGATGATACATACATGGTGATAATTTGGCTGAAAATTCAACGCGCGAAAGCCGCAAAAAGGATAGGTTATGGTCGCGGGATGACTGGAAGTATTTTGGGAAAAACACTCCGTTGCTCAAGCGTAACGTAACACACCAAGCACCAATTTTTTTTTTTTGGTGTGTGCAAAGATTCTGTTCGCCATGGAATTCGCTCGCAATTCCAACAAGATGAAACCCCGAACGTTGTCTTAAGAAACTCGTGATCGACCTTTTTTTTCATAAGTCTGCATGTCATGGTGCGAGCTGCGATTGCGATTCTTTCAGTTGGGCTCTCGACACGAGTCCATTTCGCGAACTTTTCGAAGACCGGTTTCGTCACTTCTATTGGTGTATCCGTCGGTAGCGTTGAGGAAATTGTTTTGCATTTTAAATTTAATACCATCCTATCTTCTTACACTTTCGTCACGGCGACGGCAACAATTTAGTTTGAGAAAAACTTCTAGAAGTTCGTTTTTCTTAACAAAGAGGTTCGTTCGCTTGGAAAGGAAACCTGAAACTACATCACTGTTGCACCTTTGTGTAGCGTTTTATATATCGTGAACGCATCGATGATGTAGGTACGCAACTCCCACGACATCATCGTTGACGTGTAAAATTGCGACTTTTTCACGCTCTTTTATTTTGGGCAAAAACGTTTTTATTAATTAATTGAGCGAGTAAAAACTTAATACTAACAGAAAACAAGTTTTTGCAACTATTGCGGAACTAATAAGACTACTAGAAGCGTACGACCATGCCAAAAAAAAAACAGAGTTCCTTGACATCGTTCGGCGTACTATTGTAAATAGAGATGGAAGGAAAGAGCATTCATCGCGACCGCGATGGTAGAGCAAAAATGGGAGTTCCAGTTATTTTTAATTGTCTCGATAATATCAGATTCTCGGTAAACAGAATTTCTGTTGGTTTAATTAATTTGGTCTCTTCACGGCGACTTCCGTGCGAACGACGACGAAAATTAAGAGACGCGAATAGTAAAATAAATAGTTTTGTCGGACCGGACAGATGCGAGGTGTCATTTTCGAGTTTGTTGTTTACAAGTTTTGAGAGGTCGTTGGCCTGTGCCAAAATTAAAAGTACAGCCATGCATTTCTAACGCTCCGGCATCGGCCGCCGAATGATTCACACGAAGAATCGGATATCCCTTTCTACACGCTCGCCGTTGACACAGATTGCTGCGAGTATCTCTGGGCGGATTAGGGGTTTCCTTCGGACGTCGTTTACCAATAAAACGGGGGTAATAATTTTTAATTGGATCAGTTCGCGTTTCGTCTACTTGCTCTGCAAAAAATATGGTCGCGTCCCGTCGTTTAACCAAAAAAAAAAGAAGAAGAAGAAGAAGAGAAAAAACATTTCCGATTGTTATTTCACGTTGCATCCGGATCAGCTTTCGGAATTAATTACTGACGTTATGGTAGTCCTCATTAACGCTTATGTTAACAATTTATTATTAAATCTGGACGCCTTCCATGTAGTTTTTAGTCGTGACGTGCATTTACTTTTTTTTACTAGCGTTGTAAACGCCGTAGTATTCGTGTTGGGTTTTAATATAATGAGCTATGCACGTCTCATTTCCGTTGCATCGGGGGAAACTCGTTTTTCTTCATATTTTTTTTTGTTTTGTTGTACCTACTGAAGACATCACAATCTAATTCTTTAAAGGTGATCTTGCACAAAACATGGGTGAACGTACGAACCAAGGTGAACCACCTCTTATGCGTGTAGTGCGTGTCTATGCTCCACCATCAGAAAGAACAAAGAAAATAAAGATAGAAAGTAGATTTGAGGAAGATACGACCACTACATATAAAAAAAAATAAATTAACGATCAAAACAACGTACGGTATACGTTTAGGACGAGGCGTGGACTTCACCTTTACGGTTGTTCAACTCTCTTTAAATTTAAATTCAGGAAAACGTACATAACCGTAGTTACGTCATATTTACACTTTGCGAAAATTGTAGCGGCCACTAAAGAGGCGCGACAATTTCGGCATCGTATTATCCGGTATTTCGGGCTTAATTACCTTATCGTTGCTTGAAACGAGTTCGCGCTACCTACGTGTTTTAGTTAAGGGGGAGACGCCCGTTGTTATTAACGAACCCCTTCCACGGTTCTCTATTTTGGCCTTTTGTTAACCATCAATGGAATTGGAACTGGGCACGACGACAAAGAAGTCTTGGGAGAGAATTCCCGAAAAAGACGCGTTCGCGTTTCCTGGTTGTGGTGCGAAAATTTGATCTCGCGACCTGTCGTTTTGTTGGCGCTGTTGTTATCTGTAGAGCGAATCTTGATGAAAATCGAAGGCGCGATAAACCTAAATTGTTTTACAAACAAATATCGCAAGTACTTAGTTTTAAGTGTCGCGTAAAAAGTATTTCGATCGACCACCACTTTACATCTGTTGTAATAAGGCTATTTGCGAATACACATGTTGCATGAAATATCGTCTGGCCAATAACGTCGTATGTCATCTTGCATATAAAACCGCTGGCTCATTATTCATGAATCTCCACTTTTAATTCGAGTTAGTGATTTAATAATGTGTAACTGCTTGATCGCTGCTGCCTGCACACGTGTCCACGTTCGAAGGCTTAAATCAATTTATATTCAAGGCATTACACACGCCTTTGGCCGAGGCCATTCGTCTTCTATGGAATAATTATGGACGCACAGATGTGGCTTGTACGGGTCAAATAATGCAATCTAGAGTTCAATCCGAGCGCAAGAAGAAACGGATTCTCATCATAACCGGGACATCTTGTAACTGATATCGGTTTCGGAATCGTAAATACACCGGTTTTATCTAAGTTTGCGCTCGCTCGTTTGTTTTTATTATTGAATACTGATAGCATTCAACTATAGCCTATCTTCCAAAAAGTGTCGTTTTTCAAAGAGATCTGCACTAAATCAAAGCTATCCAAAAAAAAATGGTAAAAACACGAAACGTTCGACTTTTCGCGTTTTTACCACTTTTTTAATAGTGCAGGCCACCACGCCACGTATCTATTGCAGACATCTTTTAAAAATGGTACTTTTCGAAGCGACGATTTATTTTACATTCAAATTACAAAAACGTTGGTTCGTTTCCTCTAACCCCTCCACACCATATATAAATCACTTTCGATTGTTGTAATTCGAAAAATAAACATTTGAACGCTTTTTCGAATCGAACCGTTAAGAAAAATCAGGTAAAATTCGAGATTATAACGGGACCTGCGTAAGTCGGCCTCGACGACCGGACCGCGCTCGTTCAATTTAATTCGTTTTAAGGATCTGCCAACGCTTTCGTTTAAATTGAAGAAAATAGGTCACGCCAAAGTTGAATACCGGCGATTCAAAAGCGGTCGCGAAACACAATGCCCGACATGAATGCTTCTTGCACACGTGCAGCTCAATGCAAGTTAGTGTGTTACGTCAATTACAGATGGAGGCACCGCAACGTGGCGCGACCAAAGACTCCGAATAGTGCGTAAGTCCCAAGTTCCCACGCTCGCAGAGAAACTAGACGGCCCTTCACGCGGATAGGTTACGTAACGCGAGTAGAATCCTCTCGACGTGCGACGCGTCTAACTTCGCAGATATTCTGCCGAACGTGTTCGTTCCCATGGCGAGTTTGACCTAATTGCAAAGAACGGAAGAGCGTTGTACGTCGCACTGTGCAGATAATTAAACAAAAGAGGTCACGCTTTGAACGAACATTGACATCCGCGACATCTGGTAGTAAATTACGCAACTACGAATAATTGAAGTACCCACTACATATTTTGGCATCCTTTCCGGTCGCCGCCGATCGGAATACAAAACGATCGAGCCCGAAACATTTTTAATAAATTGTAAATAGTAAGTAGATCCAAGATTGAACCGTCGAGGGGTTGGGGTGGAGGAGTTTTTTTGTTTTTTTTTGGTGGTCGCAACCTGCGGAAATATGTAAATGGGGAAAAAGCGATTATTTTAACGAAACGGTTCGGTTATCGCCGACCAAAACGTTAACGCACCCGTGGGTGAGAATTTTAGGGGCACGGTCGCAATTTATTCCGAAATTAAAATAACCCCCCCTCGGTTTCGTTCCGGAATTTAATTGGAGGACGTTTGTCGTCGTAATCTGAGGCAGGAAGTTATAGTTGTACTTCGATAAGCAGCGACTTGTTTAAAAAAAACTCAAAAAAGATAAATCGTATCCTAGATATTGCTTATCGTAATCCTGCCTCTTGCTTGTCTAAGCATTTACGGTTTGTCGGACAATGGAACGATTCAAATCCTATTCTGCGCCAATAATAACCAAGGTCATTTACGTTTACCCAAAAAAAATTTACTACGCTTTCTTATCATTTTCTTTTCCCGCCATCATAAAAAGCAGTTAGTACTACAAGGAAAACACATCGCGGAAGTGCGTAGTTGTGACGATGATAAAAACGTGATGATGGTACTATCTGGTTTCGTACACTCGCGGAATGTAATGCATACATAGTATGTGGAACTAATGTTACGTAGTAGTTTCCAAGACAAAACGTTAACACCATGTTATGCACGTTCGATTGTCGACTGTCGGTCGATCACTTCAATTGTATAATATGAAATATGAGTTCACATTTATCTTCATTAAAACCGTTTAATAACATTTACAGTAAACGTAATCAAATTATCGATTACAACATCGATAAATAATTGAAGCGTCATCAGTTTGGTACCCTCATTTATTTGCTTTTAATATCGTTTGGTTACATTAATATAAAAATTATTTGTAACAGTCGAAAAAAAAACCGTTACGCGTCATGGATGACGTGCGCCGTTATCGCGATTGGAATTGTTTTAGAAACACGACAGCGATTTATAAAAGCTTCTTTAACGTATATCAGATAAGAAATACAAAAATAGTTCGACCTTATCCATCCTGGCTATTAAAAAAAAAAAAACAAATATAAAAACAATCTACTACCCCCTTATTTTATTCATATTACCACGAACAATTTATTGTTTCAGATTTTTTGCACGTAAAGAAAAGATTCGAAGACGCCTCGAACAAGAAAAAAATGGACCCCCGCAGCGGCCCCCGACCGAAAAAGATGACGAGATTGTCCTTCACGAATATTACGAGTTGAACATGCAACACAACTGCCCACACCCCACTTATCACGTTACAAATTAAAAGATCTCGTATTATAAATATATTATTGAAAATTATTTGTACAGTACAATTTAAAAAAAAAAATTTAATTAATGTTTAAGTTGTACAGTTTTGAGTTTATATGATTTTATTTCTGTAAAATATTCAAATGTGTATAATTTTTGTATTTATTTTCAATTTGATCTCCAAAATTACTTGTTTGGAAGTAATCGTAGTTTCCAATTGCCCCCCACCCCCTCACAGTTACCCGTAAATTTTTAGTCACTTAGCGATAGCAAACGCGTTTGGAGTTTTTGTATTTAATCATAAAATGGGTCTCGCCCTTGCCCGAAGTTTTGTTAAATTTTAATATTTATATTTTCTATACGGAAACTCGTCAGTGTGAGACTAATTAAGTAGGTAAAAATCCTTTAAATTAATTCGGGCAATTTTTTTTTTACTCGTACTACTTACTTATAAGTGGGAAGGTGATAGGTTTTTGTTTGAAACACCTATATGCTTATATATATTTTTTTAAATATTAGTTCGTTGATAATATTGTGTTACGTGGATTTGGCAATACAACATTCGTATCCAAAGAATGGAAATTAAGTACAAAATGTCTTTCGAAATTTTCTTTTGTATTGGTTAGTAGAGCTTGTCACTAAACTTGCCGTTTTATTAAAAAATAAATAAATAAAGATTGTTGGCAGCTTCGTTAAGCCATACATCCGCACATGTTGACCGTGTTTAACTAAAGGCAATGCTCAATTGATAAGTGGCTATAAATCGATTACTTTAATTATTGCAGGGTTAACGTTTGAGTCTTAACATCCATTGTTTGCAGGGTTGCGAGATCTCGATTCTGCTTTTCTAGATATTCTGTTAAAATACATAATATATTATTTCTATCAACACCTGTGATGTATTAAATATGATCTCAAATGGTTAGAGGATTATTTTTGTTTTTGAAAAGAACAATACACTGGTGAACAACAAGAATAATATAAAGTTTATTATTATCGATTTCTAAAGATATCGTTAGTAACTTAATATACTTATTTAAAAGATAATTATTATTATTATGCAACCAATGTATTGTTCTTTGTGAATGATCAGATATGGAATTTAATTTTGTAAATTTGTTGTAAAATATAACAGATTTAACCTATATAAATATATATAAATATGAATATATAGCATAAAAATAAATTAATAGGCTTATTGTTACGTGTGTGTGTTTTTTTTTTGGTTTTTTTCTCTGTCAAGTGCCCACCTTTTTAACTGCCAAGCATAAACGTCTTATCACTTCGACGCTGGGTCGAATGAGTGAAAAGAATTACCTAAGTGCGTACAGTCGTAGACATAATTAATGTCGTCGATAACGTGCTCGACCGTCTGCGGCAAGAAATTTTCTGACAAGCGTCGAAAACACGAATCTAAGCTAAACAGGGCATATTTTACAAACGTCATGTATTTCATGGACATGATTGTTGCCATTTTATATAAAAAATGACGCCCTCGAATGACTGTACCCTAGTACAAGTACCATGAAATATATTTTTACGTATCCCGACGTCCAAGTGTTTAGATATTCAGTACGTGCATGAATAAATGGGATTAATTTCCTATCGATCGTGTTATAACCACCGCGTATGATATTTCTTGACTTGAACTAGAATATTTCTAAAACTTGAAAATGACATTAATTGATTTTACAGCTTGCACAGTTTTTAAAAAAAAACGATGCTAAAAAACGAATTTACCGTTCTAAAACAATGTCGATGTTGAAAAATGATAAAATCTAGAATCTAAATTATTATCAACAAAAGTAAAAGATTTTAAATTGGTCGTTGTTTTGCATCAAAACACATTTTCGATCGATTTACTACATAAATTTAATTTCGAAACTTACGCCTAATTAAGGGGTAAAAAACACATCTTGGGAATGTGGTTTTTAAAATTTGTCCTTTACTTATATTATTTAAAATAATTGCATTATCGCCCAATTCATTTACGACTACAAAACGCGAAACGGTTTTTATTTTTATGTAACAAGAATTTTAATAACATCTGGAAGTACATGACGGAAATAAAGTGATTTCGTAATTTGTTATTATTATATATATTTTTTTATTTCACACCGTTTTTCATGGAAAATCTCGTTGAAGGGTTTCATGCAAAAGTCCCCATGTCACTTTTTCATGTTTCGAGTTACTTAATTAAAATTTTAACTTAAAAAGCGCTGTAGTAACTTTATGCTTCGCATCTTTTGGGCAAACCTTTGTTATTAGTTGTTTTTACAACTACTTTAGATAGAGACCTTTTTTATAATGCGAAAAATAACAGTGTACGCTTAAATATCACTACCTACCTAATTATAATTTTTGATTTAGGGACGTTTTACTGAAAAGTGCGTATTTTTTACTACACGTTTATTATTTATCATAGACAAGAACTAGTAATACACAAACAATAAACAATAAAAATATGGTAGAAACACGCACAAAAATTCTTAGCTAATAAAAAACTGAAATGATTTTAATTTTTCATCAAAAACTTGTTCTAACGATAACCATTCGAAAAATAAATAAAATCCATTAAAATATAAAAATTAGTCAAAGTAACTACAGTACAGACTGGATAACGTGAATTAATTACTGTAAGTGGAGTTCACGTAAATGTAGTGTGAAACCGCAAAAATCGTTAAAAATAACATTTAGCTATGTGGTGAGATATAAAAAGTAATAAAAAATGTTTCTTTTCGAGGACACATTGACTCAGCAATTCCATACTTGTTTAATAAAAAAGTCACTGGGAAGACCTTTCTTTGCATTTGATAAAAGCTTGGTTTTGGCTTCTAAAATTAAATAAATTGATACTTTCATAAAGATGAAAGGATAGCTTATCTAACGTTTATCTGATAATTGTAAAACCGGCCCTTAGGGACCTTTTGCGTTTTAGGGATGAAGCCCTTCGATTTTGTCGTGGATTACCTACACGTGCTTCTCCATTCTAAAAACCACATTAACAGAAACATTTCGGATTGGAGTTAACTTATGTACATGTACAGGGTGTTAGGAGGATCAATGTCACCTTTACACGGTATTTTCGAATATCTTACTCAAAGTTGTAAACTGATTGTGCGTTGGGACATTATGATATTTTTGTTTAATGTTTCCTTTTGTGTTATTCGAGTTTTATTTTAAAAAACGTGTTTTTTAACTAAGTAAACAAGAAGTATAAAATATAATTATAATAAACGTGCAATATGATATATGTGTTATTGTTAATCATTTAACCGCTACTCGCCTCTTCCGTTTCCAAAAAATAAATAATAGTCGCTATTTCAATAACATGTAGTACTGTTATTTTGGTTTCATTTGACTTCGCTTATGACCCTCTTAGATATTGATATCGACCCTCCTAACACCCTGTATATAGAGTATTCAATAAAATATGATAAAAGCAAATAATGAAATCGGGGACGCCCTTAAGTTTTATTAAAGACATACAAATTCGAATGCTAAAACTTGTTCGAAAATCGCCAGTTACAAATTGTCATTTTTTTAAAAGTTCTCCATTGCGTTGTTAATGTTATATAATTATACTGTTATAATAATGCAGTACTATTGTGTTTTGTTTCATTAATTCGACTGTTATCAATAAATAAAATCATATCAACTAAAAGTGTGTAGGTAAGTAGATAAGCGCTCATCAAACACTCTTCATACAAATTCCAACCAAGTAAATTTAATATTGGCAAGTCAATCACCTTGTAAACAATATTGTTTATGGACAATCGTTTCCATGGCGACTAACCGACGATCGGTAGCGATTTGTTATTAAGCAACTGACCCTGGAAATTTAATTTTTTTAAACCAAAAACACCACAAGATACGAGGCGCGTTTTTAAGTAAGTACCGTTTTGGAATTAAAAAAAGACGTGCAAAGATATCGCAATAATTTTATTTTTACATGAAAGCCTGTACCTTAATCTACTTTTCTACATAATTTCCGTGAATATTGAGGCACTTGTCATAACGTGGCACCAGTTTTTGAATACCCTCCTCATAAAATTCTGCCGCCTGACTTGTTAACCACTGTATCACAAATGTTTTGACTTCGTTATCGTCTTGAAGATGCTGACCACCCAGGTGTTTCTTCAAGTGCAGGAACAAATGGTAGTCGCTGGGCGCCAGATCAGGGCTGTATGGAGGATGATCTAGAGTTTCCCATTTAAAAGATTTGATGAGATCTTTGGTCCGATTAGCCACATGTGGACGGGCATTGTCATGCAGCAAAACGATACCCTTACTCAACTTGCCACGTCTTTTGTTCTGGATTGTACGACGCAGATTGTTCAATGTCTCACAATAAGACGCTGCATTGATTGTCTCATTACGAGGCAGAAACTCCACTAGCAATACTCCTTTTCTGTCCCAAAAACTGTGCACATGATCGGACCAAAGATCTCATCAAATCTTTTAAATGGGAAACTCTAGATCATCCTCCATACAGCCCTGATCTGGCGCCCAGCGACTACCATTTGTTCCTGCACTTGAAGAAACACCTGGGTGGTCAGCATCTTCAAGACGATAACGAAGTCAAAACATTTGTGATACAGTGGTTAACAAGTCAGGCGGCAGAATTTTATGAGGAGGGTATTCAAAAACTGGTGCCACGTTATGACAAGTGCCTCAATATTCACGGAAATTATGTAGAAAAGTAGATTAAGGTACAGGCTTTCATGTAAAAATAAAATTATTGCGATATCTTTGCACGTCTTTTTTTAATTCCAAAACGGTACTTACTTAAAAAACGCGCCTCGTATTATGCAAACACCTTAACTTATCTATTAATCCAATACTTAATCGTTGAGTTATGAACGAAATAGATAACTATTTATGAAATAGGTAAGCAGGAATATTCAAGTGCCTATTATCGCGTCCCTAATTTATTTAATTTGACCTCAATTAATTAAACATTGCTACAGTAGTAATATCTTATTTATGGTTCGGCACTCGTAGACGTATTTTCTGTATTATTAATTTAAATTTTGAGTGTCATAGAGATTTAAGTCGGAAAATCGCGCTGGCCACATACAATTATGGTCCCTTCTAGGTCGATCCCAGAATCGAAATTCAAACTCCATTGCGTTCTACTCAGAAAAACTCTTTTTCGGATTATCACTTGAATAAATGCATCGAGGTTCTCACTTTTCTGAAAAATTTCGAACGTGCGTTCAGTTTACGACTCTACGGTGAGTTCCATAAAGTATGCATCATAATTATTGGAAACGTTGTTACGGCCTTGTTAACGATCGTAGAAAATTAAACTTTTTGGAAACTTTAGAGATTATTAACTCGCCATTTCTGGATTTCCCGGTCGAAGAAAGCACGTCAATTTTTTTTTAAACAAACGTCCCGGCAACTGTTAACTGTCATTATAAACAACGCTTGAAAATGCAATAAATGGCTTGCGAAACGCGTCGCGTCAATTTACAAAAAAATATGTATAGTAAGTGAAACACAACAAGAAAGTGAATATTTTCCTACTAAAGATATTTCATGTTGTTTTGGTGCCTAATGTTTTAATTTAGAAATATATTTTTTTACCGAATTATATTTTACATATCTACTTAATATTTTGCGACGTTACATTCACCGTTCTGTATCAAACATTTTTAATTTTGATTTTTTAAGCGTAAATCCCGAAAACTATAAGACTCGCATTTTCTCGACTATAACACTTCGATAATAATTGTAGAAATTATTACATTTTCAACGTATATTTTTTAATATTTTCGTTCTTTTTCGAAAAACTTTTGAACTTTCGAAATAGCGGTAATTTTTAAAGAGCTAACTTCTAACTCCGATCGCACGCAATCCTCGGTATCGAATTTTCACGTCGCACGTCAAAAAACTCCGTTTCTTTTAAATTTCTCTCGAAAGAAATCCATTTTTTGAAAAATAATATTTACGAGAGAAATTTATAAGAATTTTAAAAACAATTATCACTTTTTATCGTTTATTTCGAAAACGGTGCGTGCTATCGAAAATTATAAAGAGACATGATCGGTAGAGGATTTTATGCCGATTCCAAAACATATTTTATATTACCGATTCGACGATTAATAACGGAGATAAGAATTTTTTTAATTTTTGAACGACCGCCATTTTTAAACCGATTTGGCTGGTTAACGAACTCGTCCTTTGTCTTCGTAAAGACAATACACCGCCCAAATTTCAGCCTCCTACAATCAAAATTGCGACCGAAATCGTGTCCACAAACAATTTATTATATATGTATAACGGACAGAAAATGAACGACCTATATTTTCGTGATCTAGGGGTCGAGATCGGAGAAAAGCCAAAAGGACACGTCCTGAAATAGCTTTATTTAACATGTTTTACGACAATCCACTCAGTATAACTGGATTTCGAGGTTTTTCATTTTTCACGTCCAACGGCGATACCGGACTAATATTTTTTGTCTTTTATTTGTAGTTTATTTTTATTTTACGTTGAAATAACTGATCTAATTGTGCGCATTTTGGGTTTTTTCGATTTACCTACACGGTTTTTCATAGAAAAAATCATGATTTACATCATGATTTCGATTTCGATATTTCTTTATAAACAATTCGGGCGTTTTAAAAACAATCTGCATAATTTTTTGTTTAACCCGTTTACGAGGGAGGCTCGTCCGCGTAAACAATTTGATGTTGAATTTTCAACTTTTAAGGCCAGAAAGTGTATTTTCGCTAAAATCGCAACTTTAATACATATCTAATAGTAGCTAAAGTCGTTGATGTTTTTAAACAGAACGACGAGCAATTCGTTACCTTGAAACATATATTCAAAATTGCGAAGGTCTAAATATAGAAATATAAAGCGAGAGAGAGCCAAGCACACTTGCGTATTTTTTATTCGTTTAATTGTGGTCCGAAAACAACATTTGGCATGCAGTTCTCGTCTTATAGTATACGCTTCAACGAATGAGAATCATTGGTCAACAACTCATTCCCAGCCGTACAAATTCAGGTGTTTGCATTATCATACCTGTTTTGGCGCCAACGGACGATCCCACGTGGCCTGGACCAGATTAATTCCTTGCAAAACCTGTAGCGTCTTCCCTTCTATGAATAGCGTTCGCGATTATTTATTTGCGAATAAAAAGACGCACTTTAGGGTTGTAAGCCAGTGACCGTATGATATAATCGTTCCCATTGTGCAAAACTTATGTTAACGAATAATCCATAGTAACTTCGCAAATGCATTGAATTATTTTCCAACCGTAAATATTCGTTTTTTTCACGTCGCCGTTAAAAATTGTTTAATTTTGGAATCCTCTTCCACTAAATTGATAGATTAATAATTAGGGGTGTAGATTACATTGTATAAGTAAGCTGCGCGTAACGCAGATATGACAATTTCCGTTTGTTGTATTTATGTATGTGCCTAATAATAAATTAAGCGTTGTTTATGAACCGGAGAAAACACTATTATTTGTTCGAGCAATTTAACCATCACGGCAATTGAAGAAGCGTAGGTTATATTATTGAGAGCTAAAATCGGCACCGTAATCACGCAAATTGGTACAAGTTATAAAGAAGCCACGAAGTGACGTTTGTATAGCAACAACGCCCGAGGCATTGCAAAATTCTAAACGCATCGTCGTTTCTCCTTTGAAAATCGAACGCGCTTATAATTTTTTTGATCGCGCGATGCAAGTGACTTTTGTCGTTATTTTGAAATTGTAACTAATTTGGGAAGTTTGTCGAATTTCAGATTTTGACGGTACTCCTCAAAGATATCGGGGTTACCTACCCATTAAATTATTTTCTATTTCTTCCATTTTTAAAAGAGCGATTCAGAAAAAGCGGTCGATCGGAATTATTAAGAAATGGAACGATTTGAACGTTTCCGGGAAAGTAAGATTCGAATGAGTGAAGGTCGATTCCATTTAATATCAATGTACTTACGCATACATATCGATGACGTTTTGGCGGAACAGCGTAAATGAGAAAAAGTAAATTGCAGCGTAACTATAAACAAATACCTCCTGGAAACCGCCTATATAAGTAGGTAATTCGGGGCACGTTTGTAATAAATAAACTATCTACATATTCTGCAATGCAGTCGAGGATTTGTGTTTGTGCCCACCTGTAATTGGATGGTAGTTTCCGCTACTTCCTGTTGGTGGGCCTTGTAGAATAAATAAATAAATTGTCCAAACAACAAAATAATTTTTCAAAGACGGCGACACAAAATAATTTATCGTTACTACTTTAAACTGCAATCGTTGAACTGTTAAAAATGTTTAAAACAACAAGAAACGCGCGGGTTATTTTGAATTATTTTTCCAAAAATTTGAACAAATTCAAACGCGAAAGGAAAATATTTGCCAAACAAACAAACCAATTTATGGGTACCCTATCTACTAATAAAAACAAAATTGCTCTCGTTGTCACTATATATTACGTAGATAGACAAATTTATTCGATACTTTTAAAACACGCTGTAGAGGTAACATTTTCGAAACCTAAACAATAATATTAAGGTTGAATATTATTACAATTCCAAATTTAATTTGTCTTTTAATAATACAGCCGATCTTATTTTTTTGTTTCTACTCGACCACGTCCTTGAAGTTCTTAATAGACGTTACCGTAGGCATAACCGAAGGATTTTCAACTTACGCGGAAAATCATGAGACTAATCGGTGTCTCATCCCGCATCAGCGTTTTTGTTTGTCTCCATACATATTATAGTAACACACTATGCATTATAATTTTAATTTAATTTTTAATCTATCGCTAACCATATATTAAAGTGTTATTAATCGAAAATGTTTTGATACGACTTTGAAGGTATTTAAAGATTGTAAACCTGGTCGTGTTATTTCGAATATCGTAATCACGTAATGCAACAGCAAGCCTGTTTATCTAGATAAAATTCTTTAACCGCTTTATCGCGGTTTCTGAGGACGCAAGTGTTTCAATAAGACAAACCGTTTTTTAGACAGCTATCGATATAATTTGTGAAGCTGAGAATTCTCATCAACAAATCGCGTACTTTATGGTATAATACCATCAAAACCCCACTTGAACAAGAACGAAAAATTTTTACGGTTTCGAAAAAGAATCCTGTTCGTCTCAATTTAGAATCGGTTTGTGCGACAGTTTTTCGATTCTTTTTTAATAGGGGACTTGCCCATTTTTTTTATTTTTCGCTTTTTTTTTTCGTGTGTCCACTGATGGACCTAACTAAATAAACCTGCTTCTAAACTTTTTTATTTCTCGTTTGGAGGGAATAAATCGTTCTCTCTATGTGTTTTGATTCGTTTGAAAAGTACTTAACCGCAGTCAGAATGATGATATAACATACAGGGTTGTTTAAAAATCATAAAACATTAAATTGTTCAAGAATAAAGTGTATTTAACAGAAATATACTGGACAAATAAAAAGAATTACATATGTAAATCTGGACCTCAGAACCGGGGTTATTAAGTCACATTTTAAAAATTGACAAGACGAAGATCTTGTAAACAATCTTTCCAAGCCATTTGAAAATTTAGATTGATTAATATTGTATTGGAACTTAATATAGTTTTTATAGTATTTAACAAACGGTCGGCGACAGCGATGCGACGTACTACTCGGAAAAAATATATAAAATGCATTCGTAACCCCTTAATATTAAAAAAAGGACTTTAATGCTTAAAATTAGTTTAAACTGTGTAAAATAATTATCTAAAATTAAATTAAACCAACATTTAATGCGTTTTTGACTTAATATTTGCATTAGGTTCACGATTTCCAACTAGTGGGGCGCGCCCCACCCCCAAGGGGGGGTTATTTTGATCCCGCGGAAGAAAGATTTTTGCTGTTGAACAAGAAAATAATATTGACACGTTTTGGCTACAAGTTAAGAAATATTTTCCTATTTTAAGAAACGAAGCTTTCGAAATTTTATTGCCATTTGAAACATCGACTGGTTTTTCTGTTGTAGCTGTTTTAAAGACAAAGTGGTGTTCGTGAAGTTAACGACAAAGTGCCAATCTCGTTTGGTGTTTGAATAGGAACTGCGAGTAGCGACATCTTCAATAATGCCACGGTTTGGAAAACTTTATGCTGAAAAACGAGCCGAACCATCATATTAAATAAAATATTATTATGTTGTACCTAAACATATATTCTTTTTTTTGTATTTATGTAAGACGAATTGGTATATTGTTTTGTAGTCCATTAAATAAATCATTATTATATAAAAATTAAGCAAAAACGCCGATTTATTTTCAACCCCTCGAATAAATACCAAAAAAATTATAAACATTTTATTATAATCTCATAATAGTGGAGTTTAAGCTTTCAAATGTGATCTTATGATTTAATTGTCAGTAGGTTTACGAAAATTGAGGGGGGCGCAAGAATTTTTTTATGAAAAAGCAAGGGCGGAGATACCGAAAGTTTTGAAACCGTGACATTTTCGTGAAATCGGGAATTTTCATACGCTTTTTTTGGTCGATTTACCTACGTTTTTCTCTGGGCGTGCGTGTAGTCGCCGAATACTTATGTACACATCGGGTAGGTTTAGAGAAATAGAAAATAAAGAAAATTCCATTTTAAACCCCGAGGGCGAGGAATATCACATCGATATTTTCAACGATCGGCGCGATGAGAGACGTGGAACGTCCGTAATATAAAACTCTGAACGGTGTAAATCGTAGAAATTATTTAACTAACATGAGAAGGTCGCAATCGACATGTCGCCAATTGTGATTTTTTTTCACGTCGTAAATCTACATAAAAAATGAGTACAGAGGTGTACTAGCGTTTGTGCGAATGCGCCTTGAAATAGTACTTCTGATGATGTTTGAAAGTACGTCCTTGCCGAGCGCCCCGAGATCCGGTGATTCATCATCCAACAAACGACGTCGACAATATTTTTGTTTTTCCCGTTTTTATGATGTAAGTACTATATCATCTGAATAACTGTTAATGAAGTGAAAATACATATAAGTTTCGGCATATACAGTGTGTTCACGGATAACTGATACGTGTGATTGACCAAACATTTTTGAATTGAATTTCGATATTTTGGATTTAGCTCCTGCTCTCGTCCTCGAACAGTGTTATAGCAAAAACAAGTTTGATCGTTCGTATACAGGGTGTTTACAGGGTATTTTTTTAAATAAAACATGATGTATGTTATATATCATTAGAAAGTTTATTTTTTTCTCTGTTTAACCATTCAAAAATTGTATGGGGTTACATTAGGAAAAATTGAGATAAAATAGAAAAACGTTTTTCATATAACTATTTGTTCGGCTATTATAATAGATATATTGTACTTACTTACTTTCATTCTTCTATTTTAAACTTACTTTAAAACATAGGAATTATTACGTTTATAAAATATTATTATATTATTAAAGGAAACCGTAAATAAATCATACAAACCTTTTTTTTGGCAAAAACGGAATGTTCAGAACAAGTCGGAAACAACTAGAAAACTCGTAGTTTTAGAAAAACAAAGCAAGAAATGACGAACTGCGGGCGTTTAAATATATTTAAAATGTTCGCATAATCTCGATAAAATGACGCTACCTGATAGAACAAGTCCGGAATTACTTGAAAAGTAATTTTTCAAATATAACAAACAAAGAAATGACAAACTACATGTTTTTAAATCGATTTAAAATTTTTGCGAAATCTCGAAAAATCCCTTAGATCACGTTTTTTTGGCAAAATTTTGACCCGAATGTTTTGGGATGAAACGTTCAGAACAAGTCGGAAACTACTAGAAAACTCGTATTTCTAGTATAACAACGCAATAAATGACGAACTGCGGACGTTTAAATAGATTATAATTTTTGCATAATCTCGATAAAATGACACTACCTGACATGCATAGAACAAATCCGGAATTATTCGAAAAGTAGTTTTTCGAGAATAACAATCCAAGAAATGACAATATTTAATATGACTAATCATATTGACATTTAAATGACAATATTATAATAGCCGAACGAATAGGTTTACGAAAAACGTTTTTCCATTTTATCTCAATTTTTCCTAATATAACCCTATACAATTTTTAGATGGTTAAATAGAGAAAAAACAAACCTCATGTTTCCATTAAAAAAAATTCAAGATGACGTCCGTGCTCAAAAACTATGCGTGAAAAATTTTTTATTCTAAAATGTACAAAATAACCTCAAATTGAAATGTTACGAATTTTAAACCTATATCTAAAACCGTACTGATAACAGTCTTATGAATTTGATAATCACCATTTTACCAACTTTATTGAATAAAACGTAAACGAAATCTTTATGGTAGCTAATTTTTTCACCAAACATCATCTATTGGGTAGTGGTTACTATGATAAAATTTTCATCAAAATCGGTGTGTACCCTTTGAGTAACCTTCCTTGTTAGCTTTATTAGGAATTTTATATAATTGAAAGGTCGGTTCTAAATCAAAATTTAAAAAAAAGCGCTATATTTGATTTTTTTTCAAAAAAAATTTCGAAAATGAAATATATTAATGGAAAATTTGATTTTTTTTCGCATATGGATCCGATTGCGAAAATCTCCCGAAACTTTCATTTTTCTCTATTCGAACTTGTAACGGAACAACACGGCGTCCAAGAAATCGAGTTAATCGAGAAAACTGTTCGAGCATCTGTTTTTAACGTACACCTAACTTAAGCGGAAATGGTCGGTCGATACTTTTGTAAAACTTTTTGTACAAAACAAAAAACGTTACTCGAGGAACAAGTCAAGTTGCTGATTTAAACATCAACATTTTGTGTACAAAGAAAGCGGGTCCATGTCCGGTGGACACGAGTAACAATATAACAATGGAGAAAAATGGAACAAGAAATAGCCAGCCCCATTCGCTCTTCTACTATTAAAGGTAATAATTTTCACTAGTTATGACCCAGGTACACACCTCAAATAGGGGGAATTCATCTCCCTAAACGGCGAATAATAAACAACACAATCATATAAAACACCTTAATCGTTTTCAAGTGCTTTCAGGTGTGTTCTTAACACCTCCCCGGAACAATAGCTACTGTTAGCCGCGTTCTTCGCTAGCTTTGTACGTATATCAAACATTCTGTTTTTTTCTTTTCAATGAGAACGTTTCTCTTACAAAGGAAACGGTAAATCTGTTGTCATTGTGTTTGGTAAAGTTGGTTATTAGCATTTCTTGCGCGGTTTCGTTTACGGTTTTGCATAATTTTTTTTCGATGCAACGGCGAACTTGTTAACTCGATTGTGAAGCGTGAAAAGTAAACGTTTTCCAGTCAGATCCTCCGCGTTAAGAGGAAATTCAAACGACGCCGCGCGCGTAAACCGAACGTTGAAAGATTTATAATTTTATTAAATTTAAGATTAACGTTTATGAATAGACCGTTGGGCAATTACACATTCTATTTCGACTTATTAACTTCAATTGATAACGCGCACTGAATGGTGAGAAATCTTTTACGGAAAGACGAATCCCAGTCGTTTTTAATTCGATAGCTTGGCTAGTTCATATCCGGCTCGAAAAACTGAAAACGGCACGCGTTTGTCGTTTTTTTTATGTATATATTTTTTGTTTTTAATTTATTTAAATCCCGCGTTCCGACAAATTATTCGATTAAATTTTTGTTGGGCCACGCCAAATAAGAATTTAATGAATGGGAGCGTTCAACTTGTTATCTCGATCTTGATATCGAACCGAAAACAAATTTGTACACCGGAATCCGGTAAGCGTATTTTTAGTAGATTTTCACAATATATTCCAACTGCACTTTAAACTTATTAAAAAAAAAAACAAACTGTCGTAAGCATCCTTCGGTTGTTTAAATAATATGATATTGCGATATTATCATTAATTCTATTTTATTTACAGGAAAGAGTGTTACATTTTCAAGATTTTTTAATAAATAAAAAAAAATTAAAATTGGATTTTACACGCGCGAATTGCCCAAAAGGTCACTATGCGCGCGTGACAGAGTAATTTTTTACTTGTTCGTACAGTGCCATTACGAGAAATTGAAATTCTCGTTACCGTAAAAGCAAAAACGGTTTATATCACAATATGTACAACTACCGTAATCTAGTACAACACACAATAACCTTCAACTTTGATAATTGTCGCTTCGTTAGCGATATCTTATATCTACTATTAAATTCGAACTTGCAAGGTTGACTTAAGAACAATGAAAGTGGTAGTAATACAATCACACGCTATGAGAACTTGCGTTCGTACGGGCGTTTTATAGTCCATTGTTTTTGTATCCGGATTTGCAACAATACACTCGACCCCGCGAAGAACTGTAAACTGCACTTTTCACGTACGTGTGAACGAAATAATCAAATTTAAGTAGTACAGCGAAATCCGTTTATAACGACAAATCGCTTATAACGACCAAATATCCGTAGTTTGTTTGAAATTCAATGTGTAACGTCGCATTCGGTTATAACGTCTTAAAATAGGCCGTGTTTATAAATCTTATTCCGGATATAACCTTCTTGATCGCCCCGAGCCAAACTACTCCAAAGGCACCCTCCGCGATGTTCCACGTTTCCTTGACGCCTTCGGGTGCTGGTGTCCTCGGGTCCAACCTGGTGTATATAAAAAAATGGCAATCTCTTACAAATTGTGATACATACAGTACAATTCCTATCGAACCTGTACAAATGTGTCGAATGGTTTAAAAAACAATGCATTAATTTACGGTTTACGCCGCCAATTAAAAAACAAAAGGCGTTTTCGAGACAGAGTGACGTTGAATCAAAAAATATCGGTTCTATCGTTTGTTTCATTCCGAAATTAATTTGAAAAAACCCACACCTCGTCAAAATCGATTCAATATTAACCGTTTTTAATTTGGCCGCCATCTTGCTCCTACGGGTCCGGATAAAGCGGGTCAAATCGCTTATAATCGCCTTAAAAAGCATCTGTGCCAAATTTCATGCTTGTATATCACAATTTGCAAGACATGCCCGGTTGGACTATTAGATGAATTAGTGAGATCACGTTAAATAGCTCGCAGCAGGTTTTATGTATAGTCCGGGGCAGTCCGGGAAAAGATGGTTCGGAGATCAAGAATTCGCTTAAGCAAACTAAGCAGCGCACGAGCTAAAGAAAGATTATATCGACTTTCTATCGTAACGTCTTTCCTAAAATACAGCCTTTTAATAAGGTGTCTTCGTTAAACAATTGTTACAACGAGTCGGGATTGTGAGGCGATGACTGTTATTAAAACTGCCGAATTCCAGTACGCGCCTCGACGTTTAATAATTTGTAATTGCTATTATCAGAACGGCCTTGTATTTCTATTTCGATTAGCTACTGTTGTATCGGTTTATTTCAACGTTTGAGAACTGCAAATTATCCGACTAATCATGTGTCGGACGAACGCGCCGACTGCAGGTAAGTATCCAACTATCTTCCGGTAGTGCCCCAGACTATATTTTAATATTTTGGTTTTTGTAATTTTTTTTCAAATACATATTAGTAAATATTAGATAGGCAAGTACACATATTCTGATATAAGGACCTACGGCTATAACGACGGACTTTTAGCGTTAAGTGTGTAGTACTTTTCCATCGACGCGATTTTTCTTTTTGAAGAAGAAAAATGTTCGAATTAGCATTTTTAATTCTCGCACGCACGTCGAATTCGACGAATAATCCGAAACGCTTAATATTCATCACGGAGATGAAGTTCGTTTTGTCCTTGAAATATGCATTTCCAGCATGAAAATTAAGAGTAGATGCAGCGAAGGGTGACAGATTGAATATAAACCTGAATGCATTTCCCGTAGCTTCGATGAGAACGTAATTTAATATACCTAATATGTAATACACAACTTCCAGTCACGGTAGCTTCTCCCATAACTTAACGCTCTCTTTGATTTCCTGTGATTTAATATACGGATACTGGTTCGGTTACCACGATGCACGTCTCCGAGGTTAAATTCGATTCGAACGTGTTCGTTCCGTTTGAAAATTTGAACGGGTTCCCGATTTTGTAACAGTTTTTTTTTGTACCGCAGCCGTTTCTTCTTCTGTAATCTTATATGACTGACATTAAACAATGATGCACTTTTTTCAGTAAAAAGAAGTGCACGCGTCAAAGCTTTTCAAGATACTGGACGTTTCTTCATCAAATTGGACGGATTCTGAAATAATTTAGACCATGGAGATTTGATGAACCAAAATCAAACTTGCTCATCCTTTGCCTGCTTAATATAATAATTTAATACACACTATTATAGAAATAAAAAGTTCTGACGGCTTTATGTCTCAAAAAGTACCTAACGGATTTTACTCAAACAAACTGCACGTTAAAGGTAAGTAGGTACTTTATTCCTACAAAATTTGCGTAATTTTATAATTTCTCAAAATGGCGTTAAGTTACTACAGCAATTAATGTTTTAAAAAGTGAAGTGATCTTAGTAGTGTCTTAACACGTTCACTGCTAACGAAATTCCGAATACACCTAACCCGGATCTAAAAGATCATTTTCTTTTTTGTAAATCATGAAAAAGACGTTACTTATTGTTACTTATTGTGTTACTTATTGTCAGTCCTTTATACAATTGTTTGTGCATTTGACGCATCACGTTATTAGCACATCCCTAGCACATAAAGCTCGTCTGCTAATTGACGCGAATACGAATCGATGGTAACCCGTTATTTTTACACGTCTTATTGTACATGCCTAAGCCCGTAACTCGAATCCGCGTGAGACGCACTTGCGCAGTTTAGCATTAGCATTAGCAGTGAACGTGTTAAGTGAAGTGACTCAAATAAAGTGAGTTACTTTCATTCTCGACGAACTATCACTCATATGATGTATTTTATCAGGTCTTTTCTTATTTCTGTCCCCACATCTGACACCACGTCATGTATAATAATTTATTCCTCTTGTACAGGTTACCCGATAACGATACGTATGTGTACGACAACTGAGCATTTGAACAACTTAGTACCAATTCAAATCAACAGTTTTCTTTACATCATCGTACCATCGTTGTGGTGGTCATCCTGATGATCTTTTTAAATTTATTAATTCTTGCACCCAATGTTTACTTCACCGTTAATCACGGGTATCGAGAGTTGGTTATTTGAGTATCACCAACAGTAGTTTTCGTAACCCAGGCGGCACACTGACGTTATAATGTCGTCAACTATTGGCCATTTGGGGACCAATGGGGACGTCAATATGACGGGTTAATGTCACAGCCCAACGACGTCAAATTATGACCAATCTAGTACGTTACTTGAGACGTCTAATTTCCTTAAATGGGACTTTTTACTTACTTGTTTAGTTGTATACTATTGTATTTATAACGATGCGATAGTGCATAATTCCAAAATATATCGATATATTTTTTAGTTAAAATTTTGGATTAAAACATAAACATGTTAGAAAAAATTACGAATATTTTACGCTTTAAATTAATGCTTCAAAACATCTTTATCTTCACTTTTCCAGTAAGGATTCAGGACTTTGGAACGACCAAACAAAGACGTCTCGACGACGTTCTTTAATGACGTCAAATGTTCGTCGTGCGTACGTCACTTATTCGATCCACGACGTCGCCGACGAATAATTACCAATAATTGACGACATTGTGACGGCAGCGTGTCGCCTGGGAATGGAGCCCAAACTCAAAAAACGTGTCAAATCGAGAATGGCAAAGTCGATGTTGATTTTTCGACGTCAAGAGCACCTGCGAATTTGGTCTCTCGTTGAGAAACAATAGGAGACGCTTTGAAAAAGACCGCGACACTCACGTCCATGAAAAAATTGAACGTCAACATGGAAACATTCTCGAGGAGAAATAGGAGAGACTAATAATTGAAATTTTTTCTCGACGAGTCCTGTCTTTTAACGATCACTCCTCGTACAGTAAAAGATATTTGAGGGGTCATTTAAAACAAAAATAAAAGGCACCTACGCCGTTTTAATCTAAACTAAAAATGTTCTGTTTCTTAATTAAAATATCGAACGCCAGAAGCACATCATTAATTGGTATTCTGACAGTGTCGAAAAAAAAGTTGAAAGCGATTACATCGCTTCTTGCACAATAAAACCCTTTCGAGATTCAAATTTGAAATGCTCACGAACGCGGTTTAATAAGTAAAATACGGTTGTCAAGGTTACACAATTCGATTCCTAGTAACAGCGGTAGCGTTTGCCGGCGGCGTTTGATGGCGGTACTTTTGATGTTTGTGTTCTTTCTACTATATCTATTAGAATTCTGTTTTGTATTAAATTCTAGTGTATAGTGACGCGATGTGAATGACATTTATGATACGATTTAAACCGACAACTATGCAACTAATTTTAAATTGTTGGAGTGCCTCGCCAGAGTTGGAGTATATGAGTTTTGCCGAAGTCGGCGAAGATATTTGTTTTTATGGTAAAAAAATCAAATTGTAGGTATTCTAATAGTTTTGTCGTTTTATTTGTCGTCGTGTCGGTTAAACTTGTTAACCACTCGAATTGACAGGAATCCAATACCTTCTGGTAACAAGACGGCAACTAAACTGATTCATCGTGTCATTATCGACGATGTAATCTGGCTTGAAGACAAGAGGACGGGTTTAAAAGAATACAATTTAACAAATTTACTAGGTAGGTATGGCTAATTAAAAGACTTCTACTTCAATTCTTGGACATCGAGTCGACGACGTTTCGCAATTTCGTCTAATTAATGACTATTATCTCGAACGATTAAATCTGAATCGACTGGTTAATTTTGCAATTTACCAGGATGAATGGCAAAATCGTAATTAAAAATGACCGACGTCCGTACTTATCTTTAATAGAAAAAAATTGTAAAACTAATGGTAAGTCGACCTTTATAGTCGACGTAGATACCGATCGTTAGATCAGTAATTTTGCACCTTAACATTTTTGGCCATCGATGAAAGCTTGTGTACGCGAGAATCGTATTTTCAAAAATTCCACGAAACGTTGCAAGAAAATGAAATGTTACCCAACATCCCAATGTTGCATCATAATTTGTTCAAAGGACATTCCTTAAATCCTACAACCAACAAGACGAGTCCCCAATTGATTTTAAACGCGAAAAATTGCAAAACCGGCTTCTCTAAAAATGTTAGAAAGTCCCATTTACTTTTTTTTTAATTCAACAGGAACATTATTCACATTAAAATTCGACCATTTATGATTAATATAACGTCTAGATTATAAATAATCCGTCCGAGGATAAATTATCTAAATTTAAATGTGCCCATACTTATTTGCCCTTCACAAAGGGCAACAAAACATTTAAATTAGAATTTAATGGGCAATTTAAATGGCTCTGTAAGTTATATAGGTGTTACCAGGTAGCTTTAGCTACCTGTCTCGCTACTGAAACTCCGATCATTTAGATGGTTATCGTGACTCCACCCAATATTTGCCCTTGAAGAGCAGTTATTCATTTTGAAAATAATTATACAGAAGCGGGCCTTCGACTATACTTTTATGAAATAAATCAAATCGGTTTCGTTTTTACTGATGTAAATTAATTGTCCAAATTATATTTACAATTAGTAAGTACAAAGAAACTACCTAACAACGAAAAAATGATCGATATCCAAAATATTTGGACACATTTACGTAGTACATTTAGACATCCTACATAAACGTTTAGTAAGGTGATTGAGTGCCACATCGCACGTTCACGTTTCAGAAAACCTCCTAAAGTCGATGTTGGCAAAAGTTTCTACACTACCGGCGTAAACATATATATATATATATATATATATATATATATATATATATATATATATATATGTACAGTCGGCCGAAAAAGTAATGCGCGCGCCCGAGGCGACGGGCGAGCGGCACAGCACCAGATCCCTTGTAATCTTCCCATTGTTAACGAGACCATTGCAAGAATAGTTGGAGTAACCGGTTTCGTCGTCGAGTTCGGATTTCTTTTAACGATAAATATAGGAAGTGTTTCGATATTTTAAAAACTACCGTAACTTAAATATTCGAACGTGGTAGTTTTAAATTTGTTTCGTTGGTTTTCGCTTGTTAATAATGAATGAGTTGCGAGGAATCCCACGCGGTGCCGCTTGTCCATCGCCTCGGGCGCACGCATTACTTTTTTGGCCGACCGTACTACGGATAGTATTTCTGTCGAACGTCAAACGCGACCAGAACGATTCATTTTTCAAGAAAATTACGATCGACGCCGAGAAACGATTTTCACGCAATAAAAACGAGATGAGGGTGCACTGTTATCATCAAAAACGAGACATTTGCCTATTCCGATCGCTTAACTCAAATATAAACAATTTTTACACGGGAAATTATGAAGTTATCTGTCACACTGTAGACATCGCGAGGATCAGTTGTGCATGAATTTAACGTCCCAGACAAATTATGCGAATCTATTATAAAACTAATATAAGCTTCAGGGCACCTTCGCAATTAAGCTCCTTTGTTGTTTCTATAACAGTTCAAGCTTCATATTCGATTATATCGAACATTTCAGGAAATTTGATTATCTATTATTAAATTATCGCCGAGTATGAGTCATCGCGCCGACTCATGCCATTTTCCATTATGAAATAAATAACATATTTTTATGTGATAACTCACTTTTTTCGAATTTTTAGTCGCATTTAAAATTTTACCACGACGATATGGCCATCTCTAAAATGACCAACTCGCAGAAACACAACCTCCCAAAAAAAAATTGCAGTAGCTGGCAACCAATAAATTCACCTACCTACTACTGAATTTACAAATATAGTAGGTATAGTCAAAACTGGAATGCACCGTTGTTTCTCTGCTACGATATACATACGTAATACATACACACACTTATTTTTGTATTCGATACAACCTAAGTAGGTAGTATTCATCGTTTCGGTAGAACGTATTGATTGTTTATAAACGTGTCTTTATCTAACAACGTGTTTTCGTAACTCCAAACGCGTCACCTAGTTGTTTGTTCCATCTAATACAAGTTGTTATTAAGCGCTGCGATAGTTTTAGTTCAACGTTCTTATGTCCTCTTCACCTCAAAGTGGAGTTCAATTCGTTATGCGTGAATAGTTTTCGCTATTCTTTTTCCCTAGCCTCGCTCAACCCATCTCGGTTGAATATCGCATAATATAAGGGAATTAATAACAGCCCAACAACGAAACATTCTTGTTTGATTACCTGTTCACTTGTCTATTAACTGGCTTGTCCAATTCGACCATGTAATTATTAATTAATGTTTAAATGACTGAACTCAGTTTTGGCGATAATCTAATTGATTGGAGTGCCGGAGTTTTATTGCGATTACGGGATACCTATACTACAAAATTATAGTAGATAATAATCTTTTAAGGTCAGACGAAATGAAACTGTAATTTGAATTTCCACTCGAAAACAAGTTTTCCCCCTTTTGGCGATTATCGAGTTGCCGACGTTTTTCATAATGCATATCTCCGACGTGTTTTTCCCCGTAAGAGTGTTGTTTAGACTATAGTTCAATTTTGCAGCGTTATCAATTTTTTCACTTAATTCCACTTCCACGTTTTCTTCTCTTTATATTTATAAGTACCGCTAACAGTCCAATCGTTAGGTAGTTTTTATCCTACGAATTCTGGAGTAGAATTGATTTTTGGCTTCTTTATATTTTTGGGGTGCTGATTACGAACCTGCGGTTTGCCAATAAAAATTTTCACTGAAATTTCAGTTATGACCGAATAACGAGGAGAAAAGGTGACTTTTCCGGTTTTTTGCTTCTAACACGAAAACCATCAACTTCTGGTAAAACATCATCCTATACAAAAATAAACTAGACAACCTACTCACAATTTATGTCCCCTACGATTTTTTTCGCCACGTGAGCAGTTTAGGCGCAAATGTGCTTTGAAATTTGAATCAAACACTTGAACGAACAGACACTAAACGAATGTACAAACAGAAAACATTTTAAATGATAAAAAAACATTTTAAACTAAAAAAAGCACTTAACTGAAATAAACATCTTCTAAAACCAGGGAAAGGGAAAGTTCCACAAAAAATATGTGGGCCTCCAAGTGCCAAGTGGTAAAACAATTGCAAACAATATTTTGTTTATACATGCCATGAATGGGTGCGACACCGCATCGGCAGCGTTTAACCAAGACAGAATAAAGTTTGTATAAACTTTAAAAAGAAATCATGGCCTTCGCGACATAATTCAAATATTTAAAAACCCAGAGGCTGTTGTGGACGCCGAGAAAGTTTTCTTGTAGCGTCGTACACCGAGGTAAATGCACCATCGTTAAACAACATCCGTCACAGATCTTATATTAAATCTGCATTTAATAGAACTACTAATATTGCTTCTCTTCCTCCGACAGAAGCCACCGCCCACCAACGTTCGTTGATGGTTCATCTGCAAATCCAGCAACGGCTTAAAAATGAAAAAGACCAGAAGACTTGGGCTGGAAAAAAACAATAACTTTGCCTTTTGCCTCCACCGTGGTGGTGACATTTGTGAGAATATGAAGACATAGACATTCGAAGGTGATGAGGGTGAAGATGATCCTCCATTAATTGAAGATACACAAGAGGCCCTGGAGCCTTTGGATGTTTCTGAATAATTAAATAATGCAGGACTTTCAATCTCCAAGCGGGCGCGACTCGAATAAAATGTTGTTTGTTTGTACATTCGTTTAGTGTTTGATTCATTTTTTTACGAGCGTACTGTAGGTACATTTTAAAGAATAGTGTTAATAAGTAATAATAATTTCACATTTCAATATGAGTGTTGTTTAACAATAAATTCTTATCGAGTAAGAATTTACATAAGTCTATCAATTTTTTTTATTCATAACCGTTTTCCCTATGGTCAAGGTGAGATTGAAAAATAGTGTCAACAAAATGTGTTTTTTGATTATGAAAGAAGTTTTAATATAATTCAAAATTAGATGTAGATATAGCTTATCCAAACCTATATGATGTTCATGTCATCAACAAAAAGTTACTAGATTGTTTATTTGTAATTCGGTTTAAAGTTTGGAAAGTGACATATTTTACCTGCGTACATATTAGATGGTATAAAGAAAGACTACAATTTATCAGAACTGTCAAAATACAAGGTACGAAGTGACAGCACCGCGTGAACGTCATCATCTAGTAACCTTATATTGATGACGTGAACATCATATAGGTTTGGATAAGCTATAGGTATTTATTTTTTTTTAATTACACCATTAAAATTCGAAAGGTTTCAAAACCAAAAATAAAACTCAAACAATTAATCCATATATTTCAAACCTATTTGAGTTTATCTTCAGTGGAAAATATTATTTTCCACGTCGCGCACTTTCGCTGGGTTTTTCCGACACGCAGAAAAAAAAACGAATAAAACTAAAGTCGATAAGCTTTTGTATTTTAATGCGAAGAACGTCGGACGATCTCTTGCAGAGAAACTAGTTAACATGCACAACAAACGACCCCCTCGACTAAGTCATGCATGTTTCCTAAAAAAAAATACCAGTTAATAGATTTTGCAGTGGAAAAGAAACATTTTTACGCAAACGTCATTTCCTGTTTCGTTTTCTTTGACGACGAAAATAAATCGGCGTCCAGTTGATTTTACAAAAAAAAAAACTTATTAAAATGCAGCAAGAAGCAGGTGTTTCGTTCAAAAAATGTTTGTTATCGCTTTGATTTCATTAGTAATATGTAGCAGAACACTGAACAAACATTGTTAAAATCTATATAACATTCTAAATTTTATAAATACCCACATTATGTACGAATTTTAAATGTTTATGAACTTCCAAGAGGTGATGAAACGACTTTTGCAATATGTATTTCAAAATTTACAAAATTTCAGGTAGGTATATTGATTTTTAATTTATAACGTCTTTCGCTTACTTATTTTATAAATAAACATAAATAATTAGTATTTTTGATAAGGATTTAAGTAAAAAATTGGTTTTTTCGTAGAATAACACACGAAGCGCCATCTGACACTACGTTTGTGAAACAAATATGACGCTTGGAGCGCCATTTTGATAATGTATTCCATTACCAAACAGCACGCTTTCTAATCAAGTCCATAGTTAGTTCATGCGCTTTGTTTAATTTTGAATAGTTCGAGGTATCGAATGAGCTTTAAATGTTGTTGTTTACAAACACAAAAAACGTTAAAAAACTGTGATGTCATAGAGAATGATTGTTGCAAAAAGAATTGGAATTTGACATGAAAGGCTTCCCATAAACTTGTGTGACGATGCCTGGTTGAATTGAATATTTTGAAGTTCATGATAACGGCCTTTACAAGCTAGGTAAGTGACATTTAAAAATCATTCTTAATTTATGATAAATGTCGTATTTGTATTAACATTTACTTACAATCGAAATTTAAGTATCATACAATGGAGAAGTTAGAACAGTAGTTTTACTTATTTAATTAATATATTACAAAGCCTAATAAGTAAAGCATTTAAATTATTTAAACTTAGATCTGTAATGTAAAACTTGTTGCTTAGTGTTTTACATTGTTGGTCTCGTGTAAAGCTAAGACACGCGGAGCCTCCGGTTTGTAAATTTCTTTTTCCTCGTTGTACGGCAGTTCGGCAAATCTCCTTCGAACTAAATTCGGCTTGCATTTACAACGGAGTGTGTCGAAACTGTAGCCGGTCGAACAAGGGAGTATATTGCGACACTGACAACCGCACACCTGGGGGTTCCATAGTTTGGTGGCATTTTCTTTGTAGCATTTCTTTTCTTCATCCGTATTTGTACAGAGACAGCGACATTCGGATTGTCTATATTCTTGAAAACTGCTGCAATCCTGAAATTATTTCTAATGTAGGTACTTATTGATTGTTGAAAAGTAATTACCGGCCATAGGTAGTTATACTGACCTTTTCTTGTTCTTTACAGCTGCATTTACATTTTGTGTGTTTTTCCATCAGGATAATTTCTTTGCCCATATATTTTAATTTGCTTCCACCGACAAATTGTGTCTTTACTACCTGAAAATATAATTAGTAGATTTTATTAATAAATAAAGACTCTATTTTTCTCTAATATCCTTTATGGCCTCTTCACATTATATGTTTTTGCTTATGTTTGCACTAGTTGTTTGTGTATTTATACACTGTATAAAAATCATAGTATAATCAATATAAGTAAATCATAAGCAAAAATATATAAGTAAATAAATATGTATACAAGCCATTATAGTTATTAATTTTTGTACAAATGATAGAGCCTTATTAGTATTTTTATGCCACATGACAAGTACATTGATACATTGTATCATATCTGGCATTCGGTATGTATCACAGTGCTGGGCATAAATAATAAACAAATAGTTAAACAACATGTTTTAGGTTGAATTGTTTAGTAAGTATTATTTAAAACAGTTTCATGTTCTTTATATTCATTGTACTATGTGTTACCAAAAGGTTAGGTAAAAATTCGTGATTGTTAATACATTTTTTTTTTAATTTTATCTATAAGTTTACAATCTGTCACGTAGTGACATCCAGTAAATGATTTGACATTTGGTGAGGCATGTAGAAAGTTTTCAACAAAAATTTCCTTATTCTAATTCTAATATTCTAATTTTAATTCTAATACTAACTGATTTGAAACTGAGTCAATATCTTTAACACCACTATGCATTATGAGAAACGGTTTGGTAGATCTATTGGCTTGAATCGTTTAAGTCTTGGTTCTTCCTCGTCAGAGTTTAATAGGTCCTCGACCAGCGAATTAGGGTGAACACTTATTTTGTTAAAGTAGCGAACACTGTACTTTTGTATTTCTTCTTGTTAATTGATTATTAATTACTAATGTTTCATAAGGAATATTTAGTATTTCGGAACCCCGTTAATTTGAATCTTGGGGACTATTTTGAATTGTCTGGCAACTGATAAAAAATTTTATCCATAAATATTTAAACACAATATATTTTTTTTATCGAAGTGAAATAAACAAGACTTTGCTAGGAAATCGAAGTAGATGTGGGTTTTGTTCGTTTCTGTAATTTTGGTAACGCTGTATATGAAATAACTTATAAAAATAATTAATACTAATTGTCGCCCCATTATCACATTCATAATAATTTTTATGCACTTAATCGGCACGATGGCCATAAATTATTTATACGTAGGTAGCTATTTATGATACAAGTATGGAAAATGCATGTTCAATAAGGCACGCGCGTGAATTATGTTATTCTTTGCGGTCAAACTAATCCGACCATTCAAAAAATCCATTCTTCACTTGTAGAGACTTTTTCAAATCGTCGAATAAGATATTCGTAAAATATGGTTGTGCGAATGATACTTTTTTGTAGTAATAAGCATTTCTAAACTCTAAGGTCCAGTTGTACCACAGCCGATCAATTACTATGGAAACGATTGCGTAGACAATCGTTTCTATAGTGATTGACTGACGTTCAGCAGGATCGGCTGTGGTGCAACTGGCCCTAAAAAACAATGGGCTATTTCTCAAGTACGGCTTATGTAAGGCAACACTAGGTGGCAGCGTGCGTACTCTTTCGTTTGTGTATAAATTGATCAATTATCAACATTTCACACGGGCCGAATTATAGAAACGTAATGCAAAAATTTCTGGTAAAAAAAAAACATTGATTTGATTGAAAGGTACGTTTTCATAAAAATTGATACAACTCGCTATTTTATTCTGCTTCGAATCATTTATATTAAAAATATATGACTAGAATTTCAACTATCCCTCCCAGAACTGTTTATCAAACAGTTGTAGTTTTAATTGGTTAGTTAATTTGTCAAAACGAAGCAAACTAAACCGAGTACGCGTGCTGCCATCTATCCGCAAAATAGTTGTTGAGAATAGTCCATTGTTGAATTTTGACCCGTTTTATTTTGTTTCAATAATGCATAGGATACAGGGTTAGTTAAAAATAACACATGGACATGTTAATAACGGAATTGGGAAAACTTAGTTAAAAATTGAACCCGAGAGGGCGCCACATATAAAATGTTATGTGCTTGCTTTCAGATCATTTAAAATGACAAAAACTCACGAACAAGCGTGTATGTTATTGAAAAGCTGAACGACATTTAAGGTAATGTTCCATTTTGATTTAGTTGTTGAATATATTCATATTATGTGGTGTTACCGACACCTACAATAGTGATAACTTCTTGATCTCTCTTAATAAGTGGCAGTTTTCCGTGCTATTTATAAATGCGAGGGGTGGGGGGGCAGTCGTGTCCTTAATTACGAATTTTTAAAACAAAATCGGTCGTATTCAGAGACAATTATTAAATTTAGTCATAGATTAAAC
This sequence comes from Rhagophthalmus giganteus, assembly GCA_036326145.1. Lineage (NCBI taxonomy): Eukaryota > Metazoa > Arthropoda > Insecta > Coleoptera > Rhagophthalmidae > Rhagophthalmus > Rhagophthalmus giganteus. The sequence continues at coordinate 18,931,531 of JARFJA010000036.1, read as the reverse complement.
TATGTCTATGTTGTTGGAAACAATTATCACAACAATTGTTTCCATGGAAATAAGTATCGTTCGACCTATGACTAATTTTAATAATTGTCGCTGAATACGACCGAACGTCTTTAAACAGAAATTTTAAGAAGAAAAAACAAAATACTACACGTGATGATCAAGAATAACTGGCCAAAAAAAATGTGTTAGCTTAAGAAAATAAAGTGTCCATGCGTTATTTTAATTAACCCTAAATATTGTCAATGTATTTCTTTGTTATAAAAATCAAAATCTTGTTCACAACCACTTAAGACGCGTAACTTATGTGATTACTACAATTCATAGAAACATGGCAACCATGTTAAAATACATGACAAACATTGTAGTAACTGCATAAGTTACGTCTCGTTAAGTGGACGAAACGAGGAACTTTTTAAAATTATATATCGGAACGGAACGGAATCGCCAAAATCAAATTGATGAACATGATTGGCGGAACGTAAATCAATTTCGTCAATTTTATTTCGATGAATTCCGAAGTGTTCGATTTCGTTTCTCAATTGTTTATTCATAAATTGGAGATGCGCATACTGCGCAGATGTGATGACAAAAATGCATTTACTTTCACCTTACTCGACGCGGAAAAAGTTTCTATTTTTTATTGTTTTTTGAACGTTCCACATAACCAAAACATAACTTTACAATTTTACAATAATAAACCTACAGGGTGTCTCTAATAGATCTATACAACGCTTTAGTATAGATAAATTGTGGTGAATCAGCATGTTTTCAGCTCAGGAATCTGTGGTCAAGCGTTGTACAGACCTTTCAGAGACTTGTACAGTGTGCTCTAGTGAAAAGGAGACTGATGTTAAATAAAACCCAAGGCGTTATTTATATTTTGTTTTTATTGCCGATTATTTAAAATGGTCTCCTTATGACTCAATGCGTTGCTGGAGTCTTCTTGCAAATCACTTAAAAACGTTTTAGCGACAATTTTGCCCAATTTAAAACAAAAGTTAATGTTAGCTCGTTGTTCCGTCGTGGGGTTTTTACAAACCCCACACACTGTGCATATGCTAAATGAACAAAATTTGTTCTCAAATTTATGTTCATACAAAATACTGCCCATATAAGATAAATCATGATCTTCCAACTCGAATCATCAACAATCGTTAACGTTTTTCCGATAGACAAGAATAACTGATGATAAAAAAAACTCGCCCTTAATATACTAAATAAACAATAAAAATCTAAAAATACTAAAATTGTAGGTATGTAAAAATATCGATTAATATTTAACATTTGAATGTTGCTAAAGAAACTGTTACTTACTTGAAAACTGACGGTTTCGGTATCGATAGGTTGGCATGCGAGCAAACTGTGCGAGCAGCAACCCCCACATCGTTCGATTCTAGTGCAGGATGGAATATACAAAACACTGGGATCTCCGTTCGATACAATCTTAACAGTTTGCAATTCGGGCATGCAGTTTGCAGCTTTCGGTGTTATAACAGCATCTATTGTAAATCCAGTTGTATTTATCAATATAAGTGAAACGAAAAACTAAATGAATTGAAAATTAACGTTCAATTCTAGGAAGATATTTTTAATTTGTGTCGAAAAAATTTAGAGTGTCATTATAACAGTAGATAAAAAGCACTTACTTCGTCCCTCTCCAAATCGATCTGCAACAAAAATAAATATGGGTTTTAGAACAATTTTCCGACACTCGAACATAATAAATAGAATAGGACACGTTTACATTAGATGATTTTAGTCTGCAATATAAAAATACATTTAATAAGAAAACCCTGTTGTATTTACAGGGATGACGACTGTAGAAAAGTTCACTTCGGACGAAATAAGCGAAGCTGCGAAATTTGGCGAATTTTTCATTGACCTTATAGAAAATCATAAGTCTAGTTTATTTTTTTACTTGGCAAATACCGCCGTCTTAGATTGGTTCGGACACACAATCAAAGGCCCCAAAAACATCGGAACTTATTTAAAGAATAATGCGGGAAAATATATCCATCGAGTAGCTAATGCTAGGCCCGTAGACAGTATAGGATTCCGTGATACCCACAACATTAAACGCATAAGGTAAAGTATTAAACAATAATATATTCTAAATAACTAGTGCAGAAACGCGCACATTTCACACGAGTGCGAAATATCCTTTCGGGACGTATTCAGAATCCTATACTTTTCCGACGGCCACAAGTGTTCGAATTCGTCGAAATTTCCTTTAAAAAAAAAACGAAAAAAAAATCAGGCGTCGCCGTAAAATTAGTTTTACCGAAACGGTAGTTCAAATGAACGATATTAGAAGAAACGTATTTCGTCGCTTCGGTGCAGAACTAGGCCTATCTTCAAAAAGTACCGTTTTCGGGGGAGGTCTGCTATAGAGACTCGTGGCGGCCAAAAATTTGACCTTTCGCGTTTTATCATTTTCTGGATAGTTCAGATCTCTGGTGAAAACGGCACTTTTTGAAGATAGGCTTGTTCTGCTCCGAAGCGACGATTTATTTATATACTAAGAAGCTTATTATTTTTCTCTCGAGAACTTAACCCATTTGGCCATTTAGATCTTGATGCAACGGCATCGGCATGCTGAGATGCGGTGTTCCCCAAGAGTTATCATCCTGTGCACTGATCGCGTTCAGCACTTGTTTACTGTAAGTGGTCTCTAGACCACCACGGCCCCAAATGTCTTTGTCGTTGTTTCTTTTTATAACGTTGTTCATTTGAACTACGCGTACTTTCGCGCACCCTTTAGAGAATGTTTTTGATTGACTAAACAACGTGCGAAACAATTTCTCGCACGGGCCACAACGTTACTGATTGGCTAACGGGTTTCTTTGCACGCGACGGACCTATTTGTTTGCATCGGTCAACTTTGAGTAACATTTAAAGGTGTGAATTGGTGCATCTTTCGTAGTGGTCGTCGGAAAAACAATTTACAATACCTATCCGAATCAAAATCCGAAAAGCTTTAACGGCGATAAATTAAATTTTTTGACCGATGCGGAAGAAAAACGGTGAGAAACATCAATTTTTCATTTATCTAACAGTTATTAACTATCGCTATTATGTTACATTTAGAGAAACGACACAAAGTATTGACACATCTTCGTCGGCGATTGAAAATAATGAAATTACACCGCCTAAGCTGACCTTTACTCCAGCCACTCATACTGATTTGACAGAAATGGGACAGGGAGATGGACCTCATAATTGTGATTCATTAGAGTCGCCCATTAAAAAGTGTAAACTGGATATGGGCGAAGGTGACGCGAGTGGTCAAGAAATGCAAATGAAATATATTTCGACGGAAGGATCGATACAATTTATTAAAAAATCGTCGAAGAAATTACAGGGGGAAACAAAATGGAATAGACAGTGTAAGTTGGAAGTTGCGTACACGACTACCAATTTCCAAGATTGTACAATATATTTAATTATATATCAAGGTAACGTTAAATGTCGTAGAAACCTTTTGAAAGACTTTGGTACCACAGAACCTAATGATTAATAAAATAGTATTATTATAATTGTTATGATGGGTCCATCAATTTTTCGTATTCTAAATAACTTGTTACAGATTTACTATAAGAAGTAGCATTAAAAATGTAGTCTCGCCAAAGCAACAAGTGCCGATTATTTACAGCTTTAAATCTAAATGTTTTGTTGTGCAATTGTTATTATTATTATTATTTTTTAAATTTTATGTAGATCTGGTGTTAATAAAATAAAATATGTTTCATATTGTAATTGAAAAACATGCTAACGAATGATGAAGATATCTCATTTATCATAAATCGAAGAAATCTGAGGGGTGGGAGGTACGAAAACATAACTAAATTCGAGTAGTTTAAAGTAGACATTTTTAAATACAATTGACAAACGAAACGTTAATTTTTCCATAAAGGGAACGGTTTCCTCAAAACAAAACAAAATCGTTTTGACACTGTATACTTTTCAAATTGCATCGAGCATTTTTGTAAGTTTCTGACGATGAATCATCGTGTGCCTACTTTAAATGATTTCGAATCACAAATCGTACTTAATAATATTGTAATAAATGTGATTTCTTCGCGCCAAAAAAAAATTGTGTGCCTAGATAGTAAATACAAAATCCGTACTAAATAGTTTGTTGTACAAATTTTTATATTTACAAAAATATACTTACTCATTAGTGTCATTGACTCATCTTTTTCTTCTATATCTCCTTCCACCAAGTTAAATAGCAGATCGTTAACTTCCGTATAATTATTGACTTTCAATATTAAATCTAACGGAATCTGCAAAGAATAAATTCATTTAATTTTTTATCGAAATAACGTTAAACATCTAAATATTTATATTTTAATATATAATATCTAAATATTTTTCTAAAAATTTTTACATCTAATATTATTAGCGTTTTATTTCTGTTTGTAAGGTGAGTGTGATAGTGTACATATTGATGGCGTATTGGCAGAACGTCGTAAACACCTCTTTTTGCGAAAACGAGTTGTTCTGACCTCGTGCATTTAAGGCAAAGGCATAATCTGTTAAAATCTGGTAACAATATTTTGATTTTTTCCATCAGAAAAATCGATCGTATTTCCGGTTTTTATGCGGTATTTGCTTATAGTTAAGCTACAACAGAAAATGTGCGCTCCTGTAAAATTTACTTTTTGTCGTCTACGCTATTCTACTAAAACGCCGTTGATATTGTCCAATTATTCTTTTAGTTTACATTTACTTATTATGCATCTATAAAAACTGCAGAACAATACTTTCTTTTTATCACTAACTTTTAAGCAATACTTAAATACTAAGCGGTCTCTAGACGCGCAATATTATTGTGCTATAATAATATTGCACAATAATACCTAATGACGTTCTCCCTATATAGACAGCACAATATTGATGATTTCAAGTGAATTCTCACATATTTTTCACTTTATAATTCAGTTGTATTTTTTAACAAATTATCTTATTTTAACATTCTTAAATAGGTAGTAATTCTATACATATTGGTTTCTTCTTACATATTCTTTCTATTGATTTCAGTTATTGTACAATCACTCAATAATATTGCACAATCTTTCGATGTTGTTTACAAACGTTCGATATCGATGGCGTTTTTGCAGAACAGCGAAGCGCTCCTTTTTTCGAGTTGAAGTTGTTCCGACTCTCTTCTACATCTAACCTAAGGCAATCTGGTAACAACATTTCATTGTTTTGATTGATTAGGAACCGTCATAGTATAGTCCAAAACATCGTAAGTGACAACGACGTGTTTTCGACAGCTGGTACTGTTGTAATGTAACGTGCTGCCACTGTGCGGACTTCGCGATTAAATGTGGTTACGGTACATCACGTTATCTGTAAGGAAGTAGTACTCACGATGACCTGTCATGGTTCTCGTTCAAGAATAGCATCTAATCTCACAAACCCGCGTCTGCATTGCAAAATAAGAACGTTATTTCGTACAAACGTGCCCCGAATTACCTATATACGCGGTTTCCATGAGGTATTTGCTTATAGTTAAGCTACAAAACAAAATTTGCCTTTTGTCGCCGGACAACGTTAAATTTCTTTTTACTTGCGTTATTTCTTGGACGCGCATTTCTAAATGCCGTTAATTACAAGAAAAATGTTATCAAAAATTAATAAAATAACGATAGAATCGTTTATTTAAGATGTGACTAATAAATGTATCAAAGAACACATTTCGCGGCGTATAAATAGAAAAGTAGAATGAATATTAATGAAGGTTGATTATTATTGATTGCATATTTGTTCGAGAAATCATCGTACGTAGTACATCGAACAACTTTTTCTTTGCTAATAGGATTTCTATGTACGTAAATAAATCATTATCTACTTATGTTAGTTGCTTTATGGGCCCAAACCAGATTTTGCATCCATCTCGCTTTTGTTATTTTGTAATTCACAAAATTATATTTTGATTGCTAAATTAACAATTAATGTTTTAACGGCGAGGTCGTATCGTAATAACAAATTCCACGATTTCAAAAGGTGGATTGTGTTGCTTTTACAGTTAAATAGTCATTAAATATCTGTGCAGTTATACATAATATGTACAGTCAAGTTCAAAATTGATGTCCGGGTCGCTAGCATTTCGCGGACACAATATTTAAAGCAGTGACGTTACATTTATAATTCGTGTTACACGTCGTAAGTACTTTTTGCGTCATGTATTGCCCGCGCATACTCGCAATTCGAGACATTAATTTTGAACTTGACTGTACGTACAAGCCGGAAAAGGGCAAAAAAATCACCGAATTACGTATTGCAATTAAATGGAATTATAATATCCAAATGCGGTCGAGGTACTATATATTATTAATAACCACGAACATTATTTTTATATTAATTTATGAGGAAAAAGGAAAACATATTTACATAGAAATTGTTCAAGTTTTGTTGTACTAAGAAAATAAATAGGCAACTCATCGGGGACGGGCTTGAATCTTATCATAAATTAAGTGTTCGTAAAATCTACTTCCACCGCATTTTTCGAATGTGCGAACAACCTTTTAATTTGTAGTTTTAAAGCGTCTTATGCAAATATTTTGCGGATATCGTTATCCAATTGTCATGTTCAATGTATCATGTATGAATCTTCTTTTTGTGTAACCGCATTTCCGTATAAACAGACACTTACCAAACGTACAATATTGTCTATGAAACATTAGATGATTCCAGTAAGTATTTAAAAACGCATTTATCACATATTATATAATATTCCATAATTATTGTTTAGCCAGTTTGTTCGATAATACATAGTATGTAGGTGTAGATTGTATTGTCCTCTAATCGAACATAATTCAGTACATTTTACATCTATAATTTGCTTAATTTTTGTATACAATTTCGACGAATTAATTAATTATTCATAGAAATACACAAATCGCCTAATACCATACGCTCAAGTCAGAAGGTACCCAAATTATAATAATCAATGTCAAGGAATTGTTTTGAATCGAGGTTGAATAGCAAAGGACGTTCGGTGTTGACACACGATGCTAAACTTGATTTAATCATTTTAAACCGCGCGTGTTATTTAGAGGTAAATTAACGATTATTCAACAAATTATGTACTCGGAATGAAACGTCGCGTATCATCAAAATTTATGAACAACATGCGTGGCAGTCGTTCAACTTTCTCTCGAGTAAAATAATAAATTAGCGAGTACATTACCTACTATCCAATATTCGAAATAAAATTCCAATTACAATTGCGAATGTTTTGAAAACGCAATTAGAAACTGATCCGAGTTTAAATTTAAATAATTTAAAGTGCACGTGACTGAACGTCGTGGCATTTCAACAAAGGAACGAAAAAGCGGTTGAAATTCTAAAAAAAAAACTGATCGAAGATGTTTGTGAAGAATTCGCCTAATCGGACATGATCTCCCGAAACGTAACAGCCGTGTATCTAATTAGCGATCATACAAATTTAGAACCAACAAATTTCCACGTCACATGTCAAAAAACTCCTTTTTTAAAATGTTTCTCGAGAGAAATATATTTTTTTTAATAACATTTACAAGATAAATTTATAAGAATTAAAAAACAATGTATCACTTTTTTTCGATTATCTCGAAAACGGTGCGTTCTATCGAAAATTACAAAGAGACATGATCGGTAGAGAATTTTATGTCGATTCCAAAACATATTTCATATTACCGATTCGATGATTAATAACGGAGATTACATTTTTTTTAGTTTTTGAACGAGTCGGTCGATATGGCTGGTTAAGGAATTCATCCTTTGTTTTCGAAAAGACAATTTTTAAGACGATTTGCAACACCATCAAGAATTTGATTAGGTTCCATTGGGACCGTATTGAAAATAAGGTGTATTTTACCACCCAAGCGACCAAAAATCAAAATTTTATAATATTAAATTCGATTGTGGAAATACAGCAGTTTCTACACCAACGCCGTGTACAAACTGGATGTCAACGAAATCACCAGCTCCCTTTTTTTCAAGCTGCCGAAATGGAACTCGGCACAGTTGATAAAGACGCAAAATGCCATATGGCGTGACATGGTGCGTAATTTCTTCGCAGTTTTGGTTTGGAAAAAATGACACCAATTTTCGATTTTCAAATGGAACTCTTTGTATATTAATGCAATCTCAGAATCCCGCGTGAATTTTGAATAGGTTAGTACAATTTTGGCGAGTTTTTTTAGGACAACTTCAACGTATTTAGTTACTAGGGGCATTCAAATTTTTCGAAAATTAGTTTTTTGCCGAAAAAAAGATTTAAATAAAGTTTAAATAAATGCAGTTTTTGAAAACCAATCCAACGGTAAGCTCAAACTCAAAATCACTATTCAACTCTAAAAAAAACACATTAATTACTTTCGTAATTGTCACTATTAATAGAAAATGGTTTAAATTTTTCTCGCCAAAATTGTGCTACTTAACCTTTTCGAAAATTAGTGTCACTTTCGACCAAACCAAAAATGCGAAAAAATCACATACCATGTCAAAATATGTCGTTTTCTGTCCTTATCGACTGTGCCGAATTCCATTTCGATAACTTGAAAAACAAGATACAATGTTTTTTATACCGAAGTTTTATTTATAGAGATAAAATGACTTCATCGTAGTTATAAAGCATCTTTGATGCCGATTCTCGAATTCCGATTCTCTCTGCCGATCGATGAATCGGCATCGTCATCCTTAAATCTTGTTAAAACCAAAAAAAAGTGCAGCTATTTTAATTTTCTAATTTGTGTCTTTCTTGGAACTTTTTCGGATAAGTCGCAAATCAAGTTTTGCCTCTCTCCGGCACCGCAGATTCTTGTTCTCAATTTCGAGAAACGATAATCAATAGATAGTATACTGTATAATTATTTTGTTTTGTTTTTTTTTAGCGAATTTTCATAGAAAATAAAGCTAGTGCAGCCTGTCTGACGTCGGGACCCAGACGTGTCCTTTTGGCTTTTCTCCGATCTAGACCCCTAGGTCACGAAAATATAGGTCATTCATTTCGAGTCGGTCATATATATAAAATCAATTTTTTGTGGACACGACTCCGGTTGCAATTTTGATCGTAAGAGACTGAAATTTACGAAAACGAAAGACGAGTTCGTTAACCAGGCAAATCGACCGACCAGTTTCAAAATGGCGACCGTTCAAAAAAAAATTAAAAACATTCTAATCTCCGTTATTACTCATCGGATTGCTAATGTGAAAAAATGTTTTGGAATCTGCATAAAATTCTCTACCGATCATGTCTCTTCATAATTTTCGATAGAATGCACCATTTTCGAAATAATCAAAAAAAGTGATAATTTTTTTTTTAATTCTTATAATTTTTTCTGGTAAATATTATTTTTAATATTATTTTAAAAGGGTGTTTTTTGACATGCGACATGAAAATTCGATACCGAATTTTGCGCGCGGTTGACTTTTTTTTATTAACGTCTGTGACCCGTGACGTCTTTTTATGGTTAATTAATTATAGAAATAACGACGGCCTAGTAAAATTCTATACCTACACTTCGTCCAAACCTATATGCAATCCACGTCATCAATGAAAGATTACTAGATGATGACGTTTCACACAGTGCTGTCACCTCGTATCTCGTATTTTGACAGTTCTAATAAATTGTAGTCTTTCATTATACCATCTAATATGTGCGTAGGTAAATTATCGATACAATATGTCACTTTCCAAACTTTAAACCGAATTACAAATAAACAATCTAGTAACTTTTTGTTGATGACGTAAATTGCATATAGGTTTGGATAGGCCATAGTCGTTTAGTGTGATAAAAAGTTAGTAACAAAACATCACGTTGTCAATATTCTCTAAATAGAAATTATCCAGAAATATTCGACAAAGAGAATAAACAGGTAGCAAGTTCAGGTAGATTATTTTAGGTTTACAGTTATTTCTGCAAATATTTATTATAGATGTAAGAAACTATTTCGACAGGTAATTTTCCTACCTTTCATCCACCCTAAACATTTCTTGACGGGATTTATTATAATTTAGTTATTATGACTTATAATTTATTATAAATAGGTAAATATTTACCTATTAATTTCCAATTTATGAATTTCTAATTCTAAAAATTTGCAATTGTGATTTGAAAATATTTGTTTGTGTATACCTTTATTTAATGGACAATTATAAACGAATATTTATGTCATTAATTTTACGGAAAAGTAAAATAAGGTACATTTTCTAAATATTAAGCCCACATTAATTCTGAAAGTGTTACAAATAGTATTTAAACGATTACTTTATTTATTGTTTTCGTTGCTAAACATTAACTTTCCATATTTTAAAAATATTAAACACATTAATATTTCGTTAGTTAAACGCGCATTTAATTGCGGGGTTAAACGAGCACATTTTAAAATAAAAAATGTTCTAATTTTCTATGGTCGTCAACTACGTATTGTGAATTTAATTAAAACGGACACTTGCAAAACTCGTTAAGATTCCGGCGTCTTCAAAACAAAACAAAAACAATATTAACTGCGAAATTAACTTACCAACGAGGAATTACCGTAATTGTTCGTGTGTAAATTTTCTTCCGGTGGTTCGTTTTCGATGTCGGTATCGAACGATCGATGAAAATCCGGGTTGTGTTGGAAATTGTGGTCGTGATGGTGGTGGTGGTGAAAGTGGTGATGCTGCTGGAGAAAGGGATGTTGGTGTTGAAAATTGCCTTTTTCTTCTACGCTCGACGGGAAAACGATCGCGGTGGGGTCGTACTGCGCCCCTAATTTAACTCCGTCACTGGCGGACATCTGTTCGTTCTGCGTTGCACCGCACTTGAATATCACTATTAACATAATTAGCGTTATCGAGGTTGTTAAATTAATCGCGATCGTGTACATGATTACGTTTTCCTTTTATAAAGTCGCTTGCCGCGAGTTCCTTACGACTGACCGAGAAAGACTGACTAGCCGGCAACATGTATCTATTTCGCAGGTGGGTTTTACCAGGCATCAACTTTTGTCGAGGTTATTTCTTTTCGGGTTTTTATTGCAATTTCACCTATAGTCGACGTCCTGGTAAAACCCAACATTCGGCAGCAGAATAGGCAGGCAGATGATTATTGAACAATAAGCGTTTGCATATTGTTATTTTAAACTTTGTCGCATTTTGGCAGTTTACTAATAACGTTTAAGCCGCGTAAGCACAACAAACGTAATGGGCCGTACTTAGAGTCATTTAAATATAAGACAGAATTAAATATAAAAACATTGAAGTCAAGAATCAGGTTTATTACAAATATATATATACATGCGATTCTTAACAAACTTATTTATTTACAAGACATTACTTGACATATTCACGAGATATGTTACAAGACTGCACTTAAGAATTAACTAAAATCGCTGTGTTTTTGAGGTGGATTTAAAGTCTATTTCTAAAATTTACAGACAGAGAAAGTTGCACCAAAGTTTATTGGAATTTCTTTAACATCTTCTTCCTTCTTCTTCTTCTTTGTTCAACATAGGTCTCCCCTTTAATACGCCAATCTTCTCTATCTGATGTTTTCCTTTGCCATAGTTTTCCGGCTACTCTTGCAATGTCGTCGGTCCATCGGAGTGGTGGTCTGCCAACACTACGTCTTCCTTGCCTCGGTCTCCACTCTAATATTCTTTTAGTCCAACTGTTATTTGTCGTTCTCATGATATGTCCTGCCCATCTCCATTTTTGTTTTGTTTTCTGGAGAGTGTTTCAGTGAGCAGTGCATTAGACAGTTTCCCAAATGCTATCCAAGTCAACTTTATTCTTCTTGTAATATCGGCGTCTTGATTGCTCTTCTGTGACATTACGTTATGTCCCAGATATATATATATATATATATATATATATATATATATATATATATATATGATGTTACTGTTTCTAGTGTTTTGTTTTCAATTATAACGGGGTCAACGTCGTCTGTTGTTAAGATTTTAGTTTTTGTCGTATTTATTTTAAGACCTACTTGTTTCGATCGCTCATTTAATTGAGGTGGCATTGTTTTTATTTCTTGTTCATTTTTTTCCAATTAATACTACGTCATCTGCATATCTCAAATGTGTTAACTGATTAACATTTATGTTGATCCCTATGTCTGGCCATTGTAATTTTTTAAATACATCCTCCAGTACTGTTTTGAATAGCTTCGGGGAGATAGAATCGCTCTGTCTAACGCCTCTTTTGATTCAGAATGTTGTGGTAACACCTATTAACACATCTTTAACACCTATTGTTCAATAATTACCTAACTACCTGCAGATCTTTAATCCCTAGGTTGGGTTTTGGCAGGGCATCGACTATACCTACAACTTACTATTTCAGACAATTTTGTGTTGAAGCATTGACATCTTGCATTTACATCAGCATGTGACATTTAAATTGAAATCATGTGATTAAGTTTGTATAAACATTAAAAAAAAAATAATAGTACAAAATTGCATCGAAAAAAAGAAATTGCATAGAAAATAAAGCCATTACGGTCTATCTGACGACGGGACCCAGAGGTGCCGCTTTCGATTTTCTCTTATCTCTACCACGAAAATATAGGTAGTTCATTTTGGGTCGGTATATATCGGGTGCTCCGGACGATCAAATGATTTCGTAAACAGGACTTTTTAGAGAAAAATACTTATTTTGTAAAAAGTCGTGATTTTAAATGATGCATCAGATAGTGGCATTCGTACGACCTTGAACGGCGTTGTAAAGGTCACATTCAAAATTTTAAATAGAACCTCCATTTAGCTTATTTCATTCTAAACACTATAACAAAGTATTTTTCCATCGAGTGCTTTTCGAGTTGCGAAGCTTGAAATTTTTATTTTTAAATATTCTGTCCATGACTAAGGGCTTTTTAACCTAAGCAATACTCTTTATAAAGAATGACCTTTTCTCTAAAATCGCGAAATAAAAAAGTTTATAAGTATATAGTTAGGTCCATCCGTGGACACACTGTATATAATCAAATATTGTAGACACAATTCCGGTCGCAATTTTGATCGTAGGAGGCTGAAATTTGGATATTTAATTGACTTTACGAATACGAAAGACGAGTTCGTTAACCAGCCAAATCGACCGACCCGTTACAAAATGGCGACGATAAAAAGTATTAAACTCATTGTGAATTATTTCCGTTATTAATTGTCGAATTGGTAATACGAAATATGTTTAAGAATCGGCATAAAATTCTCTACCGATCATGTCTCTTTAGAATTTTCAATAGATTGCGCCATTTTCGAGATAATCTGGAAAAAGTGATAAAACGTTTTTTAATTCTTATAAAAATATACTTTTGAGAATATTTCTCTAGGAAATGTAATTTTTCAGAAGATGTATTTTATATATTATTACATGGAAATTCGATCTTTTTTTTTGTTATGGAGCAATACGAAGACGAGAGGAAGCTTGAGGAAAAGGATGTAGACAAGGGAGATCGCTCCTAAAATGGATACACATACCTATTGATTATATAATGCATAAGAGCGATCTTACACCGGAAGATTGGGATGACAATAATTTTTGTAAGTCGGAGACTGCAAACCTATTGAATATACGTTGAAAAGTTGAAGAAGAATAAATTTTGCACTCCAAGCTCAAATACTATTTTTATTTATTATTTTGTTGTAAATATCTACGTATTTTTATTTTCATCGAATAGATACCTATCTATTTTTATCCATTTAAAGGTATACAAGCACAGTCTCTAGATGACCACCAGTTTCCCTCGTTTAAACATTTTACCAATTCATCAATATTTTCGCATTCGCAAGAGCAAGAGTCTTTATTATATTTTTTTAATTCGCCGCAATTCTGAAATATTACTTTAAATTGTTTTGTAACTATTGTAACTATATGTTCGCTTACCTTTACCTTTATTTTACACACGCAACTGCATTTTAAATGTTTTTCTAATTCCACTATTTCCCTATCGTATGAAAAATCTTCATTATCGCCGTACTCAAACTTATTAACCTGCAAAAAAACGTATTAGGAACAATGTTAAAATGAAAATACAACACTTAAGATAAAAATAATTTACCATCAATTTGACGGTTTCGATGGCAGTAGGTTGACAGGAAAATTTAGGTTTCGAACAGCACCCGCTACAACGTTCTATTCTTGTGCATGCGGGAAAATAATGAACCGAAGCGCTTGTCTTCGAATGATCTACAATTTCAACAGTTCGAAGTTCTGGTGTACATTCCGCAGGTTCTGCCATTCGAACGTCACCTACATATATATTACACGTAATTTTTATTTATACACTAGCTATTATTTATTTTTGTTTTTATAAGTACAGTGTAATCTCTATATAAGCAACCTTTACACGTCGTAGAAAAGCTCCTAACCGCGTACTTGACGACGTTCTTGCGCAAGAGCGCAAGAATACATGGTGAATACATACACGCAAATCTAAATGTGAACTTTGACACCCTATATTTTTTTTATTGTCGACATTTTAGTAAGACTTGTCGGGTGAAATCGTAATATTTTGAAGTCCATTATACTCGCGGACCACCCTATACATGTAGTTATATCAATTATCATTATTAGATAGTAATTTACTTATTCAAATTGCACGAACCCCTCAAAAACGTAAACGAAATTCGCAGTAATTAGTTCGCGTTACTTCCCATTGTCCGAACTATCAGCTAACATAGAGGCGCAAAAAAATTAGACGACACTTACTATTATTAACGAACGCTCTTTCGCTAAATGTTCCGTTAAATTGGTTTAACAATCTGTCGTCAAAATCGGAAAAATCGAACTGCTGCACGTTCTGTAAATTTTCCGGTTAAAAAAATTTCGACCAAGTTTAATAAAATTAATAACATACCGTTGATCCGTTGCCGTGCGCGCCCATCGATTCCCGATTTTTTTGCGCGCACACGTCCCGCAGGAATATACCAAGGAGTACTAAATGTAAATTTGCAAACATGATTACGTAAGAAATGGATTTTTGCTTTACCATATGGACCGTTAGCCAAATCGTGTCTTTTAAACATTTTAGTTATCAGATAAAATAAGTGTACCTACGCTTTATTATTGTTCATCTTTATAAACAACAAAACACTTAATTTTATTGTTTTGGTTTGTTAGCAATCTCGATTAACGATTTTGGAATAGTTGATAAACGATAAATCTGAAGAGTTTTTGTACTACGTTACTTATGATTGTATAGGTAATTGTTTTTGTGCAAAAAAGGGAGAACTTCGACTCTCCCCCCCCCCCCCTTAAATTTTCTAATAGTTTTGTTGTTCTGGTTAGCAACTTTAGTTCTAGTTGTTTCTTTGTTCATACTCATGTGTTTTTTACGTAACTTTTACCCCGTTTCGTATCGTATAGCTCTTCATTTTCCTTATTTACCTTGTTTAGCAACATTAACTTAATTAGTTTTATTTTGTAATTGTGTTGACTGAAGTTTACTTTCTTCTTTTTTACCTGGTAAAATCCAACATTCGGCTGAAGAGCAGACAATAGGTATTTACAGATTATTATTTAACTTTGTCGCACTTCAGCAGTTTACTAATAACATTTAAGCCTTGTAAGCACTACAAACACGATGGGCCGTACTTAGGATCATTTAAATATAAGACGGAATTAATTATACAAACGTAAACGTCAAGAAAACAGGTTTATTACAACGAGAAATGTCACAAGACTGCAGTTAAGAATTAACTTAAATCATTGTGTTTTTGAGGTGGGTTTAGGGTTCGCCTCTGAAATTTACAGACAGATAAAAGTTGCAACGACCCTTATTGGAATTCCTTTAACATCTATTGGACAATAATTATCTAACCACTTGTCGTTCTTTAATTTTCATGTTGTGTTTTGCTAGGACGTCTACTATACCCAGGTAATGACATTTTTTATAGCTTTTACGCCAACTATAACAATATCTTCGAATTAAGTTACTTATTTACTTTTTGTATTGAAGACAGTAAGTATAAACAGATAAATTTCGTGGTGCTTATCTACATAGAATTAAAACGATATGCACAAAGTGATCAAAGTTGCTACTGTGCCTTTTCATAATGCAGTGAACAAAATCAAAAGAAAAAGACAAATCAGTGTTTTCAATAGTAAGTGAATTTTTTATACATAGGTAAACGTCACTATGTTACATAGTAGTTAAGGAACCAACCGAACTATCCTATTTGGGTGTGGTGGGTGAACATTTGCAGCTGATGTGTTTATTTAGCTCAACTATTTCCCTAGTCGTTGTCGCCGTTGACGCATTGCGCGTTCCACCAATATTTATTTTAAAAACCTGTAAATAAAGCATCACTTTTCTATGTATTTATATGCACAGGGATGGCAATAAGTTACCATATACTTAACAGTATTTAAAACGGTAGGTTTACACGAATACAAAGGTCTTAAACAACATCCTCCGCAACGTTCTATTCTTGTACAGGAAGGAACATACAAAAAATTCGGATTCGACTTCATAATTCTGATGGTTCGAAGTTCTGGCATGCAGTTCGCTCGATGAGGTATATCGATGGAATCTGTTAACAACGCGGGAGCCCATTTCAAGTCTGCCGAATCGCGCGAGTTATTTAAAACGAATAATTCACTTACTAATTTCTGTAGAACTGAACAAATCGTTAGTGCCATCTGTAGAATTCGCAACTTCCACTAGTTCCTGCAAAAAAGAATCGTTGAAAAGTACAACAAAAAAAAGAAGATAACAAATCACCATCGATATGAAGTTCTGGGGATCTTCTAATTCTTCATCGTTTACCAAAACCGTACCGTGCAAAAAGTCATTAACGACAATTATCGTAGTTAGAAACAATTTTAAAAGCATGCTTGCCGAACTTCACTTTCCCGTCGAACTTCCAATTAATTAATTAAAATATACGTTTCGTATACGCGGTAGTTCCTCATTTTATCATATCGCGCGCGTAAGTCCAGATTATCTGGAAAACGTATATGCAAATAATCCATTAGATAAGCGGAAATAGGATATCCTTTAGATCAGTTTAAAAATTTTGATACATTGTATGGAGCGAAACAATAACGTATATGCCCAGATACGTTTGTTAATAAAACGTGACCGTTATTTTAGAAACGTTCGAACTGATAGTGTTATCGTCCAAAACCGTAATCGACAAAATAGACGTCGCGGAACCTTTTATCGCGCCGAAACGTTATTTAATTTTAAAAAGACTCCGACTAACACCATATTCGTTGTCAATCCGATTAGATTTATTTTCAGTTGTTGGCCATTTTGAAGTTTCTGAAGCTGTCAAAGTTTAAAAGCGTCATTTTTTTTGGTCTTCATTTGAAAATTGTGAAAAACGCTATTGTGAGGAGGTTAGATACGATGACAGCTGTCGTTTTTTGTTTTACGTCACCACAACCACCGTAACCACGTTTCGTAATTACACACCTCTGGTTAAATGGTTGTTTTTCCACGATTTTCGCACTTTGTTTTTTGGCGGTGGCGGCGATCGGACGTATGGCAACCTTTAACAGTTCATTGCTAGAATCTCGAAACGTCTTGCGTGAAAATCTTCTTTGGCTTTTTTTCCAATTATCAAACGTCGAGTGTTTCGCACTTTCATCGATATTTGACAGACGTGAAACATTCGACAAATCATAATCAGACTCATAATAATGATTGTATGAGAGAAGTGCCTAACAATGAACTACATATTCGCGATATGTTTTGGAACGCATCCTTATCGGCTACTTACAATTCAGTTTACAACGTACAACAATTTCGATTTTTGATTGGCAGCGTGAAAAACGCTGATATATTACATAATTGTACCTATAATCAGCAACTTAATTTGTTGTTCATAAAAAAAACGTACAACGGTTATCTTTAACAATTATAATTGTTCCGAGATACGTTTTTTCACAAACATAAAATACAGGGCGCTCCGAAAGTCTTCAAACGTTCAAAATACAAAATGTGTACAATTTATTGCACCAACAAGTCCCGTTCCGGTTTTTAACAAATCAATTGCAAACTGTCTATTTTTCCATTATTAAACGTCAAGTTTCATGATACTTTATTATAGAAAATCAAATTAAATTAATTAAATACAGTATAAAATTCAATTATTATTAATCCTTAACAAGAAACAACGAGAACTAATTAACAACTATAATTATCCCATTAAATTGGTTGTACTGCCCGGCAAAGAACATTTGCCCAATTCCGTTTTAATGGCCGCAATTAAGGGCACGGCAGGATCGTTCGGTTGTAGAACGCCCTCCGCGAGAATTCGGTCCACGTCGACTTGCGGAGGTAAGTTCGGGCGTCGTAGTGGTCCGGCGCTGAGCGGCCTGGATAGAGGCGAGGGCGCGTTCGTGGCCCACGCTCCTTTCGGCCGTTTAGAATTTTGGGAGGCGCGTCTCGGATCCGACGTCCTAGGTCTCGGATGCAAATTCGCTCGCGTCTCTTCTGGCCTAAAGGTATCAAAAAATATCGATGGACGTTTCGGAATTTCCATAAGCGCGCGCCGCTTACCGATTCGTATTGGCCGAATGGCTTTTTACTTCTATGGGAACCGATCGACTGTCTTCGACCGGACTTTCCCGTTGACTGCCGAATAACGTGAAGGTTTCGTCGAGAAGTTCGTGAAACCGTTTTCTCATCCGAGACGCATTTAGCGTCGGCTTGCCGTTTTCTATGGCTTCTTCCACGCTAATACCTGAAATTTATGAGTTTGAATCATTTTTTTTTACGGGAAAAAAATTATGATTAGTACCACGTTGTAGTCTCTTGCAGTGTTCGTTCCATACGACAGGACCTATAACACCCGGATCCTCGACTGTACTTAAACTGCCAGATCTTGTTAACGCACTGTCGTATCTTTTACTTAAACCTAAAGCGATTGACTTTTCGTCGTCGATTATATCTAAGTGAAGAACACTAACTGGTTCCAACACTTTGCTAAGCGGCTCAGGATTATTGCCCCTACGAAAAAGGAAATCCCTTCCATTTTGTGTTATCGTCAAAATAACCAACAATGCTTACCTTGGAAATGACTTAACCGAAGGCATAGATAAATACGATTTCGGACTAACCACGCCTGGATCGTAATTTTTGATAATAATGGTATCCGAAGAATCTCTTCGGGATTTATCGCTGCTACTATCGCTGTCTAACACTAAATTAGTTTCCTGTTTACTTTTCATAGGGGCGGTTTTGTTTAATGCGGCTTTTGGTCTGGGTATATTTGCCCTTTTGGGCGGCGTTTTTTGTTTCTTGCGCAAACCCATAAGTGGAGATATATCTACGCTGCTCCCCCTAAAACTCGCAAGCTCGTCAATCGGTTAGAAACTACCACGGCTCTCGTTTACCCAAATGTGCTTGTGCTGGACGCACTGCTCGGTCTTTCCGTTACCACGCCGCCCTTTAACGTCCCGCCGATTTGTTGGGCCTTAAAATTAATGTACGTCGGCGATTGTTTAATTTTACTCTTTTCGGATTCGTTGGAAACGAGTATGGTGTCGGAATTCCGTAGGCCAACGTTCTGTTGAAACATCTGCCTCTTAGTGGGCACATTAATTGGCGTGTTTTTACGTTTACTCATGGCAAGGGTGAGAAATGCTACCACTAACAGCAGTAAAAATAATATCGCCAGGGCGACTCCAATGAAAACCCACGTGTTATTTGAGCTGGTTAAATATTGTGGGTCGCTCATCTTCAAATACGCTAAAAAAACAACGAGTGTGCGTAGAACAATGTTCGATTGATTAAAACTGAATTGATGGACTCACGTTCCGCTTTTATTATGAAGGGATAGCCCAGTTCGTTCGTAACTTCTTCGTCAGACACTAGGTGCATGTCGGCTGCAGCTGTTGCGGCGGATACGGGTTGGCCAGAAACGGATACTTGATACAAAACTTCAATTTTCTCATCCCCATTAAAGGGAGATTTGGTTACATTAATTATGTATACGTTTACAGGTTTATCGACGTCGGTTGCTTCTCGTTTGGAGCGACCGTTTATTCCTAAGTGGTGTTCTTGTTGCCTAAAACGAAATTATCGTTGCGGTAACGTACGGCGAGGGACTTAATTTTATGTCGCGGGCAACGGTGAGCGCGCGTGTAACGAGGAAGAAGTAATCACGCGTTTTCGACTAGTTTTAAATTAAATCCGTAATGTACATCTAAATATTTATACCTAAGATAAAAACACGTTTTCGTCTTTACGAAAGGTTTCGGAGTGGCATTTCCAGTAATAAAATAAGCTATTCCACCATCTCGACAATGCTGACCCAATGCACTATTGGTTGCATACGCGCTCACGTTGCCTGCGACATAAAATAAGTCCCTCGCTGTACCTACATATAAATTGAAATTTAAAAAAATCATAATCAATTTCCTCGTTTCGATTACCTAATTCAATTACCTAAAGGTAACTTCATTTAGGTATACATTATTAAGTGTATCATCATACGAAGTAACAGCGGAGAATGCCGTAAGGAGGGCACGTAGCGCCCGTGGCAAGTGTCTAACTTGCGCCGTCCTAACTCAAAAACGACAAAAATTTAAAAATACAATATAAAGTACTTAGACTTTTATATCTAGTTATTTGTTTTTTGGTTTTTGAGATTCCCTTTTACTCCCTTTTATGCGTTCCCGCTTTAACCGGTTGGTCGTAGGTCACGGAGATGCGTAGTTGTACCAAAAAATAAAACAATTCCTTTTTTAAATTACTGTCCTATAATGCACGTGTGCGCGTTTCTTATTTCTTGATATGTCTCGCAAATAACTACTGTGTATAAAACAGGATATCTTTGTATTTCTTTTTGGATAGACGCTGTTCTTATTTTTATTTACTATTCCATTAAAACACTGATCGGTTTATCCGGTCAAAAGTCCGATATCGTACGGACCGGTTAAATGAGAGTCTACTGCAGTGGATTTTAATGTACCGTTATTTTTCGAACAATTCATCTCATATTTAGACCAATTAAATTGATACGATAATAATAATTGTAAAAACGCTACGTGGTGGGCTAAGAAACGAAAAATGAGGATGCAGACTAGATAAAGATCAAACGAACTCACTTTTGACAATGACGACTGCTCACCTTTGAAATGCCGTCTTGTAAAGTTTGGCTAAACTATTCCGGAGATCGACGATAACGGGAGTTTTTCCATCGGTTTTTTTCAGGACGGTGAGAAGCCAAAACTGGCGATCGGTATCGGGGAGGCTGGTTGATGTAAAGTTATAGTCGTAGAACGATTCGAACGTTGGCGTGGGTGAAATTTCTCCATCGGGCGTTACCGGGGCTTCGCAGTTAAACGGGCAATTCGTCGCTTCCGGAAAACGTTCCTGAAAAATCTTTTTCGTTAAGACATTTTGATGTTAAGACGACCGGAAATAATTTGAACGCCATTCAATTTTTTTACAGTCAATTGTTTAAATTTTTACATCGAAAGTGCCTATCGCGAGTTTCTCGGCTACTGGAATTTTTTAAGAACAACCAATTCATAACCCACGTCTTCATCGAGAAACATTGGCAACGTTGGTTTAAATAAACTTTCGGTCGAAACATTTCGAAAAAAAAACATTTATTTACATAATGCAAATAACTAATTTCCGCTTGTGAATCACTAATTTTGGGATGCTCGAAAGTTGAGGAAACGTTCAATTATATCGTACCTCGGTGGAAGAGGTCGAAGTACTTTCAACGTATATGGTTGTGAGCACCGTCTTAGTTTTGTACACGGTCGTGGTGTCTTCCGTATCCCAGTGGCCACTTCCGTCGAAATTGCCATCTCCCGATCCAGTCCAAAAGAAGTCTTCCAAACGATACGCGTTTCGATCATCATCGTACCCAAATTCTATTAAAACCAATTCTAAAATAAAATTGTTTTAAAAAGGTCATTATTTGGGCGAAGTCCCTCGCATACAAAAAAATGATCACTCGTTCAAGACGACAACTCAAAATATAACGACGCAGTTTAACCGCAATAATTATTTGTATTGTGTGTAGTAGGTATTTAACATTTAACAATGATGTCAGTCAAGCATGGAACGAGGTCGCACCATAATGGAACCCTAAAACGAAACTTGAAATATTCGACGGAGATGTTAACTGTCATATTTTATTGCAGCTTCCAAATAACCTACGCGTTCGTGTCGGGGGTTTCTGAACTCTAACAATAAATATCAGATCGGTGCCTGGTACACTAATGTGTTTCGAAAAGAAACGACTCTGCAAATGGATCAATTCTCTAGATTGAAGTTAATTTTAGAAATTGCGTTTCCTTTTGACTGCAAAAACGCTAAAATTTAATCGATCATTTTTATTCCCTCTACCATTTCGTCGACCAAGGTAAATAATAAAAAAAAGAAAGTGTGACAAAAAACATTGAAGAACGTGAAAAACGAGAATTTTTTCGGAAACAAAATTTGTGACTTAAACCGTATAATACTTATTGTAAATTATATTAATAACAAACAAAATAGACGCCTACCTGTTCCCTTTACAATTTTTGATAATTTCTCAACATCGACAGTTTTGAAATCGGCGACGTTTGAAGAACGGCAAAGTTGTAGAGCAAACGCGCAGATGGCCACTATTAAAAATAGGGGTGCCGTAACCGTCCCTAGCATTCCTGGTCCCCTAAATTATGTGGGGAAGATAGGCCACGCACTACCTACGCCAAAACACCTGTCTTGCACATAAAGCACTGTCCATGATATTTGCCACAGATCGCGAGGCATGGTTCGACTACAATATAACGGATACACATTGATCAAACACGTCATTAATATGCGCAAGCGTATGTTTTTGTTGTGATTCACGGTTTTCTTTATTGTAAAGATTGGACGAGCAAATAATTGTTTAAACGAGCTTTTAACGTTACTTAATAAGCGTTCGTGAAATTAATTGCACGTTAGATCAACGAAACTGTGCTTTTCTTTGTTAGTGACCCAGAAATAAAACGCGTCGTTTGTTTAAAAAAACAAAAACAAACAAAAGACACTCCGGATATTTTGTCTTCGAAGAATCGAATTAAAAAAACTGTTTTTCGTTTAAATAATGAGTGATTTATGAATTTAATTGTTCGCTTTGAAAATTTTCACGTACTGTAGTTTTATAATAGATCTAATCGTAAGCTAAAAAACCGACGAAATTACAAAAAAAAAGAAATGTAAGTAAGTGGCCATGTAATATTTTGATAAAGAACACATTAATGTTTGCAATATAAATGGACGATCCGTTTCAAATATTAAATGCCCAATTTGAATTCACGTCGTACCTACTAATCGATAAATTTATTACCTACTTCTTGTTGGATGCGCACCATCATGTATCGTTGGGGAAAAGTGCGTTTTTCTCAAGAAAATCGAAATTTAATTTGGATATTGGGAAAAGAATTTGAAACATACATATTTAATTCGCAACTTGGCGACGTGTTGGTGGCAAAAATAAATTTCGTGCCGTTGCGTTACCAAGTTAACGGATGTGGAATATGGGTTACCGCTATTTTTTTTTTTTGGAGGAACCGTTCCTGTCGATTTTAATTATGTATATTAATGATTAAACGTCGATTAAACTGATAAAACTGCCGCATTTCCTATTTTGTCCGTAATTGCAGTTTTTATTATTCTTATGTTGTTTCGTGAAAAGCGGTAGTGCTATTTGTGTTGCCTACGACAAAACATTTAGTTCGCAAACACGTAATACGTGAAGAAACTCATTTTTTTTTTTACTTTTGCTAGTGGTATAGAAGAGAGACTCTATTTTGGCATTTGTGCGAACCAAAACGAACATGGTTTTAATCGGAAGCAAAACGCGGGGTATTGCGTTACCTCTACAATATAATATTTAAGGTAGTAATTGTTTTAATTGCCTCGCCAGTAATTGTTAATTAACACAATTGCCTAATTTCACGAAAGGCTAATCGCCTGTTATATTGTAACAAGTTTAATTGTTATGATTTATTGGCCATTTGCACCGTCGCTACTCAAATATTTATCGCCCGGTCCCACCACTGCATTTTGAGCTAGAATTTATCTAAGTCGAATTCAAATGTAAGCACGACTCAAGACGAAAATACGTTCAACCACGTTTTTCAAAGCACGCCTTGGCTAAGTTGTACGTAAATATGACAACACTGCAGAACTTGCGCGTGCTTGGTCCTTTCCTTCAGTTTTTAAATATCCCACACTGCGACAGTAATACAGAACGTCAAAAAAAAAATGAAATTCCCTAACCTAACAAATTGCCCGTTACTGTTTGCGACGTTTTGTTCTCGTTTTCATGTTATCCATATTATTATGGACAAAATGAAGCGGTGCAATTACACCAGAGAGGAGAAGCACCTTCTCACCTCACCGGTTGCAAATTATAAAAATGTAATAGAATGTAAAACCACAGATGGTACAACAAATAAAGAAAAAGATGCGGCGTGGAGTAAAATAACGTCATTATTCAACGCTTAGAGGAAAAACGTGACTAGGAATAATGATCCATTGAGGAAACAATGGAGTAATATGAAACAAGAGGCGAAGAAAGGCAAAGCCAAACGTCGCGCAGAGTTGTACAGAACTGGCGGAGGACCATCAACAGTCAAATCAACCGATGATTCTCTCAGTAATAAATGATACGACAGTAACGGGAATTATATTAATAATATTCACTTCCATAATAACTTTAGTAATCAAAGTAACAAATTCTAGTCACCGTGACAGAGTTGAACAATGTGAGGTTATAAACACGATCTTAAGCTCTCATTATTCACGTCTCAGATGTAAACTTGACTTAGCGAAGTTAAGGTCTGGTTTTACGTGGTGGAACTAACGTCCGGTTCCACCACTCCATCTTGAACTAGAACTTATCTAAGTCGAACTCAAATGTAAGCACGACTCAAGACGGAAATGCGTTCCACCACGCTTTTCAAAGCACGCCTTGGCTAAGTTGTACGTAAATATGACAACACTGCAGAACTTGGCGTGATTGGTTCTTCCTTCAGTTTTTAAATATCCCTCAACTGCGACAGTAATACAGAACGTCAAAAAAAATGAAATTCCCTAATCTAATCTAACAAATTGCCTGTTACTGTCATTACTGTTTGCGACGTTTTGTTCTCGTTTTCACGTTATCTATATTATTATGAACAAAATAAAGCGGTGTAATTACACCAGAGAGGAGAAACCACCTTCTCACCTCACCGGTCGCAAATTATAAAAGTGTAATAGAATGTAAAAGCACAAACGGTACAACAAATAAAGAAAAAGATGCGGCGTGGAGTAAAATAACGTCATTATTCAACGCTCACGCGAAAAATGTGACTAGGAATAATGATTCATTGAGGAAACAATGGAGTAATATGAAACAAGAGGCGAAGAAAGACAAAGCCAAACATCGCGCAGAGTTGTACAGAACTGACCATCGACCATGGTTCGACATGGTTTCGACCATCAACAGCCAAACCAACCGATGATTCGCAATCTTCGATTCTCTCAGTAATAAATGATACGACAGTAACGGGAATTATATTAATAACATCCACTTCCATAATAACTTCAGTAATCAAAGTAACAAATTCTAGTCGCTGTGACGGACTTGGACAATATGAGGTTATAAACATGTTCTTGAGCTCTCGTTATTCACGTCTCAGATGTAAGCTTGACTTGGCGAAGTTAAGGTCCGGTTTTACGTGGTGGAACTGAATTTTTCTGTCAAGTTCAGCTTGAGCTCTAAGCAGAGCTCAAGGCGAGGTGGTGGAACCGGGCGTAAGACTTGTAACCGATGGCCGTTCGAACGGAGTTTATTATCGAAAGTGTACGTTTGGTTGCCTATAGTATCGTCTTAAATGGGATATATTGCTCCTATATCGTTTATCGGCGTCTCCAGACGACAAAAAAGCAAACAAGTTGCGAAAAAATTTGGAAAATATTCCAAGTCTTGGCGTACACAGTTTAAACTCGCTCGGGACCCTTGTTTCCGTCATCCCTTGGACACATCCGAACCGTGCCAGGTGTCCGACTTCAATATCTACTAATAGGTACCGTTCAGATAATATTCATAATCTTTCTGTTTTTCCATTCCATTTTCCAAAATATACGACTTGCCGATCGACGTCACAAAATGCGTTGTGACGTTTGCAAACGATCCGTGACACGGACCATAGGTGTCGATTCGTTCATTTGTTGGACAAATTGCTGGGACCGTTTAGTGGGTCTGCGAGTCCGTAAACGCAGTCCCATTGCAAAAAAATTAATAATTTATTCGCGTCCCAATTAAATTTTGATTCGTTTCGAATTTGCAACTTTGAAACGAAGCAGGTGACGTAGTGCGTATCCAGGTCGCCGTATTATTCTCGCTAAACGGCGTATATGTATCGTATACACATACATTTAACATCTCGACAGTATATTAAAACGTTTACCGTATCCAAATTAGAATATTCCCTTCCCCTCCTAGTTTTTATGACGGGCTCAATATTTATCCTTGTTGTTGCAGCTGCTCACGAATAGTCCGCATATTTTAGAAAGAGAGGCAATTTTCGTTTAAACGACATCTTTGTTTGCGAATTATTAATACCCAGCCACGCAGATAAGATAAATTTTTTACCGATAGGCGATGTCCTAAAAGCTCCGATACGTTGCGACAAACGCTACGGCTGGCTGTTGGCGAAAATTGTTTGATTACATCTCCCCCTTGCTAAAAAAATGTGAACTAGCAGGCGTTGTTAAACTTTCCGGAATGTGGGATGTGGGATGGACCTTGAAGCATTCCACAGTCGCATAGCGATGTTGGTCTTTGATGCGACACAGTTACATCTGTTGTGAACAAAATATGATGCATTTATAATGCCACGACG
This sequence comes from Rhagophthalmus giganteus, assembly GCA_036326145.1. Lineage (NCBI taxonomy): Eukaryota > Metazoa > Arthropoda > Insecta > Coleoptera > Rhagophthalmidae > Rhagophthalmus > Rhagophthalmus giganteus. The sequence continues at coordinate 18,904,710 of JARFJA010000036.1, read as the reverse complement.
GTTCGAATTCGTAACGCCGCCGATCCCCTATTCGGCACGTCGCAGTCGATAATTAATTATTACGATTCGTACGTCGTAATCCGAGCTGGAATTAAAAGGATAGCGTCGTATCGGTTGAGATAGAATAAGAATATAAAACGAGTTCTAAGTTATATACTTCATCGTTCGGTTATGTGTTAGTACTCTAGTCGCATTCCTTTCCCGAGGTTGCGTGTTACGATTGGCCGAGGCCGCGTGACGTCAACTCGCGACCGCTCATGATAATGTGGTATGCAACATGGCCGAGTAGTTCGTGGTGTGTGAGTGTTAGTTCTTGTGAATTTGGATGGATTAACTAGTGAAATATGCCAAGAAGAAGAAATGGCGAGATACCCTTGCCCGAAGGTTGGGATTTTGCACGAGATTACGACGGGAAAGTGTACTTCATCGATCACAACTCGAAGAAAACTACGTGGATCGACCCGCGGGACAGGTAGGTTCAACTCGCATTCCTCAGTTTAACAATCTCTTCCCGACACCTTGCAAACCGACAAATGCCAGTAGTTGTCGGACGTTTTTTATTTATTTATTTATTTTTTTAAATAGATAAATAAATAAACGAACGGGCGCGACACCCTCGACGGCCGTAGTAACCCCCCCGTGTCCGTTTTAAATCGCGAACGTTCAAATCGAGTTTCGCCAAGTATCGTTCTACTCTCTTAATTGAGAAACTGATTTGTTTAATTAACCAGCCAGGAGGAATTTATGTTTAAAAAACATCGGTGAATGTGCTGCCGCCGTTAGGAAAATATGCGAGAGAACACATAAATATTAGATTGTTGTGTCTAAAAATATTTACAACTTTTCCGTGAACGCGTCCCGCGCGCGTCACCGATCAAATTTACACGGGGGAGAAATAATATTACGAAAGAAATTGTCCTTCCGAAAAATCAAAAAAAAAAAAAAAAATTGAAAGGGCCCCCCCGTCGTCGTCGACGCGCCGCTTTTCCGCGGAACTTTTTTTCGCGAAAACGGCCTTCGAATCGGCAAAAAAAATTCCGAAGGAACGTCCCGTCTCGTAAATTACCATCGACGAGCGGCTGCCCCGAGAATTCGAAGATATTCGGTTTCCTCGCGCGCTCGGATCAAAATATATGTCGTGGGTTAAACGGGAGAGACGGCTTGGCGTCGGCGGCGTCGACTGGAGACAACTGGCTAGCTTTTATTTTATTTATTTCCGATTTCAAATACCTAACCGAGGTTATTGGCAGCGTTTGCAAAGTCGCGCAAGTTGACGTGTCGAAATCGTCGTTATTTCGACTATTGGCATTTTTAGTCTAAATCTAAGCATAGGTTCAACGTTAGTTTGAAAAAGAAACGGCAGGACGGAGATAGGTATATAAGAGACTGGACTATTTTTAGGAAGAAATCGCATAATTCATGTTATGCCAATTATTTGGCAGAATATCATTTATAATACCTAAATATCTGGGAGCCGACAGTGTGGAAAGCCTTTCAAAGTTTCGCGTTCCAAATTGATCGATTGTCGGATTCGTTTTTTTTTTTTTACGCAGAAGACGATTGTCGATTTTGCCCAAAATTTGCCTGTCGAAAAATGGCCCGAGTTCTTTTGGACGTAACAAAATCGAGGATTAATTTCTTATTCGGGCGGGGGCGAGTCGCCACATCGCAAATTTAACTATTTTAACGTCTCTTCGTCAGTCTACTACCTAGAAATAAACGAGACGTCATTTCCTAATCGAAAATTAAAAAAAAAAAATTGTAATAATACGTGCAACGATAACAATTTTTATACGTAGATATAATGTGTCGGTATAAATATGACCACGTTAAGGATCGGTTTTCTTATTTACTTAATCCATCATTTGTTAATGCCCATTATTATTACAACGAGAAAATGTAACCTGTTGCTTGACCTATCTTGACCGTAAGCTATCAAATGGTTTCTACGACGTTCCGAGTACATGCGCGAATTTACTGCAATGCACAACTTTTTCGTAGTTTATCGGATCGGCGTTTCGTCCAAAAAAACAAACGAAACGAACGTGTTCTGAAACGTTTTTCTCCAAAAATCCGTTCAAACTTACGTAATATACGTACCGCCCGTGCCCGTGCTGTTTATTAATCGATAGCTTAAAAACTAAATTTTGTTTCGACGATCCATTAGACAGGAATGTTTCGATGAAATTTGATATACGCTGTTACGTAAGACGAGAACGTTCTTGTTGCATTTCTTTATCGAAGCGTAACAGAACGATAGCTTCCTGTTTTTTGACATTTCTTTCTCTAAACGAGTTTTCCGAAATGTCGCCTTGCGACGTTTTTCGAAAACGTTCAGTCGAAAATCCGATCCTCTTGCATCGCCTGTTGATATTCGGACATCGAAAACAAATTACATTTGTCAATTGCACGGCTTCGAATGCCGTTGGAGGTCGTTTCGACCTCGTTGTTCGCGTCCATCGTTATTAATATCCATCCTATCGGAAAGTCTAAATTTGCGATGACGTTATGGCGCAACCATTAGAAAACAAAAGAACACCTATACTCGGATGCACGTTTGTCTCGGACGTCAATAAAACATTTAAAGGTTCACAAACAACTGTCATTAATAACTCAATTTCGTAATTCTTGCCATAGCGGAAATAAAATGGGTGTCATTTACTTTTAGTTCATGCTTACAAAGCTTGCGAGAATGTTAATTAATAGTGGTTTTTACAACATGAATGACGTGTTCTATAAATATTTTGTATACAAATTAAGTGTATAATTTTCAAAACTAATGGAATTCTGTTTGGCTTCGACTTCGGTTATAAAAATATTATCGTGCCCGTCACGCTGTTGTTCGTTTTCTTCTATTGATTTTCCTGCCAAACATCTGAAGCGATTTTATTTTGGGATATTTCGAAAAAATCATTTCCAATATTTTCGGCAGAACTCTTACGCCGTCTGGTCTCTCTGCACAATAACCACCATGTCGAAAACCTGATTTGACCACCAAATATCGATTTCGATTGTTTGTTTTTTTACTTTCATCATAATTAACTAATCGTTAATTCTGGTCTAGTAAGCTCTCGTTTCATCGCAGTCTAATAATATTCTGCTTCGTAAATAATAAAACCAATTTTAACAGTCATAAATTTGTTGTTTTAATGTCGACACAAACAACGCCCTTAAATAGTGTTCCGGCTATTTGACGTCGACGTTTCGAGTCTTCAAAGAAATCTTCGGCAAATTGGCGTTTATGGGCCAATTCTTTTCGAAACTCTATATATTGGTAACGTGGTGGACGAAATCGAGCAAAATATGCACGTGGAAGAGCCGAATTAAGATTAGTTTGAAAACCTCTGGTGCATAAATCGAAGCTTGGGAGGTCTCGAGAGAAACGAGAAGGAGAATTTGACCCACCCCGCCTACTCATAATGTAACCCTCGTACTACCGTGAGGTCACCCTCGTGCTCTTTGGAGGTGTATATCTTCGGAATAGTTTTTCCTAAAATTCCAAAAAAAAAATTGACTTTGTACATGACAGTTAGTTTTATGTTTTGGTATAAAATATAGTTTTTGTAGCACGTGTCGTTTTTACACGTACATATAAATTATTACAATTGTATTTTATTGGCTGCTTGTCGATCGCTAAAACTGCCTTACGTTTGCTTTTACCCCGGTACTTCTTCAACTCAACTCAACAGCCTCATAATTTCAATGTTCTTCGAACCCCTTAGTTCCCTGTTTGTCTCCCTTTTCTTTGCGTTTATTGGGAATTCAGTTAAGTCGCTGTTTGATTTCTTCTTCGACCATGTCTAGAAGTAGTGCGATTCGTGTAAGTGATAAAGACGCAGACGAAATGATGCTAAAGTGAATTGATCATTTAGAAAATGAAAATGCAGCTTTCACTCAAGTGTAATCAGAATACGAATCTGACTCCCGCGAAGACAATAATCAACAACGTAGCTTTTACAATAAGTAATCAATTTAAATTTTCAAAAGGAAAGTAAAAACGGATTTATTTACCCCGTAGATCAAAGAATAGACTTGATAAATGGTATTTAAAGTCGCAAAAGCCAAAAACAGAAAGCAGGGCAGTTGTACTCGTGACAACAACGTTCACCCGCATATTTGAGGGTTTACTCGAAACACCTATCGTTCGGTTTAACTCCAGTTACGCGGTGGCTCGCACAAATGGCCGGGAGGAGGAGCGAAAAGGCATTCTATAAAAACAACATGGATTCTAGAAGAAAATAATTGAAAGACGAAATCCCGCAAAGTTAGGCGAGTTAATTCGTTTGCCGATCAAGATTTGTTTGCACACTTCCGGCGCACAATTCAAAGTTTTTAACAGACCTTTTTGGCCGAAAATAATCGTTCGGCTTTACTTTATGGTGTGTATTTCTATTTATTTAGAACTTTAACACATGTACAATACAACTCGCTGCGCATGCAACTGTCAACTATTGCGGAAAACGGAAACAAGTGTATCTATATAACACCTTCCCTCCTTAATGAACATTTACAAATTTAACCTTTGAGGTGGTCTCCTAGTTCTAGTAGAACGCCTTAACACTGATACAGTATTATCAACATTTTCAGTAAGGGTTTGGTTTGGTTTCTCTACTGGAACTGGGATTGTCGGAATTTCATCTGGTGTCAAGTCAGTTTGAGAATTAGTCGTAACAGGTACAGTCATCTCTTTAATAGTAGGTGGCGTAATTGGTTGCTGTACAGTCACGTCTGGTAAAGGTAAGTAACGTTTAATCGTCTCCATGGGTGTGTTTTGTCCTATTTCTCGAATTTGGTCAATGTGTCTCCGCCACACCCTTCCATCATCTAACTTTACTAGATAGTGTAAAATGCCTATTTTGGATAGAACTTTACCAAATTTCCACTTTTCATTAAGGTAATCTCGAACTGAAACTCTTTGGTCAACATGTAAATTACGATATTTCTTGTTAGAAGTTTCTTGTCTGTTAATTTGTCTTCCAAACATCATTGTTATATAGATACAGTTGTTTCCGTTTTCCGCAATAGTTGACAGTTGCATGCGCAGCGAGTTGTATTGTACATGAGTTAAAGTTCTAAATAAATAGAAATACACAACAGATTTTGTCAACTATTGCGGAAAACGGAAACAACTGTATCTATATAACACTTTACAACCGACAAGGGGATGATCAGGTTTGCTCCTCGCCGATTCGAATGAAATTTTGGCGCACTCATACATAAATCCTGGTCAAAATTCCAAGACCCACTTTTCGAGCACTTTCGAGTAATTAATTTTTGAAAATTGATATAGTACATGACTATCTATGCGTTATTCACGGTAGGTTCCAATGCGCCACGTCATGCACGATATTCAGTTTAAAGTTTTGAACGTGACATATTCTACCGATTATTTACCTGCACATATACGACATGGCAAAGAAAAACTACAATCTATTAGTACTGTAAAAAATGCGAGGTTTTATTGATGACGAGTTGGAACCTATCGTGAATAACGTATAGGTGGGCATGTACCATAGGAACTACTATATCGATTTTCAAAAATTAATTATTCGAAAATGCTCGAGAAGTGAGTCTTAGCATTTTTTACTATGATCAACAAGTATGTCGAATTTCATTCGAATCGCCGAGGGTTGCGAGGCTTCTTTCCGTTCCTCAAACTCAAAAAATGTGGTGGACGTTAGAGCACCTCCGCGACTAGGCTAGAAGACTTCTGACTTCCGAAAATGTTTAATCTAGGACTAGGAAAATTATCGCGAAATAAACCGTGGCGATCTTAACAAGAATTCGTCCGTACATAGGTGATTTGGGTTACCTACTTATATTTAATGCGCGATTGTGCGTTGCAAATTATGTAGTTTCGTCTTGTTAATTTGGATTTGCATAGGGAAGAATCCCTTTCCACTGTATGCGGACTGGTGGATCTCCCACGTACCCATCTAACGACCCGGAAAGACGAACATACTCATAAATGCGATGGAGCGCCGTTTTGTTGAAACTATATATTACGATTTGACCAGTTTTTAGTACTGGCAGTGTCGAAAACTGATGAACAAGTCGTATCTCTTACGAGTTTCGGTATGAGTTGCCTCGAGCGGTCACTTTCAGAGTTTAATCAACGAGTTAATCCTTTATTAATACAAATATGTACAATAAATAAGCATTCGTGAACGAGTGTCAAGTAACAGGTGCCCTCGGCCAAGGTCGCTATACTGCAACAAACTTGCAAACAATGACCTACAAATCTCTAAGCAAGGCCACGTCTTTAGTTTTGACCCGCGCTTGTGACCATATTTCATTTTTTTTCTTAATCGGGCGCCGCCAAAAGGATACCACCGAGATTCCCTTCGTTCGTTCACCCGCATCGTTCGTTTCTAATAAACGCGTTACGCAATCGCGCAAATTGTACGTTCCAAATAGCATATTATAATTTCAATCCGTGATATTTTATTGTAATTTTCTTGCAAGTTTGTTTAAAAAAAAAAGAAAACAAAAAAAAACAACCTTCGGCGCATTACGTTCAATTTTAAAGCCGCGTTTACTTATTTAAAACAGGATCTTGAAAACGGCGTCAGGTTGTGCAATTGAATATCTAAGTGTAATTAAAATTCCTCAGTCCGAGATTTTCCCTGCTAGTTATCATAAAATTGTAGAATTTCGTTTTATTTTTGCCCCTTTGTGCCGGCATCGAGCCGGCTCTTTTTAATTCCGTCTAAAATTTATAACGTAATTATCGCGTAGCAAATATGGACACAAATTCGACTTTAATTACATATTTAATATGGCAAAAAACGCGTAACGTACCCGACAAAACAATAACAAATACGTCTATTATATAATTCCGCAAATATTATGCTTTCTTGGTGTTCGATTAAATTCCCGAAGACCGGTTGTAATTTACAAATCGCCGATTGTTTTTGATATATTCGATCGAGGGGAGTTTTCCTCGCGGACGACGAATCCGTTCTGCGAAAACTACACGAAAACGCGACGGCGATTGCTTTATAAAATTTTTGCGTGAACCTCAATTTTTATTTAATACGTTATTATTCCTCGCTCTTCGGAAATAAGAACAAAGAGCAAACCATTAAAACGTCTACATACTTTAACGTCCGGTGTTATACATGAAAACCGCAAGTATTGACTCACGTTTTATTGAATCACGTTTTTATCAGCTTATTGTTGCACTAATTTATTTGCATTTTTTGGATTCCATCGTGGTTTTTTACTTTTTTTTTTAGATTTTCGTAGTTTTTAGCGGACGTTTCATCATTAGAAGTATGACTAACGCGCGACTTGCGCAACGTTAAAAATTTAGATTTTTATTGTTTTTTAAATAGTAATCGGACGTTATTATGGTTTCGTCTTGACAGATTTAAGGAACGCGATCGGCAGATGTTCGATCTTAACCCTTTCGCGCGCCCTATACCAAGTGGCGACGTTATTTTGTCTCGGCAGGTGTTTCGATATCTGATGTAAGAAAGTAACGGCGACAACGTAAAATACAGCGTCTATAATATAGTCGAGCAATAAGTTTCTATTGAATTGAAGTGGACGATCAAATCCATCTAATTAAAAAATACTTGGCACTTGAATCTGACAGCAATGTTGATGAATAAGCGACGCATTCCAAAACGTAATTCAAAAAGTGAGGTGTGCGCTGCTAATGAAAACGGACAGAATGGATAATGTCAGAAAGCGAACGCATTACGAAAATAACCAATTAAAAACACATATGGAGATTTTTGACTGTGTCTAAATCCAGCCACGATCGAGGAAATCGGTGTTGTCTCGAAAAGTACGGCCTTCACCTGAGAAAATAAACATCGATCGTTCTATTTTAAACGGGCCGCCCTGTATATTTTTGGATTTTTCTGTTTTACGGCATCCAATTCAAGTGGCGAACGTTCCAATTAATTTTCTATTGCGTAGATAATAGAAATTTGCACCTCCGTAGTCGTCGAATTATTTCACCTGCACAATGGCGGCGCGCCATCTTGACGAAACCATATCCTTGCACATAATAATCTATTTAAATATATGCGTATCCAAGTAAAATACATACATGGCGACTTTCGCGTTGCCCCGCGTTGTGTTAAGCACCTATTCAATTTTTAGGTACATTAAAAGGTGTAGCTGTAAAATTCAACACTCGTTTAAAGCTCACAATCGGTGTATACATATACGTACGGTGTACACGTTAAAATTATTACCGTACTGATTTTAATCTTCGTTTCCAAGCGCGTTACGTCAATCATTGTAATCGCCGTATTGTTAGTGTTGGCCGAGATAACTTTTATGTAAGACGTCCGATAGGACTGACGTAAACACATTTGTGCCGAAGTGTACGTCAATTTTATATTTATTTAAGCGCTTCCATAAAATTAACCACGATCGCGTTAAAGTTCATTATAATATTTATGTACCTAGCTTATATCATGATCGTCAATTACTTATATACAGTGTGTTCACTAAACTAACAAGGAAGGTTAGGTAGGTGGAAATCTAAGAAAAATTTGAAACTTTGCAGTCAACCCTAATCAAGAGCGGTATTAAGTCGGTTTAACTGGGCGAAACCCACCCTCTTAAACCGCACAAAAGCACGAACGGAATACGGTTCTTGATTAGGGTTGACTAGTACAGTCATCCTCCGAGGTATATAATTAATGCGGAACGTAGACTTTTGCGTAACTCGAATTTTACATAAGTCGAATTTGAAAATTGCTTAAGAATACCTACGTATTTCTTATTATACATACATACATAATGTATGGATATGTACATACCATATACATTATTTATTTATTTTTTATAAAGGAACAAAAAAATGTATAAACTACATAAATAAAAGAAACCAAACAAAAATAAACTGAATTCATACATATTTGATTGTCAGTAGAAGATTTTCCTTTAACTTTTATAATTCTTTGTAAAAATTGTATGTTACTCTACTCAAAAAAAAATTCAATTTTTTGAAAATTTTCATTTCGAATAATTGCGAATTTACGTAAGTCGCGTGTTACGTATCTCGGGGGATGACTGTACTGCAATTCTGCAAAGTTTCAATTTTTTTTTGAGATTTCCACCTTTCAAAAATCTAATAATATCGAGTTGCAGAGTTTCGTATTTATTTATGAAAAATTAAGAAACCGCATTCGTGTTGATAATTTGATAATTCGATCGATATTTTCTTTTAATAAAACGTGATATGTATTTTCCATAATCTTTTTTGAAATTTTAGAGTACAATGAAAATTTAAAAATTTTAATAGTGCTCCTATACTTATATAATATACACGAAAAACGTTGAAAGTTGTTGTGCATCCATAACTCAAAAAGATTACATTTCGTCACGAATTGAGACTAAAACAAAAAGGCCATCCGATTGTGAAATTGTGAACAAGAGTAAATTTCGAACTTTTTTTGAAGTCACATTTATTTGGGAATTATATCTTGCTTTACAGCATTGTAAAAATTTAAAGGAAATGTAGTTCGTTTTAAAAGCTGTCGATAGTAGATATAAAGCGCGATTCACACTTATTAATTAGTATTTGTCAAATTTTAAGTTTGACTGAATTCCGTTAAATAACAATTATGAAAGTCTGAAACGGTTAAAGTATAATTGTTTTTTTTTGACAACGAAAAAGAGTGAAAAAACTAAATTATATTTAGCTATCAAATAAGGCTCGTCTCAGAATTAACGCTCATCCCTACTTTAAAACTATCACTCGATAAGTTCTGAAGTGTTTTAATATTTCGTAATTAGAATAAACAATTAACATAAAGATACCTTAAAATTGCAATACACTTATGGACTAACTAACCAAAATAAATTTTAATAACTGACCATATTAAATTACTCTTAAAAAAGTTAAGAATAAATTTTTGCAAATTTTAGTATTCAAATGTTGTCTCGTCGGTCTAAATTGTTGCGACAATCAAAAATTTGATTTCCGTTTTTTTATCCGGTAAACGAATGCATCGAAAAGGTAAAATCAAAAACATTAAAAAAAAATTAAAGTCCCCCCAAATGAATTTTTTTATTACTCCTGTAAAATGCAGACTAGAGGTAAGCGTTCGTCCGCTGGTCCGCATCGGACGAATCGGATTTGGAATGCTTTAGATTATTTTGAACGAGGTTGCGTTATTTAATTTAATCTCCTGAAAAAGTAGTGATTAGAAGGTAGTGAGTAGTATCCTTGCTCCCCCTGAAGTGGTATCAAAAAATCTTGCCTACTTCATTTGTTAGAAATGCAAACCAAATATGATTAAATTTTAATAACAAATAAAAGAGTTACCTATTTAAACAAAAAAAATTTTCCTTTTCAACTATATAGGGATGAATATGCCAGCAGGAGAATGTAGTAGAAGAAACGTTTATAGAAACTTCAAGTTTTATTTTGGCGTGATCTATTCGTCCTCAGAAGATTTTTATCATTTCCTAGACACCTTTATTTATCGTGCTTAAAAGTCCATGTATTTACACTTTATAAATACATGGAGAAGTTAGTCGACAACGAAAGATCTTACCTTTCCTCGTCGTATTAATCCTTTTTATTTGTAATCCTTTTAGACAACACAACACACACGCAAAAAGGCCTTAACCGAATGAGCACTCCTCGCACACACGAACAATACGACGCCGTAATTTAAAATTCGAACTACCGAAACAAGCACTACCCATCTGTATCACTAACGCGAAAGATCTGAAGCGGTTTTGCCAGAATTCTATACATTAATGCATTCGAGTTTATACGTTTATAACTTTTATCTGGTCTGTGGTTTGTAATAGGGAAATGTTCAATGCTTAAGGGCACACGAATAGTTTTTAAATTAAAAATAAAGTAAATTTGGTGTTGGTGTTTGGAATCTCCGGCGGTTTGAAAGACACTTTTATGTGAAATTATTGCTCGTTTTTGAGAAGGTAAATCTATCTCCGAAAATCTTGTCGTCTAAACGAGAGTGTTGTGAAAGTTGGAAGGACCGTATACGAAACAAATGGGGCGGGATGTTTGACTCGATGGTTGGAAATAATTTTAGAGCAATAAGACGCACTTTCTTGATGATGTTCTTTTGTGTTCAACTCAACAGACACGAACCGAAATCTACAAGGAAATCATCTATTTATATCTCGTTTCATTTTGTATTTTCTATTTACCAAGAAAATCGGCTCTTGCGCTCTAAACTTTACGAACCGCAATCTGAAAGGTCTTGGTTGACGAAAACAGTTTGCCAGCGAACTCGTACAAACAAAGTTGTTTGTTGCAAAACTCAAATTTATCGAGACTTTCGATCCCGACCAAGACGAGTTGTATTTTGAAAAATACGTTTACGTTTGCTAAGGTGCGTTTAATCGACGCTTACGAAGGTTGTGAAAATCATCTCGATTTTATCTCACGGTTGTCGAGCTGAACATTTTGTGTAGCATGTAGATTTGAACGTAAATTGTTGGCAGAAATCATTTGTTGCGGTGTTCCGTCACCGTTGTGTATCCTCGATGCAACACACTATATAGCCGACGTTGCTTGATATTTTTATACGCAACCAAACGACGCTTGCCGTCTCCACTGACACGTAACGAGGATACGGATACACAGAAATGCAACTAATGGATACCCGGCTTTAGAGAAGTGAAGAAAAATACGAAAAGGCCTGGTGGACGTCGTTGACCCCATTTGAGGTGTCAATTTGAGTAATTTTCTTACTTTAATAATGCGCCCACGCTGTTGCATTTTTGTTGTTGTATTAAATACAGAACCATAAAACGTTTAAACAATAAAGCAATTATTCCACCACGGTCGGTTTAAATTGAAATGCAAGTTACCGTTTAAAAAATTCCTGCATAATACTGGGAGGATTCGTACATATATGTACATAGGTACAATAAAATTACTTATGTTGACACATGATACGAGTGTATGTATACTTCAAGCGTTCCACATAATATTTTAAGTAACAACATTATCGTCCATTAAATCTGACACTTATAAGTGTATTTATTCTCTAGTTTTTAGACTTTTGTATAGGAAGATAGCGGTTAGTTATTTTTTGAACACAATTCGTCCTTGTAGGTCACATTCTTTTGTAATCTGTGGGAGATACGGTCGCTTATCAGTCTGGAATTCCATCTAAATGACTCAAAATACTTAAAGATGAATTTATAAATTGCTGAAAATTTTCCAAACATTTAATAAGTCTACTATTTGTTTAAATTTACGATAACTAATATCGGAGGTATTCATTATATTTCACACCTTCATTGATTCGACAGAAATCTATAGTCATTAAAAGAAAGTTCCGTTACTTTCTATTATAGCACCATCGTACAATTCACATAATTATATCGAATTCTACCACGTTCGTAAAACTTGAATATCATTCAAATCGCAATTACTTTTTGAAATATAAGTACGGATTGTTTTATTCGCCAATCCCAATTGGAATGTGTGAAACAACTACACCAGTACTTTATTATCCGTTAATTAATTTTCTTAACTTTCCACGTCTAAACGGTTAGAAACTTGTTGTTAACGAATTAGAAATTTTCTATGGGACTACCCGACAAAACGATATTTCCAAAAATTGTTTTCGGTTTCGTATTGTTAATCTTCGGCGCGCATCTGATGAGACGTCGATTCATTTCCGGATAGTCATATAGCAGGAATTTTGAATGTGGGAACGATCTTCCTTTCGAATAACACTAATTCTAATCCAATTTTATTTGTTGTTGCAGATTTACAAAGCCACAAACGTTCGCCGACTGCATAGGTAACGAGCTTCCGATAGGATGGGAAGAAGGATTCGACGGCCAAATCGGGCCGTACTTTATAAATCACATGAGTCGTAAGTATCTATCTATATATTTTCCTACCTACACGCATTCCCATCGAGTATAATGAAAAATTAGTTTAGTGATATAGGCTTTGTACCTACAGTTTTTTATTTTTATTGGCGATTGGAACTTTCACTTTAAATTCCTTTATTCTGTGACGATTAAAAGGATTTAAAAATTCGATTAACTTAAATAAAACGTGGCAAGACGATCTGTCGTTAATTGTTAAGATAAAAAGTGTTTTGGACGAATTCCAACTCTAAAAATCTTAATTAGGTACTACAAACAGGAAGCTAACACTTGACTGTAATCCATTTGTTTTCGTAAAATTTCTAAAACGGTTTTAATTAAGAAAGATTAAAAAAAGAAGTTAGTATTATGCATTTCTATTTTTCGTGGTGCGTTCCCTTAAGATGGTTAAGTGTGGTTGGGAAGGGTCTGTTCGGTTTATTACGAATATACACCTACGCGTGGTCAACGCGAACGAATTTCAAAATTGATTTGATTTTTACAAGCAGTCGAGCTTTGGCGTAAACGAGCGTTTCGTCTTTCAGAAATGATGTGAAGTCGATTTTAAAACTTGCTTTAAACGATCTAAATAGGTTAGAAACAAATGTGAGAGCGAGATAACGCCTTTACACTAACCAAATAAGACTTTCCGACTGTTTCGTATCTAATCAAAATACAACAAAGATAAAATTCCTGTAAACCATTATCAGCAAGAAGGAAGTGCACACGAGCAAGTTAAACAAGGAAACTCAAATAAAAAAAATATATATATTCATAAGTAACTGCATAGTTGTGTCACGAAAATCTAAATGCGTATTAAACATTTTTATCTAGGAAAGCCATATTTAAATTGGTTGGTGGGACGTCGCGATAAAAGAATTTCTCAATAGGAAATGCCTAGTTCGCGCAATATTTTTTCTAACAATAAATATGTTATCTTGAAACACGATGGCGGAAAATAATAATGATGGTACGTTGATCAAAACGGCAATTTGAGCGACTTTTTAACGTTCTTTTGATTTTAAATGTCGCATTGCCTGATTATGGAACAAATCGGATTCGAACGATTATAATCGCACAATAGTTGAAGTCTTGAAAACAAGAAAAACGAAATCATCAAAATGTATATATCAACGTAGCTGAAAGGCTATGAATGGAAAGAGTCAAAAGACATGAAAAAAAAACTCAAACGTGTCCACTTTTGTGACAATATTGTTTTTCGATGTATTTCTATTGGGTTGGGGAATAAGTTCGTAGCGTTTTTATCAAAGACTTTTCTTTAAACAAAAATCAATAGTTATAACAATAAATTAATCAATTATGTATTCGCCGCTGCTGTTTACGACCTCCTCCCATCTCTCGACCAATTTGTCGATGCCGTTCCGCCAAAAATCGCCCGGTCTGGTATCGAAGAAGTTGTTGAGCCAGTTTTTAAGGTCCTCTTCATTGTCGAAGGTTTGACAGGGAGCGGAAAAGATGGTAATCCGTCGGTGCAAGGTCCGGAGAATACCTCGGATGCCGAAGGACCTCCCATTGAGCTCTTGGAGTGCGACTTTGACGACTTGTGCAACATGGGGCCTGGCGTTGTCGTGAAGGAGCATGGTTTGGCCTTGTTGATGGGGTCTTTTCAGTCGAATAGCCTCTTTCACGCGGTGTCGCTGGGCTATGTAGAGCTCCTTGTTGACCGTGGCATTCTTTCGAGCATTTCCCAGTGCACCATGCCCTCCCAGTTCCACCAAACGCAGATCATGGTCTTCTTTGGATGGAGGTCAGGCTTGACTCTCGGCTTTGGCGTATCTCCTGGAGCCACCCGCTCCTTTCTTTGCTTCGTATTTATGTATAGGCACCATTTCTCATCTCCCGTGACGATTCGGTACAAAAAGCGCTGTTTATGACCGCGTGTTGCTGGATGGCGGGCGAGATGTTGAGAAGCAATTTGAAGGCGATTTTCTTTGTTGTTTTCGTTAAGCTCGTGAGGCACCCAGACTCCCAATTTTTCGACAAATCCCATTGAATGAAGATGATTGAGAATCGTTTTATGATCGCAGTTCATTTTTTCGGCCAATTCACGACTTGTTTGGTGACTGTCCTCCTTCAAAAGTGCTTTGAGACGCTCTTCGTCGAATTCAGAATGTCTTCCGCTGCGGGGCGTGTCGTCGATGTCAAAATCGCCATTTTTGAACTTTGCAAACCATTTCCGTGCTGTAGACTCGCCTACGACACCTTCTCCGTATACGTTGCAAATGTCCCAGGCTGCTTCAGCAGCTTTTTGGCCTCGATGAAAAGCGAAGAAGAGCAGGTGTCGAAAATGTTGATTTTACCTCCGGATATTCCATTTCTAAGCCTGAAAAGTAATAAAAAATTAAATTACTCAAAAAGACGATTAGCACAGTTTTTTAGAGCAGAAAGAGCTCTATCGAATGAATATTATACACTTTGCTAAAAGCAAAAAAAATCGTTGTAAAACAAAAGAAAATATAAAAACGCTACGAACTTATTCCTCAACCAAATAGTTATCGATCAGTTCTATCGATTCCTGGACGCTGAAGTACTGAAAACCCTTTCCCATAGTAATTTACGTCTAAACATTGCAAATTCGATCAAAAACATACTACATGTCCAAGTATATTTAGCATTATGTTTACATACAATATTACAAAACTGTTTTGGTGATTGAGTTTGGATGAACGCATCTAAATTTGTGTTCTACCTCTTTCTTCCGGGCGTCTCGTCCATTACGGCTTTCACGAACTCTGGCCCATCCTTCATCGATATGTGGCTACACTCGCGCGATATACCTGGAATGCCTTTCAAAACGCTCTTGGGAGTGCTCTGAAGTTGAAGAAATATTGGCGTTTATTTGGGTCGACTTACCACAAACGGCGAATGTTTCTTCATCTTCGGGAGCACTTCGAACAACTAAATTATTATTTTGCTGATTAATCGCTCTTATCGGAAAAACTTGATCATTTGAAAATTACGTATACATCATATTCCACAAAACGATCAAAAGTTGTCCGTTCGTCTAAATTTTCATTATTTTTCTTTCTCTTTCAGAATCCACGCAATTGGAGGATCCCCGACAAGAATGGAGGGCGGTACAAGAGGCTATGCTGAGGGAGTACTTACAAACTGCCCAAGATGTATTAGAGGTGAGAATTACTTAACGTTTTTGCAAATCTCCAAACTTTCGCCCCCCCAATTGAAATAAATAATAGATGCGTTGTCCCCCGTTTGCCTCTCAAAGTGATATCTTTACGTCGTCAATTAGGAGTAATCTTACAATTGTGATATATGCGTCACAAATTTAAGACATCATTACGTAAAAGCTCTTCGATGCATTCCAAACCATTACACTTATCTGCTTCATAAATTATGTATAAAAAAACATCATACCAGAATAGGATAAGTGTTGCGAGCATTGTTAATCTGAATAGCTCGTTAATCCAAATAGGTCGTGCTCGTATATAACGGCCGATGAATCAGATTTTATGATCGGTCCAATCGTCTCTGGAATGTCAGGACAATGATGTCTTAAGTAGTGTTTTGGTAATGCAGGACGTACATACATAAAATTTATCTTGGTGAAACGTACCTACCTAAATATTTTTGTAAATATCGAACGTTGTTGTAGCGGTTAAAATTTAACTGCCGATTAAAAATGAGAAGAAGAAAACGACGCACCGTTTGGCGTCCAAATTTACGAACATTGCAAATAATTTCGCGAAACTGTCGAGCGTCACGATAATAATTGGAATCTAGCAAATAAGGGGGAAAGGTAAAATGGAAATTCCGGGAACGTTGTTGCGGCGCAGACAAACAAAAACGCGTCGGTCTAGGAAAGATGCCAAATAAATGATGCTATTTGATGTTTCAAAACGTAAACAGTGGATGCGGTTACGTGGATGGTTAGGCGAGAAGTGGGGGCGGGGGGGCATTGCTTATTGTAGGAGGTTTTTTTTCCAAATTAGCCCCAATAATTGCATGGAGCGCGTCGTGCTCCAAATTTACGAACGCCCACTTTGATTCGTCGATTTTTTGCAATTTTTTTTTAAGTTCAAGGTTCTCAAACTGTAGATCTGTGTTCATTATATTATACATAGGAGTAATAAATTATCTACCACCGAAATAATATATTGTATAAAATTACGAATACCTAAGATATCAAGAGGTCATCGAGAGTATTGTTTTTCCGAGCGCAATTTTCGTATTATTGAAATTTACATTTTAACGGGGGACGTTAATTAATCTAATAGGATTTTTGTTTTTAATAACAGTAATACTTTAATAGTTGCCTATAAACTTTCTAAAATTTTATGTTTGATGAAAAGTAGTCGGACAGCTCCAGTTAAGGTAAAGGATGCGCCGCTCTTACGGTCTGGTCGCTCTCTCAAAGCAACAATGAACATTTCCACGTTAGAAAAAGATAATAACTTTAAAGGTGTAAGGCTACCTGGTTTTAAGCTACCTGTGTTACGCAGCATAGTCCGCAACATTCCTTCTGTTTTACGCCCGATATCGACCGACCGGCTCCGAAAACGCATTCTTTCAATTAATTATTATTCAAGTCAACGGGGTTCTCTATCTCAGAGGCGTAAGAGAGGATTTTATAACCGAGAATCGTGGGTAGCTAGCTATAAGATTTATTAATAAGTGGCTTTTTATTTCTTGCTACTACTGGTCTTGGATATACGGTCTTTCGAAAAACCCGCCGAAATGAATATATTTTCTTCGTTCACGTAGGACGGTGTCCCGCCGAGTTCGTCTTTATAGGTAAAATTATTCACGAACATCTATCGGTAATAATGTAACGCGTCGTGAAAGGGAGTGAAGCAGGGCGACGTTTATGGCCCTGTACTATTTATCGTCAACGACTGTACGTTTCAATTTCGCTTATTTGGAAACTTGAATTTTCGAAAAACCATTAACGTGACGTTTGACGTAGGCGACGCCCTGTATACGGCAATAGCTAATTTAGCGAAGGAAAACATTTTTGCGCGCATCATTAAAATTCTTACGGATAATAGTTTATCCTTCGAGGAATTCTGTTGTTTCCATGAAAGCGATTCGAAGTAATCTCGGCCGGTTACGTCTGGCTTAACATAAACATTGGAATATGAGAGATTCCTCGGTTTAATTACTCATCAAATACTTAATTATTTTTACACTCGCCTACCAAGAACGGATAATGAGAGAATTCCTTATTTTTCAAAAAAAAAACAAACGAACAAACAAAAGATCGATTATTTTGCCCAACAGACGTAGATAATCTGTAGTAAACAACACGAAGTAAATTCCACGTTCGAATCCACGAAAGTTCGTATATGAACAAATGAGAAATTTACATAAAAATGTATTGGTGGATGTCACAGAAACCTACGCGAAGAATGGCGCCTCTCGCGAACGTTAAAAAATCGAAGATGGAATTACAGAAATTCCTGAAGCATTTAAAATCGAAAAACCCGTTTAGCACGAGAAAATCCATCTTCCTCCGAACGATTGTGTTGCCTAAAATAAGAAGATTAAAAATGAGATAGGAAATGCGTGAAGCCGAAGATCCGACTAAATTATTCGAAATATGCGTGGCCCCGGGCGAAAACCCAGAGACTTGATACTAAGAACCCGTAAACCAGCAATAGCATATGGTGGAGGAACAATGCAGCCTCGAGGCGGTGAACCTAAGAGGACCGCGTGACCCCTGGAATGCACACGGAAATTAAAGTGGCCCGGACCGCAGGGTGCGAAGGACGGACCAAGGTCGTCTTACCACAGTGTTATCCGACCCTTCTTGTGCGTAAGATGTGGCCCTCGTACTACGTCCGCTTTCCTGCAGCCGTCTTCGAGAACAAACGACACTTCGCGTCGTTTCAAGTGCGTACTTTGCCCGCCCAAAATTCTTTGTCGGAAATTCGAGCGTACTTGCCCAATTTTCAAACGTTACCCGCATCGCACGTCATCATCGCTACCGACCTTTCGGATAATAACATCGTCGTTTTACGATCGTCTGCGACTTTCGAAGAAGTAAGTAAATAAACGTTTATTCAATTTTTTTTGAGACTGACGACGAAATGTGGAATACGCATCATTTGTTGATACAATCGATAGAACTCGAGCAACAGGTACTCATTTGCGTTATTTTCGATTCTGCGTGTATTCAACTGATAACCTAGATGTCTGTGTATTGATCAAACATATTATTACGTAATTAACTCACGATCGATTTCGCAAGCTTCATCCGCATTTTATCCAAATTTTTATTTTTGATAAAACCAAAACCGTGGTGACCAAGTGCTCCGACGTTCGAATCCTCAACCCCCGGGACGTACACAATTGTTATGAGGTTTATACGATTAAAAAGTATCTGTTCACGGCCGATGGATGCCTGGTGCAACAGAGCGGAGCAACCGCCCGCGTGAAATTACCATACGGTTCTTGAAAAATTTAGTGGCGCGCGCGTGTACGCCATTATTGTTTTCGTGCGCATTTTAACATGCATAACGGGCCCGATGTAAATTTGATTAGCAAATCCGAAGGAAACTCGATCTATCAATAATCGGCGAACGCCCGGCAGCCGGAGGAGAAGCGTGCTGCGAACCCAAGAAACTGTCGATCGTGTGCAATATGCGGTAGCACGCCATCGGACACCGATCGGATCGTTACGTAAACAAGCTGCCACTTTACATTTACGCCGACCCAGTTTTCTCAAAATCTCCACCCCCCTGTACTTGGTGGCACCCGATGATTCACCTCGAACTGGTGAGATTGGGGTGCCGGCGATCTTTTATCAACTTATCGTTAGTTATTGTGAGGGTCGTGTGATGGTCATCCTTACAAGGGGTTGTTCACAGGTTTCGGCCCAGTGTTGTGGCTATTGATGATGGAATCTTGGTTCCTCTCCTTCAGTCCGTTTCATCTTGGACTTAATACAGAGATCTTTGTCCATGCAGACTGTTATTGGACATTGCGACATCTGTCGTCAGTCTTATCGCCATGTATCTGATTAAGGTAACGGTTGGTGTTCCGAAGGTGACAAAGAGGAAATATCCGAGAACGGAGGATCTTCTAGAAAACATTTTCCACCAAAACTGTGGAAGCTCGTTCCAGAATGCGCACGTGTGTTAAGACGCATATTCCCGATGCCCATTAAACCAATCAAAGCGACCTGGTGCGAGGTGTGGGAATGCAATGGGCATTTACTAATCATCATCATTGTGCCTAAATAACTAAGTCGCCTCTGGGTTTCCGATGGGTTCCCTACGATCTTGAAGTTCGCTTATTTTTAAACCATTCAGCCAATTGTAGTAGCGTCGAGGTATAAGGTCATGGATGTTCAGCTAAGAACGCGCACACACACGCGCGATCATTTTTGAATCATTTGAGTTCGATGAAGAATCATGGTTTTAACAGGTTATTGTTTCTGTCGAGTTAATTTCTTGAAGATTTTGTCAATTTAAGACAACCGATAGCAGATATAGTTTGGAATGTCAACATCGTCTGGGATAATTTTCGCAAATAATTTTTAGATTCTCTTTTTACTTGAATTTATGAAAAATTTTAATAAATAAAATGTATTTCAATAATTTTATATTGTTACAAATAAAAAAAAATGGAGAGATAAACAAGAAGATTTTATCTAAATGAAATTGACATAACAACGTTGTAATGTTAATGTCTAAACTCATAACGATATATTACTTATTTAAATTGTTGTTTTCGAATATTTCATACATTATCGTTGAAATTGTCGCCGTTATCATTTGAAATTAGAATTCTTTCGTTTCTTTGAATCGTAGGTTATCATAATGTTCAAAAACATAAATAATAATCTAAAATATTTTAATTATTCAATACAGATAACCCTTGGCGTAGAATTTACAAAATATCGATTAATTTGGTTTTTTGATCAAACGTTTTAATACAGTATGTAATAACATGAAAAATATGGAAATATAAAGAGATACTTACGTATTTTCTTGGAAAATAAAAAGACTTACGCAATTATTATTTAACGTACCCAATATTTTCTAACCAGTGTAAATACTTAATATATATAAATAGTTATCGAAAACTTTCCCAAAATTTTTGTTATCTCTTTTATACATTGTTAATGAGGATTTACGTTTTTTGTTTGTTTCAGGCAAAAAAGGATATCTACAATGTAAAATCGCAGCGATTGATATTAGCTCAAGATGAATACAATCATTTAAATAATGTCTTGGCTGCTCTAAATACGTCCCGGACTAGTTGTAAGTTTAATTATTATTTATTTATTTTAATCTAATAAAGCGAAGGAACGAGACGTTAATAGATTTACGAAATAAATACCTCGACAAACTTACTATACGGGCTGTACGTAATAAAACAATAAGTCTTTCAAACAAAAAGTCTTTCAGTCTTGGTTGGCTGTGCAAAAATAAAGACACATCAAGAACAAATTATTTCTTATCATATTTTAATAGTAAAATTACTTAAACCAAGCCCTGCCTTTATCCTTTCCACAACAAACCAAGACTGGAAAGACTTTTTGGACACCCGTTATATTTTAAAATATTAAATACAGTTGTTCTAAATAGAAAAAAGAATTTTAAATTAGTCGAACAAGGTTCTAAAATCCATCAATGACCGAATTAGCATTATCGATCGAGTAAATAAGGCCGAAAATCGTGAAAACATCTGAACCTACAAGAACGTTTTATTTAAACAATTATTGCAACAAACTACGGGGCGCCTAGGAAATGGTAAAAAATATCTCGGAAAAATAATGTCACAAGTTCCTATAAATATTTTTCCTACAGCGCACCCCCTGTTGAGATATTCGCCCCCAAAGTTGAAGTGTAAAAATCGATTTTTTTTACATACATTTTTATTGTTCGTTGAAATTTAATAATTTTTGATGCACATACGTAATAAATTAAGATCTTTAAATGGTGCAATAGGTTTTTTTTATATCGCCTCAGGAGAGATAGGGAAGCACCACCCCTAACCTTTCCAACCCCAAAATATTTCGAGAGATTTAAGTTTTTAATTTTTTCGAGGTCATTTTCAGATTTTCCAGATATTTTAGGATAAAAAAGGTAGGTACTCTTGTTTAATTTCGATAAAATGAACCTTATGCGAGAAAAATCACACTTAAATGATACCGCATCTCTTATTCTTCATCTATGATTTTCTCGAATATGGTTCATTTTATCGAAATTAAACGAGAGCACCTTTTTTATCCTAAAATGATCATGAAATATTAAAAAATAAACCTCCGAAAAATGTTGAGATTAGAAAGGTTAGGGGGATAGTGCATCCCTGGTTCCCCTGAAGCGGTATCGAAAAACCTATTACACCATTTAAAAAATCTTAATTTATTACGTATGCACAACAAAAATTATTAAATTTCAACAAAAACTAAGAATGTTATTTAAACAAATTGATTGTTATTTTTTAATTGACTAGACTATACCGTGTGTAACAGAATCATGGTACACCCCCTTAATTTTGTTATTTATTAAGATCAAATTTTCAAATTTTCTACATATATAACGTACTCCTAAAACGTCATTTTTTGAACATGAAAATTGTGTTTTTCCTATTTCCGGTTTCGCCGGAACTGACATCAATTTTAGATTTTCAAATAGAACACCGTGTATATTATTACATTTTTGGAATAATTTTCTGAATGTAATGGCATTATATAAGTGGCATTTCAACTGTCTGCCAACATGATTCTGTTATACATGGTATGGCTTTGAATTTCATCACAATTATATTTTGCTTTTTCTTGTTTCTCCATTGTCGGCCGTCGCAAATTACAATTAAATTTGAATTGTTAATGACCATCTAAATAATCGCCACTATCCCCTTCGCTTTCAGTATGTTCTTCCAGTAGCAGCGTCAGTACTAAATACGATCCGGATTTATTAAAATCGGATGTCGCTATGGCCAAAAATAGGGTATCTCGACTTAAACGAGAATTAGAACAAATTAGGAACGAAATGACCTGCACTCAAAGAGGAGTAGAAACGTTAACGATGTAAGTTTCATCGTTTTTTATTTTGCCGTCCCATCAAAAACTAACGTTCCTCACTTTATTCCACAGCGTCGAACAAAAACTAAGTTCCCATCAAGGCGGCGGTTGTTACAACATCGTGGAAGCTCAAGCCATCATGACCGAACTCCACAATATACAAAAGTCGCTCGAATCTGGTGAGAAAGAGAAAGCCGAGCTGATGCAATCTTTGGCCAAACTCAAAGACGACCTGACGAGGTTGCAATTGTGCGAAAGTTCGCCCGAAATATCGACCCTTAGTCTTCCACAAGAAAAACTGAGTACGGCTTCTCAAACAGATCTTTCCTACGACATTGTACCAATCGGAACGAGATTAGCCGAAATGGCGAAAATGAGATTGGAATACGACGAAGCTAGGAAAACCGTTCAAGCCATACAGCAGAAGTTAGCGGATTTGGAGGAGAAAATGCAACCCGGTCAAGTAGAATCGGACAAAGATAGGTTACTACTTTTCCAGGAAAAGGAGCAACTTTTAAGGGAATTGCGAAGTATTACGCCTCGTACACGATCGAAAGAAGAAATGTTCGATATTCAAATGGAATGTCAACGACTAGAACAAGATCTAAATAAAGCTTTAGAGGTTTCCAATCGAGCTATCGCCGACAGATTAAGATTGCACGAAGAGAAGCAGCTACTGTTGCAGCAGCTCAGAGATGCTTTACGTTCGATGACGCAGTTAGAATCGCAATTAAAAACGCTCTCTGCTAGCACTTTATCAGTTAGTAGCAGTTCTAGTCTTGGTTCCCTGTCAACTACAAGTAGTAAAGGTTCTTTAAGTTCCGGTTTAAGTTTCACCGACATCTACGGAGGACCTCAATGCGTCGGAATGACGAACATAGAGAAACCGGTGGATATGGTCGATTTGCATAGGCGAGTCGAAAGGTTGCTCAAAGAGAACGACAACAACGTAAATACTCCATCGCCCTGGAAGATCTCAGCCTTCTTTATCGCCTCGAAGTTCATTATCGTCGGTTTCTCCGCCCGTATCGCCCATGTACGAGAATCTTCCTTGTATCGTTCCGCCGCCATCCTACAAACAAGTCGAACACGATCGTAGACAACAGGTCGAGCAAAAGTTGCTCGAAGAACAATTGTCCGAGTTGAAATTGTTACATCCCTCAGTTACTGCCAACATCGTAAACAACGAATATTTATATAATTACAGCCAGAAAGTTCCAGTTCCTAATTTGTCGCCGTTAAGCGATTTACTCGAAGCTCACATGAGCAATATGTCTCAAGGTTCGGGATTGGGAAGGCCGTCTAGACACTCTTACGAAAGCACTAGCGAGCTGCCGTTGTTGTCTCCAATTTCTGAAACGCCCCTCGTCACCGACGACGAAATTCTTCAAGGATTGGCTTTATCGCGAACGTCGTCGTCCGGCACCAATACTAGATCGGTGTCGGCCGCCGTTAGCGATGAATCGGTTGCCGGCGACTCGGGCGTCTTTGAGGCATCGAACCGAAGGAAGGCGTCCGGCTTATACTTGCCCGATGACTTGCTCGATACGGCACAAGTGCAAATCAAATTGAGATACGTGTTTGCCGAGAATATTTTGAACGTTTGCTTCGAACGAGCGCGAAACTTGAGTGCTCTATTCATTCCAGATAATTCGCAAGTGTAAGTAAACCGTGTGCACCGTTTATCGTCGTCGATCTTATTTATTGTTTTTTTTTTGTATACAGATGCATAAAAGCGGCGCTGTTACCGTCTTCGCCTGCTGTACCGATGGTGTGCAGCACAAAACCGGTTCGAGACTTGGCGAAACCGACGTTTGGGGACATTTTCAACATGAACGTGCCTTTAAATAAATTATACACCAAAACGTTGCAGGTTAACATTTGGAGTATCACCGACGATCGTCAAGAAAAATGTATGGTGAGTAGTAGATTTTTTTTTTGTAAACGACTTTTGTACGTAAAGCCTCCCGATTGTTTTAGGGTTGTGCGCAAGTCAGTTTGGCGGATTTCAATCCTCAAAGTATTTCGCAGAAGTGGTACAATATTTTGAGTCTGCGTTTAATAGACCGCGCCGAAGACGGTGGCGGCGCTAAATCGTCGCTCGTACACGAAAAACAAGAACACGATTTTCGGTACCTAGACAGTCGGCGACGGTTACTAAAGAAGAGAGTTCGGACGATTCCACCATCATTTCTTCGCAGACGTCGACCTTAACCAGGAATCAGGACGGCGAACATTTCGAGCCGCCTTCGAATTTAAATTTCGAAGATTTAGTCAACTGCCTGCAAAATGCGGAGGAGTACGACAGCGACGATTCGGAAGACGAAGACGACGACGAGGACGACGACGAGGACGAAGAAGGAATCACGGTCGATTTTAGGCAAACAGAGAGGCTGGAGGTTGTTTTCGAGAACTACGATCACGTTGAGAATGAAGGCGACGACGACGACAACGACGACCAGCAGGATAAATTCACAGACAAGCAAACGAACACCGAATGCACATTTTATCCGGAACACGCGAAACAAATGAAACTGGCGGCTGCCAACGGCACCAGTTGTCTCGACGATCGAGGTGTGATTAAACGGTCGCAGACTTTCTCTCCAAGCGCGGCAGTTCCTAAAAATCATTATATATGTAAATTAAACAGAAGTGACAGTGATAGTGCAATGCCTTTGTATAGACGTGGAGGCAATCCCTTCCAACGCAACTCGGTTGAAAGACGTTCCTTAAGATTTCGGCGACAGTCCGGTTCGGTAATGAGCTTATCGAAGAGCAAATCTCACAGCCACGTGCCGCCAACTGCTCGAACATCGTTAGATTTAGAATTAGACTTACAAGCGCAACACACTCGACTGCACACATTAAATTCTGAACTCGGGAGGTTACGTCAGCTCAGAGAAAGACTGGAAACCGCCAAGGAACAGGGCGACACGGAACTTGCATCTTGGGTTTTGGAAGACGAACAATTCCAACGATTAGTTTCTCAGGCGGAATCCTACAGGCAAGGGAGAACGCACGAGGAAAAGAAAGTCGAGAAGATGCTCAGGAAAATTTCGAGGGAAATTTACAGGCTCAGGAAGAGCAAGGCCGGAAATGGGAAGCCGGACGTTATTTCTTTTAGGTAAAGATAGGATTTTAATTTTCCCAGGAAACATTGCTGACATTAAAATGTGTAATATTATAGATATATTAACTTTTTTTTTTTCAGAGAGAAAATGGCCTTCTTTACAAAAGTTAACACCATTGTGCCTTTCCTTCCCGGTGAAGAGTGCCATTCCGATAATGTTACTCAACAAAACGAACAATCCCAGTGCGTAGATGCCGAAAGTAAAGTTAGAGATAAAGCGGACGGCGACGATGTTCAAGTAACAAAAGAATCGGGTCGTTACGAATACGTGGTGGACAGAGTATTGGGTGTCGAGGTGTAATTTTGTATTATTAAATAGATAAATATTTTTTTATAAATTAATTGCTTTCTAAACACACCAAATTCTTCTAGCAAGCTCAAACACACTTGGTATTTTTAGAGAGTTGTAAAAATTTATTATATGTAGGTAGATAAAAAAAAATTATATTTTCAGATAAAATATTTAAATTATTGTGATTATGTGCCTTAAGAGATCTGAATTGTCTCTGTTGTTGGTAGTTTTAGTTTGTACATCTGTCAATTGTTAATACTCACTTTATGCTATTGTACTTTTCTTGTTTGAGCAACTTAGTCATTGCTCGTTATGTTACACTTTAGTAGTTTTGAACTGCGTGTTTATTTTTTGTAAAAATTTATTTATATGTATAGTCATATATAAGAATCTTAGTACAATCCTTTAACTTTGTTACCATACATTCTTTACAAATTTTAACCAGTTGACCTTCTATTCTGATGTATTTTATTTATAAATCTTAGTTGGTTTATTGCAGAGCATTTTAAAGAATTATATTTTCTCCTAGCTATATTAGCTACGGACTTTTTTTGTATGTATTAAATAGTATATTGTTTATTATACAACTATGGTTATTAGTGATTTTTTACTTGTATTATATGTACATAATTATTGTTAAGCCTTAAGTCTATCAAACTAGTTGATATTGTTTTTAAAAAATCAACTTGAAACATCATTCTAAACAACTTGGATTCAGAGTTTTAATAAACTTATTTCAATTGAAAATATTTTGTTTCATTTCAGAGATTTGGTGCGATTTTGCCAACTACACATCTAGTTCTAGATATGGCGCATTAGCTGACTTTCAACTAAAACATTAAATTAATTGGTGGAGCAATGACGCCAGTGAAGTCCAACTGAATGTGCTATTTTCTTGTTAGCCATCGATGTGAAATATGGCAAAAATTCAAATTAAATTTCGCCGCTACAATTTATGGTGATATTTATACTTATATCTTAACTTCAGCTGCAATTTTTTTCTTAGGGGCCAATTATACAATGTCAGTTTAAACTGTTGATTTCCACAGTAACTAAGGAAAATGTATGGTTTAAACTCGAGATTATAAGTTAAGCCTGTATTGTACAATGTTTGAGATATTATACATGAACAAACCAGACATGCCAGTAGTTGTGCTCGGGCGCTTCGCACTCAGACGGGTGAACCTCGCACCTAACTCGTAGCACCAAAACATTTTTGATTTGTTAATCTCATATAACGCATGTGACTCGAAGGCCAAAACAACGTATTTTTAAGTAGACATTGTGTTTTATCAACATAGGTCTTATTTAAAATAATAATAAAATTTGACACAAAAATTATTTTCTAAATTGAGAAGGTTGCTTTATTATGTTATGCCATATTGTTCAAAAATTCCTTAATTGAATAATACATAATATGTAGGTACTTATATCAAGAAACTAATAGACATCGAATCAAAATTAAATTTTTTGCATACCATGAGCCTAAAAGACTCGCTGCTACTTTTGTGATTTTGAAGTAGTTTACTTTTAAGGAGTATAATTTCTAAAATATAATTTAGAACTAACCACTCAACTGCATATCACGGGTCTCGTGGACTCTTTGTTATATTTTCATAAAAGTTGGTGCTTCTCCCAAAACTAAAATTGCACCAATAAAATATTAAAAATATCTTATAATATAAAAGGGAGATCAAAAAATATAATTTTGACTCAAGATTAAAGTACCTGTATGTTTGAAAGTGTCGAAAAATGTTACTTAAAAAAGTTGTTTAAAATGAAAAATTATAGAGAAATATGAAGTCACAACCAACTTAGTCGAATCTTATACTTTTCAGTAATTTTTTCAACAGTGCCTTGAAAAATAATGTTGATCATAATAATTCACGAATGTCATTCTTTTACCTTAGGTACACTCAACAATATGAAAATATCTTAAGTTATTTAACATTAATATTTATTTCATATACACATAAACTGAAAAATTTCTTTGATTTTACTATGAAACATTATTTTATTATGATAAATCCAAAAAGGTTTGAAATATATGGATAAACTGTTCGAGTTTTAATAATTTTAATTTAGAAACTATTCGAATTTATGGTAGGTATAATTACAAAAAAGCGTTAATATATAATTTGAATTAAAAAATGTGTAATTCACATTACAGGTTCATATTTAGTAAAATTTGCTAAAGAAATAAAGCATTTTCTTTCGAGTCATTAATCATAACGACCAAAACAAATTTTCTTGGTCATTCTGCAATTATACGAATATTTTAGAAACAACTAATCACTTATTAATAAGAAACATGGTTATTAACATTTAACGTGATGCACCTATTGAAGAAACTACATTTGTTGACTTCAAACATAACAATGAATGGTTGTTATATTTATACCAACAAGATTCTAACGTATAACATGTTCGTTATGTATCAGTGCAGTGTAATTCTAGGTGTAGGGACGTGTTATCCTTAACCCCTCGTAACTTTTGCAATTTAATATTGCTGCGCAATAAAGTTTCTAACGCGCGTCACAACCGTGCGTTTAGACACGGGAGTGAACTAGCAGACTCAAGCTAGCAGCCTAAAACATATGTGGCAACGTCGCACTAAGCGTTCCCACGGACGGATTATAACACTTGTTATATTATTAACAACTAATTATGGACAAATAAAATCAATATTTAATTACAGTAACAACGAAACTAATAAACGATTACAAATTGTATATTATTGGCGAAATAATAGTTGTTAATATAAAGTTTGGAGAAAATTAATGTATGTAATGAACAACTATTAAATCCAATTTATAAATTAAAAAAGGCACTTCTAATCGAGGTCCCCACATGAGACTTGGCTTAAATGTGCGCTCATATGTTATAAACAATATACCAAAGTTTAAACAAAATCGTATTTACGGACGGCCCTCAAATTCGCTAGCAGCCCAAAATTTTTGTATTTTTCAGATTCTTGCATTTCGGCGAAAGGGGCACTTAGCGTCGTGGTCCCCACATGAGACTTCGCTTAAATGTGCGCTCATGTGTTTTAAACAATATACCAAAGTTTAAAAAAAATCGTATTTGCGGTAGGCCCTCAAATTCGCTAGCAGCCAAAAATTTTTGTATTTTTCGATATCCTGCATTTACGCGAAAGGAGCACTTAGCGTCGAAGTCCCCACATGAGACTTGGCATAAATGTGCACTCATGTGTTTTAAACAATATACCAAAGTTTTAAAAAAATCGTATTTGCGGAAGGCCCTCAAATTCGCTAGCAGCCCAAAATTTTTGTATTATTTGAAATCCTGCATTTCTGCGAAAGGGAACTTAGCGGCGTGGTCCCCTCATGAGACTTGGCGTATTTTAAACATCAATAGTGATTCATTAAAGTATTATTTTATTTTTATAATTATTATTATATTCAAATATTTAAGTAAAGTTTGTATTAAAATATTAATCATTAAGATATATAGTTAACTAAAAATATGTTCACCAATATTGTTGAAGATTTTTACAAATTTTGACAGATAAAAATTAATTTGGCTACCAACGAACGGCAGTTTCGCCTGATAGACAAGCGCCCTATTGTTCTGGCGCCCTTAGGCGATCACTTAGGATCGCCTAATGGTAAAACCGTCGTTAATATAGGTATTCCAGGGGCATTCCATAATTCTAGTCTTTTTCTTATTAAATATCCTTGGCGGTCGTTCACGATTACGATCTTCGTAATTTGGGACAGTACCTCGACGCTAAGGCCCACTTCGGCGAACATTCTAGGAATTCTGAAAAATACAAATTTTTGTGCTTCCTAGCGAATTTTATAAAGCCTTCGCAATAGAATTTATTAAGAAACTATTGAAGGTAACATATTAGTTAAGTAACAACATACGCACATTAAAATGTCACTATAGGGGACCTCTTAATTTAAAGTCCTTTTTCGAATTATTATACAATGGATATAGTTGCATCAGTGTACAGTAGTCATATTAGATTGGTATTTCTAATTAATTTTTGGATATGTAAAACTAATGCCACTTTCGCCAAGTAATATCAGGATATCTGAATAATACAAATTGTTAGGCTTTCGAATTTGAGGGCCTTACCGTAATTAAATATTGTTTTAAACTTTGTCATATTAGTTTTAAAACACATGACGACACATTTATGCTAAGTCGATGTGGGACCGACTCTAGTGCTCGACGTAAATGCCAGGAATTTGAAATACAAAATTTTAGGCTGCTAGCAATTTGAGGGCTCAATGACATTTTAAACTTTGTATATTATTTAAAACACATACGCACATTTATGCCAATGATGTGGGGACTCAATCTAATTCGCAGCAGAAATTAACAACTACAATAATTAGTTCGTTGTAATAATTTTAAATTTGGTATATTGTTTAAACATATGCGACATTTACAATCTCATTGGGGATCGTTAGTTTTAATCAGTTTGAAATAAATTTTGCTAATTTTTAATAGATTATTACATATTGTTTATAACAATGCGAATAACCAACATTACCTCAACCATTATGGAGTTGCCACGCAATTTGTATCGTTTAGTTAGTTTCCGTATTTGCAATTAATAATTAACAATTAACGAACTTATAAATTCTGTAATCTAATTAGCGTTTATGTTTAATTTCATAGATTCAATGTCGACCAACTACACATTTGGAGCGAAGTAAGTGTCCGTAGATTATTTAATTACGATTTAAATCGAACATACGTTTTGTTTATTTCTAGACAACCACAAACAACAGCATTCGGGCCACCTCCCCTATTTTCTTCGCCACAACAACAGGGAAATATGCAATTTGGAAATCAGCAGCCGGTCGCCTCTACGGCGCCGTCGTTCGCACCAACGACATCCGGAGCATTTCAATTTTCTTCGCCGACCACAGCCGCGTTTGGAACCACACCGTTCGGTTTGAATACGTCATCCGCGCAGCCTAATTTGAAACAGGGCGGATTTTCTTTTAAAGTGCCAACTTCCATGAATACTTTGTTTCCGTCGTCTACAACAACGCCAAGTTTCTTTTCTGCTTCAACACCAACGCCCGTTGCCGCCAGTGCTGGTATGCAGTTTAATACCACTCAACCTCAACAAGTCGGATTTGGTGCAAAAATGCCTTCGGGGCTGACGTTTAATGTGCCTCCAAATACCACAGCAGGTATATTCATCGATGTAAACAATAAGTTCGTGTTGTACGTTGAATGATATTAATGTTGCAGCGGTGCCCGGCGCGAAATTAAATTTTTTGATGCCCACCACGGCCCAAGCAACTTCAGGATTTGCATACGGCAGTAAACCGACCACATCGATTGCACCTCAGATGCCTTTTGGTGCGACAACCACTAGTGCCGGTTTAACATTTGGTACTCCGTTGGCACGTTCTATGCCAGTTGCGACAGCTAATATGTCTACTCCTAGACCGACGTTCGGAGCACCGATGACGACTTTAAATTTCAATTCTCCAACAACAGGTACATCTTTGGCAGCTCCAATTCAGACGACAACGTCAACTAATTTAACATTCGGAAAACCTACACCTACAACTGCGAGTTTATTCAGTATACCAACTACTACAACGACACCATCATTTAGTTTAACAACAACTGCTAGCTTTAATCCTACAACTACCATGTCTTTAGCTAATTTTGGGGGCCTCACGTCTACTGCTGCGCCAGCTATAAACTTTGGGCAAGGACCTTCTGCTACAACTACAGCTACCTCTGGCGGATTGTCTTTTGGTGAGCGTTTAATATTTTTCTTAAATTATTGGTACAAATGGGCAACACTTTGCCGTTTGTTAATTCAATATAATCTAATCAAAAACATCGATAATGCATTTATTTCGTGAAGGGTTTGGTGGACTTCCGTCGACTACGGCAACGCCCGTCCTGTCCGCTTTCAGTCGAACCTTACAACCAACATCTACGACTGCGACTTCACGTCCCGTAGGGTTAGGTGGCGTGGTTTCGACTCTACCAAAACTGACAACTACCGGCGCCGGACAAGCAGATGTACCGCCGAAAGATCAAGTTCTTCCAAACGAACTCATGCAGACCGTGGAACATTTTAAGAAGTTCTTGCAGGAGCAGAAGTCTCACATTTCGGAAGTGGCAAGATTTCCGATCAAGGACCTCAGACAGGTCGAAAGCGACATCGAAAAGCTCAACAATTTCATAAATGAAATGACCACGGAGCTGCAGAAAAATTCGGCGTTGGTTCACAAACTCAAATTCGAAGTGGCGAAAGATCTACAGTACGTCGAAATGGCCCAAAGAACTTTCGATACTCCGTCGGGGCTGCAGTATAGCAACCAAACGCCCTTTACTTATTTTGTGGATTTGTGTAATCATTTCGAAGGGGAAATGCACACGCTGAAAGCGAAAATAGAGCACGTCGAGAGGCACGTGAGAAATTCCGGGCCGCCTACCGAACTTAGTTCGGAAGATTTGGCTCTGGGTATACACAGACTTCACAACGCGTTCGTCGCCTTGGCTGGACGTTTGCAAACGCTGCATAATCAGGTGGAGTATCAGAAGGAACAATATTTGAATTTACGTCGACACATACTGAAGGACAATAGGAACGTTTTCGACGAAACGCCCAAAGACGCAGAGTTATTCAGTGTCGCTTTAAAGACGACGAAAAATAAAGTTCCCGAAATTTTGTCCGGCCCGACGCCATTTACTATGTTGGGAAATTCGCAAGCGCAAGTCATGGCACAAAATCAAGCAACGGGATATTCGCTCGCCACTCCCATAGGTAAAACTGGTCTTTCGTTGGTAATGTAAAAATTGTACGAAATCGCACTTTTCAGGAATAACGCCAACAACTGCGTTTAATACGACCGGTTTAAATAATAATTTATTTGGGAATAGTCCGAGTACTCAGGCGTCGATGTTCGCCCCTTCGACTTCAAATGCCTTTCAATTGCAAAAGCCGCCGGTAGGAAACAAACGAGGAAAATCACATGCTTTATTTTAAAAAATTCGTATAAAATTGAATAAGTAATAAATTAATATTTACTCTTGTGTCTCGATGTATTTTTGTAATAATTTTTATTTTAGTTGAATCCAAATAAATTGTTTTAAATGTTAAAGCGACTCATTATTTGGTTCTAACAACATACAACTTAATCGACAAATTGTCGTTTTTAAATAAACTTACATTAAACATAATATATTAATTACTTTGCAAGATAAGCGCTTTTATCAAATTATTAAATTACTATATAGCTCCCACTTGTAGTACGGGTATCAGCAATTGAAATCCATTTTTAATATAAGAACTGCTATTTGCCGACTAAAAAAATGTTGGACATTAATTTACTAGTTTTCACGACGAATTCATACTCGCCTCAAAATATACATTAGTGATAAGGCCATTGATTTTTTCCTTGCTGGTAGAAATCGATGTGGCCTCTTCGCTTAATTTATTTGAAAACTCTATCGCCATATGGCTTATCAGCATCGTGATGGTCGTTGTTAATCTGCAACAATCGTTATACTAAATTGATTCGTCGATATAGTTCAACTTGTGCGCTGCACGCAATACTAATAAAAATAATCCGAATAAAATGAATCGGAGAATAACTTACTGAACAAGACTGTCGGCTTCGTCTGCCGTACTGCGGTGCTCCTTAATCAACAACAATTCGCCTATTTTATGAAACTGTTCGACGGCAATAGCCGTAAGTTGCGCGAGAGTATCGATCGCTTGTTCGTGCAATTCCATTTCGCTGCACAAGTTCAAATTTACATTTGCCAACCATTCGCGGGCCTCTTCCGCTGTCGACGTTAATTTATTATAAGATACTGTAACGTTCATTTCCGCTACAGCCCCGCTTAACTTTTCGCCAATCTCGGACAAATTAAATTCTTCTTCTTCGTCCACTTCGTTCAATTCGCACAGCTCGTTGATTTGACTTAAAGTTTCCTGTAATTCGATTAGTTCTTTTCCCGACAGCGACTCCAAAAGTGTCTGTAATTTAATGTCGCATTGTTTCGAAAGCATCTCCAACGCCTCGAGGTGCACCAGGCCCTGATGATCGTCGAATAACATCTCGTAGTTTGCCCTGCGCGAGAAATGCTTTTCCACCAACAGCTTATTATCGTTTTCCACTTTTTCTTTGGCCTCGCGTAAAATCTGCGACAGAATCGGTTTGTTCGAGTCGATTTTTAAGAAGGCTCGTTTCTTCTTCAATCCCGGGTCACCTTCCTGCAACACTTGCATGGTTTTCTTGCCGATAGTTTCTAAGGTGTCTAAGCCGCCAGATATAACTTTATTTCCGGTAGTTTCTACTAATTTGGTTATGTGCGTTACTCCCGACACCAAATTTTCTAAGCCAAAACCTAAAGGCAAGGTGGTGGTGTTTTCTTTCTCCGTATTATGGAGGCGTGCCAATTCTTCGGGGTCCGGTGCACCGATGCCGGATTCTAAAACTGTCGTAATGCCTTGTGAAACGTGATTAGTTAAAGTCGTTACACCTACAGTCGCTGTGGATAACAACGAGGAAACGCCCCAACTCCCCCAACCGCCCCAACTCGAATTAGATTCCACATCCTTATTTATACTCTTATTTTCAATTATTTCGGTTAATTTATCGTTTGTGTCGGTTATAGATTCCCATTCATCATCTTCCCACATATTATTTTCGGATGTAATGGTAAATTTTGATTTTTGTAATGGTTCTTTCGTTTCTTTAAAATGGCCGTCATCGCGCTGTTCTTGTTTGGTCGATTCCAAAAGACCGTCTGGTTTTTTGATTTTTGTGCCAAGTTTGACGCCTAATTTTGGTCGAGTTTGTTTTTCCCTGTTTTCAATCTTACCGATTTTACTTTTTTGCACGGAAGGCTGGTCGATTACGTCGCCTTTGCTTACGTCGTCGTTAACAGTTAAGTTTGTAAAACTCGTGTTAGTAGATTCTACGTGTTTTCTTGTCGGCGATATTGATTTGACGGTGTTTTCTTCTGTATCTGAAAAGAAATCTTCGTCCGCACTTTCGAAACATTCACTATCCGACGTTTCCATTATTTTCTAGACGAATTTTCAGATTTTTTTTATAATAACTGACGTGTCGCGAACGAACAGCTGTTTTTTGAGGTTAATTTGACTTGAGTTGTCAAAGTCAATGCCAAACGTTTGCATGTGTTTAGTGTCGCGTTGATGGAAGTGTCTCGGATACGTAAGATGGGTAAGTTAATGAAAGTTCCTACAAATTATTGTAAAACTACTTCTATTACAAGTAATAGAAGGTTTGTATAATTTAATTACGCCCGGTTCTACCACCTCGTCTTGAGCCCTGCTTAGAGCTTAAGCTGAACTTGACAGAAAAATTCAGTTCCACCACGTAAAACCGGACCTTAACTTCGCTAAGTCAAACTTACATCTGAGACGTGAATAATGAGAGCTTGAGATCATGTTTATAACCTCACATTGTTCAAGTCTGTCACAGTGACTAGAATTTGTTTCTTTGATTACTAAAGTTATTATGGAAGTGGATATATATTTATTTATTTATTGATAAACCAGAGTACAAAATACATGTAGGTCACATCAAGATATACAATGTATAACTGAAAAAATGCTTACATCCTAAAAGAGGTAATTAAATTTACCTGTGCTTTAGGTCTGGTTACTAAAAACTAACTTACGAGCTAAAAAAAAAACAAAAAATTTGGCAGAGTCTATGCCATATACATTTAGATAAAATTTCTCATAATTCATAACATGACAAGATAAAATATCATTTATATTAATAAAAATTATTAATATAATTCCCGTTACTGTTGTATCATTTATTACTGAGAGAATCATCGGTTGATTTGACTGTTGATGATCCTCCGCCAGTTCTGTACAACTCTGCACGATGTTTGGCTTTGCCTTTCTTCGCCTCTTGTTTCATATTACTCCATTATTTCCTCAATGAATCATTACTCCTAGTCACATTTTTCCCCTGAGCGTTGAATAATTACGTTATTTTACTCACGTCACATCTTTTTCTTTATTTATTGTACCGTTTGTGGTTTTACATTCTATTACATTTTTATAATTTGCAACCAGTGAGGTGAGAAGGTGCTTCTTCTCTCTGGTGTAATTGCACCACTTGATTTTGTCCATAATAATATGGATAACATGAAAATGAGAACAAAACGTCGCAAACAGTCGCAACAGTAACGGGCAATTTGTTAGGTTAGATTAGGTTAGGGAATTTCATTTTTTTTGACGTTCTGTATTACTGTCGCAGTGCGGGATATTTAAAAACTGAAGGAAAGAACTAATCACGCACAAGTTCTGCAGTGTTGTCATATTTACGTACAACTTAGCCAAGGCGTGCATTGAAAAGCGTGGTGGACGCATTTCCGTCTTGAGTAGTGCTTACATTTGAGTTCGACTTAGATAAGTTCTAGCTCAAGATGCAGTGGTGGAACCGGGCGTAAATTACTTTTTAATCATTTAATTGGAACTAAAACTTGATCTCATTTTATTAGAAGGAATTCCCTGAAGGTTAGATAAAAAAGAAGATAAATATAGATATAAAGATAAATAGATTTATTTATTTTAGATAAATATAGATATGTGTAGGTGGTATATGTATAGTGGTGTAGGTTCAAGTTATAAAATTCATTGCTCTAAACTTTTTTAATTTTTAATTTAAAAAAGTTAGTCTTTTACATGTTTATCAATTTTAAATTACAGCTGATTACACAGAGCAACAGTGACGATAACAATAAATTATACTTTTAAGACGGTTTTCCAATAATTGTTTTTACAATTGAGTAGTACCTACTTAAACGTTTATTATCTATTAACAGAATATGTAATTCTCATACCCAAAAGATTGGACTTTAAATATAAGGTATATTTCTAATTCCTCGCAGACGAAGCTTCGAGTCAAAGGTAGTATCTAATAATAATGCTCTAACAACATGATATAAAGTAATTAGTAGGTAGTTAATAAATAATTAATAAGTATTTATATCTATATCTGCAAGTAATTTTTTATCTATGTAGGATATACCCAAACACTTTTGCCATTTACTTTGCCAGAGAGATAAGTATATAAATTTACAATATACAAAACGGACGCGTGGTTTTCATTATCTAAACATAGATATTTAATTTCTTAAATTCTCCGGTCAAAGGTCGATTTATTTTTAAAAGTGCACATTTTAACAATTTAAAAATTCAGAAATAATAAACAATTATTGTTCTGCAACAACGTAAGTTTCCTTACTTTACAAACGTG
This sequence comes from Rhagophthalmus giganteus, assembly GCA_036326145.1. NCBI lineage: Eukaryota > Metazoa > Arthropoda > Insecta > Coleoptera > Rhagophthalmidae > Rhagophthalmus > Rhagophthalmus giganteus. Next base: position 18,867,172 of record JARFJA010000036.1, on the reverse strand, counting down.
CTTTTTGTTATTGCGATAAGGTTTTTAGTTAACAATCGTTTCTTATTCTTATACCTGCAATAAATAACTGATGTTTTTATATTACAGATAATAAAAATGCCCCTTAGAGGTTTAAATTTTGATGTCGTCTTGCTGACAATATTTGCAGGAGCCGTAACAATTATGAGCATGTATTGGTACCAGAAAAAGTATAAGAAGGCCATCCCAACAGCTTGGAAACCGATTGGGAAAGTTAAAAGTATCTACGTGTATCCTTTAAAAAGTGGACGACGAAAGGAACTGGAGACTGCAGAATGTACGGACTACGGATTGAGATGGGCCTGCAAGTCTGCACCTCAATTACGAGATAGGTAACATATCTATTCACCTCCAATTTAACTGTCAATTAAATTTAAACGCGATTCAGATGTTTAGTTGTTTACAAGGAAAACGACAAAGAACTCAGAACTGCCAGAACCCATCCGAAACTTCTGTTAATCGAAACAACGGCCACCGACGAGAATTACTTCACCATAACGGCTCCCGAAATGGAACCCCTTCGCGTGGAAGTTCCCAAACTGGAAAAGCGTAACAGTTCAGATGAAGTTACGTATGTATACCTATATGTACGTATGCATTTAAAGATCGTTAAATCACTCGCCTTTTAAAGAATGTGGTCTAACGAAAAGATGTTCACGTTGGATTGTGGCGATGAAGCCGCCAAATGGTTCTCGCAGTACCTTACAGATAAATCTTCTGGACTGCGATTGGGATTTCACGATGGACAACACAAAAGAAACACCAAGAAATACCACAAAGACTATATAGAAGTGTTTCCCAATATGAAACAAACGTCGGGGGTAGGTACCCATCTATAAATAAATATGTTGCCATTTAATTAAATGGCAAACGGTATGTGTTTTAGAGTATGTATACTGACTTGTCGCCGATTTTGTTGTTAAGCCAAGCCACAGTAGATGACGTGGCAAAGAGGGTGCCCAATACCAAGGTAACAGCGCACAATTTTCGACCAAATATACTGATCGAGGGCGATAATATGGAACCTTATTCGGAAGACAAACTTGACTGGGTTAAAATCGGCGATGTAGTATTGAGAAATTTGAAACCGTGCACGAGATGTTCCATGACAACTATTGATCCAGAAACTGCAATCGAGATCGACGGCTAACGAACCACTCAAGACGTTGAAGACGTAAGTTTCCTACGTAGATAATTATATATAGAAATCCGCACTATCTTGACTTCACTGTTGAGTGTGTAGGTGATAATTACCTATTATCATCAGCGGATAGTGTGTCATTATCCGCCAATGATGGTCGAAAGTTTAATTATTTTTCGGGTTATGTTTAATTGGCTATTTACATGGTAAATCTCTGGTATTCTTTGGTATTTCAATTTTCATTTGAACTAATATATATTAATAAAAGTCGATTTCAGATATCGAAAGCAAATAGATTTATTCCAAATCGAACTCGACGGCAACGATCCGGTTATTGGAATTTATATGGGCATTTTCAAATTTGGAAACATTAGTGCCGGTGACGTCGTATACGTCGGAGAATAGTCGAAAAGTGCACAGTCCCAAAGGACTTCAACTGTTACCACTGATTAAATCCCGTTCTGATACGATTTTGATGAAACTTTTAACATATCTATACATCTAAAGATTCACGTTGCAACTTTTTGGTTCTCTAGTGGAAAATCAGGAGCTTTATCAAGTTAGGGCAGTGATGAGAGCCATCTCTCACGTCAAACTCAAGGTCGCTGTTGAATTCCTTTCTGAAATTTTGAAAAGTCTAGTAGCGCCATACAAAAATGTAATGCTTTCCGTAGATATATACCGTAAATACAACATACGTAAGGTTACAATGCAATGAAAGTGTCCCTACGGTTTTCTATCTCATTTTATAAAACGTGTCCTTACATAGATTGGTATCACGTTATTTTGCTTGTTAAATCAAGTCCTTTGTATCGATTTACAACAACGTCAGAATGAACTAGAGACATTTTCATTGCATGTGACTATACGTTATATTGTAAAAACTAAAATATTAGATATTCCAAATAAAATAGATAGGTATACTATTGTAGGTATAAATACTAATTTAGTACGTAAGGCATTTTCTCGAAATTTTTCAAAAACTCATTATTTGATGCGTGTATTACATGGAAATTGATATTTCTCGCCTTACGGAGTCGAAACAAAAACCTTTAGGTCGGGTCAAAATAATTTTGCTAAAAAATTTTTCTCATTAATGTTTTAGATAGCAAATGTCATTTGATTGGTTGTACCGAAAATTGATACATGGATAAATATATATACATTACTCATTATAAGTTAATGTTTCGCCTAACAGGCGGCAACCCTACATACACTGATTTCGATTGCCGACAACTACCGTAGAAATTAAATAAAAAAATTAAAATAAAGTGTATTTACAGCGATTTTCAAACCTTTACTAAACCTTTCAAGTTGGGTCAAGATTTTCAATTTTGAAATGAATTGAAAAATGAATTTTCAATTTTTTTTAATCGATAGAAATGCTTGAATGTATTTTTGAAACTTCTAGATTTATTATAGGTAAAAAACTGATTCCGAATTTGTATAAAATGTTTCAGATTGAGCGAAAACCATGGAGGTTTTATTATTGACATTTTCCGAAATTATTAAATCGACAGAAACGCCTGTAATTCGACATTTTCTGCTTCGTTATAAATAAAAAACGACTTCCCCAGTAGTTCTGGACCGGCACTGAAGGTTTCAAGTAGGATCAAAATTTTGATAAAAATTGCAAAATTTTGATCCCGATTTCAGGAAAATTTTAAATCGACGGAAACTCGCGTAGTTCGTCATAATTTGTTTTGTTATACTTAAAAAATGGGTTTTTTAGTAGTTTCGGACGTGTTCTAAACACTTCAGGTTGGGTCAAATTTTGCCAAAATCATGAACTATAACACGTCTTCTTTTCGAGATTTCCCGAAAATTTTAAATCCCCGCAAACGCGCTTAGATTGTCATTTCTTGCATTGTTATTCTCGAATTATTATTATTTTCAACTAATTTTGGACCTGTTCTATGCGTATCAAGTGGCGTCATTTTACCGAGATTATAAAAAAATATAATCTATTTAAACGCTGGCAGTTCGTTATTTATTGCTTCGTAATACCTGAGATACGTGTTTTCTAATCGTTGTCGACTTGTTCTGAACGTTACGGCTCAAAAGCTTGAGGTCAAAATTTTGCCAGAAAAAAGAAGCCGTGCTATAATAAGGGATTTTCTCGAGATTTGGCAAAAAATTTAAATCGATTTAAATGCGTGCAGTTTGTGATTTCTCGTCTTATTATACTTGAAAAATGAGTTTTCAAGTATTTCCGGAGCTGTTCTAAATTTTCCAGTTTTGGCCAAAATTTTGCCAAAACCATGACCAAAGGACATGAGGGAAAATAAAAAGATTTAATGTTAATTGCTACTACTACTATTATTATACGAGGCGCGTTTTTTAAGTAAGTACCGTTTTGGAATTAAAAAAAGACGTGCAAAGATATCGCAATAATTTTATTTTTACATGAAAGCCTGTACCTTAATCTACTTTTCTACATAATTTCCGTGAATATTGAGGCACTTGTCATAACGTGGCACCAGTTTTTGAATACCCTCCTCATAAAATTCTGCCGCCTGACTTGTTAACCACTGTATCACAAATGTTTTGACTTCGTTATCGTCTTGAAGATGCTGACCACCCAGGTGTTTCTTCAAGTGCAGGAACAAATGATAGTCGCTGGGCGCCAGATCAGGGCTGTATGGAGGATGATCTAGAGTTTCCCATTTAAAAGATTTGATGAGATCTTTGGTCCGATTAGCCACATGTGGACGGGCATTGTCATGCAGCAAAACGATATCCTTATTCAACTTGCCACGTCTTTTGTTCTGGATTGCACGACGCAGATTGTTCAATGTCTCACAATAAGACGCTGCATTGATTGTCTCATTACGAGGCAGAAACTCCACTAGCAATACTCCTTTTCTGTCCCAAAAACTGTGCACATGATCGGACCAAAGATCTCATCAAATCTTTTAAATGGGAAACTCTAGATCATCCTCCATACAGCCCTGATCTGGCGCCCAGCGACTACCATTTGTTCCTGCACTTGAAGAAACACCTGGGTGGTCAGCATCTTCAAGACGATAACGAAGTCAAAACATTTGTGATACAGTGGTTAACAAGTCAGGCGGCAGAATTTTATGAGGAGGGTATTCAAAAACTGGTGCCACGTTATGACAAGTGCCTCAATATTCACGGAAATTATGTAGAAAAGTAGATTAAGGTACAGGCTTTCATGTAAAAATAAAATTATTGCGATATCTTTGCACGTCTTTTTTTAATTCCAAAACGGTACTTACTTAAAAAACGCGCCTCGTATTATGTCTACCAAAAAGAAATCTGTAATGATACCAAATGTTACAAAAGAAATATTTAATTCTTTTATAAATTACATTTTGTAGGTTAAATTTTTAAATTCACAAAACCTAGCCACCACTCGATCTGCAACTAAATACACATTAATTTTATTTGAAAAATCCAAGCAGTTCTAGTTTATACGTCAAAACGTATTTTTAGTATAATTATAGATTCCTTTTTGTAACTTATAGCTTTTTTTTTACAGACTTTTGTTTTTGAAACCGAGAAAAATAATACAGATTTTTGATTAAATGTCGGGCAGATAATATTACAGATTCTTTTGTAATACTTAATAATTAACATTACGTTCCCAGATGTCGCGCATATCGGTACACTGGTAATAAATTTTAACCTTACAACTTTCCCGGGATTCTAATGGAAAAAAAGAATTCTTGGAAATTTTGTAAAACTGTTATTTATCCATAGAGTTTATGTGTACTTTTTATTGATGTCATTATAGATTTCTGTTTCTCGAATAGTGTTAAATATTACAGATTATTGTTTGTTTTTTTTTTAATGTAAATATTACAGATTCCTTTTTTCTGGTATTTGATATTTAACGTTAAGGTCTGCAGATGACGCGTTCGTTATTACTTCCGACACGAATTTCTATCTTCACATTTCTGAGATCCTAATGGAAAAACTGAATTCTTGGGAAGTTGTTTTGGAACTGGTATTTTACTCATAACATATTGCGTTTATGTGTGTATTTCTCCCTGTTTTTTTTGTCCTAGGACAAATAGATATTAATTAGTCATTTATATTTTTATTTTATTTATATTTTTATTTATATATTTATAGTTGACTATTATACGCAAATAAATGAAATTTTGAAATTTTCGACCGTGCGTTCTTCTAAATAGAATTTAATATCTACAAACAATTATTTCAAACAAAGACTCTCCAACATTTATAAACAACTATTCGTAAAATCCCAATAATAAAGATTAGTAAAGATATTTAAAGCGGACTGTAGGTATAGATAATTGTTTTAATGATTAATAAAATGGTAAATAAAACTAACTTTACGTACAATAAAATTAATCTTCTCGACAGTTTAAAATTTCAACTGCGTTGGAAGGCGAAGAATGTTTTTTACGCAGGGCGTATGGAAGGCAAAGGATGAAAACAACAATATACAGAGAAATAATCTTTTTATTTTTTAGTTCGGTTATGTTGGATTCGTCATATTTCAATTAAATTTTCGTACGCTTCTATTAGTTCATCAAAATTTGTTACAAACCATTTTGATTTCGCTTTCACAGCTTCACGTACTACATTTCCGCCAAAACCTAATCAAACAAATATATGTTCGTATAAGTAAAATATGTATATTAAATTGTAAAAAAATACTCGCCTATAAATGCATCGGCCGGTGGACATGCTTCCAAATCGGTCATCCCATCGCCAATTAATATTAATTTCTTGTAATTATGTTCTTTTTTGAGCGTATCTATTACAACGGCTTTTCCTCCGGTTCTGGAGGTGGGCGCACTTTCGTCGAATCCCGCATATTCGCCTACAACGCAAGTATCATTATTACAAATTTTTCTGAAGCGAAAATTAATTAGATATCTACCTGTATAATAAAATTTTAGTCTATTAGCGTATATATTATCAACAGGTATTCCAAGTCGATTAGCTACAGGGGCGATGATACTCTGGAATCCTCCAGATATTAAGTAAACGGGAATATGGTGGTTATGTAGGATTTCGATCAGTTTCCTAAAAATTGTCGTCAAAACTATGGAAACGTTAAAATGAATCTGGGCACTTACTCTATACCGGGAGTTAAAACGGCAGGTTTGGATTTAATGAAGCTTTGAGTTTGCTGCAGGGAGGGCCGTACGATGTCCAAACGAAGTTTTAGCGCTTCTTGGTATGTCATGCTACCCGACATAGCTTTTTTGGTTCTGAAAATAGGAGAAGTTTCTTTAAAAATCGACATTAAACAATTTGTTGGCGCGGCTAAATAAGTTCCGAAGGACACGTTTAACACGTTCACTGCTAATGACGCGAATCCACTTTATGGGTTTAGTAATTGTTGATATGAATTAAGCGTCGGCACTAGGCGGTCGTTGCAAGAGAAGCACATACACTCAACCAAAAAAGTACGTAAATACAATAAAAAAATCATTATATTAAGAACTGGTGTTCATTAATTTTCGTCCAAAGTACGATTTTATCATTACAACGTATGTCCAAAGATTACTTGATGTTCGAAATCATTACCCGATGAACGTTTATTGGTGTAATGACCTTATACATTATACCTTATAATGCAGTTCATTACGTTAATGAATAATTTGACTGTTCCAATGAACAAGCTTTCTTTGTTTTAATAATACATAGTATATATAGTATATAATAATAATAGTACATAGATAATATGAATTTGATTTATAGCGATAATAACTGTGTTTATTAGTTTTATCAATATTCTTACATAAATTCAATAAATTATTCCACTGAAATGCAAAGTTTGTTTATTGTATCGATGAATGTGTTTATTAAATAAAGGAATATTCTTGTATTGTTACAATGTTACACTTCTATTCCTATTAAAAGAGTGCAGTTACTATTTCACATTGTAAATAGGTCAATTTTTATGTATATTGTTTCTATAGCAAATTTATTTTTTGTAATGTTTTAATTAATTATCGCTCAAATATACCTACATAGAAAATTTGATTATTAGTTCTTTATTGTTCAAAGTTGACGATTGTAGGAAATACAAATCGATTTTTCCGGTGAAAAAAATCGATTAGTACACGTTTCTCTGGAATTTGATATGTAATAACAAACACAAACCGTTTTTAGAAATATTTTTCTATAACAGTTCTAATATAAATATTAATGTAAACGTCGTGATAATTTTTTTTGCAATTATTTAGTTTGAGTTTTCAAACTGTACTGTCTTGAAATTATCCTGTTTCTGCGAAGCCGTTAATATTCCTAGATTATTCTATATATAGAATTAAAAAAATACATAATCAACTGTATTGATACTGTATATTAGTGAACTTAGTCATAGATACGATAAATGTAGTTATTATTTCAAAACAACGTTACATTAATATGATGTTTTAAATTCATAAATTTTAAGTTATGATGTTAATGTAGAAATTCGTGGATATAATCAAGTAATGATTGGATTGATGAAAAAGAGTCGTCGAAGCAATATGTTCATCAGTTTCTAATGAACACAATAACATTGGGACTACGAACATGTAAATTAAAAAATGAACATCTATTGGTAGTATTAATGAACTTTTCATTGTATCAATGATCAAAAAGTCAATAACTGATGTTCATTGGTATTATGTACAATAATTTTTTGAGCGTAGAAAAGCCTTCAGGTGTGAAAAAAACCTAAATGTACAAACAACTATAACTAGAACCGATATATAAGTAACGCTTTTTTCATAACTTACGTAAATTAAACTGATCAGATAACAAAAGATACCTATCGGGGTCTGGAGATGTACTCGGAATTTTGTTAGCAGCGAACGTGTTAATGAGACAATTTCAATTTTTAATTGCTTCCGACGAATAAATCGAGTGAATCTTCTCCAACTTACTCGCACGTGGTATCATTTATTTTCGAACAATAAAGCGGACGTATGTATATTACTTCATTAGCTTTCAATTTTACAATAAAATCGAAGTTTTTCAGTCGTCGATCATTCTTAACACAAGAACGATTATTATTATTATTCTTAGTTTTCCGTTTTAGATGTGATTCGTCTAATGCTTCTGGTTGAAACCTGTTTCGCGCACACCGTTGTGAATTCAGATAACACAACAGAAACACGAATCAACACTTGTCTATTAAATTAGTCAATTTATTGTTTCAGAATAGATAGTTTGTCCGGAACACCATCTTGTTTATGATATTTCACAAAATCCTGTGTGTTCATCTGATAGACATATCAAGTCAATTAATTAATATAGGCCCATCGTACGACAGATCTATTACACTGCACAACAATATGGCCATTTTGTTTCTGATGATTGACTTTTATCACGTGATGTTTACTAATTTGACGTCGCTGATGTTCAAATATACCCTCAGTTTTTGTAACAGCTCTTGTTTATGAGATATAGTTGATTCACGAAAAGAATCAGCTGTGTTAGTGTGTTAATTTGCTTGTAATTAAGAAAATATTAAGTTTTCTTAATATAATTTGATATGGCATCGTCAAGAAGAAGTCTGTGTCAATGATCCAAATCATTTTTGTTTTCATGTTAGCGGAGAGTATATATTTAAAGGAATACCGTTCTGAATCGTGCACAGCGTTCGTGATTGAGGCTTACAAAATTACTTTGAGTCACCACTGGAAATGTAAAGAAAGCCTTGGATTCCGCAAAAGGTATGCAAAACGTGCGTTGAGTTTCTACGTTTGATGGACAAATATAGAACAAGGAATAGCTTTAGATACGAAACCGCTATGTCTGGACTGAACCCTTGAACCACCACGACGACTGTTATTTTGTTTGGTGAACAACAACTGGCATTAACCGAAAAAATTCTGAGCTAAATGGGAATATCCTTCCATACGTCGAGCACATAGATTCGTATTTTTGATGTCCTAAAATAATCTGAACCCACTGAAATTACGGTATGAGCCTATGCATTTTGAGGCGAAAACTGACAGTAGTGATAGTGACTTTGAATGTGACCTGAAAGCGCCAAAACTATTCACCAAGATATTCAAACGACCTTGTCAGAGATCTGGGACTGTCAAAGGCTGCTTCAGAAATTTTGCTTCTACGCTAAAACAAAGAAACTTGGTAACAAAGAAAACGAAAATTTCTTATTACCGCACAAGAGAACAAATTCTCCTCAAATATTTTGCTGAAGAAAATGATTTCGTATTTTGTAAAGATGTACCTGGTTTAAAGAATGGGCTTCAAAGAAGCGTAGTTGCAGGACAACAGAACGTGATAAACCCCCGATCAAGGGATCGTATAATTTTGCCTCGTTACATATAAAACTAGGACTTATAAAACAATTTGTAAAAGGTCTTGACAAAATGGAAATTGTTTCCTTTTCCTATCAAAAAGTTTCCAAAACTGAGTGCAGAAAAGATAAAAGGGAATTTTTGACGGGCTACAAATAAGATCATTAATTAAAGACTCAACTGTATTTAATTATAGTGTATATTAGTGAACTTAGTCATAGATACGATAAATGTAGTTATTATTTCAAAACGACGTTACATTAATATGATGTTTTAAATTCATAAATTTTAAGTTATGATGTTAATGTAGAAATTCGTAGATATAATCAAGTAATGATTGGATTAATGAAAAAGAGTCGTCGAAGCAATCAAGATATCCATTAAATTATGAAATATGTCCATCAGTTTCTAGTGAACATAATAACATTGGGACTACGAACATGTAAATTAAAAAATGAACATCTATTGGTAGTATTAATGAACTTTTCATTGTATCAATGATCAAAAAGTCAATAACTGATGTTCATTGGTATTATGTACAATAATTTTTTGAGTGTAGAAAAGCCTTCAGGTGTGAAAAAACCTAAATGCACAAACAACTATAACTAGAACCGATATATAAGTACGATGTATAAGTATATAAGAACGCTTTTTTCATCTTCTTCTTCTTCTTCTTCTTCTTAAGCCCTTTAAATCCATTTTTGGATATAGGCCTTCCCTAACTCCTTCCATCTATCCCGATTTTGTGCAATTTTAATCCAGTTTAATCCAGCTGTTCGTTTAAAGTCGTCATACCAACGCATAGGTGGTCGCCCTCTTCCTCGTTTGTGCTCGTACGGTCTCCATTCAATTATTTTTCGATTCCATTTGTTTATGTCACTTCTTGCCACGTGTCCCGCGTAGCTCCATTTTAGTTGGGCAATTTTAATGCCAATGTCTTTCACTTTTGTAATTGCTCTAATTCTGTCATTCCTAACTTTATCCCTTCTTGTTATGTGTAACATCGCTCTCTCCATTCCTCTTTGTGCCACTCTCATTGTTTCTATGTTACCTTTTGTTGTTGCCCAATTATCCACTCCATACGTCATGACAGGTAAAACACATTGTTCAAATACCTTTGTTTTGAGACGCTGATTAATTTTTTTTGTTTCTTAGAATGAAGGATAGCTTTCCGAACGCAATCCAACCACTTTTTATTCTTCTTTTTATTTCCTTCCTTTCGCTGTTTCTTCCCAATTCTATTCTTTGGCCTAGGTATATATATTCTACTACTCTTTCAATCTGTGCTTCGTCAATTTTAATTTCTGTTTCTGGATCGGGGTGCATTATTTTTGTTTTTTTCAGATTCATTTTTAGTCCTACTTTATTTGATTCTCTATTAAGATCGTCAATCATTTCTTTTAGATCTTCTACACTTTGTACGAGTAGTATGATGTCATCTGCATAGCGTAAGTTAGTAAGCTGTTCTCCGTTCACATTTATAATAACTTTTTTCATAACTTACATAAATTAAACTGATCAGATAACAAAAGATACCTATCGAGGTCTGGAGATGTACTCGGAATTTTGTTAGCAGCGAACGTGTTAATGAGGCAATTTCAATTTTTAATTGCTTCCCCGAATTTCGAGGGAATCCTCCAACTTACCGCCGTGGTATCATTTATTTTCGAACAATAAAGCGGACGTATTATAACTCATTACTTTCAATTTTACAATAAAAACGAGTTTTTCAGTCGTCGATCATTCTTAACCAACGATTATTATTATTATTCTTAGTTTTGCGTTTTAGATGTGATTCATCTAATGCTTCTGATTGTGTTTCGCGCACACCGTGTGATTCAGAAACACAAAGAAAACGAATCACGCGTCATTAAATTAGTCCATTTATTGTTTAGTAAGATGTGCCGGAACACCATCTTGTTGAAACAAAACCTGTGTGGTCACGGACAACAAGTCAACTTATTAATAAGGCCCACGACGACAGAACTATTATCGAATAATTCATCGTAATACACGGAAAACTCCAACAAACTGCATATTTTTGTAAATGTATTACTACATCAAAATCGGTTTTGATGTCTCTAATAGTTAAGCAGCAATCCTCCGTCCACACAGTAAACACCCACCCTGTATATATCGAAGTTTCGTAATTTTATTTTATTACAAAACTTCAATAGCGCGACAAGTCCATCGGTAGTGTAACCGTTTGCGTTTCAGATAGATTCGAAACGCGCGCCAAAATTACAACAAGAACGGGGACCAAATACCTATTCGATTAAATTATTAATACTTACAAATTCATAACCTCGTCGCCTTTGCCGCAAAATTTGGCGAGTTCGTCAATGCCTTCCTCGCAGGTAACGGTCGAGTCCACGTCGAAACAGACCGCATCTGCTTGTTGCCATACCGCACGCAATTGTTCGGACATTTTAACTATCGTACTAATTGTAACTATTCTTTTATCTTTAAACATAAAGTGGAAATGACGATAATGATTGAATAAAAAGTAAAGATGGATTATCGGGGGCAGAGGTGACAGATAAACAGCTGTTTTGATGGTATCATTACGTCAGATTACCTAGTTTAATTAAGATAGATAGTCGGAGAGAAAGTGGATAAATTTAAGTGTCGACGTGTTAGGAAGGTTGCCGGCTATTCGATCCTTCAAACGTCTTTTGGGTTGCATAAGACTCCATCTAAATTTCAAATTCTACCCACATATATTGTAGAGGACACTGTATTTAAAAAAAATTGATCATTTCTACATTGCCTTTTTGCATTCGGATGCTGGGGAACTTTGTGCGCATACGTGAAGCCAGTTCAAAATAATAATGGTGAATCGGAACGAATGCGTCCAAAACCGCTTTAACGTCGACGACAAACCAAACGTGTGCGTGTTTTTTGGGTTTTTTTTCCTAAACGAAAATGCGCGTCGACAATTTAATACTGCCATTGACAGTTTCTGCGTATTTAACGGTTTTTGTGCTGCACAATGGTCGCGCTCAAGAACGAGACGAGCTTCGCGAATTAGGACTCATGTAAGACACTTAAAAAAATTATCTCGTTTACAATAACTAACGCGCGGATTTTATGTGTTACAATTATTTGAAAATTATCGACTAGGTGCCTAATTGAGTTTCTGAGATGACCATTTTAGAATAAGTACAGCTATGTGGGATGCTGCGCTGGCGACAGATTGTCTGTGATTTATCGATTTTTTACTAGTTTTTCCTAAACAATTACGATTAGGAATGAATTTTATAAAAGACCCACGCAAATTTACTTATAACCGTTTTATGATAATTAGATAAAGTTACGGATCGTTTACAAAAGTACTTTATTTCGAAAATTATTAGATACCTATATTATTAATTGTTGAATCAATTGTTTAATGAACACTCCTGCTTTTTTATCCCTTTCGTCCAAATACCTTCGAACAGTTTATCGGCACCAAGTTCATCACCATAAAAAAAATCGGTTGCGCCGCCAATACCACGGCGCCAACACCAAAAACCGCTACAGATTTTGCTAAATCCTCAATTTAAAAACTTTTTTCAGGGTAAAAGTGTGGGCCGATAATTTAGGAACCGAACTTTTATTCATTTCCGAATCGATTACGAGAAAAAGCAAAGCGATCGACGTAAGCAGCATCCGATTTTCATCGAAATATCAACAAATTTAACGTTCACTGTCCGTTTCCGTTTAGAGCTTCAAGCAAACCAGGGTCGTTTATGAAAAGGTTCGAAGATCATGGAAGACATCGCCGACAAAATAAAGGTCATGATGGCGGAAAAGGAGAAGGCCGTGAAGGTAGGCGATGTATTTTCGCGTGAACCGAGACGCGCCCTAATTTTGTTAAAACGTTTAGAAAATCGTCGAAGAAGTCGAATATTTATCGTTTTATCGTAAAAAACCGATCTTCACCAACAGCACGTTCGATTATTACAACGCTGACTTCATAGACAACATAACTAGCGACTCGCAAATTGAAGAACAACTACACGAAGACAGAATGGAGGTGACGTATTTTTTATTTTTAATTTCGAACCGAAACAGTTCGATACGATCGTGATATATTCATGTGCTTCGTTTCTTCCAGGAAGATCATCAATTTAGATGCGACGCCATTTTGAATAAGCGCAAAGCGTCCGATCATTTCCAACACATGAAGAAGGACATTTCGCACGTGGCCCTCGAAAAGTCGTTGAACGAGGACGAACTGATCTGTCAGGTGCGACCTTACATTGAACGCGAGAAGTCTTATTTTCAACAGTTACCTTTAATTTATCACCCGTACTTTGACGAAAAAGTGAATTTTAATTTTAGTTCTTTGAGGATAGCTACCAGCGTTTACGATAGAGGTGCGTACTGATTTTAATTTTTTATCCAAACGCGTTTTTTTCCCCTAAGGACCTCTTGGTAAGAGATGGAAAGATCTTGGTTGCATCTCGTCTGACAAGTATTTGCCATAGAAACGTTTGTTCGAACAATTGTTCCAAATTATTGAAAGATCGGCCCTAATTAGTAGAACGTTCTACACTAACTTGATCTCCAATTGGAACCCTGCGCACTTGTTGAAAATTTTTCAAAAGTTTTTAACACGATAGTTCCTAAATAATAATGATCAAAACAAATAAAAAAGACGTGGAAACACAACTCGAAACTAAACAAACTAGTTTGGCTACTGGACGAAGCTTAAAAGTATAAATTAAAATTTTTATGCGGTTACAGAGGACGACATTTTAAACGACGTTCGTTGGTCAGCAGCTCTGGACTTAGTGTACAGGGAAAACTTCAGAGAAGATCCTACGCTAATGTGGCAATATTTTGCGGGCATAAGCGGATTTTTAAGACACTACCCGGGTAAGTCGTTATACATATAAATATCTAACTAACAAAAGGAAGGTTAGGCAGGTGGAAATCTCAGAAAAATTTGAAACTTTACAGGATTGTAGTACTAGTCGACCCTAATCCAGAGCCGTATTCCGTTCGTGCTTTTACACGATTTAAGAGGGTGAAATCCATCTTTGAAAATTGGAATTGTTTTCGATTTTGTTTATTATATATAAAACAACAAGAGCTATCACCAACAAACTATATATTTTTGTAAATGGCTGTTCAAAACCTACATTATGAAACAAAAATTAGGGGTGAAAATTTTAAGGGATGGTACTGTGCGTCCGATGCAGACTAGTGGACGCTTAGCTTAACAATACTGCCGCTGCGACTGCCACTTGTCTGTAACAAACTATAAGAAAAAAAATTAGAAACTTTTCTTTGTATTTCCTACCTTTTTCTCGTTATCGTTTTCCCTCTATTGTCAATTTCCAGCGTAGATTCTTCCGTTAATTGCAAACGTGTATTATTACATACCTATACCTACGTAAGGTAAAATTTAGTTTACGAAGTTGGACCGTTAAATGTTTGAGGGAGCCCTAATCAAGGCTCTAACCGAGTCTCTATCCAAGAACCTAACCAAGCTCGATTTTCAGAGAATTTGTGTTAGAGCTTAAAGGTCCATGTATTTAAAAATACATTAAAAAATATCCTACATTTCCTCGTCGTATTAATCCTTTTTGTTTGTAATCCTTTTAGAGTACACAACATAACACACAACACTCGCGCACTCACACGCAAAAGGGCCTTATAAACCGAACGAGCACTCCTCGCACACACGAACAATACGACGCCATAATTTAAAATTCGAACTACTAAAACAAGCACTACCTACCGTTCTGTACCACTGACGCGAAAGATCTGAAGCGGTTTTGCCAGAATTCTATATATAAATGCAATGGAAATCCCGCTTTTATTTTGAAAACATTCAGTTTGTTCGCACACCGATAAGTTATCACGTTAAAGTAGGCGGTGCACATGTTTTACTGGTTGCGTTGTATTTTATCGGTCGCATAAAAATGCGATTAAACTTTTATCTGGTTTACGGTTTGTAATAGGGAAATTTTCAATGCTTAAGGGCACACGAATAGTTTTTAAACTAAAAATAGAGTAAATGTATAATTCTGCGGTATAAAGGCAGTAGATAGGGGCTACCTCAAAACACAGGACCCAAACCAAAATCGTCCCTAAACTTTGGAAGCTCTTAAGGATGCGATAACCCAAAAAGTTGTGACGTTCCGCCCAAAATGATCCGCGGGGGGGTCAATAAATGTCGAATGGTTTGGTTTTTATTAAGCTTCCAAAACCGTATAGTTTTTTCTGCCGCACCATGGACAAGAATATTTTGTCTAATCTTTTGTACAAAAGTGATTTTCTCAAACGTTGATTCGAGATTTAGATTAATGATGATTTTACCGAAAAGGAGATTTTCTCCAAATAAAGGTGAATCAGTTCAACTGCGTCCGTCTCTGATAACATACCTCTGTATCTAAAGCAAACGCTCAAATATATTATCGAAAGTCTCCCACATTTTAGACACATTTTAGCCGCTTTAGGTCGGCAAAATTGTTAAATTTAATATTGAGTTACACGTGCACTTCTGTATTCTAAACGATTTGTAGCGATAAAATGGTCGGACGACCAGTACGAGAAGATCTACGATTTTAGGACGCGCGCATGGTACCTCGAAGCGATCAGCTCACCAAAAGACGTCATAATACTGCTGGATCTTTCCGGTTCCATGTGGCAGTATAAGTGGATCACCGCGAAATTTCTGGTAAACAATATTCTGGACACGCTGGGCGATAACGACTACGTAAACATTTACCTCTTCGATCACGAGACGCGCCCCCTGGTGGACTGCTTCAATTATACGTTGATGCAAGTAATTACACTGGAATAACCCAACAGCTTCTTCGCGACTAACGGCGACATTAATTTCAGGCGCACGAAGAAAACTTGCGGCTCCTGCGTGAAAGTTTGAATAAACACACGCCGGATTCGACCGGAGACATGGAGGCGGCATTTAATTTGGCGTTCGCCACTCTCGAGCAATACAGGCAAACGGAGGATGGAGGTAAATCGAACTTACGAAAATTTCGCCAATCTGATCGCCAATCACTTTTTAGCCCACTGCAATCAGATGATCATGTTCATTTCGGAAGGTATCGATTATGATTACAAACCCGCAGAATTATTTGAAACGCGCAACAGAACGGAATATTACACGCCCGTGCGCGTTTTCACTTTTCTAATAGGCACGGTGCCGTCCGACGAAGTGCAGATGGTGTGGATTGCTTGTGCAAATATGGGTAAGAATCTTTTTGGTCGATTTTGTTTTCTTCTTGGTTTTCGCTTTTCTCGTAGTTTTTTTACATCGTTTGTACCTGTTCGAACCATACCAGTTGTCTGTCCTTGATATCTTCACCTTTTGTTCCTTCACTACCAACGCGGATCGAAATGGGTTAAGTTCCTGGCAACGCGATTTTTACGATATTTAATGTGAGCACCAAAGACATTTCTTTGTACCACTCTTGAATCTTCACAAAACCGATTACGAAAACGGCTCTGCCGCATTTAATACGAAATCAGCCTCACTCGCTTATTACTAGCGGAGGAAATCTTCAGTCCGACTTTTTTTCAGTTCGAGCAGAAATTTCTGTTCAAAGACACGGTAGCACTTAATACCGACCGGTGTCGATTAGTAAATGCGACATTCGCGAGGGAAAATATCAAATTTAGTAGACGAAACCGGTCGGAAACAACTCGATCGTCAAATGGTAAAAACCTGTCGCTTTTTATCAAATGCGTTGTAGCGATTAATCGTGTACCGTCGTTTAAAATGTCGAATTTTTCAGGTTATTACGTGAATATAAGCAAAAGTCCAGAAATACCGGAGAAAGTTCTAAAATATCTAATTGTCCTGTCAAGGCCGTTAAATATGAACGGAATTAAACCGGAACCGATATGGACCAACACTTACGCAGATTTGGCCGATCGCAAGTTAACAAATTACCTATGGCAACGGTACGAAGGTAACCAGCAACGACAAATATTTGTGGATTACACAAGGGAAGCCTACAAGCAATACGGCTGTATTTTTGAAGACAAAGACGAGTCGCACTTTTTGCTTCGGCCCTCGCACGTAAGTTTACGCTCCAAAAACGCGCCATGTTTCGCGCCAAGTCAATTGGTAAATATTTCAAAAAGAAAACGTAGTATACGGGGGGGGGGTCGCTGTTAAATACAGTAGAGTCCCTGTAATTCGAGTCTTGGTAGTTCGAGATTTCGCGTAATCCGAGCCCCTTTTCTGAGCGAAACACTACGGACCCTTGAAACACTGGACAGTTTCTTTAAAGTTTAGATTGCCAAAGATTAGCATTGCGGGCGCACATTTTTTATGGGGGTGTACTTTTTTACCCTTTAAGTTCTCGCTAAACATTCCGAATTTTTTTGTTTCATTTTCGCGTATTTCGAGGCAGTCTCGACCCCGATTGGTTCGAATTATCGAAACTCTACTGTATATGGTTTGAAATTGAAAAATTTTAATATACCGTTGGTTACATATTTAAGAGCGATCCCGTATATAAATTCTGTTTATAACAGGAATACGAACGATATCTGCGAAATCCTAATTTCACTTATATGTCAACTGTATCATTACCTGCCTACGATTTGCGACCTGGTTCGGTAAGTAAATTCGTTTGCGTGCTTACTTATATTCCTGTTAATTTCGATAACGCCCCGTTTAACAGACCGCTATTTTGGGAGTTGCTGGCGTGGATGTTCCCATCGACCTATTCAAAAAACTAACTATGCCTTACAAAGTAAGTTTTGCTATACATTGATTTGTGGAGGCTTCGGCGATTACAAGTAGACACGGTGCTCGCTTAATAAACTAGCGGTTTCGAGGTTCGAATCCTCTTGGTCGCGGAAATTTTAAACGTTTTTAATTGCAAGCAAATTTTGCTTATCGACGACCGTTAATGTTTACGTTTAAAAAATTGGACGTTATTTTCAGATTGGCGTAAACGGATATGCGTTCATTTTGACAAACAACGGCCTACTGCTGTTGCACCCAGATCATAGAAAAGAGGCAAGTTCATTGCCAGACCGATTATTAACAATATTAAATACAATAATTTATTCTTATTAGTTCAAAAACAACCTGAAACCTACGTTTAATAGAGTCGATATGACAGAAGTGGAACTGATAGATGACAAAAATGAACCGAGAAACTTTAATAAATCGTTATTGGAGGTGAGTACTTGGTAAAATACAAATTTTTTTCAACGATTTTTTTATTAAAACTTTAGATGCGAGAAAAAATTGTGAAGCAAATGACTGGATATGACGTTTTTGACGTTAAAGTGCACGTAAATCATATGGTAAGACTTGATTATCGAGAAACTGTTCCATATGTGTAGATAACATTTGATAATCATTAAGCAAAGAAAGTATGTGAATTCCTCTAATCCTCCCAAGCTGGTCCTTCGTGCTGGACAATAACTTTCTATTTCCCGACAATATTTCAATATTAATTTACAATTAACGTCAATCATTTTTAGAGAAGAATATTGCTTGGCCGTAGATACTATTTCTACACAAAAGTCGGACCGTTCAGTCTTGTAGTTACAATTCCCGACAACTACGGATTCTGCAAAATTAAGTACGACGGAAAACTAGTAGCCGAGATCGTTCATAATAGCAAATACCTCAGCGGCCTGAGAAATACCAAGAATTGGGTCGTACACCCAGAATGGTATGTGAAAAAAAAGCGATGGCTTCGTGCAATTACACAGCATCGACGGTTTTTAGGCTTTATTGTAAATACTACGGAGACCAGAGGATGAATTTTGCTAGTCCGGAAGAGGAACTGCTTTACTTTTTGACCGAGCTCGAAAAACGTGGATGGTCTTGGTTCAAATACTGTAGGTGTCCAGACTGCCGTTAACCGCGTCAACGTTATTATATTTATTTATTTTTTTATTACAAACCATCGTTTATTTCAGGCTACCCTGACCTGGTTAACATGTTGATACTCGACGCAAAAGTAACCGAATGGTACGAAGACCGCCACAATACATGGTAAGGCGCGAACAATTTTTGTACATCGATTTTTGCCGATTTCTGTGGACGATTCAAAATCGATCCAGATATACACGGGGTGGGCCACGCAACGTGGAGCCCCTTACGTTCCGCAACTGCAACCCAACTAACAAATTTCAACGAAACGTTGATAAATAGCGTTCATAAATTAATGTCAGGTTGTATTTTAACATTCTGCGTTCAATTTTTATTTTGAATAAGTATAATAACGTTGCCATGATATTTGTATATCGGGTTGCTATCTAAAGTTGTAAGTTGTTCCACGTTGCGTGGCCCACCCTTTTAGAATAACAACAAACGTTTTTAACCCTCGAATAACAAGGTTGTGTCGTAGGACAAATTTAACAAGTAGGTGTCGTATACGACACACTTACATCACCTATGTCTTGTTTTGTCGACACATGATCACTTGCAATTTCTCAAACTGTACTATAAAACTACTAACATCAGATTAAATTATTTCGGTTAGTTTCCGAAAAGCAATTGGAAACGAACAATTCGTCGACCAAAAATTTACCTGGTCTTCCTGACGATTCAGCAACTGTGGGTTGTTGAACTTAATTTGTGTTCTTGCCCAAACATTTGGCAAATTTTGCACGAAGGCTTTGGGGAAGAAATGTATTCCATGTCCTTTGGTTCGTGTATGGTTTCACCAAAACGTTTGCCAGATTAATTCGAAAAAAATTTATCAGCAAAAGTTGGAGACGCCTTCCACTTGTAAATAACGTATGCGTTCAGAGCTGCTGCGTCCAACATTCGTTGACCGCAATGGTCAACGTTCGGCACGACATAGTTTGTCAAAAACATCCACGTATGATACAGCCTTGTCGACACAACCGTCGTCATTGATTTCAGGAGCGATCTTATGAATAAATATCAAGTGACTATCGTTTTCTTGTCAACCCACTCCGGATTGACGAGATGGAAACTTAACCACAACATCGACACAGAACCGTAATTCATCACAAATTCTAGCTTTTTGTCGTCCAAAATGTTATTAATCGAATTATTTTAGAAAGTTCATCCAGAAACACAATAAGGCTATCGACGAAGTGTGGTATAAACGAGCCGTAGATTATAATTACGGAAATCCGAGAGTGTTCATCTACTCGGTACCATTTCATGGTATAGTAAGCGAACACGTTCGTTCGATGCGTTTGTAACTTTAGAAACGATTTCGATAGGTATCGATAACAAAACGTTGGTCACTGCAAGTAATGCCATATTTCGAGAAACGGGATTCAGAAAGTCGCCCGTTGCAACGATAGGATACCAGTTCGCCCATTTCACCTTAGAATCAATTTTCAAGAAGACCACTAGTCACGTAATTATTTCATAAATCGATCGACACGAACGTTTAGATTCGGCGTTTCAGTGTGGCAACAAAACTTGCCAACACACCTGCGATTCGGACGAGCTGACGTGCTACGTGTTGGACAATAACGCGTACATTCTGGTGAGCGACGTAGGACACACCGGCGAATTTATTGGCAACGTTCGGCCGGACATCATGAAGCACTTGGTGGAGAACGGCATTTACCGAAAAATTAGATTCGTGGACTATCAGGACATTTGCTATTTAGATCCGCCGCAGCCAAAATCTTCTCCCGCGCCCAAAAATACTTCGGTAAATATTATTTTCATCGAACGCCCCACGGAATACTTATACGACCGAGAAAAAACTGTAATTACAATTTTTGATTTCACGTTCGCCGTGACACATGTTTCTTATTGTGGGGCCCAATTCTCGAACCATTCGAACCATTTCGAACAGATTTCTACAGAAACCCATTGTTTCGTAAGCGGATGGTTTGAGAATTGGGCCGTTGGTTTCAATCTCGCGCCAATTCCCAGATTGTTATTGTTCAAAAATATATCCGCCTATCTGTCTAACATTTTGCTTTTGTTAGTCGATAATAGACCATTTCAACCTCGAGATCTGGCACTTCTGGTGCCACGATTCTGAGCTCATTGTCTCATTTCGTCGAAGCACCTTCATTTCCGATACCATCGAGATAATTTTTTCATCGGAATTTTTGTCGATAATTTATGTTTGTCCTAGTTTTCCAGAAACGTGTATGAAGTTATTAAATGGTTAATAACCACCGTCGTTTATTTAATAAAGTCCGCGTTCGGAGCGACGAATAAAAACGATAATCCCTGCCTTCGCGCTATTACCAGTGAATACTCTAAACGAGCCATTAGAAAAACTTTACCAACGCCCTGCGACCGAGAAAGATGGTTATACACGTTAGATCGCGATACGTACACGAATACGAACGACAACATGTTCACTACGCCTGATTGTTTATGGTAAACGTTAAATATTTAGCACCGTGTGACGAATGTAAAAAAAATAATACACTTTTTCAGGCCTTACATTGTACAACCGATACCTAATAGTAACTTAATTTTGCTGGTGATTAATGGACCATGTTCGTCAGATGTAGAAATTAAAAGTTACCCTTTTACCCCCGAACCGAAAGAACTGGAATATAATCTTTCGATGCCCTGTTATATAGCTACGAAGAATAATTACACCAGAAGACAATACATAGCCTGCATTAATAATAACAAAAGGGTAATCAATTTATACATGCGTCATCTGCTTCGATTAACATATACATAAATAACACAATCTGTTTCAGGAAAACACGTTAAATTTAAATCAATATTACTGTGGCGTTACTTGGTAAATTGCGATATATGGTGCCTAAAATATAAAATATTGTTATAAATTCGAAATTAATTAATTATTATAAGAATTGTTGGCTTAAGTATTGCTTATTCGTTTTCATAACACAATACAAGTACATACCTAAAGTATAAATAAATGTTTCGCTTTTATCAATTTGTTTACATCAGTGTAAAAATTGGGGAATTTTTCACGCCTCCTTCGAAGTACTCCCCTAGGCGCATTGTCTTTGTAAGGTCGAGACTTCGCCCGTAGCCCTACCGTACCAACACACTACGCCATTGAAACGTACAGTTTCGAACTCTCCTGTACGTAATCGAACAGCAAACACGTCAAGGCCAAGTCAAAATCTCGACCTTCGCAACGTACCTTCACGCAGCCTTCGAAATCTCTTCTGTTGACGATAGTCTTGAAATATTACGCACACACACACACTTTACATTTAGTTGTATTTCACCAATTATTATGAACGCAGAAATGCAATCGCGAAAACGAGTGTTCACGATTAAATTCGCGAAATTGGATCGTTGAATGTTTTTAGAGGGGGCCTAACATTTAAAAAATACCTAACCAAGTTCCCAACCAAGAGCCTAACTAAGTCCGATTTTCAGAGCATTTGCGTTAGAGTTAAAGGGCATCACTTTATAAATACACGTAAAGTTAGTCGACAAAGAAATCCTACCTTTCTTCGACGTGTGTTTCGTTGTATTAATCCTTTTTGTAATCCCAACACAACACACGTAAAAGGCCTCATAAACACTCGAGCACTCCCCGCATACGCACACATTAAAATTCGTAGGTACCGAAACAAACACTGCCGATCTGTAAGAACGGTCCGAATTACATTTACGAATGTATTAAAAGTATTGCGTAAAGGTTATAGAAAATCCCATTTTAGTTTTAGAAAGTTTCTACTCATTGTTCGAACTTTGATAAGTTATGAAAGAAAGTCCACATGTTTTTATGCCGTTTATCAGTTCCATAAAAATGCAATTACCTAAACATTTAAGTAGATAGTTAACTAATTGATAGGTTGTAGCAGAAAAGTTCCCACAACCACCTAACATATGGTGTAAGAATAGCAAGTATACACGATAAATAACGAATAAGATTATTTTGTTCCAAACGATACAACAATAAAAAAGTTGATTTTTTTACACTACTTTTAATTTTATGTTATAACCACATTCACTTATTCAATCAGGCTTGTTTAGATAATTAATATTTTTAATTACATTGTATAAAATAACAGTATTTTATAAAGTGGTAAATATAAAAATATAATTGAATTTAACTTTACATTTACTCGTTATATAATAAATTAAAAAACACGTGTTCGATAAAATTTGAATAAAACTCCATGTTTCATTCCATTTCGTCTTAAATCGCTTAACGTTTATTCAAAAACTACGTTAAACCGCTCAAAAACCGTTTGAAAGCCCGATCGATAACAACAATGAAAATTCTTACTACGTAGTACGACAACATTCCAATTATAGTATTGCTATGGTAACGACCTTGCCGTCAAAATGGCCGTCTCGGCTTATTCAATGTAAACCACGCCCACTTAATAGTTTTATGAATGAAAAGTTAACAACAATAAAATACACGTTAAGTACAATACGGAATAAGGATTAATAATTGAATTTTTAAACAAATCGCGAAATAACAGAATAATTATCAGATAAGAGTAAAATATAGTTCAAGTAATCTAACCTCACATTTTGGTATTTATTAAATTAAAACGTAAAAACAAATGTATTTGTTATTTTCAGATTAAAAATATAGTGTTTATAGAATTAATTATTATTGGTATAATTTAAAGCACAAGAAGAAGGAGTTTTTAGTGTTTTATTCGTTTACATCAACGGATCAGGAAAAAGTGCCTTACAGAAAATTCTCACCTATGTATATAGTATTCTGAATACTACTAAATAATCTTTTATCACAAAACAAGCCTATATATTACCTACTTATTTTTAAACATCAAGTTCGTCCGCGTCCATTCTCAAAAACTTGAACGCACGTTACACATATATAAAAAATTGTAAATTCTATACAATTTTATTCTAGTTATTTAAAAAAAAAAGAAAGAACCGTATGTATCGGTGCATTGGTACAATGAAATTATAACGATAGCCAAAAATAAACAATAAATATATATCAAATACATTTCGATAATGATCACTTTCATGTTTCAACTTTTCTCACTTATTACTTTGCTGAATAATAAGTTTGTTTTTCTGTTTGGTGACTTTGGCTTGCGACGTCGTTACAGCTGCTTGAAGCTGACGCGGAACGGTCTCGTGCCGTGCGTACCGTGTAAACCTAGCTATCAGGCTTCCTTTATCCAGTTGCTTTTCGGCCGCTTGTGCGACCTGCAAAGCCAACGCGGCCTGTTTGCTCCTTTTGACGACGTGCGACACGACATGGCCGTTTTCTTCGCTTTCGTTCGACAAGTGATGCATCATCAGTTGCAATTTATTTTCGTGCTGTTGCTGCAACGACACTATCCTGTGTTCAGCGTCCGAACGTACCCGTTGCAGGACGCGGCTTAAATTACGAACCTGATACACGAGATTTTCGTTCCGAGATTCCGTTTCGATGGCGTGATGTTCCAGTCTTTTGCTGTTGTTGCGCAGATCGATGACCTTCTGGAAGTATTTCTGTAACAAGAATCGTATTTCGTCCGGGTTCAATTTCATAAATTGTTTCATTAGCATTTTGTTTATCTTTTCTTCTTGCGTTTGTAAGGTGTATTTTGTCAGTCCCGTCGATCCGCAGATCATTTGATTTTTGTACTCGATCGCCAAATCGATAGTTTCTATTGCCTCTTCGCACTGAAATAGTTGATGTTCGTCTTCTTCGTTTAAAAACTTCCTGGTGGCATATGATTTCGCGTCCATTTTGCATCGTTGTTCTAATAAGTAGTCGCGCGTCTTACGCAATTCCTTAATTTCGTGCTTCAAATTTTCCAAGTCTTCGTCTTTAATTTTTACTAGGCAACTAGACGAACTGGATTTCTCCGAAGATGGTTTGGATTTCGATTCTAACAAGTTTCTCTTTGTTTTCGTTGTTTTTTCGCTTTCAATTTTAAGTTTGCATTTTTCCTTTTTCTGTCTAAATTTTTTCAACTTTTCGAGTTGCCTTTTACAGCCATTTATATTACTTTCTAATTCGGTTATTGTTTTACTGTTGTCCTCCGCGATGTCTTTTATTAATTCGGTTTCTTGAATTTTCCTAGCTATTTCCAATATTTCTTGGTCGTATTTTTGTTCGAGAAAAGAATTGCTTTGCAATTTTGCTTGCAGCAATTTGGAATGTGTTATGTAATGGTCGTTTTGTAATTTTTGGTATTTTTGCTTTAATTTGTTGCCGACACTAATTTTAGTGTTTTTGTGTTTTAACAACTGTTGAAGAAGTTTTCCTTAATTTTTATTATAGACACCAGTTCGTTTATTTCTTTTTCGCAACCTTCTATTTCTGTACGTATTTTATGTTTGTCTCCATTTTCGCCTTGTTTTAAATCGGACATTTCTTGCACGTTTAAATCTAATGGGGCAAATTCTTCTGCAGAATGAATACTTCCTCGGCGCCCTCGGGCGCCTTTTAAATGATACTCGTTATTGTAGCTATTGTTGCTTCCTTTGGTATTTGCTGGTAACGCGTCCGTTTTATTTATCATAGATACAAGATGATCTGTTTGTGCATAAAAATTTTGCATAAGTCCTTCAAAATGACCGTCTTCGGTGCATACAGTCTCGCATTCCTCGCTTTCGCTCTCGCATCTGTCTTCGATTTCTTCCTCGATTATATCTAAAGATCGATGAGGCTCGGACGATTCGCTTATGCAATCGTCACATTCTTGTTTTAAAGTTAACCATTGAGAGATCTGTTCCATTTGACTTTTAGATAGCCCGCCCGTTATGATTAAACTCTTAAATAAATTCTCGGCATTCGAAACTAATTTAAATAATTGATTTGTGGCAAACTGCAAGCCAAACACGTCCGTGTTTTCATATAGAGTTTCAAAAGTGGTGTAAGAGTTTATTGTTACAAAATTTTTCACCATCTGCGCTCTTAATGCAAATTGTAAAGTATAAACGGTTTCCATGAAGTCTTTTAAAAGAGGCGACACACAACAAATTAGTAGAGTTTTCGCTCGTCCTCCAAAAGAATCTTTCAATAACATCGTAAGAGTAGATTGATTATACGGAATTACATTATGAATATTATATACGGACGTGCAAGATTCAGATAAAGCCCATATACATTTCTGCAAAGTTAACAAACTAGCATCTGTAGGTACATACTGAGTTAAGCCGTTATTATCCATTATAAGCATCTTTTCGCAACTCGATAGATCTATAAAACTGGCCGTGGATACTTTATGTTGTATTGTTGCATTAATGAACCACTGTTGTTCCAACGTTATAGTGAACAAGGTATGAGCTTGTTTTGCTGCAATATTGGACATTCCAAGTTGGAGCAATTTAAATGCGTCGCCGACATTTCTGCATTCCACACTTCCTGCGCCTAGCAGGTCTTGTACGTTCTCGCCAGAAATTTGGGTCCAAGCAATGTGTACAACGTAGTTTTTATCGGTATTTTCGCAAATAGTGGTAAAAACCTGCCTTAAAAATCTAGGAATGACTCCGTATTCTTTTTCGCTTAGGGTGCAATTTAACGTAGGTCCTAGTAACGTGTACGACTTGCCCGTACGGGTTTGTCCAAACGTCACAACAGATACATCGCAACCATCGAACAGATAGTTCATTAGTGGTGTAATTGTTGTTGTAAATAGAGCATTTTGGGTACAATTTGTAGGCAACGCATAATGTACAGGAAATGAATGCGAATTGCCCAAATGAATCGTATTGTTATACGCATCTGGTTGTAGGTAGATTAAGTCTTCGTTTACGTAAGACACTGGACATATTCGAACTGCCGCTTCTACGTTGATCTCCATTTTTTTTTCGAAAAAATGTAGACCTGAAAATGAAACGCTTGCGAATTAGACGTTCGAAACTGGCAAAACTCGTTCAATGTTTTTACCAACGCTAAGTTGAACACTCGTTCTACATCGTCTTTATGGCGATAAACTTATTTTAAATGTTTGGCTGGGATTATTCGACCTGTAAACAATTGGCATAGTTCGCAAACGAACTATCGGGCGACATTTGAACTACTAGACGAACTACTTAAGTTTGTTTTACACATATTCAACTTTTTTTTTTTAATATTTTCGCTGATAAATAATTCCTAAAAATTTACACATAATCCAAATTTCAAGCAAAAATAGTTTATGATTCAAGATAAACATAATATATCAAATATTAACAATATTTATATCAATATATTAACAAATAGCTGATTGTGTAAAATCGCCTGAAGTAAATCACTGAATTCATATCTGCAGTAATGGTTGCATATTTAAAATATATTTATCATCAACAACGATAAAATAATTTTTTACGTTATTTAAAAATTCAATTCATCAATTTCTTTGCTAATACTTATTTTAAATTCACACCCATTTTGGATAGGTAATAAAATATCTATTCAAAAAATAGGTCGGATAAACAATAATCGATCAATCGAACATAACCTCTTTGACTTTGTGCGAAAATGTTAGTTGGTGCGGTAAATAAATTTAACGCTAGTTCGATGTTTAATTCGAAACGTAAGAACATCACATTAAACGTACATTGCCGTTAGTCGAATACTTTATTGTTTTTAGTTTTACGACATCTTTCTATCGTAGCTCGAAAACTTCCACAAAACGCGAACGTCAAGAAAAACGAGGCGGTTTTCAATAAAGGCGTTTCGTTAACCGAGTATAGACATGTATATCGGGAATTTCTGCCCGATCCCACAATTAAATTTCGAAATCCTATCAGAGAACGACTGGAAAGGCTCGACATGTTGGCTCGACGACAATTTATCGATATTCCAGAGTTTTATGTGGGTACGACTGATTCGCGGTTGCTTTAGTTTGCGAGGCATACTACGGTTTACTTTCAGGTTCTATTTTAGCAGTAACTTCAGCGGACCCGCATGCGGTGGGTAAAACGAATCGATTCGTTGGTGTATGTATTAAAAGGGAAGGTTGCGGGTTGAGAGCAACATTTCTTTTGCGGAATGTCATAGATCAACAGGTACGAGCGTAAATGTTTTGGGCAATTTCGTAAATTTACATATTTTCTTGAAGGGTATCGAAATTTTATTTGAAATGTACGATCCGGCATTAATAAAAATAGAAGTTTTAAGACTGGAGAAACGTTTAGATGACGAACTCTTATATTTAAGAGATGCTTTACCAGAGTACAGCACGTTTGATTCAAATATGGAGATGGAAATTCTTCCGGAAGGTATCTTAAAAGTGTGCGTATGATGAACAGTTTATTAAACATCGATGTGCACCTTTAGGTACGGCAGTTCCCGTAAATACGATCAAGGTGAAACTCAAACCTAGGCCTTGGTTGGAAAGATGGGAAAGGAAAGATTTGAAAGGAATCGAGAGCTTCGATTTACCCGAGAGGTTCTTTGAAAAAGCCAAAGCACTAGCAACTCCATGGTTGAAACATGATTTGATGAAAGAATATATGTAAGTAGCTTTAAATAATTTTTGATTTTTGTATTGAAAACAAACTGATTTTTAGGAAAACAATACCCGAAGAGGAACAGTCTATGATATTTACCGAAATTCAACCCGAATTACACCAATTGGAATTGACTAGGAAGAAACTGAAACAGAAACGAACATTTATTAAACCTATTAAGTTGGCATAGTGTTATGGTTTTTTCTTTTGGTATAAATTTGTTTTTGTTGTTCTTTAAGGCAGAACAGGTAACAATTGAATAAAGTTATTTGTACAAATTTCAAAGTAAGAATTTTATAATTAATTAACTTAAATGTAAAGTGATGTAGAACATAATGACATTTTCCAAACTGAACCTATATAAAAAGCATATCTTACTGTACACAGTTCCCAGTAAAAAAATTTCCATAATTTGCTCCATATAATACATACAATTTTTTCAAGAATGAAGAAAAAAATGAAAATTGAAGAAAAGTATTTTTTAATAGAGAATTTTTGACGATTCTAAAACATTTAATATTTACGGTCTCATAATTAGATTGATTAATTAACTAATTTTGATTTGTTTCATTTAACAGCTGTTATAATCATTGTAAACTTTATTTATTTGAATAATCTATCAAAAATTGCCGTGCCGTATTTTATGAATAATTCTTGTAATATTTATGCAAGTTTAAAGTTTACGCTAAAAATTAAATTACTAGTGCGAACAGGATAAATACTGATCATTAAATACATAAAACTATCCATAAACAAAAAAAATAAACGATTATTTTTCATTATTTCGATTAATGTGTTTTCTTCAATTTAAAATCAATAATTTTGTTACAAAATTAAATGTATTACTTTTAAATTAAATGACCGATTTCACCAACGCCAGATAACTTTATTCTCCAGTTACTTCTATGGTAACGATTGTTCCAACAATCTATTATAATAAAATAAGTAGGTATTAAATGCTATAGATCAAGAGATCTTGATACAGATTGTCATAGTTAAAAACAAAAAAAAATCTCATGTTAAATTTCAGTCTTGAAACTTTAAAAATAATGTTAAATTATTTATTCAAATTAAATTGCAAATATTTATTGGAAGGTGCAAGAAAGAACATACAACGGTTTTATGGAAATCTAAATCTTACTCGAAATGGTAAGTTTTTAAAATAATAAATAAAAGTTATAAAAAAAATCCTTCATTTACAGGTTGCACGAAAAGTCTTTTAAGACGCCATCTGTTCAAAATCGAAAATTTACTTTTTAAACACGTTTGTGTACAAAGCTTGATAAGTCATCATGAGTCACATGATGCTAATGCAGATTTAAAATCGAAGATAGCAGCACAAAACATAAATAACCAATGCTTAACAACGGAAACCACAAATTCCATTCATCATAAAAATTCTTACGTAAATAAGTTGATAGAAAATAATGTAACCGCTTTGAAAGATGACTTAATAGAACGAAGAAATCTTTTAGAAATAAACAGGAAAGTGTTCGATAAGTTTGAAAAGGAAGTTGAATGCATTAAAATTTTAAACAAAATTAAAATCGATTCCGATGAAGGCTCTTCTCGAAGTAAAAAATTAGATTCTCCAAATTACGATTTAAAAAACAATTTTAGCAAGGAAAGCGAATTGAAGATTGATATTCTCAAAAATATAAATTCAAATAAATCAAAGGATTCAATTTCTATTTTTGAAACTTCGGAACGAATAGCATTTAAATTACATCAGGAAGAACGTCTTTTGAGAAGCAAGGGATTAAAGAGAGTAAAAAAGAAAAGATCATTTGTCAACAATCAAAATTGTGTAAAGTCGATACAACAGCAACCTGGTAATAATTTAATAGAGAAACCTGAGGTTAACGTAAATAAACAAATTCTATATTCGTCAGTAGCAGAAACATGTGCGCTAACACAAGAAGCCAATCACCACCAAAATGTCACCAATCAAAATTGTGTAAAATCGATACAAAAGCAACCTGGTAATAATTTAAAAGAGAAACCTGAAGTTAACGTAAATAAACAAATTCTACATCCGTCAGTAGCAGAAACATGTGCACTAACACAAGAAGCCAATCACCACCACAATGTCACCAAACAAAATTGTGTAAAATCGATTCAAAAGCAACCTGGTAATAATTTAATAGAGAAACCTGAAGTTAACGTAAATAAACAAATTCTACATCCGTCAGTAGCAGAAACATGTGCACTAACACAAGAAGCCAATCACCACCAAAATGTCACCAAACAAAATTGTGTAAAATCGATTCAAAAGCAACCTGGTAATAATTT
This sequence comes from Rhagophthalmus giganteus, assembly GCA_036326145.1. Taxonomy (NCBI): domain Eukaryota; kingdom Metazoa; phylum Arthropoda; class Insecta; order Coleoptera; family Rhagophthalmidae; genus Rhagophthalmus; species Rhagophthalmus giganteus. The sequence continues at coordinate 18,836,154 of JARFJA010000036.1, read as the reverse complement.
AAAAGAGAAACCTGAAGTTAACGTAAATAAACAAATTCTACATCCGTCAGTAGCAGAAACATGTGCACTAACACAACAAGCCAATCACCACCAAAATGTCACCAAACAAAATTGTGTAAAATCGATTCAAAAGCAACCTGGTAATAATTTAAAAGAGAAACCTGAGGTTAACGTAAATAAACAAATTCTATATTCGTCAGTAGCAGAAACATGTGCACTAACACAAGAAGCCAATCACCACCAAAATGTCACCAATCAAAATTGTGTAAAATCGATACAAAAGCAACCTGGTAATAATTTAAAAGAGAAACCTGAAGTTAACGTAAATAAACAAATTCTACATCCGCCAGTAGCAGAAACATGTGCACTAACACAAGAAGCCAATCACCACCAAAATATCACCAATCAAAATTTTGTAAAATCGATACAAAAGCAACCTGGTAATATTTTAATAGAGAAACCTGAAATTAACGTAAATAAACAAATTCTACATCCGTCAGTAGCAGAAACATGTGCACTAACACAAGAAGCCAATCACCACCAAAATGTCACCAATCAAAATTGTGTAAAATCGATTCAAAAGCAACCTGGTAATAATTTAAAAGAGCAACCTGAAGTTAACGTAAATAAACAAATTCTACATCCGCCAGTAGCAGAAACATGTGCACTAACACAAGAAGCCAATCACCACCAAAATGTCACCAATCAAAATTGTGTAAAATCGATACAAAAACAACCTGGTAATAATTTAATAGAGAAACCTAAAGTTAACGTAAATAAACAAATTCTACATCCGTCAGTAGCAGAAACATGTGCACTAACACAAGAAGCCAATCACCACCAAAATGTCACCAAACAAAATTGTGTAAAATCGATGCAAAAGCAACCTGATAATAATTTACCTGCGAAACCTGAAGTTAACGTAAATAAACAAATTCTATATCCGTTAGTAGCAGAAACATGTGCACTAACACAAGAAGCGATACAATATTTGAAAGATTTAAAAGTTTCATTTCTGACAAAATTGGAAACTAACGACACCGAAACTTCTTTAAAAATTATACCGACCATTCCGGAAAATGATTTAGATCGAACGCTAAAAGAAAATTCGGCTAAGTCTATCTTGAAAGAAACGGAACTTCCAAATTATACTAAAATGGACGTAAAATGTTTGCAAAACAATTTCTATTATAAAGAGTATAATCGGATAGATCCCAGTGACGTGTCACAAAATGTATCCAAAACTAATTCATTGCTTCAAGTAGAAGATGCAACAATGAAATTGCCTACATCTAATGAGCAGGAAGCACAGGTCAGTACGAAACTGATCAGAATTATAATTAAATTGCCTGAAATTAAATTCAATAGGACGTCCTCGAATGACAAACCGATTGGAAGAGACTCGAGAAATTTTGAAATACCGCAAAAGGCGACCAACTTTAAAACTGGAGATTTGTCGCCAGACAATAAAGGACCAGTATCATTGCAGCCACAAAATACACAACACGATAATTTGTTATCAAAAATTCCATTTATTATCGTAACACCGAGTATTCCGGAAAGTGCAGAAACAAACTTGGTTTTGCAAAAAAATAAAAAAATCGAACCGAAAATTCGATTTAACGATATCCCTCAAAATTTGATGAACGGGCAGACATTTTTACCATCATCAAAAAATAATCTAGTGCCGATCATAATACAAAGTCAAAACACAGAAAATTTTGTATTCCACATAAAACAACATAATTGTAGACAAATTATGTCGCCCATAAATTCATTGCCACAAAATTATTTGGAACAACTGATCAAAAAACGTCGAAACAAGTCCAATTTGTCAGGTTCAGTAGAATTTGAATCGAAGGAGCTGGAAAGTCCGTCGCAAAAACCTTTATCGAACGATCCAACAAATTTGTTTTCGATAAATCCCGAGCCGAATGCGTTATCGAAAATTTTAACAAACAATTTATTGAGAAACTGCGAAGAAGATAAAGTAGACGAAGAAATAAGCATGAAACTTAATTTATCTTCATTTCACGAAGCTACATTGTCACTAAATCCATCGCCGCAAAATTATTTAAATCGACTTGTACAAGGAAATCAAATCGAGTTCAATTCGCTTTCTTTAAAATCGACCGAGTCTGGGAATAAGTTATCGAAACAAGCCAAATCGCACTTGCCTTCGGTAGAATATAAATCGACCGCACTTGCAAATATAGCAGCGCCAACGATTCCAAATAATGAATTGCCAGTTAAAGCAGAAAAAATCGAATCGGTAAAACAAGCAAAGATCGAAAAAAATGCGCCGTTATTAAACTTTAAATTTGCCGAATTGGAAAATGTCCCGCTGAAATATTCGATTAATGGCTTATTAGAAAATTTCAAAAACGAAAGTATGTTCGAAGAAAACCTACTGAAAACGTCGAATTTTCAACAAATCACTTTGCCCAACATTCAATTAAACAACGAGTCTCAAATACAGGCCGTTGAAGAAATCCCATTGACGTTTTTGAATCGAGAGAACGTCCAGAACGAACAGAAACCCGACCTCAAACTTATGAAGCATACAATTACGTTGCCCAAAATTCCGATTAACAGCCCGTCACAAAGTGCGGACGAAATATTGCCCGAAATTTATTTCGAAGACGTGTCTGAAAATTTAAGAGGCAATTCCGCCAACAAGATTGTCAAAGAAGCGTCGGAATTGAATACTTATCACCAGAGCGACTTAAAACCGATGAACCTTTTAATCACATTACCGAAGATTCCGGTCAATAGTGTGTTGGAAAGTGTGGAGAAGACTGCGGCGAAATTCTGCCAAGAAAATTTAAAATCATCGGCAGAGTCGAATGTTGTTGCAAGCGAATTGGTGGAGCCAGAGCCGATGTCAATGTTAAATAAGTCGCAAAATAATAATGATCACGAGGCAGTACAAGGAAATGAATTAAAAGCAATATTGAACAGTATAAACAATGTTCAGCACAACATCGAATTATTGACACGTTCCAGTTCCACCGTAATACAGAACCCGACGAATGAAAATAAACAAATTAGGCTTCCCATCATGTTGCCAAAGATTCAATTCAATAATACCTCCGAAATGAAAATCAACGAAATTTCTCGTGATGTAGGGGAAGCGTCGCAAACTTTATCTGACTCGGAACTTAAATCGACAACATATGCCGGTGACATCGATTTTCTTGAAATGCCCAAGTCTAAATTTACAAACTTGGACGATGTGTTAGATCGACATCTGATAGATCTAGCAAATACAGAAATCAAATTAACGAGTTCCGATATTACGTTATCGACCACAAAACTGCAAAGCGATGTTGTGTCGTCCCAAAGGAACCCAGGTGGAAAATATTTATATAACCAATCGCCAACTCACTTAAGCAAACCCGAAAAATCAATTTTGCCTCTGAACACCATGTGGCACATGCAGCCCAATGTTTCTCCACTATTTTTACCCATGAAAAACCCACAGAAACGTAGAGATTTAAAATATCTAAACAGCGAAGCAAAAACGAATAGTAAGTATCGATTCGAAACGAAAGAAATTAAATCGTTAACTGGCAAGAAGATCAAGATTACTAATCTCAATTTTTAACGACACACATGCGAGATGACTTCCGGCAGTATCGCCGCCCGCGTGCAAAATAAGTAAATAAAATTTAAAAACCAACGAGTACTATTGAAACTATCGAAGGATATTAAATTAGAAGTTTTTGTTTGTAATACTTTCTTGCGTTCCTGCATAAATAAACTAATTATAATATCTATGTATAGATTTTTAAATATTTTTGATATTTTATTGTAACCAATGAATTGAATATGGTGAACAATAGATCGATTTTTATAAATTAATAAAATTATCAAAATAATGTATAATAATAATTTATATACGCCACTTTTTTTGTAAAATGGTGTATATGTATTTACTGACGTAGCGATACCATAGCCACAGCCTTATTTTTATAATAGCAAGTGTCACTGTTTTATTTTCAAGTTTTGTAATCAAACAATGTTAAAAATACTATCACAAAAAGTAAACAATTTAATTCTCAACATGTTGCATTAAATAAAAACTATAAATTGATCGTTATTTTCTTGTGAATTTCTAAATACGACGTTTCAAGTCAAGTATGGCACTTGCGATAGTTGCAACAGTTGTGCAGTTCTACATTTTTTGTGTTTCAGATGGAAATCATAAATAAACATATATTTACAAAAGCGAGACGTTCCAGTCGACCGTAAAAAATAATGTCCTTGTGGTTTTCGATACTATTTTATATGAAGCAGTTCTTGTAGTACCACTTTTCGCGATATACTTGTTCAGATTAAATGCATTTATTAAGCGAAATACATTTTTGGAGCACATGTGACGATATCCTAATAAAGCACACCGAGTTCTCGGCATCCAAGCAAGTTTAATCGAATTTGTTTTCGTTCCCCCCCTGCCGACTGATTTTAATTTCGTCCCTTTCAGGTACTTTCCCAAAAAAGAATCGAACGATCTGTTCTATCACAGTAAAAAGTTTTACTGTGAACAAAGAGGCGTGACGTGGAATCTTGCGAATAAACGACCGAATAAAATAAAGGACCGTCTAAAAGAATTAGAAGTACCGATAATTATTTATTTAAGAGTCGACCTTATTATTTAGTGTATTTTAGGAATGTTTACTTCAAAATAAAGTCGTGTGCATTTCGTGGACACTCGATCATCTTCAACTTCTGTTAGCTAAGGGAATAATAGTTAATGTTACATTAAATGCAAACACCAACAATATCGAAAAGATATCGATTAATAAGTCGTTAACGACCAAGATACAAACAGAATTAATATGCGACGGTACGAGCCTATTATTCGATTTAAATGATTAAATCAAATTATTGTTCTTTGTAGGTGCTATATCCGGAAAGCAAATTGCCTGCATTTGTACAGATGGGCGAGTATTTTGTCAGGGGGGAATATGGAGAGACGGTTGGGTTATCGACGGTGGCACTAAGAAAAGAATTAGTCTGCAGGGAGAATGGTTGTGCGTGTGGGGACGTGTCAATTCAGAACATCCGCAACCTTGGAGCCCCCTAGCTAAAGACCATCAGAGAGCCAACTTGCTGTTATATTGGGTTGGAACGAGAGGTCCAGAATTGTACGCCCATAAGAAAACAGAAGGGGAACCTATAACTATAATTGTTAGTAAAGTTCAAAATAAGGTTTTAATTTCTGTCGAGCAAAAAGTTTCTTTGAGAGGTGTGGATTTCAGAATTGTCGTTAACGACGATTAATGCGTTCGTATCTTTAGGAGCCGTCTCGGTGGAAGTTAGCATTTTAGAAGTGGCGTCGAAAACTTTGAAGAGAACATCTATTACAGCCGTACCTTTACCGACGCAAGTTAGTTGTTGCTCTTTGAGTGGCAACGAAAATCGATTGGTGTTAGGTTGCATCGATGGATCGATTGCTCTTTTAGATCGTAATCGAGGATCTACGCATATAGTGAAAGGTTCTATCATTCCGACTTTTGCACTATGGCACATGTATAATACTGTAATTGCCATTTCAAATGAAAAAGGACAAGTACAGTATTTTGATACAGCTTTAAATCGTATTAATACTCAACTTAATGGTGAAGATTCGAATTCGTTAAACATCTTAGATCTGTCTGGTTATTTTAACATTCAGCCGAACGTATCGATCATTGCGTGGGTACCGAATGGATTGGTCGTTGTCTTCGAACAAGGGCCCGTACTTCTTGTAACGCATTTAGATCAATCTCTTACGCTTACGTCTTTGGCACGAAGATACCTTAAGATGGGTAAACTAAAAAAGACGATCGAACTATTACTTAGTTGGGAATGGGAAGAACAGAGTTTTAGAATATTGCAGCAAATCGTTGCATGCCTTTTGAAGTTGCCTTTGACCGACGAAAATGCCCAATACTTGAAAAGTGCCTTGAGCTACTTATCACAGCCCTGTGGTTCCTTTAAGTACTGATGTCAAACATAAATATGGGTTTCAGGTAACGATTTGTAGTCGCTATAATATTATAGTGATAATTATAATAAATTAATTAAGATGTACTATTTCTATATTTTCGTTGGTAAATCAGTTACTAACAGCAAGATGTTTTATTACTTTTGTTCCAGATCCATACGTTAACGAGAAGATTTTTTCATCAATTGGTCCGCTATAAAATGTTCGAAACTGCCTTTTTGTTAGCAGTTGATATCGGTCATCATGATTTATTTATGGACTTGTATTATTGCGCCACTCAAATTGGCGAGAAAGAAATGGCCGCCGCAGCACGGGCACAAGCGTCTGCATTGCTTAGCAGATGTTCCAGCGAAGGTGAGAAAGTTCGAATAACTGTTTGTTAAAAAAAAAACCTGTTTGTTAATTTATCGTTTTGTTTCAGCATCTTGCTGTTCGAGGTCGTCGTGCTCTCAATGTTCCGATTCGTACACAGACAGCGAAAGCGAAAGTAATTCGCCGCCGGTTAATAATAATTTACTTCTCGGTCCTACAGACTACGCCTTACCTCGTTCTCAGATCTCCAATGAAAATTATTTAACGACCAATTTCAACGACTTCAGTCCAAAAACCTATAACTCGACAGAAACTAGGCATAACGTTGTGTCTTCCGAAAATAATCGAAGCTTACCAAATATATCGACAAAATCGGCTTTTAACAAAGTTTCGCTGCTCTCGAAAATTTCACCGGGACCCCACGACTATCCTTTTAAGGAACCAACACTTCCGAAAGTGCCGCCATTACCCATTGCGCCGTCTTTAGTCAACAGGAATTTTCCATCTCGCGTGGGAGCCACATCATCCTTCAATCATTCCAATCCGACTTCTTCCTTCAATAATCATTCCTATACCACTACCATGATGAACAATCAGTTTTGGAATAAATACGAATACACACCTGTTTTATCTCTGCCCGAGCCTTCCGTAACAGTTTCGCCCATTTTACAAAATCAACAGGTGGCGCCCGCGTCCGTCCACAGCACAATCGGAGGGAAAAAACAACAGGCCAAAGTAAAATTTTCTGACACTGTGACAGCTTTTATTGTTCCCGAAGTTAAAAGGCCAGTCAGACCGCCACCTCCGCCGCACATAACCGATCCACGAAGAGAATTAGCCGATAGTTTACCGTTATGTCATCCCAACGAAGATTATCTCAAAGATTTTGCGCCGGTAAGGCATAACGAGTCGGACGAATCGTGTACCGCCCAATCCAAAATTAAAGTCATTCATTTTGGCGTGGTCTGAAAGTGACACGTTATTTTTATATTCACTGTGGAAGAAAGGGATCATTCTCTTTTTGTATTTTTAATGTATATTGATAATTTATATTATATTTATAGGAGTGTAATTTAAATATTTATAACTTGTAGAGGCGATACACTAAATTTTTATATGCGATTTTTATAAACGAGAAATAAATCATTTTATTTTTAAGCCTTTTAAATTAAAAAAAAAATCGGATTTTTCGATTTTACAGCTATCTTGTCTTTGTAGTTATGATATAAGTTTATGATGGTTGAATCGACCGAAGTAAGTAAAATATGAAAGTGTTAAATGGTTTAGATTAATTAAAACATACCTGCTGTTATATATTTATGTGTTGCATTTTATAAAACACTTCTACAATAATTAATGTTATAAAATCAATTATTTCAACGCTTTTTTACAATCAACATTTAGCATTAGATGGCGCTCATCATGTTCCTTCATATTCACAAGTATAACCTATAAAGTCCAATTTGTAACAAATTTTAAGTGGTGTTATTTATTAACTGAAAGTTTATTCAAAACGATTTTAAATAAAGTGAGAATATATTATTTTTAAGTTTCAATTTCTGGTATATTTCAATATTATTGTAACTTACAGTGAGTGCCCCTTAATCGGAAACGATGTTTGTCACAATTAATTTTTTATTCGTGCTAGAGCCGTTATTTATTTACATATTAATCAAAATTTAATCCACTTATCGAATTAGAACATATTAAATGTACAAACGTAAAGATTTAAGTTTAAACGATAAGAATAAACTATTAGCCGCATACGATGCCCTACCTAAATGTAATCAAAGACTAGCAGCGTTAAAATTGGGCGTTTCGCAATCTTCTCTGTGCAAACTGCTAAAGAATAGAAAATTGTGGGAACACGAAATAATACGCAATGAGAATCCAAATAGAAAGAGAATGCGATGCGGAAAAAATGGACATGTCGAAGAAGCACTTCTTAGATGGTTTGTAAACGAGCGACTTCAAAATTCTAGCATCACCGGCAACGATCTGTGTGCAAAGGCAAAGGAATTAGCAATCGAGATTGGCGAAAAAGACTTTATTCCCACAAACGGTTGGCTTACTAGGTGGAAGAAGAGACACAACATTCATAAACATAAACTAAAAGACAATAGTGTTATAAAAGATTCTCAACAAGTAGCTGATGTGACTTTGACGCCAAAAAATCAGGAGACGATAAAAATCGAAGAAAACTTCATGATAGACGATGCCGTCAAAAATGAAATAGTTAAAAAAATCATACCGACCGCATGCGAAATTAATAACTCTTTTAATATATTACGGAATACTTTAGAATGTAGAGGTGGAAGTAACGAGGACTTTCAGTTATTGTATGCCCTAAGGGAACGTATTGAAAATCTGTTCGTTAAAGAGTTCAAGCAGGAATTTTAAACGTCCGTAAAATTAATGTACAATAAGCGGCACTCACTGTATTTATAAAATTAGTAGTATAAGTAATAGTGTAGATTTTAGCAAGTACCTATGTTGATTTTAAAGTACTGTAAGCCGTACACATTTATTAGGAATTTATCAAAAATTATGAGTGCTCCTAAAGTAGCCGTGTGCCAATTGACCGCCACAAACACCAAAGAAAAAAATTTAAAGGCCGTCGAAAAGCTTATATCGGAAGCAGCTAAAAAAGAAGCACAGGTAAAAGTGCAAAAGCGAGTTAATTTAATGTTTATGTGCGCATTTAATTATTTTTTTTAAAGGTCGTGTTTCTCCCAGAATGTTGCGATTATATGGCAAATAATAGCACCGAAACTAGATTGCTGGCAGAAACAATAGATGGAGTCGTAATGTCCACGTATAAAACTTTAGCCAAAAGATATAAAATTTGGCTATCGATAGGGGGATTTCATGAACTAAGAAGAAATCAAAATGGAGAAGTAAGTTACTGTTTATTATCGACGAAGGGGTTTATTATAAAATTTTTTAGGAAATTTTACAAAATTCCCACGTATTAATAAATGAAAATGGCGAAATTGCAAGTGTATATGGAAAAATTCATCTGTTCGATGTCGATTCGAGCGATATGACGATAAGCGAATCGAGTTACGTGACGAAAGGTTCGGAAATTGTTCCTCCGGTTAATTCGCCGGTGGGACCCATCGGTCTTATGATTGTATCCTTTCTATAATAAGAATATTCATACTAATGAAATGAAATAGTGATACGAGGGTGTTCACATTCTGAAAAGTCGGGAGAAGTTGGGGAAATTTCTCCAATGATAGCAAATCGAGGGGAAACATTTGGTGGTTATTGTATTTCCCCATTTACTTCGTAATATCTGTGTCACACTATCGGTCAGTTTGTCAAACTAAACTAATCAAATTCTATTGATACCTGGAGAGCTAGTCACTCTACTAGATCTCGACTAGTTTAAGATAGAACAGATTGAAGACATGTTGAACAGTTAATTTCAAATAGTTGAGAGAACTGTGCCGTGCTGTATTTCAGCGTACCCGGCAAATTATTGTGCTGAGTTCCAGTTGCCGTGTCGGCTGAACGCACCCAATCAACAGTTACTGCAGTTTGCTTTAAATGCCATAATTGTCGATTTCTTCGTAATTCAGTGAGAGAAAACTAGTAACTATTACGATTGACATTTCCAATCTTAAACTGGACGAACTCTACTACACTCACTAATTTAAACCAAATTATTCTCGAGTTCCGTAGTTTTATTTCTAATTAAAGCCCTAAACACGACACCAACGAAAAGAAATTGTTTTTAGTTTTGCTTATTTGTTACCTGTTACACAATTGTTTGAACAAAGCATTTGTATGGTAAATGGTTAGTTAATTTATTGGGAGATGAAAAGATCGAACCTAAGTCAGGGAAATTCTGTGGATACCCTGTTTTTCAACTTGGTCTCGAGCAAAATTTTTCATATTTGCCTAGGTCAGGGGTCGGCAACCTTTTGAGTTGGAAGAGTCAAAAATTACAATTTACAAAATTTCAAAGTTTTTAAAGAGCCACAAAATTTTTTCTTGCCAACAATAAATAGTGCTCGCATAAATAACTAGAGCCGCAGCTTCACATCCAAAGAGTCGCATGTGGCTCGCGAGCCGCAGGTTGCCGACCCCTGGCCTAGGTCCATTTTGTGCTAGAATTATAAATTTGATTCGAAATTATTCTTAATGAAAAGTGTTACGATCTAAGATTTCCCGAGCCGAGTATAATTTTGAGAAGCATGGGTGCATCGATATTGACGTATCCTTCAGCGTTTACAAATAATACAGGCAAAGCCCATTGGGATGTTTTATTAAGGGCTAGGGCTGTTGAGAATCAGTGTTATGTGATAGCGGCAGCCCAATACGGATACCATAATAGCAAAAGACTATCGTATGGACAAGCAATGGTTAGTAAAACGTCGCTTTGAATAGATACGTTGTGCTTAACGGTTGTTAATTTGTAGATTGTTGATCCGTGGGGCACTATTGTAGCTGAATGTCCGAAATATAACAGCGAGCACCCCACAAATGAATCATTAGCTATTGCCGCCATCGATTTAAATTATATGGAATCTATAAGGAAACAAATGCCCGTCTTTTCACATCGTAGAAATGACATCTACGAATTATCTGTGGTGAACAAACATTCATTTGCAAAACACGAATCGAACTTTTATACGTTTGACAATAAAAAAATTCCGTCGACTACAGTATTTTACACGACACGTTACAGTTATGCATTTACGAATATAAGATGTGTTGTACCTGGTCGTATCCTTTTAGCAAAGGACCACCCTCATAATCCTTATGGATTTGGCTGAAAATTTGATCATCCTGATCAAAAGTCTCGAATGATCAACGAAAATTGAAAGGGAAAAATCAATTTGTTTAAATACTATTTTTATTTTTTATTGAAATTTAATCGTGTTTGATTTACTTTCCTAATAAATGAAGTATTTCATATAGTTTGATACCGCTTCAAAATATTAGAACCTAGAACCTTTTTTACACCTGTTAAGTGCGATTTTCCCAAATATGACTTATTTTATGAAAAGTGGACAAGAGTATCTTTTTTATTCTAAAATGTTGGGAGAATTTGACAATGAAGTTAACATTTTTTTTAGATTAGTTCCCCGAAGGAACGTGTGATTAAAAAGGTTAGGGTTAGTATATCCCTGCTCCCTCTGAAATGGCATCAAACAATCTATGAAATTATTTTGAAATACTTCATTTTTTATGATTAAATTTAATAACAGTATTATTTAAACAAATTGATTTTTCCCTTTCAACTTTGGGGGTGAATATCTCGGCAGGGGAGCGTCGTAGGAAAAAGTTTATAGAAACTTGGTTTTATTTTGATGTGAGTAATACGTCTCCGAAGGATTTCTCGTCATTTCTTAGACATCCTGCATTATAACGCGCTCCAAATATGAAAAGGGGGTGACTCCGAAATATCTGACGGTTATTGTGGTTACTATTGTGAGTATGTGAATATGTCCATAAAATTTTATGCTTGTATTGCAAAGGTTTATGCATTTACAAACTGGACTAGAATATAAGATATTGTAGTATTAGACACTTTTGTTAGATGGCGCCGTGTAGCGATCAAACGGTTGGTTATTGGTGTTGTGCCCATGGAGACTTGATCCGAATGATAAAATGTACAATATATCAAATTTTCAGTCAATTCCACTGATATCCTTTAGAGATTCGATAAACCGAACTTTTCTTAGTATACGTTCTTAATTGTTACAAGATGTTCTTGTTGCCTCTGTTCGTCAAGCGAAGCGTCTCAAAGAACTTTCGCCGGAAGAGATATCGGACTTGTTTCAAACTGTGAGCAAAGTACAAAATGTCATGGAGCAAATCCACGAATGCACCTCTTCCACTATATGCATTCAAGATGGCAAAGATGCGGGACAAACAGTTTCGGTAATTCGGTTACAGGTGTAATTTTAATTTATGTATCGTTTAAACTATTTTAGCACGTACATTGTCATATTCTACCGAGAAAACCAGGCGATTTTATTTGGAACGACGAAATTTACCACAAATTACAGGAACACGATAAAGAAGATAATTGTGAACCGATTAGAAGTATTTTGGAAATGGAAAAAGAGGCAAGTTTGCTTCGATCGTACTTTTAACAATAGGTCAATGTTAACAAATACGTATTTCTAAGGGGGATCTGTTGTTCAATGAGAATCGGAAACCGCGTGTTTTGTTTTATTTTCAACTTGTAAAGTCGCAAACTAAGTAAATTTATGGAATTGTATTATATGTTTTGATGATTAGTAGTCTAAAATACAAATATATTTTTAATAACAATTAAATTTGTATGTCTTCGAATAATCAAAGGCGAGCCCTGCATGTTAATGGATGTGATCATATCTATAATCGCAGCACAAATATTTAACATAAACCTTCACCTGATTATTTTGTTAACAATGCATTCAGTACTTATTGATTTTGGGACTTAGTACTAACCAGTCAAATATATTTACAGTATGTATGTACGTATATTTGTCACAATCAAACATCATAATGTGTTGATTTTTGCTGTAATTTTAATTTAACTTGAATATACAGTATAAACTATAAAACAAAACGGGCATCTTGTTCACAATAAATACATACACATTAAATTACTTAATGCAACTACAGTTAAACCACAATTATCTAACAATTAATTGGTTTTCTTATCTTCGATAGATCGTTGACTGTCTTGCTGCTCACCGGTATATCCAAATTCATTTATTCTTGTTTTATCGACCCTGTATATCCACCGCTGATAGAGAAATACCAAGAAGATTATATCATCTCTGAAGCAGCCTATTCTATACATGGTTGGCATTTTAATAACGAAAGCAAACATATCGTCGATAAAAGTATTTAAAAACTTGTAAGTCAACATCCTCCACGGCAAATGAGCCACCGACTTCAATTTATAGTTGATGAATAACTGAGGAGTCATCATTATGAAACCAAACGTTAACAAAAATCCGTACAACATTCCTAAAACAAACGAGTACCAGCCCTTGTGCTCTAAATACAAAAGAGAATAAACGCCGTATCCGGCTAACAAAGGAAAACATAACCAAGACAGATATTTAAATGCAAGTTCGTCGTACTTCCTTGTGCTACTTTCAACATATGATCCTTTATCTTTAAACCTTATCCAACCGTCCTCGAATTTAATATCGACAACCTTGTTGATCTTCCACAATTCAATTCCTAATCCTATAAAACAACTGACACGTATGAGCGTATTTGTTTCGTTATCCAAAACGTACAATAAAACAATCAACGTTTGAAATACCCCAAATAGTACCGAACGGACAGATAAACCTTCCAGCGAACTTCGATTATTCCAAAATTGAATGTCGTTTTTAAACGCCAAAAGCTCGAACACCGAATGTAATATAGACACTGCTATCGTCAATGCTAATAAATACGGATTAGTGTCCAACAAAGTTTCTTTAAGCATGTCCTGTTCTTCGTCGGTCTGTTCTGTATCTGTATCGCCAAACAAATTCCATTTCTGTCTCATAGATTGTGCCGCATACAACTGCCACTTGAACAGGGTAATCGGCTGGAAACTAATGTGCAAGTTTAAGCTTTCGTTTATAGGTTTGTAATCTCGCGCCATATTCCAAAAATCGTTGCCGTACAGTATCGGCTTATATAATTTAGCGTCGTCCATAAATTTGATGTATTCGTCTAAAGGAGAAGGTACAGAACCATATGACCAGGGAGTGAAGTCCGTAACTAGATTAATGGTTATATTCGGATGCCAGTGAGAAACGATTTTTCCCTCTTCTTTCTGAACCTCTTCCGTTTTTCCGGTTAATAAATTTTTGGTATCGGCGGACTTTAGTTTTTTAAATTTGTTCAACTGTATTTTTAGATAACACATCTGGTTTTGGCCGTAATTACTTGATTTCGGATCGGGACTTTCGTCGTAACGAGTTAAATACACGTGCAAATACAACGAACCATTATTTTTTATGTGATCGGTAATCTGTAAATCCTTTTCGTATGTGTACATGCCATCGTTGTCGTTTCCAGACGTCCAATCCCCATAAACAAGATTACGCTGCAACCAAAATATGTTCTGCTGTTCAAAACTGTTGTGCAGTTCCTTTTCCGTTAAATATATGTATAAATTCATCTTTGTGCCGTTCTCGAACATGTTACGTGCAGCTGTCGTCTGTACTGGCGTACCTACGGAATTATTTGGATTCGGTTGCGGGCGTGATCGAAAAAACGAAGTGATGAAATATATGATTAAAGCTCGAATAACTAAAGATTTAGTTATGGCAAAAAAACTTTCCAGTCTAGATGGTTGCCTCTGTTGTGCTGGATTTGTCTTAAAAATCGAAAAGTTAAATGGGCATTAATGCCTTATTTTTTACTTACAACCGCATTTGACGGAATATCGGCCGCGTTCCCTTGATTTTGTTCTTCAGGCGCTGAAACGATGGCAGATTTTGCAACACCATTTTCACTAGAGTCGGCGCTCATTTTAATAAAAACTTTGATAGAAAAACGAATTTACAATTGCTGTCACATGAACAACGATTACTTTTCGTGCTAGAATCGAGCACTACGATTAGGGATTCTATGATTGGTCGATTAATTGCTATGTTGCCAGGGTTGTCGCGTTTACTCGCGAAAACACATGTTTTCCGTATATTATTTTGGGGAACAAGTTGGGGACGTCCTTTTGTTTTTATCTAATTGTAATCAAAATTGTTTATAAATTTAAATCGATGTTGTATATTTTTTGGCGTAAAACAAAATTTTGGTAAAGTATGCGAATCCAATGCACGAGTGTATTGAAAGTTGCATAACGTTGACCAATTTTTTTTAGCGAATTTTCATAGAAAATATAGCTATTGCAACCTATCTGATGACGGGACCCAGAGGTGGCGTTTTCGATTTTTTCCGATCTCGACACTTACAATTAGATCACGAAAATATAGGTCGTTCATTTTGGGTCGGACATTAAATCTTGTAGACACGATTTCGGTCGCAATTTTGATCGTAGTAGGCTGCAATTTGACAGTGTATTGTCGCAGTCTGCGTTGATTGTTTCGTGTTTATAAGGTCTGTGCAATCGATTTTAACTTATAACTAGAGGCGCTTGCGTCAGGGGCTAATGAAATCTATTATATACGGTTTAGAATTTGACTATTTGCTGTAACTTTTTTAAAATTGAAAAATAAAGTTGTGTTTTCGTTTTACATGTATTAAAACTGCAATTAATGTATTTTTAGTAAAGTAAACAAGAAATTATTCCGAAAATATTTAATAAAATGGTCTATTATGTATGGTTTAGAACTTTACTATTTGTTGGAACTTTTTTAAAATTGAAAAATAAAGTTTTATATCTGTTAAAACTGCAATTAATGTATTTTTCGTAAAGTAAACAAGAAATTATTCTGAAAATATTTAATAAAATGGTAACAAATATACATTACAGTTACCATTAGTTCCTGAAGCGAGCGACATCTGTTATTTCTTGAAAGTTGTCAGGCCAGCTGATTTATGCGAATGCACAGACCTTATAAGTACGAAACAATCAACGCAGACGGCGGTATCGTATTTACTAAAACAAAGTTCAAGTTCGTTAACCAGCAAAATCGACCGACCCATTTCAAAATGGCGACCGATCAAAGATTTTAAACTGATTGCGAATTATCTCCGTTAATGATTATGGGATCGGTAATGCGAAATATGTTTTGGAATAGGCATAAAACTCCCCACTGACTATATCTCTTTGTGATTTTCGATAGAATGCACCGTTTCCGAGATAATCGGGAAAAAAGAAATAGAATTGCTTTTTAATTCTTATAAAAATGCTCTTGAGAATATTTTTCTAGTAAATATAATTTTTCAAAAGACATATTTCTTTCGAGAAAAATGAAAATATGAGTTTTGAGACATATTACGTGGAAATTTGATACCGAGGCTTGCGCGCGGCCGGATCTTATTATTTACATGTTTTTTTTAATCTTTCGAAGATTTAAAGGTGTTATTAAAATTTATAATGAATGAAATAATAAATTTCATCTATTATATTGGTATATTCAAAACGATTTTATTCGAAAACGGCGCGTCCTATCGAAATTTGATAAGAGAATATTTTTTTAGTAGAAAACTTTGAAGTTTCATCATTTCTCATCAAAAGTTGTAAAAATTGACATACAAAAAATTAGGGTGATATTTACCCACTGCCCGAGCAGTTTCATTCACCCCGAATTGAATATTGCGCATTTGATAATTTAAATTTAATAAGCATTAAAACAATATAGTAAATGTATCAATTTTCGTCATTTTATCTTAAAAGGTTCAAGAAATATTAAATAAAAATCATTCTAAAACGGACATTTGAAGGGGCTCTATCTCCCTTAGGAGGCGTTTTAACGTTAGGGATATATCAAATAAATCTTTTAGGTACACACAAGCAACGAAGTATCAATTCTGGATAGCACTTAAATCACGCAATGAAGGTGAAGATGAGAATCACCAAGATGATGTGCCAATTGATGGGCATTATTGTACCTGTAAATCAGGAGCAAGAACTGTTGGCGGTTGCGCTCATGTGTTTCTTGTGATTTGGGGTATCTAGGATATGCTAGATATCAGGAAAATGTAAATTATCCTTCAACCAGATTGCTCGCTCCGTACTGTGCTTGAGGCGGTTGAACGAGGATTACCTCTAAATAACCGATAATTGTATGCATGTAATAAATAAAATAGATAAGCACCTTACCTAATAGGCAATATTTAAAAGTGCTAATTTTAAAGCGTTTCAAAAAAAACAGATCTGTCAATTAAAATGATTTTATCTCTTTATGTGAATTATAAATAAGTAAATCGCATTAAAATATATTTTTATAACCATATAATAATACTTACGTAAGTATACGTAGATTTCAATTTGTTATTAAGCGTTTAAAAAAATGAAATGTCTAGTACTGATTAACAAAATTTGACCACGCGCTAGCCTCGTTATCGCATTTTCATGTCACATGTCAAAAAATTCCCTTTCTTAAAAATTTTCTCCAAAGAAATACATTTTTTGAAAATCTTAGATTATCTCGAAAATGGTGCATTTTATCGAAAATTATAAAGAGACATGATCGGTAGAGAACTTTATGGTGATTCCAAAACATGTTTCGTATTATCGATTCGATGATTAATAACGGAGATTAGAATTGTTTTAGGTTTTGATGGCCGCCATTTTGAAAAAGGTCGATCGATTTGGCTGGTTAACGAACTCGTCTTTTGTTTTCGTAAAGACAATACACTGTCCAAATTTCAGCCTTCTACGATCAAAATTGCGACCGGAATCGTGTCCACAAGAAACTGATCATATATACTATATACGACTAACCGAAAATGAACGACCTATATTTTCGTGATCTAGGGATCGAGATCGCAGAAAATCCAAAAGGGCATGTCTGGGTCCCCTCATCAGACAGGCTGTAACAGTTTTATGTTCTATGATAATTCGTTAATAGTACGGCTACATATACATTTTTTTTCTTGATTTGAAATGCTAATTGGACCTTCTACATATTATATAAGTACGTAATTATTAATTGATGCTAAAAAGTTTTTTATGAAAATATGAAAACAAAATTTTTAGATGTTTATTGTGTTTATTTATGTTGGTCGACATTAGGTATTAATGTATTCAATTCGTAATTTTAGAAGGTTATCAAGTATTATAATAAATCACGATTAGATAACGTTTAAAAAGTATCATTTTAGCATTACACATATAAAAATAATTGCTTCTATTTTATTCGTAGTTAAGCACGTTGCTCTACTTCGATAATGTTAAGAAATTTAGCCGGTTGCAGCAGTTCGGAACTGAAGAACTTTTTGGATTCCTTCGACACTGTTTTGTGCGACTGCGATGGTAATTATAGTTTATTTTATTTTTATTTTAACACAACAATAATTTGAGTATTTATCGTTATTTTAACAAACTTTAAACATATCATTATTATTCACATTTAAATGGGGGGGGATCATTTTTTTTTATTGTGCAGCGCGTATTTTGATATCCATAAATTGTAAAAAAATTTAACTCATCTTATTTTGATATCGAAATATATCGTTTTTGAGATAAAGGGCGCTGGAAATTGTCAACGTACTAGTTTTAAATTTGGTAGACGTTGTGTACTTCATGTGTGGTGAGGGATGTTTTTTCTTACACTTAAATTTTATTGTTTTTATATATTTTCGTTTATAATTTCTATGCCATTTGATTTTCATTAATTTATTTTCCATTTCCGGATTTGTTCATCATGCGTTCCACAAGAAAAGATATTTTTGTTTTTTTTTTGGTAAATTTTCACTCAGTCAAAATTTTAAAATCTAACAAAAACTCAGTATTTAAAGTAATTTTGTTTAGGCGAACTATATGTTATCTCAAACGTTCGCTTACATAATTATTTTTTAAAGTAGTATCTATTTGTTTGGTATTCATGTAAGACGCTATTCACTGCGTTCTCTATTTGTATTTGGCAAGTGTTGATAAAAGAAAATAGGTAGGTACACATTAAAATATTTAAGGGAGATAATTGTGGTTTTTATTTAAATATTAACAGATGTAAGGAAGAACATGGTAATGTTCAGAAATAGTAGTAGGTAAGTAGGTATGTGGAAGACGATAAGTTGGTCAAAATTTCTAATTCGATTAAGCTTCTCTTCTTCCGGAGTTACAACTCATTTAATGTTTATATTAGTAAATAGACAGTTATAGAAATTAAAAAATAGATATATTTTAAAGATTTAGACATTATTGCAAAATTTTGCGTCTTGCTTCTTTTCAGTCATCATATAGTTCCTTTTACATTAAATTTTCGTCTTTCTGATTAAAATTTTTTACCACCACCGTAGGAAATTAATTTTGTTATTATCCGCCTATCTTTGTTTACGCCAATCAGAAAACGAAAAATTTTAAACTTGACACGCTTATCATGTTGGTCTTCCGTCGTCTTCCGATTGGCGTAAACAAAGATAGGCGGATAATAACAAAATTAATTTCCTACGGTGGTGGTAACAAATTTTAATCGGGAAGACGAAAATTTAAAGTAAAGGGGACCATAATTATTATTTCATTCATTGTATGGATAAGTCTCCAGGTGCTCCACCCCTTTTGGCTCTCCTATATTATTGAAAACGTTCATTATTCTCTTGTGTTATTGAGCAGATATTTTTAAAAATTTAAAGTTTATTGTAAATCGGCCTCGGTAGGTAGAGGTCGACATAATACTTGCTTTGTAACCCCAAAATCGCCAGCGAGGTAGACAACTTATTAACCATTCAAAATTAAGTTCTTTATTTCGAAATGCCCAAATTTCGACCAACACAACGCACGTTCAGAAATTCGCTTGATAAAATGTGGAACTGAAGTTCGAGAGCTTAATAAGTTAATAGGCAACAAAACTGGTGGGACATATTATATAAATGAACGTGAGAGTTGCTTGTCGTTTACCCTGCAGAGAATCTCAACCATAGAATGTAGTACAGAAAATGTTCGTTTTAAATTAAAAAAAATTATATATTCGTAACACTTTTAATGGTAGTAGAAAAATCTTATATAGCATGCGTGCAATGTACGTGTAAAGCCGCGTTCGCATTAGCATAAATTTACGTCGTGCGTTTGTATTCGGTACAAATTTGTACAACACAAAAAACCGATGTTTGCGTTCGCTGTTATGCGGCGAACACGTTCACGCTCGCACAAAATTTTGTTAACGTACAAACAAATTTGTGCCGAATGCGACGCACGAAGTAAATTGTTGCTAATGCGGACGCGGCTTAAAATGCTCACATTTAACGATTTTTTTACATAAATAATTTTTATCTTATTTTAGGGGTAGTTTGGAAACTATCTAATTTGATACTCGGAACAAAAGAGACCATATTAAAACTGCGACAACATGGAAAAAAGATAGTGTACGTTACTAACAATTCCTTAGTGGACGCAAAACACACCCAAAACAAACTAAACAAATTCGGAATTGAAACTAACATTGACGACGTCGTAAATCCAACAGTGGCCATTATATCGTATCTTAAAAAGATACAATTTGATAAAAATGTCTACGTGATAGGAACAGCAAACATGAAGCAATGTTTTATTGATGCTGGTTTTACGGTTGCAGAGAGCGGGGTACGTATCACGAAACATTAATTGTTGTATCTTAAATTTAAAAACTGTTAGGGTACCTACACATGTATTAGAACAGTTCCCAGAACAACAAATACCGAATAAATTCGTTTGAAAGAAATGCATCTAATATTAAAGGAAATGAGAACTTTTTTATAGGAAAAATTTTCCTCAAAGTGAATTGGCCAGCTTGATCACACGACCTAATACCTTTAGATGTATTCTTGCATTGTTAATTAAAATTTGCAGTATATTACGTGCACAACGCGAAAATTCGTACATTTAGATTTTCCTAAATAATTGCTTAATGATTATTAAAATAAAATGGCGATCGATCAAAAACTTTCGTTATCAATTATTATCGGATCGTTAATAAAATATATATTTTAGAATCATCATAATATTCTCTATCGAATATCTTTTTTTACGAATTTCGATTAAATGCACCGTTTTTGAGACAATCGGAAAAATGCGTTTTCCGATTCATTTGCTTTTATAGAGCAATATAATAAGTGCAATAAATAAAAATTGGCACATAACTTTTTGAAATCATGCTCTTCTAAATCTACCTATGTATATTTTTATTTTGTTTTAGGTTGAATTTGCACCTTCAACGAAATCCGCACCCTGCACGTCTTTCACGACTATCGAATTTACAATAGAAAGTTTTCAAGAACTATTAAACAACGTGCGTAATAATAAAAATGTTGGCGCCGTAATATTCGACTTAGACGTAAATTTAACCTATCTTAAAATTGTAGAAGCTCAACTATATCTAGAAAACCCGAATGTGATTTTTATTACAGGCGCCACCGACAAACAAATACTGCTTGGACCTCACAAAATCACAGGTATAATGTGACTTGTTTTCTTTTTTAAAATAATTTATTAATTTCGCAATTAATTAATGCGGCATAAATAGCAGAAGCAAAGTGCTTGGAATTATATTACTCGACATTGTACGTTGACACAATTTATAAAGATAACAGTCGCATGTTGTAAGGTCAGTTGAACGTGGCGGCCACAAGTGTTTGTCCAACATGTTCGTTTTTTCGGAAAAGATCGCATCGGCTCGTTGCAAGAACATGCCCGATAAGTGTGAAATGTTTTTTCGTCTTGCTGGAAGAAAAAACTTCACTTGAGTACAAAATTTTCCAAAAATATCGGCTCGATAATGCGCGTCGCTGGCATCAAAGTCGATTTTTAAACATGGCGGGTTGTTGATATACGAAGTGAAGAAATGTTCGTGTTCTAAAGATGTGCTTATATGACGCAACATCTATTTATAACAAACCTCTGGATATAAGAAATTATTTCAAAAGTCCCGTCATGCAACCCATAAGATCCCTCATAAATTTTATAAGTGATTATAATCAACTCTTAAATAACGAACTTTCGGATATAACGTTCGGAAAAAGCGTTCCCGTACGTCAAAATTTTCCATAAAAGTATGGCCTATCCAAACCTATATTTAATTTACGTCATCAACAAAAAGTAACTAGATTGTTTATTTGTAAATCGGTTTAAAGTTTGGAAAGTGACATATTCTATAAATGATTTACTTGTGCACATATTAGATGGTATAAAGAAAGACTACAATTTATTAGAACTGTCAAAATACGAGGTACGAGGTGACAGCACTGTGTGAACCGTCATCATCTAGTAACCTTTTACTGATGACGTGGATTGCATATAGGTTTGGACGAAGTGTAGGTGAACATGTTTATTCGTCTTCTTGAAACATTTGTATAATTCTTTCTTATAAAAATACATTTGTCAGTTGACCTTCCTAGAGGATATTTAAGCTTTACTAGATAAGGGACGCGAGGGATAACCAAGCACATTAGCCTTAAATGTTAACAATAATACGTAAGACAATTGCGTGACTGACGGATTGGTTTTCCCAAATCACTTTCAACCAGAGTACATTTTTTGAAATCTTATATTAGAAACTTCGGGCATAACGAACTCATGTTGTGCGTCCAATGTAGTTCGTTACAACCGGTTTTTACTGTACATACCTACATTTACATGATGTTTATGTTAAAATTATTTTAGGGCAGGCGATGTTCCAAGACGCATTAGAGGAAATAACGGGACGAGTTCCTCTAAACTTTGGAAAACCCGGAAAATACCTGAACGATTATATTGTGAAAAAATATAATATCAACATGTCGAATAGTTCGAGAATATTATTTATTGGAGATTCGTAAGTGCCGACGTTACCGGATATTTCCGTTTAACAAATTATAATTAAAATAATATACTGATGATCGTCATTTACAGATTAAATCAGGATATAAAATTTGGCACCGTAAACGGATACCAAACGCTGCTGGTTCTAACTGGATTAACAAGTTGGAAGATGGTCACTGCCGATAATTTGGATAGAGAAACAATTCCAGATTATTACGTAGACAGTTTAGGAAGTCTTAACGAATTAATAGAAAATCTTGTATTGGAAACCGAATAAGTACGTTGAAATCATTAAAAGTGAAAAATTCAACAGGAAGTGGGTTTCGCACCTGTGCAGTTTTGTTGCAGCAATTTTATTGCATGAAATAGAATCGCACGAATTTCGGCATGTTCTAAGTCTGCGCAATAATTGCGTATAATTTTAGTAATTTTCTTATTGCCAATTATACCTAAAGATGTATTAAATGTATGTCAAGTGACAACTAATTTTTAGCGACTCAAAATCGTATGCGATTAATTGCCGCTACAAAATTGCATAAGGTGTGAATTCCACTTTAAAAGCGCTTGTAAATTATTTTTTGCGGCCCCATTCAGCCCCCCCATTTGGCCCCATGTTTTTAGCTTATTAAATTTTTTTTCTCTTTTCAACGATATAAACATTGTCGTTTTTATGTCATTGCCTTCTTATAAAAACTTAACAAAATCGGATAAATAACTCAATAATTAAATTATATATCCAGGTAAAAAGATGAAATTCAACAGGTATTTTTCTTTGTTTCCTTATCGCTGATAGCCATAGATTCAGTACTTTTTTGTTTCAAATTTAATTGTTATAAATATAGTCACAGTAAAAAGCATGGCAATGTTAAAAACAAAAATATTTAATAAAATTTTTTAGCTAAAAATATTTGTTGTATAAAAAAAATACAATTGCTTTATTTTCAGTGAAACCGAAAGTGATAAGTCTATTTAAACAGAAAAATAGTTTTTAAATTTTGTAATAGATTATTTACGAATTAATAGTTATAATAGTATGATATAGCTCATCCAAACCTATATGATGTCACGTCATCAATATAAGGTTACTAGATGATGACGTTTCACACAGTGCTGTCTCACCTCGTACTTCGTATTTTGACAGTTTTAATAAATTGTAGTCTTTCTTTATACTATCTAATATGTACGCAAATAAATCATCTATAGAATATGTCACCTTCCAAACTTTAAACCGAATTACAAATAAACAATCTAGTAACTTTTCGTTGATGACGTGAACATCGTATAGGTTTGGATAAGTTATAGCTATAGCTTTTTTTCATTACTTAAAACAAAGTAATTGCAGTGTTTATTGACAACTGTCATAACAATACAGAAAAAACTAACCTGCCTGTTGGATTTAATCTTTTTACCTGGGCAATTTGATTATTCAGTTAGTTGTCCGATTCTGTTAGTTTTTATAAGAAGGTGATGAAATAAAAACGACAATGTTTACATTATTGAAAAGAGAAAAAAATCTCTTTTTAATAAATTAAAAAAATATATATTATTCTATTTAAAATAATAAAATTGACTTTATTTCCGATGAAACCGGAAGTGATATAATGGTTCTTAATACTGAAAAAAAATAGATTTTTAACCCAAATTTATCTAGAAAAAAATTTATTTTTGTATCTCTAAAATCTACTGAGTTATTAGCTTTGGGACATATTGGCTGAATCACTCGCTATACTACGTGGGTATTTCTGACCCCTATAAAGCGTCCCGTTATAATTTTTTCCATTAAATAATGAAAACATCTAATTTAGGATATGAAAATAACGATCACTGTGCGAACACACCGTGTGTAGTAAAAGGCCAGAGGAAATTTGAAGTATTATAGAGTTATAGAATTTTGTGAAAAACCGAGACAGGGGGCTGTTTTAATAAAAATAAATACAATGTAATTTCGATAATCCGAATTTGCGATAATCTGAACAGTCTTTGTTTTTCTCGATGGACATTTCCCACTCTCCTAAATATTTAAATATTACAATAAATTTGATAAAACACATTTGATAAACACTCTTAAGTGTTTTGAAACTTGCGTGTCTTGGTGCAGAGAACATGGAATTCTGCCAACCAGACGTTGAAAGAAAAGGTTGCAGCAAGCTCATCTTGACAACAAAATGCGAAACTATTTAATTTTATAATAATTAGTAGGTTTAAGTAAGAAAAACAAACAATTGAATGGTATGTATATAGATATATATTATATATATAATATTTGTAAATATTAGAAAATATAGAATTCCAAAAATAATGATAGAAATAAAAGTAGGAGGAAGCAGGAATAGAGGGAGGCCGAGGATAACACAGCAGAGATAAGGAGGAAGACAATACCCGAAACAAAAAAAATTAACGAAGAGAACAACAAATAATTGTAAAAGAAATGGATAAAAATGATATAAAACGGTAGGAATATCCGACGCACTATGCAGTCACGACGCTCAACGGTTAAAGAGAGGAAGATCTTTACATAATAAGAAACAAACATGATTTATTGATAAAATTTAAGTAAAAAGATAATATACATAAGCGATTCTTTTTCAAAATAATAAAGTTAAATTTTTCCAACATAAACGGTATCGCCCACAGAAATTTCTCCAGTCTTACTCAAACCCATGTTAACGCCTATAACCGGTATTTGCCCATCGAGGTCGATGTTTTTAATGACCTTTAATCGGCGATACCTGCACAGAGTAATTACATATAAGTACAACGTAAAACTCTTTTTACGATCGCAATCAATGTTAATTTGACTTGCGAAAACATTTATCTATTAAAATACCGCACAGGTAGTACCACAAGCTCAATTCTGAAGTTTCGTGCAAATAACAAATTCGTTACCCTACATTTCGATCAAAAAATGTGACTTTTTTATTGAAGTAAAAACAAATTATAAAGACAATCGATACGTACTTCCTCATGGTATTCAAAGGTTCTTGGGCTACAGACTTGACACCAGTTTTAGGATTAATAGTTGTCAAGATGCATCTAGTGCACGGTCTCGCCGAATACAGTATCACGTCGCCAATTTTAATCCACTCCCAGTCGTCCTCGGCGAAGGCGGGCGCATTTTTTCCTTCAATTAAAATGTTTGGCCGAAAATTGTGCGCCGATATACACGCTTCCGGTATCCTGTTGCTGAGTTCGGTCACAGAAGCCTGATTGATTATGTTGTAACTGGAGAGGTCACTATATTTTCCCTGTAAATGTGAAGGAAACTTCTTCAAAACGCGATATTTTACAAGAATACATTTACAGTTTAACTACCGCTGATGTAATCTATCAAAGGTTTTTGGGAAAATTTGTTCCCATACTTCCCACAGTAATATGTTCAAGATATTGAGAAAAATGGTCGAAACACTGTAACTTTCGTTAATGCGACCCTCGAAAAAAGGGTTTTCTTGGCTTTGACGGACGTTCGAGCACACGTCGATGTGCTTTCGAAGCTTTGCACACATAAGAAAATGCTTAAGAGCAATTCTGGCAGGACAGTAACCTCAATTCCAGACCTCCTCTCTTCGATGCCGTGGACTATGGGAAGGCCGCGACGCAACGTTAGTAAACGCATCAAGTAGAGTTTTTTTTATCTGCCGACCGTGGCGCATCAAAGATAAGCAACATAAAAAGGTCGATTCTTACCGTTGTTTCGTTGCGTAAACGCGGATAAACCTCCAAATACTTTTTGTGGCTCTGACTGATATCCCTTCTTCGGCTTCCGTCGTGAAAACCCAATCGCATACCACTGTCTTGTCCCAGTATGTACTGCGAAAGCCAACTGGCAACGTTATCTCCACAATCAATTGTCGGTATTTTTTCGCCTTTATGAAGACTGAAAAATTAACCGCGCATTGAACGACCACGTCGCACGATAATTTAATCAGACTTACGTAATTTCTGTTTTTTTGTTTTCTACCGAGTTGGGAATATTGACCGTTATGGTGGGCATATCCGGAGCGTTCAATGTAAATTTATTGTCTTCCGCGGGGGATATTTTAATAAATATCATTTTGGGATGTTGTCGAGCCGTATGAAATTCATGATCGCTTTCTCGGTATACCACGAGGCTTCTGTCGAACAATAATAGATAATTAAATGTGACCGTGCTTCCCGTGGGAATTTTTTCATATTTTGCACGGAGTGGTCAAAGTTGTTTAAAGACAAAATCGTTGGGACGACGATTCATCATCAAAAGTGAACGTGGCGGGGTACCATTTTTTTGACCGATTGTTCTCAAAATTGACGTAAGTCCCTTACAATAGGATTGCTTCACTGTCTAACACATTCATTAACTATCCGCTATATAAACCGAGGGGTGAAAAAGCGAAAAGTAAAAGAAAGTCCAATTTAATAAACCATTCAACATTCGATCAGAAACATAATACACCACCATCAAATTTGAAAAATATGGGATCGACCAACATTAATAATAATAATAGTTATATCATTCGCTTTTACTAAAATCGAAATGCTTATCAACTATTTACCTATCCGACAGCTGATGGAGTTTTCCAGATTTGGGCATTAGCACCCCATATTCTGTACACAAGGCGGTATTTAATTCGATCCTATGGCCGCTCTTTAAGGGATATATATACAGATTTTTGACCTTCCCCACCGATTTCCATTTAGAGGGAACGTCGCATTTTCTTTTCCTTTGATACCAATAAATCCCCAAAACGGTCAAGAGGCCTATACTTGTGGTGATCAAAACATTTTCAATTGTTACAAATTGCGACGAACGAGCCATGTTATCTGAAAACCGCAAAGTAAAGAAAAACGAATCCGATTAAAATGCCGGTTTTAAAAGGAAAACAATTTATATCCAATCGCAAAGTTGTAATAATTAATAATTAATTACTCATTTTGTTGTGGAATTAATAAAACAGTCTACTTACAAAATAATATTCAAACAAAACGATTGCTGGGCTATGGATACACATTCAACAAAAATTGACCTTTACACGTATGATAGCTTGAATAAATTTCACCAGTCGTTTTATCTGTTTTCGGACAGGTACCGGGTTTTCACGACGATTTAAACGAGCTGTATTACGATACGAGGCAAAATAACCGTATAATAAAATATATCTACAGTACAGTAAAAAATTAATATCTATCGATGAAGGGGTGTTTCGGTAACATTATTTTTTTTCTATTTAGTCGTAAAAAATTGAATTGTTCTATGTATATTATAATGTTTTTGGGAAAAAATTTAGAACACGTTTACGTCTGTCGGCAATAATTATCTCTCAAAACGAATGCCCAAACTGATGGTCATTCTGGAAAATAATTTTATTATATTTGAAAATTATTTACCAAAAATAATATGTATTTTATCTTTTTTTTGTTCATTTCTCGTTACAGAGGCTATTATTAATTTTTTTAATTCTGACTACCGAGCCTCGAATCGACGCTTCGGATTTTTATGGCCCCCCAAAGGGGTTTTTAGTTGGTTTGGGTTTGGTTGTTATGCGTTGCTAGCTGCGAAAGCAGAACTTTTGGGGCTAAGACAGAAAAGTAAAAATTAAAAAAGAAATAAATTTTAAAAAATGAGGCACAAGCAACATTAGCTGCCTTTTGCAGCTTTTAAATTCTCAAAACTATCGAAATTCAAAATTTTATATATATATATATATATAAAATTTTGAATTTCGATAGTTTTGAGAATTTAAAAGCTGCAAATATAGCTGTACAACAGTCTTTTAAACCATAAAATTTATTTAAAATATTTAAAAAAATTAATAAAGATTAATTTAAATTCCATTACATCGAAGAGCAGTAGAAAAAATGTAATATGTACTTTCAAAAAGTAAACTTTCATATCTTGTAATGTAAATAACTATTTTTCTACTAGGTACTCTATAAATAACAGAATTTTGTAACCCTAGTAACACGAAAGATAACGAAAGTGAACCTTTGAGTTATCTGATTGATGTGCGTTGTTAGCTCCGAAAGCAGAACTTTCGGTGCCAAGACGGAAAAGTAAAAATTGAAAAAAAAACAAATTAAAAAAAAAGTTTTGAGGCCTTTTATACAGTTATTATCATCACTTATCATTTTGAATCTTTATTTCACTTTAAATTCTCAAAACTGTCGAAATTCAAAATTTCTGACAAGCGCCGATGACCGATAACGTCGAAAATAAATCGTATAGCTATGGAATATTAATTCTTATACAGGTAAAACAGTCTTCTAAACTATAAAATTTATTTAAAATGTCAAAACATTTAATAATGATATTTAGCCGTGCATAGACGTTTGATTAAATTTAGTGGCTACTGAATCATGTTAGAGTTAGAACTAAGTTAAATCGCGTGTAAACGCTTACTACTGTAGTTACGACAGGGTAACTGACCGAATTGTTTTTGCTTAAGGCACAAAACGTTTGGGTTTTAGTTGCGTAACCTACATGATTATTGATGGAATAAATACTTTACCTTAAATATTTCTTTAAGTCATTACTTTTTTAGAAACGATTGTTGTTACTATAGAAACGCATACATTAAGGAAATACTCAAGGTAAGGAACGATTACGAATACGGCCCTGTATGCTTTGCACTCGTCAAATCTTATGTTGGCACTACTCCAAACTGTAGTAATAATTACAGTAAAAAATTTGAAACGCGCAAACGGGCGTATGAGTCGTTAAGGCGAAACAGAGATGTTGAAATTATGACGGTTGCGAGTGCGCATGAGAAGTAAGAGTTGCCTTGCGGTAGCGTGCAAGAGTAGAAAACGATTTCTAATTTTTATTATTCTCATTTTCAATTTCACTTGTTTTCTAAATAATTTTCAAGACTCGTGTCGTAAAATACGTTCATTTCAAAAACTATTTAATTGTTATCTAATTACTAATAGGTACTGTTAATGACACTTGTGTATCTATTAATTTCCAACATAAACAACGTCTCCCGCACTAATGTTTCCAAATTTCGAAAATCCCGTACAAATGCCGACGACCGGATAATCGCCGTCGAAATCAATTTGAAACAAATCTCGTTGTTTTCGATATCTACAACCAAAAAGTCTTTTAGCAACCCGCATACGCGATTATCTACAATTATACACAACTTACGTCGTTAACGTTTTATACGGCTCATTATCTGTCGATCTCGTTGCAGTTTCGGAGTTAACGTTTATCATCGTGCACCTGGTGCACGGTTTTACATTTCTCATTACCACGTCGCCGATTTTGATCCAATCAAAGCTGTCTTCCGCATATGGTTTAAAATCGTCACCGTCGATTACAATGTTAGGTCGAAAATTATGGACAGTTACTTTGGAATCGGACACTCTTTTCGCCAGATCATCCACTGTAGCTTGA
Source organism: Rhagophthalmus giganteus (assembly GCA_036326145.1). NCBI lineage: Eukaryota > Metazoa > Arthropoda > Insecta > Coleoptera > Rhagophthalmidae > Rhagophthalmus > Rhagophthalmus giganteus. The sequence goes on along the minus strand of JARFJA010000036.1, from coordinate 18,806,127 downwards.
CTTAACAGCATTATTGATGCTATATCGTTGTACATGCCCTGTATCATTTGCACGAGTTATGTACATTTTAAATAAATCGAATTAAAAGATACGCCTACCCCCGTTGCATTTTTCATTTTAGGATACGCTTCCGCGTAGTCCTTGTGGTACTTATCGATGTACCTCCTGTGTTTCCCATCATGAAATCCTAACCGTAACCCGGATGGTTTTCCAAGAAGATACCGAGAGAACCATTTCGCCGCCTCGTCGCCACAGTCCAATGAAAATACATTTTCGTTAAACCACAACCTATAGGTACCACAACCAACAATAGGTAGTCATTCCATAAACGGACATACATATTACAATACATACTTAACTTCCAACGAGTTGCCACCTTTCTCCAACTTCGGAATTTTCACTCGAAGAGGCTCCATATCGGGAGCCGTCATTGTAAAATGATTCTCATCGGTAGCCGAAGTTTCGACTAATAGAAGTTTTGGATAATTTCTGCCAGTTTTAAATTCGTGGTTACCTTCTTTATAAACAACTAAACATCTGAATTGTAGATGGTTTTAATTTTATCAACTTAAAAAGAACGACGAAAAGATGTTACCTACCTATCACGTACTTGAGGTGTAGATTTTGATATCATTTTCAATCCGTAGTACGTACATTCGGCAGTTTCCAATTCCACTCGTCGTCCGCTTTTGAGAGGATATATGTAGATGTTCTTAATTTTTCCGATGGGTTTCCAAATTTTTGGGATGGCGTTGTTATATTTTTTCTGATACCAATACATGCCCATGATTGTTACGGCGGCGCCTGTGAATATTGTGAGGAGCGCGACTTCAAAATTTAAATTTTGAATAGACATGTTAAAAAAACACGTAACTCAAAAATAAGTATTAACTGATTAAAGCAAACCGTTTGCTGTGACTAAAGTATCATAAACGAATAATTTTTATGATTATTCATATAAGACAGACAGATAACTGTAAATTACGACATTTAAATTTAAAATTTCTTAACACATAATATAAGTATGTATATATTTTAAGCTTTATGATTGCGACCAGATAATATCTAATAAAAACAATAACAAGTTTGAAAAAATATTTCTGTACTCTATTACTTAATCTCTGTATTGCTGGTAATAAAATAAAACAAATAAGCAAATACATGGATATTAATCTAAATAACGATGATGAAAGAAGAAAACAAATTTCGTTTAAATAATCTTAGGTATAAATACATAAAATGGAACGACAATCGTCAAAATATCAACAAATGAAATTTAATTGCGTATTTAATATTACAAAACACTTATTGTTAAATATGTTTTTAAGAAATAAAAAGTAAAATTAAGGCTAATCTTCTAAAAAAATAACGGTAAACTTTCCAATTTTTGTTTTCTTCTGTTTTCACAAACTACTCTATACCGGCTACTTTTGGCAGTTATAGAAAAGATGTTATTAGGTCATTGCAAAAAGAGATTTTATTTCCATACTGGTAACTAACCTAAACTCACCTCATCTGCACTAGTCTAAACTCACCTCATCTGCACTAGTCTAAACTCACCTCATCTACACTGATCTGAACTTACATTATTGCAAAAAGATAAAAAAACCTATCAATATTGATGAACTCTTGAAAAATGCCTTATTTTCTTTTAACCTTGCGTTTTCCCAAAATTATCCAACCTGTCTTGCGATTCACGTTATCAACAAAATGTAACTAGATGATGACGTTTCCCACATTGCCTTCACCTCGTACCTAGTATTTTTACAGTTCTAATAAATTGTAGTCTTTCTTTATATTATCTAATATGCGTTCAGGTAAATTATCGATAGAATATGTTACTTTCTAAACTCTAAACTGAATTACAAATAAACAATTAAACTTTTTACTGATGACGTGGGTATTTTGGATAAGATATACGTACTAATATTTTTGATTATCACAAACTGTGTTTGTTTGGTTGTTTATGTACTAAGAGTCGTGTGGAATATAATCATAATATGAAAGCAATATAAGGTATCTTTGGTATTGCATAAGCTATGAATTCCAATTCAATTATGTATACACGTCATTTCGTCGACCTCGATATATGATAAAATCTCGAAAAAGGTGCCTTATAACCTTGCGTTTTTTTCCAAAATTATAGATAACTATATAGATAACTTATTCATGATAGCTTCCAATCTTGTCAAAAACATTGTATTTTTAGAGTACATACTAAATAGATCATGTAGTTTTTCTTTGCCACGTGTATAAGTGCAACTAAATATTACAAATGTACAATTTACAAGGGAACATCGCCAAGTGTCCGACGCCGATCGAGCTGATTTTTGGCCAGAGGTAGACCTATATGAGACTAGTAAAACCCCAAAATATTAGCTGCCCTAACCCGGAGAGTGAAAAGTTACGGCCATTTTTTGTTTCCCACTCGCCGATTGCTCATCTCATAGCCAGTTTTGAACATTATAGAAATATGTCTGTTTGACGCAGTCGGTAGTGAGTTCGACTGCCAGTTGGGAGGTCGGAGGGGCGGTATTTGTTTTTAGAGGTAGTTCATTTTTTTAGTAAATGTAGTCCTCGAATTTCGAATTTTTTTTCGTTTGTCGGCTTTTGCAGTCGAATTTTGTTTTCGTTGCAAAACAAAAAAAACATGAAAACACAAAACACCCTCCTCTCCCTCCGGGCATCGAACCTCCGATCTCCCGACTGGCAGTCGAGCACACTATTCGATCTGTTCCAAACGACATAGTGGCATGCAGTGCAAAATGGCTATACCGGTGGCACTAATTGGGGTTTATGTTCATAACACTCTGGGCCAAAATCGCTCGATCGGCGATGAATTGCATGTTCACTTGTTAGGTAGTATGACGTATTTGGAACGTATCGTAAATAACGTTTATGTATATTTTTGGTTATCGGAAACTGTGTATGTTTGGTATAGCCTATCCAAACCTATATGCAATTTACGTCATCAAAAAAAAGTTACTAGATTGTTTATTTGTAATTCGGTTTAAAGTTTGGAAAGTGACATATTCTACAGATGATTTACCTGCGCACATATTAGATGGTATAAAGAAAGACTACAATTTATTAGAACTGTCAATACAGTGACATTTTGAAACGTCATCATCTAGTAACCTTTCATTGATGACGTGTTTGCATATAGGTTTGGACGAAGTGTAGTCTATATACTAAGATATATTACATAAACTTTATTGATATTTTTATATTGAATTTGCTGGACCATTGATACCAGGTTCGCTATGGGTTTCGAAAATCCGGATCGGTTCAACTCCAATATTAATCCTAATTAATTAAATCAATGAAACCACCAATACAGTTTTTATGGTGACTTTTTGAGAAATTGGTATCAATTATAGGGAGTTTCCATTTACACGTTGGTGCAACCAATGTCAGAAAAAATGAATCCAAAATTAATGCATGCGGTATAAATATAAATATATTTGTTTAATTCTCTATTTTCTTTAATGAAAAAAAACCTTTTTGTGATAATATTACAGTTATTAATGATGGCGTGGAGATCCCACGGAAAATCAAATGCGGACATGGTTAGGAACTTACGAGGTATTCGTATAATTTTAGCAATCGCAAACTTTTAATTCAGTAATTATTAGTTAATGGGATTATAAAGAGTAATAAAGTGGAAACAGCGATGTTAGAAGTAGATCGCTCAAATTATTGTTTAAATAACCCGTACATGGATGCTCCACAAGGCATCGGTTATGGTGTTACGATTAGTGCTCCACATATGCACGCTCATGCCCTTGAATTATTGAAAGATCAACTTGTCGAAGGAGAAAAGGCATTAGATGTCGGATCAGGCAGTGGATATCTAACTGCTTGTATGGCTATCATGCTTGGTGAAACTGGGTAGGTAAGATGAAAAATTAACACGTTGACTGCTCTAGGAATTATATACACTCAACACCTTACTTTGATATAAATTATTAGTTTAAGCTGCATAGATCATTCTATGTCGTGCCAAAACAACGTATTTATCGATAATTTATGTAGTCCTGTAAATAAATTATTCTTATATTGTATATACAAAAATAGTCATGTGGCTCGAGAGGTCTGAAAATTTTTAACGTCGCAGCCATCAACGTGTTAAAGTTAAATTAAACTTGCATTAGGTGTTTTGATTTATTAATAGGACAGCCGTGGGTATCGATCACATACCTGAATTAATAACAGTATCGCAACGTAATATTGGAAAAGGCAATGATAATTTATTGAAATCTGATCGAATACAACTTCGAGTTGGCGATGGGAGGTTAGGAGTGCCCGATCTTGGGCCGTACAATGCCATACACGTGGGAGCTGCTGCTCCTACACTACCGGAAGCATTGGTTAAACAATTAAAAGTAAGTGACAAAGGTAATACAAACTGATGTTTTAGAAATTTATTCTGTTAGGTCGGAGGACGTATGATAGTTCCTGTGGGGCCAGCCGGGGGCGATCAACACTTAGAACAAATCGATAAATTGGAAGACGGCTCGATACAACGCAAAACACTTATGGGAGTGATATACGTACCACTTACGGATAAGAAAAGTCAATGGCCACGAACATAATGAACATTAATTATTAGCTCGCTTTAATTTTCAACAATAATATATATTATTTATTTTCGATATTGTTAAATTGCTAGCGATTGTCAAATTGAATTGTAGTTGCTTATATTAACTGTAAATGCTGTGAAAGGTTTTATCTTTTTTCATTCTCTTCACGCGAGGGCTAGAATATTTTTACGTTTATAAAAGATGTATCAATATAAACAATTCACTATAAAAGCCAAGAAGATACATGCACATAGAAAAACAAAATATGTGCACATTCACGCAAGTGACGGGGGGAAGAAAAAGGAATTATAAGTTATATTAAAGCGGACAGAATCATTTTAATTGTACTGTTGTATTAAATTAAAAACTTGTTAGATAAGTATGTTGTTTTATTTTAAGCAACTAAATTATAAAAAATATGGTTTATTAAAATAGAACAAGTGGAAATTATAAACTATTTTTTTGGTGCACCATATGCATCCGGCATCCTTTCAATAGTATACCTATGCTGTGCCACATACATTATCGGTACACCTGGTATTTTACGTATTCTATTTTTTAGTTCTTTATCATTGGTTGCAACAATATAGCATTTATGTTGAGTTACACGTTGCACTAAACAGTCATCGGCATACGTGCCCTTATGTTGACAGTTAATTCTTTCAAATCGTGGGTCCTTGATGATTCTTAGAGCCACTTTAAATTTTTGACCGAGCTTCTCCAACTCGCCTAACACGCAATCGGTGATGTACGGTATACATTTCGCATACAGACAATCCATCATGTTCTGTATTATATCTAACTTATTCTTTATCGAAAAGTTAATAAAGTTGGTATCTAAAAGTATGTGGTAGGGAGGTCCCAGCTGCGTATTGTACTGGAAAAACAATGCCGAACTCATTTGTGGCGCTTCTTTGACTTTCAAAGCGTGCGGGTCTTCTTGTTTTTTCTTTCTGGGCGGTGCCCTTTGGGCAGCCTTGATTCGTGGATCACTTGGGCTGATCATCTTTTTCATTTTTGCAAAACGTTTTTCGGCGATTTTTCGCGTTCTTCTCGCTTTACCCTAAAAAATGTGGGGCCGGCTTAGCGCGAATCGTGCTCGGTTAGATAACTTACCATTGTAATTGTTAGATTTTATTATTGATGTGTATGAACTGAAAATGTGGTTACACAGGTTAGGTTTTTATTTTCGTGCTGTTTCGTAGTATTGGTGGTTCTCAAAAGGTGGTTTTGTACCGTTTTAATTATACAGGGTGGGCCACACAACGTGAAGATAAGAGATGATTGAAAATATTACTATAAGAAACCTCGTGATAAGTAAAAATCATCTACTAAATGTTATTGTTCTACATATCCTTAAGTTGGAAATAAAACGAAAATTTAATTTTAAACCCTTCCTCTTTTGGGGTGTGTAACGCTGAAAGGAGACGTATTGGGGAAAAAATTATATGAAAGGCTGCCTTAATATTCGACAAGGAATTGATCCTTGAAGTTTTTCATAACTAGTAGGTACATAGGTAGTTTTAAAGTTCAACTAATTAATTTTTTAACTAACAATAAGTCGATATTTAATATAGTTTTGGTGAAGTTTTGAGTTTTTTGATTATATTTTTATAATATACAGGGTGAGTCAAAATTTCATATCTTTACCCCTCACACAGTTGCCCTGTTTTCACTTTGTTAGTAAAATAACTTCAATAATTGCATGAAAGTATTAAAGTTAGTACAAAAAGGGGGAAATTTAGAACAAGGAATATTAAAAGAACGCTACATAAAAACTGGAATTATTAGAATTTTTTTAAGTAGAGGTGGTAAAATAAAAGTTAATCGAGAAACTTGGCCATTAAACATTTTTCGACGCACAATTCATACACATACGATGTCTTAAATAAATTAAATTTGTTAAAATTAATTTGTATTAAATACATAGCTTAAAAAAAATCAATATCTTATTGTATCTATAATACTTAATAAAAAAAAAAAAACTGGAATTATTAGAATCTTTTTTTTAAGTAGAGGTGGTAAAATAAAAGTTAATCGAGAAACTTGACCATTAAACATTTTTCGACGCACAATTCATACACATACGATGTCTTAAATAAATTAAATTTGTTAAAATTAATTTGTATTAAATACATAGCTTAAAAAAAATCAATATCTTATTGTATCTATAATACTTAATGAAAAAAAAAAAAAACTGGAATTATTAGAATCTTTTTTTTAAGTAGAGGTGGTAAAATAAAAGTTAATCGAGAAACTTGACCATTAAACATTTTTCGACGCACAATTCATACACATACGATGTCTTAAATAAATTAAATTTGTTAAAATTAATTTGTATTAAATACATAGCTTAAAAAAAATCAATATCTTATTGTATCTATAATACTTATTTAAAATAAAATAAATCACTTCTGTTAATATCAACTAGAAGTAAACTAACCACAATACATTTTAATAACTAACTCGATTATTTTTAAAGAAAAAAACGTTAAGAATTAATTTTTGCAAATTTTGTCTCGTCACTCTAAACTGTTGCGACAATCAAAAATTTGAATTCCGTTTTTATTCGTAAACGAATGCATTGAAAAGGTAAAATTTCTCAAAAGAAAAATTAAAAAAAGGAATAAAATTCTGAAATATATATATTTTTAATACTTATCCCAGACCCTAGCCGAGTCCCTATCCAAGAGCCTAATCAAGTTAGATTTGCAAAGAATTTGTGTTAGAATTTAAAGGTCCATGTATTTATACTTTATAAATACACGAAGAGTTAGTCGACAAAGAAATATCCTACCTTTCCTCGTCGTATTAATCTTTATTGTTTGTAATCCTTTTAGAGAACATAACACGCAAAAAGGCCTTATAAACCGAACGAACACTTCTCGCACACACGAACAATACGACGCCATAATTTAAAATTCGAACTACCGAAACAAGTATTACCGCTCTGTACACTAACGCGAATGATCTGAAACGGTTTTGCCAGAATTCTATATATAAATGCATTCGAGTTACTAGGAAATCCCGTTTTTATTTTAAAAACATTCTTTGTTCGCACTCCGATAAGCTATGAAAGTAGCGCATGTTTTATTAATTGCTTTATATTTTATCGGCCACATAAAAATGCGATTAAACTTTTATCTGGTTTACGGTTTGTAATAGGGAAATTTTCAATGCTTAAGGTCAGACGAGTAGTTTTAGATTAAAAAATTTTAGAATAAATTTCCTAAAAAGTACCTACATATTTTAAAAATTTTCGGTCATTATCTGCCAATTTTTTTTATCAAACTCCACTACGACCCTTGTAAACGGTATTCCATATTTTGCGTCCTTATCATTACACGGTTGTTATGGCGCGTATAGACTAAACGAACACGCTGTTCGCGAACACTAATCAACCGATAAGCTATTGACGAATCGGTGACGCCGACCAGTTTCTGAAGAGATATTGGTCGGCTAGATGTTCGCGAACAACGTGTTCGCTTGGTCTGTACGCAATATTATATTGCAAGCCAATGGTTCTCATTTAGAAGGCAAGTCACCAGAATTTCGAAAGCTGGCCTAAACATTTTATCTGATTCCTTAATGATATCAAGAGGTGTTCCTCAGGGAAGCATTCTTGGCCCCTTTTTGTTTGTTCTATTTATTAACGAGTTCTTTCCTTTTATTGATAGTCAGGGTGTCACAAATCTTTTGGATCGTGCAGCACCGCCCTACAAAGAACGGAAACGTGGTTTATCGTCAACAAGTTATCGCTCGTAACATCTAAAACCAACTACATTTTCTTCAAATGTAGCTAATAATCAATCTGTTCCTATTCCGTCTTTTGGTGCAACTCCACGTCTATCTTCATTTATATTCGTTTAATAATTATTATAACAAATTTAAATGATTATGTGTTGATTTAGTTATAGAATAGCATCATTTATTGGTGACCTGGAACGTTATAGTTTCGACGATTTTTTTATTTGAATTGCTTCGACTTTCGACTGTTCTGTACTTACACTTTATGATTTGATGCAGAAATAAATGGATTTATTTATTTAATAAAATTAATGGTTACATATGTGATACATATGTTGCCAGTAACGTTCATAGCATAAAGATGGCTATTTTATTTATAGAAAAAAAAAATGATCTAAAAGTTTTTTCATAAAGTGTGGTGCATTTTGCATGTAAGATCTAGAAACCGTCAATTTGATATTTTAACTTATGACGTTTAACTTTCCGCGGAAAAAACTAGAAAATTATGGAACCATTTTTAACAACATACAAAAAAGATTATATTCCAAAGGAATATCATAAGTGGGTTAAAGCTGTTTCCGCATCGATTTCCTTGCCAATTTAATTGCAATATTAAATTTGTTGCAGGCGTCATTGGGTTGATAGAACGGAATTTCGGTATCCGATAAGGGAAAGTTTTAGGAATTACTTGCAGTTAAGTAGCAGCAAAGAGCCTATAGAAAAGCCGACGGAAAATGCTGATGTTTATTTCGAAAAAGTAAGACCACGTCATCGATTTTTTATTACGTGGTAGATACTAATAAATTAATTTAAAGCAAAATGATGCCAGGCCAAAAATAGCGAAATTGCATTTCAAAACTCCGATAAATAATGGAATGATGGAAAAACATTTTATTTATAATGGCAGGACCGTATATCAAATCTATTATTGCGATTTAGGTATGGAAATTATTTTAATTGGAAATTATAATTGAAAATAGAATCAGCAATAACTAGCTAGATATTTTTAGAAAGGGATAAAGCGTACAAAGAGGAGCAGATAAGAAAGAATATGTTCAGACTTCCAGATGCCTGGGACGTTCCTCTGACGACACAAAAATATTGTTATAGGGATCCGATTGTAATTAATTCACGTTGTTATCAACCCTTGATACAAACGAGAACTCCGAATAATTTAGGCGCAGACGGTCGGTGTTTAGTAACTGATTATATATTATGGAAAAATCGAAAAATGTTTTATTTTTAGAAAAAATTAGAGAAATTCTCAAGGTAACCACAGGAAAAACGGACTATGGCGGTGTTATAGGCGAATTGGGAGATTTTATAGTTACAACGCAGCTTCACGGAAAAGTAAAGCATGAATGAAATGCAGATATTAGAAAAAATATTTTCGAAATTTCAATACCTATTTAATCTAAATTTTCTACAAGTTTCGCATAACAATATTGTGTTAGTACCAAAATACAATATATGTATACAATGTATTAGTGTTTTATTGAAAGATAGGAGTAAATATTTGAGATTTATTAGAAGATTAAGGGCCGATTTAACTTTAATTTTCAGTCAATCATCATAGAAACGATTGTTTCAATTATCATTTCTATAGTGATTGACTGATAGTCAACGGCACAACAGCTGATCATCGCTGATCGTCGGTCAATCACCATAGAAACGATTGTCTAAACAATTGTTTGCATGACAATTGGCAGAGTTTCGGAGGTGATCGACCGTTGTGCAACAGGCCCTAACAATAAGTAATTCTATTGACTTTATACGGTATTCAAGATAGGTTCCATTGCACGTTATCAATAAAAGGTTACTGGATGACGACATTACGTTATTTGATACAAATGTGCCTCGAATTATCTATAAACGCGGTTTCCAGGATGTATTTGCTTACTGTTAAGTTACAACACAAAATGTGCGCTCCTGTAAAATTAGCTATTGTCGTTTACGCTATTTTGCCTAAATTTGTAAGGTGCGAAAGAGTGAAATGTATGAAATTAGAGGATCGTCTGTATAGTACGTCGCGTGTCGTGTAAAGCAGTGGACTTTTTAAACCGGAAAGCCGAGCTGTCGTGCGACTAGCGTGGCTATCCGAACCCAGAATACCATCGATTGTATACTATGTTGCCTATCACCTTTCAATAGTACAGAATAGATGGAAGTTTCCTCGTTTGTTATACGATACAGTCTCGTAGTTCAGTTAGATGCACGGCGTTTTTACATTTTGCCTAAACGAGGTGACTGTAGTTCGAATCTCCTTCAAGTTTGTTTTTTTTTTAAATATCTATTGAAAATTTTAATTAAAACCATATTCGGCATGAAAGATGAACATCAATGAATATGTTTACAGTAGTAGTAATGTGTACGACATATTTAATAAATTATATCTACCGATAGTAAAACAAAAGTTAAAGAATAGAAACTGGGGGTTTTAAAATCGATAATTCTATGAAAGTTATATTACAGGATACCTTTTTCACAATTTGTTTTGGTTTACCTGACCCTTACTAGTTGTTAGTGTTGGAGAATTTTAATCCCCATCTAACAAGAATTACCACCTGGTTAAAAGAAAACGAGTTTATTTTGGTATTTTGTAAAATGTAGTCGTTTAATATAGAACCTCTACTTATTTTAAGACGGTAACTTAACGTGACGCTAAATATATATACAGGGTGGTCCGGAACTTCACCGACAAACTTCTAGGGATGAAACTACGTTGGCAATGTGAGAACCGGCAAGCAAGCAGCATTATGTTACAGCTCAGGCAGAAGAGGCAACATATGCGAAACAGATAACAGGGCGGGGCCCCTGTGAGTGCTTGCATAGCCTGTTACATTGGTGTGTTTTATTTTCTCTGATCTCCACGACCTACGGCTGTTTCAGTCCTTACTTCGTTTTCCGATTGAATACATGTATTTCGACCCGAGGTTCCATTGCAAAAGTTATTTGTCTTGCCGTGTTCGACCACCCCTAGAAGTTTGTCGGTGGAGTCCCGGACCACTCTGTATATATTGTTTTAACTTTCATTCAAACGGTTAGCGAATGTAACATAGTATCTAGGCTACCTATACATTATTATTAATTATAATTATAAATATCTATTTATTATAAGTATATTGGAAGATCCATTTTTTTAATAGGTATATATACATTTTGATTTAAGGATATTACTCCCGTTTTATCGAGATAGGGAAATTGCATGTATTTTTCGAACAGGAACATCTCAAAATGGATTGGGTTTATTGAGATGATTTTTTTTGGTTAGAATCACCTGAGTCTTTTATAGGAATACTGTTACCAAACTTTCAAAAAATTTAATTAAAAATATGCTTTTTGAAATGTATGTAAATCTTTTAAAAACCGTCAATTTAATTTAAAATGGAACAGTACCATAAGATCTCGATAAAATATAACTGGATTAAAAAAAAAACAATTTTTGGATTAACCGTTTGATCACAATTTCTGTTCAAAAATAATTGGATTCAAAAGCAAGCCTTCTCTATTGTTATTGTATACAAATAAATTGTTTTGAACAACACTTGAACATGTCAATGTTATTAGTAAAAGGGTCATTTACATTTACTTAACTGCAATCCCAATGTGAAAAATAATATCAATTTAATAAATTCATAATTAACATTTAAAAATATAGATTCCTAAATATTATTTATTTATAATTAAGTATACAAATATTTTTTAAGTATAGGTAATGATACAGTTTAGTATTAGATATACGAGGTCTGACCAATAAGTAATGAGACTGATTTTTTAGTCGCGCCTGTGGTAACACTGCGAATCTGAAACTTCGGTCGGTTAATCTCCCATCCTTCCTCTATCGATACATGTGCTCGCGACTTTCGTACGTTCGTTAGTTCTCCAGCTGTGTTGTGTTTTCGACAACGTGTTTGTAAGGCGTGTCACGAATATGGAACGATCCAACTCTTCTCGATCGTGTAATTACTGGTGATGAAAGTTGGTATTTTCAGTACGATCCCGAAACAAAACGGCAAAGTCAACAGTGGCTGTCTCCTGGTGCAGCCAGACCGAAGAAGGCGAGAATGAGCAAATCAAAAGTGAAAACGATGATGATTTGCTTCTTTGACAGCAAAGGAATCGTGCACAAAGAGTTTGTACCACCTGGACAGACCGTCAACCAACATTTCTACCTGAAAGTACTTGATCGGCTGCGAAAACGAGTCATTAGACTCCGTCCAGAGGTTGCCAAAACGTGTATCCTTCATCATGACAATGTGTCACAGTGTGTCACAGTTTTTGACCTCTAAAAACATCGCAGTGTTGCCGCAAGCGCCCTATTCGCCGGATATGTCACCCTGTGACTTCTTCTTGTTCCCCAAACAAAATTGGCCGTGAAAGGAACGCATTTTGAGTCCATAATTGACATCCAGACCGCCGTGACTAGGGTACTCCAGGACATTCCAGTCGAAGCCTTCCAGAAATGTTACGAAAGCTGGAAGAAACGTTGGAACCAGTGTGTAGTTGTGGGAGGGGAGTACTTTGAAGGGGATCGCATCAATGTACCTTAATTTTTAAATATACGTATTTTATGGACTTAGTCTCATTACTTATTGGTCAGACCTCGTATGTATGCATTTTGAAAATTGCACATTTTTATAATGCAGTAAGTAAACTTGTCGTAAACTTGTAAAAATAAGTAAAGCAGGGAGTGAGTATTTATCTATTCAAGATTTGAATAGAATACCGAAACCTTCCCTAGCCCCTTGTCGGTTATCTTTCACATTCTATTTTAACTACGTAGGTAGTTAAAGTTTAATTAACACATAGAGAAAATTCTTTTTGAAAATATGTGTCGTTGTTTGTCTCAGAAATTTGTTATGAAATTCTGAAGGTGTATCTTCGCTCTTTTTCTACAAAACTGTTTCGTTTTTGTTGTTTCCTTATTCTGTAACTAAATGACAAACTTATGTAATTGTGAAAAATTGCGCATTTGTTTCCCAGAAAATAACAGTTATAATTTGGTATAATAATATTAGAGTAAACCAGCACTTGAATTTCCGGACAGTCAATTTGAATGCATGATAATAAACTTAATAATGCTATCCTCGGCGTCGTTAAAGGATTACTTACCTTATTTTAATTTGACACTATTAACTGCGGTAAATACAATCTATTTCAGGAAAAAATAATCTGGTAGTTTAGATTAACTAATTCAAAATTCAATTTATGTTTAAGCACAACTAATAATTTAAACATATTCATTGATATTCATCTTTCATGCCGAATATGGCTTTGATTAAAATTTTCAATAGGTATTTAAAAAAAACAAACTTGAAGGGAGATTCGAACTTCAGTCACCTCGTTTAGGCAAAATGTGCCGTGCACCTAACTGAGCTAAAAGACTGCATCGTATAACAAACGAGGAAACTTCCATCTATTCTGTACTGTTGAAAGGTGATAGGCAATATAGTATACAATTGATGGTATTCTGGGTTTCGGATAGCCACGCTAGTCGCGCGACAGCTCGGCTTTCCGGTTTCAAAAGTCCATTGCTTTACATAAAAGTACGATACAAGCATCGTAAGCCGAAAATCGTGATTTTTTTAGTAGTTTTCTATTCTAATCTAATTTTTCGACGTTATTTAAGTGCCTTGTCATCGTTGCAATGTTAAGTATTACCGAAATTGCGGCGGATCTTTCATAGTTTCAATGCAACAAAGTAAGTCCGATTTATATCGATAAAATCTGAGTCTACGTATTTATATTAAGCGCAGTTTATTTATATACTTACGTTGATTCAATAAATTTCACCTTTACGTCCCACCATCGACTATTTTAAGTATTCAACAGTTTGTCAAAAAACAAACAATGTTCAAAACGTTCAATTTGCAATGTTTTATTAAAGTTTACTTTATATGTATGCGTAGTATATCTTTTTAATGTCGTTTTCTTGTTTCCGATCTTGACCCGTGCGAGTGTTGCGTATATAGCATTTTACCCCAAGTGCGTATATTTTTATCGTATTTTGTTTGATCTTTATCAAATGGGTCCCAATTTTCAATACCTTGGCCTACGGAACAAAAACGATTTTAAGTTATTAAGGGACATTTACTACAAACACAAATGATACACTTCGACATATGTATGAATTAATTTCTACTTTTTCCCCCTATAATGAATTTTGTCTCGAATGATCGTTTGGCCTAATTTAGATATTCCGTCTTGGTATTCAGTAGTTCCAGGAGTAACACCGGGTAAACCACCTCCAGCTGTAATTACGCAAAGTTTGGCGTATATATTCGTAAGGAGGTGATTTATAGATTAATAAAAACAATAATTTACCACAAGCTTTTCCACCGTCGCCACCTTCTCCGCCGCCCGATTGCTTCATGTTAGATATCACGGCGGGCCGGAAAGCGATGGGCTTTTGGTTCGGACGACAAGGATCGCCCGGTAATTTAACTGGTTCGGGACAAGGCGCGAGACCTTCCACTCCGGCCGATCTCAACAATTCGTCGTATGGGGCGGAAGGATATTCCCCTGTAATAAACCAAATATCGTTCGATTAATTTTAGGCTCCCCTCCCTATATCGCGATCCTTTTACTTAATTTGCAAAAGTCCACCTGGTAAGTTGTTCTTAATCTATCTTTATTGATCCTTGAAATCAAATCGTCCGGCGGAGCTGTCCTTAAAACTTCGTAGATGTACGGGTATTTTTCTTGGAGCTAAAATGGTACGAAACGGTTTATACGGATGTATATCGATTCGATGGGAAAGTGTCCGAGACGTCCCACGTCGATTTTGATGAATTTTGTATGTGTCATACGTGGTCAACGAACTAACAAAGAGACGCGTATTTTTTTAATCGGCGGAAAAACGCATTATTTTGAAATGTCTTATCGACGCCGTTGTCAAATTATTAATTTAAGTGCTACTAAATTAAATCTAGGCCAAAAAAAGATTCTCAGAATCAACTACTTTCCTTGTCACTGGAAAGTAGGACAAATAATAATGATTCCTAAACCTGGAAAAGCCCCAAATGAGGTAACCTCGTATCGTCCAATCAGTCTCCTTCCTCTTTTCTCCAAAGTTCTTGAAAAACTACTGCTCAAACGTCTAATGCCCATTATTGAAGAAAAGAACCTAATACCCCCCTCATCAATTTGGATTCCGCAAGGGACATGGAACTATTGAACAAACACACACAGACTCATTAGAAAAATTTCCAGCGACCTAGAAGGCAAACGTTACTGCTCTGCACTCTTTATCGATATCAGCCAAGCCTTTGACAAGTTATGGCATCCGGGGCTTCTCTACAAACTTAAAAAAGCTTTCCCGCACCCATACTACACCCTCCTTGAATCATATCTCACAAATAGAAGGTTTCAAGTGAAATATCGCGAGGAATATACCCAACTATACTCCATTCAATCTGGGGTACCCCAGGGTAGCATTCTCGGTCCTATCTTATACTTATTATACGTCGCAGACCTGCCTGAATTAAGATAGACTATGACAGCTACATACGCCGATGACACAGAAATTCTATCCTCACATCTAAGCCCTGTGACAGCTTCTAGGAACTTACAAAATCACTTGCATCAACTAGAAGAATGGTTAAAACGATGGCGCATAAAAGTGAATGAAAAAAAATCAGCCCACGTTACATACACACTAAGGAAAGACATCTGTCCTCCAGTCACATTAAATGGAAACCTCATACCACAAGAAGTAGAAGCTAAATACCTGGGCATTCATATTGACAGACGACTAACCTGGCGCACCCACATATTCTCAAAAAGAAAACAGCTTGGACTCAAATTCCAGCAAATGTACTGGATCCTCGGCCGAAAATCCAAATTATCAACAGAAAATAAACTCCTATTATACAAGGCTATTCTAAAATCAATATGGATATACGGCATATCTCTCTGGAGAACGGCGAGCAATTCAAACCTTGAAATATTGCAACGCTTTCGAAACAAAGCTCTCCGAGCTATAGTAGATGCACCATGGTACGTTCCGAATAAACTCCTGCATCCTGACCTGAAGATACCAACCATCAAGGAAGAAATAACAAGACACAGCATCAACTACAGAAATAGAATTTCCGTCCATCCAAACGATCTTGTTGTCTTACTCGTAAATGAAGATGAAGACGACAGGCGACTGAAAGGATTTAAATCCAGCGACCTCCCTACTCGTTTTATCTAAACAATGAACACTATGATTGAATAGAAAATAAGGGGGCACTCATTGGAGTGCTACTCTGCATGTCATGTTTTTATACTAGATTTAAGTCTCTAAATTAAGGCCTTATAGTTGTACTTATAGTCCCCCCTGGACCGATTGTATAATCGCAGTGGTCAATTAAAAAAAAAATTAATAATTAATTAAATTGACCATAAGGTGGTTCTTTGGAAAAAACATATTTTAGTCTTGGTTCCCAACCAAACTTACGGGGTTTTAAACAGTTTAAAAAATTCATGTCATAATTGTCACAAATTCTTCTAAAAAAAAATACATGTTGTGGAGGTAATATACGGTGTTACGGATGCGTATTTAGAATTGTTCGCCCCAAACTTTTACACGAGAATTCCGGCTAAATTTATAAATGTGCTCATTCATAAAAACAAGAAATTTCGAGTTGAATTCACTTACATTTAACATCATCTATCTACATGTACACGGCGTTTTTGCAGAAGGACGTAACCCACAAAAACCCATTCTGTGTCGTCGTTGAACATTTCACGGAAATACAAATCGATTTTTCCGATGGAAACTTTCGAAGACGATTTCGCTCGCCCCCTCTAAATCTTTTTTTTCGCCGATAAAAAAAAGTACGCGCCTCTTAGTTTTCGACGAAATTCATCGAAACCGCGGTGGGACGCTTCGCGCACGTTCCTTATCAATTGATTTTTAACCTTCTTCAAAAAAACATTCGGTTGATTGAAACGCATGGTATCGACTTCCGGGCTTCTTCCGACCCGCGCGGGGTACAGTTTGGGATCTAGGAGCGGCCCCATCGGACCCTGGCGGCTCCACGATTCCTCTTGCAGGGCATTTGGACCGACGGGGCCATTTCCGGCGGAATAGCTCGGCAAACAGTGACACGGGCACGTCGGTTTATTTGGATCTCTCAATTGGGGTTCGTACAACCGATCGGGCGCGGGCCTAAAATCGATTTAGAGAACCGTAACATCGGTAGGATTTAATGCCAACAAAAAATTGGGGCTCACTTGTTTCCTATTACTCGCACGTACGGCCATAGGTAGTCTTTTCTATAGGTGGTAACAAATTGACCCATAACCATTTTGACGGATTACGCTGGAATTTCGATGCTAATAATTAATTATAGTTTTTTTGGCACGTTTCACATTGCAAATTGAATTTCCATTCAAAAGATTTTGATAAGTGACATTGAAATTTTAAAATCTATCCGCAAAAATAACGTCGCATAACTATGACGATGGCATTTTATCCTTACAATAAAATAATTAATTAAATATCTACTTTTACGACCTATTTTATAGTTTCTAAGAATAGAAGAATAGTTTCTAAGGCTACCAACGGAACGAATAAATTGACGTAATTTCAGTTTTAATAAATTAAACGTGTAAGTACTAAATTATTTTGTATCATGTCTCAAGCTTTTGCAACTACCTACGACAAATTTTTCAGATGGCCTAAAATAGAAAAAAACCAAATGTAAGATTTCAACAAGTCGACACGGGTTAAAATTCGTACCTAATTTGTATAATTTGATTAAATTTTAGTTTACGACCGGTAGACAGATTAGCGGAAGAGTTGCCGGAAGGCGATATTTGGAGAATCCAAAAACACATAGGTGAAGATGACGGAGAGGTAATCGATTATAATTGGAAATTAATAAAAATTGATTTTTAAATAAATATATCTAAGGGAGGGGAAAGTCTTGCCGAAGCGGTGGCGTCTATTAAGAAGATGTACAGAAAAAGAGTGTGGTCCGTTTACCAGGTCGATTATTGTCGAAATAGTATGCAGAGGTGGTTTAGGTGGTTTTTCAAAAAAGTTGTACATAAGTATTTTAACTTTCAGTGATTCCTAAGGATTCCGCAAAATCGAAGTTCAACGTTTCCGATAACGCTGTCCTAAATTATGGCAATGCCCTTTACGGTCCAAGAGTCCAAAAAATACCTCCGCCCTTACCAAGTTCGAGAAGAGGTGAGTCGAGTTCTTGTTTTCGCACACGTTTCGAAACCTATCTATAATAATGTATTTTAGTGTACGGATATTTGCGTCCTACGAACATGTATTTTCCGTTAACCACGTATCAAGTATTGCACGGAAAAGTTGGCTACGATGTTCTTATTGCAAATGCCGAGCCCAAAAAAGCACCGGAAACAGTAGCTTAAATACACGTGTACACATATTAATTTATCAAAAATTTCTTGTCGAGTTTTCGAATTGATAACTATATCTTTTAATTGTAAGCACATTATTGGACGTCGAAAAAGTCCGAAAGGGCGAACGAAATAAGAATTAGTCAAAAATTTGTGGACACGTTCCGCACAAACATTCAAAAAATCGTCCGTTAGCCGGAACACGTACAGATATTGTTCAAATTTACTTGGTCCTGGGTCCGTGAAGTTAGCAGCACATGAACGGCATAAATCACGGGACCTGGTCCATTCGTTTGTGCCGATTTGTGCCGTAATCAATTTTCCAGCTACACGAACCGTTCCCGAGTTATCACGATTTTTAGATGTGCTGCTAACTTCACACTCGATTTTCGGCACAAATATCGGGACCTGATTCATTCGTTTGTGCTTCGTTTGTGCCGATTTGTGCCGTAATCAGTTTTTCGGCAACACGAACCGTTCCCGAGTTATCGCGATTTTTAGATGTACTGCAAACTTTGCACCTGATTAATCGCACAAATCTTGGGACCTAATCTAACCGTTAGTGCTCGTTTTTACTAGTTTAAATTTTAAGTAGTTTTAATTAGTAGTATTTTAATTGCTAGTTTAGTATTTTAAATGAGGCAGTTTTTTGGTTTGACATTACATAAAAAAAAATTATTGGTTAACGCGATAACTTCTTTATAGTTAGTTATCTTGCAACTTTAATTTTAATATACGCTTTATCGTCATTTCGTCAAGTTCATGTTTGCTCATTTACGGTAAACAACATGTGTGGCGGTAAATGGACAAAACAAATTGTATGTTTAAATAAATATGTTTAATGAGTTATAATTCAAAAACGGTTAATATTGCTGAAAAATTAATTAGGTACTTATGACATAAACTAGCAAAAACGTGTGAAGTTAGCAGCACATCTAAAAATCGTGATAACTCGGGAACGGTTCCGTGTTGCCGAAAAACTGATTACGGCACAAATCGGTACAAACGAAGCACAAACGAATGGACCAGGTCCCGAGATTTGTGCCGTTCATGTGCTGTTAACTTCACGACCCCTTGGTCCTTCTACATTTATTTGCTGAATCGAGTAGACGAGACTTTTTTGATGTCTTCAAAATTAGTAGTCGAACGGATTTAGATCGGGAAAGCGAGAAGGTCACGATTCGTGGCCAGTTCGTCCGAGACAAGCGTGTTTGCACATTGTAATATTATGTTGTAAAAATTTTTATTTAATTTTGGCTATAGAACACTTCGGAATTATGAAGTGAACCGATTCGTCTTACAAAATGTATTTAATTATCGATTAGATACAATTCCTATTTACAAAAAGGTTTCGGCTTGTCTACGACGACTGGATGGAAGCGGTTCCTTGTACTGTTGTCGACTCTTCATGGTGCTGAGTCCCATTTTGCTGATGGTGTCTTGATATTCAGTTCTGCCTGTCCTAGCAGTAAACCAAGATTCAACAGTAACCGGTTCTAAAACAGGAGGAAAACGAAGTGAAGATATATTCATTTAATTAGTCGCGAATACCTGTAGAAAATGTTTGAACGGTACACGAATCCATACGAGGACATGGAAATGGCGAATATCTAAAACGGGTAGGGTCTCTGTAGCCCTGTCCTAATCCTATCGATGAACTCTTGATGGGAATACCCGCAGGAGAATCAACCGCCGGCATCAGTTTTATATACTGAACGGGAGTTAAACCTATAAAAAAAATGTTACCTTTAATCTTCGATACAAAACAATTCCAATTAAAAAAAAGGTAATAAAACGCGCAAGAATCGATTTAAAAAGTAATTAAAAAAATATTTCAAATTTCTTCCTCCAGATACGTTTCGCAATATTGGCATATATTTCAAGAACTGAACGTAAGAAAAACTTTATAGACTTGAAGAATAATTGTGAGAAAAGATATCTGGATAAATGTTTAATATGTATTATAATTTTTGTGAAAACTCGACTGTTATTTTTTTCTCGTTCGAGGTGTTTACGTGTGTATCTGCATTTAAAAATAAAAAACAACTACATCTGCATTCTTAAGCCACGTATTCACTAGGGGACATGTTCCGCAACATTTGTCCCGCAACACGTCCCCGGAACATTTAAGGAACATATCTTTACTTTCGGGTTATTTCCTGTTTTTGCTTTGAAAACGAGTGCGCAGGGATAAAACAATCATAAATTATTTGTTGTATGGCGTATTTATAGGTATTTCTCGCGTTGTTTATTAACGCCATCGAACACAGTGAGCCAGATTTCGAAGAAGCTGGCCAAAACTGAATAAATAAAAAATCGAAATGTCTTATGGAAGTTTGTATTAGAGCTAGAATTGCCTGTTAAGAACTGACGAACTTTAATGCCTACCTACTTTTGTATTCGACTTTATTCATATTTTAAAAACTGCTATTGGTTTTAGACTAATTGTAATTACCTATTTATTCTATTTACTCGCGTAATGTTCGATTTTTACACAAGTTTCTTATTAAAAAAACAAAGGTATAATATGCGGATTTTTAGTCGGGAAATTTCTTTAAGTTTTAATTGTATTATTTCATTTGATACGTTATAACCGCTGTTGCGAATTTTTTATGTAATAAGCCAAGAACTCGGTTTTTAAATAAAATTGTGGACACCTACTATGTTATTTCTGATTTAGAAGAATAAAATCCATTTTGAATGCATTTATAACTTGTAAAATTCTGTTATATGTATATTAAGTATTTTGTGAGTTCCATTTACAAACCAAAAACGTCAGTGCGGACTTACCGCGAATACCGGTATTTTGCGAAAAGATGTATTTTTTATCAAATTTGTTAATACCGGACGATCGGTACTTATCTACAATTTTAAAACTTGATAGGTAGAAAAATATAATTTTGTAATGGTGTCTTATATTAATTCATTATGAACCGGAATTTCTGTTTTATATAATAACAACAATAACTAAGGAAAATTTTGGTTTAAACCGAAATATAACGGTGATTTTATTTTTAAATTTTATTGTTAATATCAAATCATATGATTGGTTATTTATTTTTTAACATAAACTGCAAAATCTGTAAAATTTGTTTTTAACAGTGATATAATTTGTTTAACCGAAAATGACCATTATTGGGTAAATATAACGTTATCTTGAATTTTTACGACCAATAGCGTAGACCCTTCGCAATTTATTTCAATTTTAATTTCTATCGATAATTGTCGATAGGCACAAATGTTGCATATTGCACGTGTGTAGACTCAGATGTTTTATTGTAGTATTCCGAAATAAATTACAATAATAATATTGTATTGTATTTTATTAGAAAATCGAATTCTTGGCTTACTACATAAAAATTTTGTAACAATAGTGTATTAAGTGAAATGATACAATAAAAGTTAAAAAAGTTTCCCGACTTAAAACCCACATAATCCACGTACCCCTATATTTTTTAATACTAAATGACCGTAAAGGCCGATCTTTCCATCTTTTGATTTTGTCCGATAGGTATTTACCATGATTAGTTTTATTCTTGTGTATTTACCATTAAATGCCTATCAGATAAATTTACCAAGAGATGGAAAGATCGACCCTAACGATAAGTAGTCTAAAATCGGTAGCAGTTTTTACAATATCATAAATTTAATGAAGTCAAATATAAGTAAAAGTATAGGTATTATAAAGTTTGTCATTTCTCAATAGTTAGTTAGGGCAATTAGGGTGATAAAACCCTAATCTTGTCTCGGGGTTACAATTTCAACTGAAATACGAACCTTCATAAGACATTTCTATTTTTTTTGACTGTACAACAAATTGATTACTCCTATCAGCAATTGTACTGACGTCGTCTTAAATATTAGAATATTATTTCACTCATATTTAATTCAAGTATTCGTTAGGATACTAACAAGAACAATATATTATTAATATAATTTATATTAATATATTTATTTATTTTATATTATATAATATTATTACAATCGACAATGAATGTCGCACAGGTTTTTGATTAGTTTTATTCTTGTGCTAGTAATAATAATGAAAATGGTCTTATTTTCAAGGCCACTCTTCAAGACCATTTTTTTTTATTTATTACGAACGTAAACCAAAACTTAGTAAATTCTAACAGTATTATGTACAGAAACTGAATTTTATTTCTTAACGGTGGGGGTAAATATTTAAGCAGGGGGCGCCGTAGGAATAACAATGATAAGAATGTATGGTGTCTTGATGTGGTCTATACGCCCCGGGAGATTTCCGGCGAAATTCCACCAATTTCTGATCACCTTGTAGATATGGTGTTTATACTTTGAATCATTTAAGAGACAGATCTAATTACCAAGTAATTCAAAGAAACTGAATTTGCCGTATTACAATTATGTCATCGGAACATATTTTTTTCTGTCCCTGAAATGTTCCTTGGTCTGAAACCGGGAACTTGGACTGCAACATCGTAAATAACTTGTCACATAAATTAAGCTATAGAAGTGGTTGTATTTATTTTCTTAACAGCATTTCGAATGGTAACCTTTTTTTTATATACCATGACTTCATATTTTGTATTAGGTACACTTGTCACAGAAAAAATCGGGACAGTTGAAGGATAGAATTTTAAAAATGTTTGGTTGTGAATTGGGTTTTAGGTAAAATGCTTGTATTTTTAAAAGGGATTATTGTAAGCCATAAATCATCATTGTTACCTACAAAGTGGACAACTCTTTGTCAACAAAATACTTTAGAAGCAAGTGGTAGGCAGGTTTAGTTTATGCTTTCTGTAAATTAAAAAATTTATTGATCGACGTAATATATCGATCGCGTTTTGCCAAAAGGACGTAACTCACACTATTTTGCGAAAATGAGTTATTCCGACTATCTTACGCATTTAAAGCAAAGACATCGTCTGATAAAATCTAGTAACAATATTTCGATTTTTTCACCGGAAAAATCGATTTATATTTCCGCGAAACGTATCTTGTTATAGCTACGCGACGACATAAAATGTGCTCTCCTGTAAAATTTACTGTTTGTGGGTTACGCCCTTTTGGAAAATCTGCGTCGATATGATCGATAACATGTAGATTTATATTTAAAAAAAATGGTTACTTACACATACAAAATTGATATAGCTTGAAAAATATTTGAAAAAAATGTTTTTTAATGATATTTGGTATCGAAATCATCAGTACAAAAAAAGAAATTATCCCACAGCGACGAAATTATCGTAAGACGTCAAAATTATATCCAAATATTACATTTAATAATAAAACAGGGTTACGAACAGGTTACAAACAGAACAATGGATTAAATCTACAGGTTCTAGACGAGAGCGGTATAATGGAGTATCGACAGATATACTGGACACATCTTTCACTGGAAACAAATATTTTGAAATGTATTTAATTTAATTTAGATGTATAAATTTTGACATTATTGTAGAAAAATATTTAAAAAGCATCAAAATATCGAGGATATAATAAATAGTAATATTATCGAAATCATAGTTGTTTTGATAACGATCACATTCTAAATTAACTTTAGAGAAATGCCAAAAATCATAATTCGCACCTTTGTTGGGCGAAATTTGCCTGTTATCTCTCTCGTCTAACAATAAGTAGAACTCGTAAATTTAATACATTTTTTCTCTTTGTAACCTTTTTCTATTCTTTCACTACGGAATTAGTAAATGTCATATATTTGATGTAATTTTGACGTCTTACGATAATTTCGTGGCTGTGGGATAATTTCTTTTTTTGTGCTGATGATTTTGGTACCAAACATCATATAAAAAAAATTAATCTAAAACATAAAAAAGAGCGAAATGTGGATTTTCATTTGATTTACATTGAAGTTTGTTAGCTTACTGGAAGGTAGGGCTCGTCTTAAAATGCAAAAGGCTATTTCAACCTTTCCAATACCTAACAACTTTAGAACCTCATCTATGTAGGTAACAATGCTTTTATGGCTTAATCCTTGTGTACTTGCAAACAGTTTATTTAAAACCCGATTCACAACAAAACATTTTTAAAATTCTGTCCTTCTACGTCCCGATTTTTTCTGTGGCGAGCGTACTTACTTATTGCTGTCTCATAATATTTGGTTTACCTATCCGCAAATATGCAGTTCAACTGCCCTCGCAGTTGGTTACAACATTATTTTCCTATTTAAGTAAATAGTACCTTTGCATCCACCACCTTTTTTTACTTTTATTACGCGAAATACTTCTATTAATATAGTTACATATATGTTAGCACAAATCGACATTACCATAATAGATTTCGTAAGCAAAAATAAGACCGTTTCTAATATTATTACTAACGCAAGAATAAAACTGATCAAAGGCCCGCAATGTTCCAGGGGACATGTTGCGGAACATGTCCCCTAGTGAATACGTGGCTTTAAAGAAAATTTAGATCGTAATTATTAACGCACCCTTACCTCTTTTAATGTAATCTATTTGGTAGGTGGTTTCCATTTTATCGTCGTAAGTGTCGCATTCTTGGTCCAAGATTTCGTTACCTAAATTGGCCATCTAAAAATAAGGTAATTTATGGAAGAATTTCTCGTTCAAATAATATCTATCTAAAAGAAACGTTGAAAATTCGCAATAAAACATGACGAAAGAAATAAATTCTTTTAGAATGTAATATAACGATATACCTACCTACGTATCCATGCCCCACATAATTTAGGAGCGCCCACTCGGCTGCCTACATTACAACCGCAGGTACAGATTCACCGTTATTTTAGGAATTTAATATTTTTTATAATAAAATTGTTTGAACTTGCAATGAGAACGGGAAACGCCTTCGCTATGGTATTTACGCAAGCACGAAACTTTGTAGGTGGTCCTTTTAAACTATTCTCGAGTATAGTATAGTTTTCTTTCATATGCCTCTTCCCAACGCGTGCATCTTTATTTATTTGACTTCAAGGTATACAGGGTGTTTCAAACTTAGGATCTTATTTTTAAGGGGTGGTTTTACAGGTCAAAATATGGCGATAGACAGTAAGATCCGTATTAATAGTCGTGTCTTAATTTAAAATCTCATCTTAAAACGAATTTTAAGATGCGTTGCGCATTAATAGTGCAATTTTAGGATGCGATTTGAAATAGTTCTCAAGACGGGTTTTAAGTAAGATGTCACGCGTAAAAGTGGCTGTTAACCGGCGTCTCACCGAATTAATAGTGAGATCTTGAATCGTGAATGTTTTTGCGTTTATCTATGCGTTTTAATAGTTGCGTTTCGAATGCTGAAATCAGTTTTAAGTGCTTGACTTGAGATGAGATTTGTCGTTTCAAGTAAGAGTGGTTGAAGGTTGTTTTGAAAATACGTTTTCATATTTATTAGGTATTTTATTAAGGAATGGATATTCCAAATATGATCGATGCTGTCGATGCCTACAATATTTATGATTGGGTACAAGAGTATAGTAGTGACGAAGAAGAAGGTAGTCGATTACAAAAAAGATATGTCAGAGATGCTAAAAACCCAATAGAGTGGTTCGGTGAAGTAGAATTCTTAAAAGGTTTATATTACTTCGCATTCCCCTTCTTTTTTAAATTTAGAAGCAGTGCCCGTGGATATTGCAGAATCAGTACCCGGCGAAGGATTTGCCTTTAGGCACAATATAGTAATGACACATTTTACATGAAAACTTAACAAAAAATAAAACTTAAAAATATTTGAATAGATAGGTATAAAGAATAATAAGTTATTAATACATAACATTTATTTATCTGATTATTTATCTGCATTTATCTGATACGTGCATTTTGCTTTGTGTATTTGGACAGTTATTTAATACTACTTATATAATATATGTAGGCATACACAATATGCATCTCATAAATATTATGAAATGACTACTTATTCTGTTACAAGTAATTAGACAGGGAAATATATAAGTTCGTCATTAATATTGTTGAAAAAATTGCTGAATTACAACACAATAAATTATTACAGTTAGAAAAATAAAGATAAAGTTCGTCATTAGCATTATCTTTATTTTTCTAACTGTAATAATCTATTGTGTTCTAATTCAGCAATTTTTCTTCTGAATTCAGCTTCCTCTGCTCTTGCCGTATTTTCAAGAAGTTTCTGTTTTCCGCACGCAGTCTTATATTTTCAACTTCAATTTGTTTTCTAAATAATTGTTCTGCCAGGTCAATCTCTAATTGAAGTTTTCGTCGTCTAAATTTTAATGTAAACGTGTTGAAAATTATTAATTATTTACAACGGCATGTATTTCGAAACTTCAAAAACTTCACTTCACATACCAAAACATATAAATAAAGATATGAAACTCGATCTTTTTTACCGCGCAAACTAATTAACAATTGTTTACGTTTCCCAAGATACTGCTTACTTAACGTAACAATTTCAGGAAATTCCCTAGATACGGTTTTAAAACTCGTTTTACTTGAGATGCGAACCAGTATCTCAAATTTCCGGCGGCTCACCTGAGATATGTTTGAAACCTGACTATTAATACGTGTTCATCTCGAGATACGACATGGGTATTGAGAAGCTCTCATGCAAACCGGGTTTGAGATGGGGTTTAAGAGCTGTCTATTAATACGGGCCTAAAACACCTTACTAAAAGTTGGATAATAAAAAAATTATGAACTGTTGTAATTCCGAACATGTTTGGGCACTCTGGCACTCTGGGTACCTGCATAACGGAAATCGGTATTTGTTTATTTTACATCACGTCTAGCGTTAATGACCAACTGACGTGGGGTATTATTTTTCATATTTGTCAGCACTTTTCATACTGTTGATAAGTTAGATATTATGAGGTGCTTGTGAGTGTACGCAACCCAAAATCGCGATGGCCTATCACTATTCAAATAATGAATTAGTAGATATGTTGTTAATTTATGGAGAAGCATTGCAAAATGCGGCTGCTGCACGGACACCTGCACGTCGACAATTCATTGTTCTCGCGCAACGTGGTCGAGAGATTTGTGACTTGCATCCACATCGAGGACGTGATGAAGGACCTGGTCTAGCCCGGCGAATATTAGAGGCCGAGGAGTTAATATTAGACCTGGTGCATGACAACCCGTCCACCAGTACTCGCCAAATTTTTCGGCTAGTAGACGTTTCACATTCCATTGTATGACGAACATTGCGTGAAGAGCACTTCTATCCATACCACGTGCAACGTGTGCACGCGTTACAACCTGGTGATCATCTTCGACGCGTTGAGTTTTGTTCATGGTTCGTAAGACACCATCGTATAATTTCTGACTTCTCCTTAATTGTCTTAGTGACCGACGAAGCAACGTTTACAAACAACGGAATACACAACACCCACAATACTCATATCTGGAGTATCAATAATCCACATGCTGTACGTCGGACGCACTTCCAGCAAAGATTTTCCGTGAATGTCTGGGCCGGTCTTGTCAACGGTCATCTTATTGGTCCCTATGTGTTGCCACCTCGCTTAACAGGTGCTGACTACTTATTATTTTTGCGCAATAATCTCCCTGAACTTTTAGAGGATATTCCGTTGAATGTGCGTATGCGAATGTGGTTTATGAACGATGGTGCCCCCCCCCCCCGCATAGTAGTCGCCTAGTTTATCGATATTTGGACAGAAGGTTCCAAAATCGATGGTTTGGTCGAAGAGGTCCCATCGCATGGCCTCCTCGATCACCAGATTTAAATCCGGTAAATTTGTATTTATGGGGCCATATGAAGACACTAGAATACGCAACAGAAGTCGTTAATATACGCGATCTTCATAACCGTGTAGAAGCAGCTTCAGCAATAATTCGACAAGGCGCGGATTTAACGACGTATGCTGATTCATGGATACGCCGAGCTCAACTATGCTTTTAAGTACGCGATGTTAATTTTGAACATTTATTATAAATAGTTAGATACCACTGACTATAAAACTGTTTTGTGCCGGAATTTGGAACATTCATAACTTTGTTATTATGCAACTTTTATTAAGGTATGTTAACGTCTAACGCTATCTTTTGACCTGTAAAACCATCCCTTACAAATAAGATCCTATGTTTGAAAACACCCTGTATACTACCTGACATTCCGCGAAGGGATGGACGTTCAAAAGGGTACACCTACACAATTTCGTGCTTGCGATACTATCGCAAGTAAAAAACGTTGCCGGCTCCAACAGATATGTGTAAAACAATATTAATACCTAATAAGCGTGTAAGTAAAATAAAATAGATTATACAAAACCTCGTTATTCAGCTGCATCAGTTCTCCGTGCAAAAGTTTCTCCTTTTCCGCTAATTTTTTGTATCTATTCATTTGAGGATCGTATAAGTGCCCATCGCAATGGCAATAGGCGTCCACTGGCCCTTTAATAAAGTAGTTTTTGGGTTTCGTTGAAGCTGGCGGCCGGGAGGGCCTTTTAATAGATAATAATTAATTACTTTTTAATCGATTGACTTTTTAAAATTAATTTCGAATTTAACGTTTTTAGTCGTAGTTACGTGAATTTGTGAAAAAACGAAAGAATTCCGCGGTTAATAAATATCGTAAAATAATTCGAGACCATTTTATTGTTAAAAAAAAAAGTTAATTCTATAACTTTATCATTTTTAGTTCGTCTCGCAAACGTCGTTAATTTTCATTTTTATTATCTGCGTGTTCGTAATTATGTACGTAATAAATAAATATGTATGAAATTTATTATTATCGTAATACCTACGATTGTTAAATTTATGAGTGCAAGATTTGAATATTAAAAAGGACAATTTGAATGTTTAATATCATACAATTTTGAAAACATACAAAACGACTTTTATTTATATAATGTTTATAACTCATCGTTAGTCGTTATACTTACTTCGCAACTAGAGGTTTTGAAAATGGCCATTTGTAGTCCTTTTTATTGACTGACATAAACACTTCTTTATCGACCATTTTTTTTCCACAAATAATTTAAAATATCGTCTGCAAATCATATTGAAAATTTGATTAATTAAGAATGAATGCCTTATAAGAACGTTTACCGAAAATTTACTTCCCCTCGAGGAATGATTTATTTCTGTCCTCAACGTACCGCTCAAAAAGCATACCTATCGCGCGAACTAAGGATTTTAGTATAACGTAAAATACGTAACTATGAGCTAATCTTAACAAACAATTTATAAAAGACATATTGACGTTTGTGGATGTGTCTTGATTTTTATAAGTCATTGAAATTATAATTCCGACGCGCGTCGCCAATAAAAAGTTATTCGATGATAACTAGATTTTATTATATTTGTAATTCGGTTCAAAGTTTGGAAAGTGGCGTATTTTACCGATTTTACCATTTGCAACTGGGCTCTGTCAGGTCGTAGAGCTTTCGCCGCTCCGGTGATCAGGTACGTTAACTTGCCCCCTACTTAAAATTTTAAGAAAACGCGTTTTGCGCTCGAAAATTAGAGCTAGCGCCATAACGATTATGCCGTAAAACGGTATTATAGTTGGGGTGTTAACGCTAGCACCCCCCATTGCGAATTTTAAATGTTTAAAGAGCGCATTAAGTAGTACAGACCTTTTTTTTTTGTTAGTAGCACACCCCAAAGGACACCAGGAACCGCCGTTAGGCATTACTTCTAGTGCCCTCCGGGACATCCATGCCTACCAGGGGGATATTTCACCTGTCGTACCGGGATTTGAACCCAGGACCCGTCAGGCGAGAGGTTAGTCTCCTAACCACTTGACCACCGAGTCGGCAAGTAGTACAGACCTTTTTTTGCCGCAGTTTTATTGGTTTCCACCCCTGCCTGAACCGTCGTTAGACATTACTTCGGCGGGGCTGCGAATTTGATGACGACGGTGAAGAACAAACCCTTCACCGCCGTCACAGTACAGGTGGTATATATAGAAAAAAAACAAGAAATACAAAAATGGAGAAATAAACAATAATGTATAAAACTAAAAAACTAACCTAAAACTATTACAATAAGTAAATAAAATAATAATTACAAAATCAAATAAGTAGTACAGACCTAGCGCTTTTTAGCGCCACTTTGCAAAAAGTTAGTGCCAAATTGGTTTAGTAATTATTCGCATTTCAATTGGGGCAAGTTATCGAAAAATTTCATGTTCGATTTTCTTGACTTTTTTTACGGATTATTATTGTCGACACCTAACGCCCGCAAGCGCCAATTTCTATTTTGCTAGCGCCGTTACAGATACCGAAATAATCAAATATTGTAAAATCAGCTTTTTTTACAAAACGCCGCCTTATTGTAGAAAAAACGTGTGTAACTGAAATTGTCTGATAATTCACAGCCTTTCCATAATACGACTACGCTCCTCTAGCCTTTTTGTAATGGAAGCATTTAAAAACAAAAAGGCTATTTTTTGTAAAAATGCACATTTCTGTCAATTTCTACTTCACTTATTTAATTTGTTAACATTACTTTGCATTAACAATACGTTATTCAATGGAAATATGGAAAAAGTTAATGACAAAACAAACATGATAACTTGAAAGTATTCATCAACCAAGTGTATTACATGGGCCTCGTTTGGGGCAATTAGTGGGCCTTATTAGGAACACCTGTTCCAAATAAGGCCCATTTGTTAAGGTTAGATATATTTAGTTTTACACACAAATCTGCAAACCTACTAATTTTAAATTCTCATTTTTTTGAAGGTCACCCCTTACATACATTAAAATATAATGTATTAAAAAAATTTCTTTTATAGAAATAATTTAAAAAAATAATCAAACTTTAGGCGGGCCTTATTTGGCTCATGTACTTTATATTTAAAATTTTGTTTATTATAATTAATTTTTATTTTGTTTTTTATATTATTTATGTTATTTGTATTATTTCGGCCACATTTTATTTTTATTACTTCACAAGAAAATATTTTTGGACAATAAATTATTAGTTTATTATTTTATGGTGGAAAAGCAAAAAGTAGCCTTTTTGTTTTTAAATGCTTCCATTACAAAAAGGCCAGAGGAGCGTAGTCGTATTATGGAAAGGCTATGAATTATCAGCCAATTACTGATACACACGTTTTTTCAGCAAAAAGCTGATTTTACAATTAACTTACGACATACACATAGACATATGTTTATTTAAGATTGAATGGCAATAAAATAGGCACAGAAAACTAAAAAAAGCTACTTCTTAAAGTAAAAATAACTCTTATTGCAAATATTTGATTATTTTGGTAACTGTAACGGCGCTAGCAAAATAGAAATTGGCGCTTGCGGGCGCCAGGTGTCAATAATAATAATCCGTAAAAAAGTCAAGAAAATCGAACATGAAATTTTTCGTTAACTTGCCCCTCCCCCAATTGAAATGCGAATAATTACTAAACCAATTTGGCGCTAGCTTTTTACAAAGTGGCGCTAAAGAGCGCTAGGTCTACGCTATCTAGCCGACTCGGTGGTCGAGTGGTTAGGAGACTAACCTCTCGCCTGACGGGTCCTGGGTTCGAATCCCGGTACGGGAGGTGAAATATCCCCCTGGTAAGCATGGATGTCCCGGGGAGCACTAGAAGTAATGCCTAACGGTGGTTCCTGGTGTCCTTTGGGGTGTGCTACTAACAAAAAAAAAGGTTATGCTATCTAATGCGCCCTTTAAACGTTTCAAATTCGAAATAGGAGGGGTTAGCGTTGATTTACCACCCCACACAACTATAATACCGTTTTACGGCGTAACAGTTATGGCGCTAGCTCTAATTTTTGGGCGATATAAAATTTTAGTTCGCTGGCCGCTCTTGCGCTCAGCTAATATGTTCTCGGAGTGTTCATGAAAACACCAGAAGGCCGTAATAGTTGACTATTGCACGTTTGGTTTTTTATGTTTCGAAATCGCTCTGCGAAAAACAAAGCTTAAACGCCCGTTTCGAATTTCGATCGAGGTGCCATGCTGGTTCGTTTGCAATTTTCTTTTTGGCCAGCAGCAGGAACGAGGAGTCACGGCGCGACTCGCGTCCAAAATTCGTCAGATGTCTCCTTTATCTAGATGTTTACTATTTCTGTGAATTAAGTATAACGCGATTTCGTTACGTTTTTCCAGGATTTTAGTTTCTCTAGAATGCGAAAGCGTTCGTATCGTCATTTTCTCAATACTTTTCTGCCATCTTATCGTTAGTCACGGGAATTAAACGAACAACTGACTCGTGTAATAAAATAGCTAAAGCGACCGAGGTAAAACTTTTAGGACACGTTCGGATCGATAAATTGATCTAAAACGATCAATTTGTGTGCCTTGTAGAAACTTGATGCCGTTTCTGTTTATTTACTGTTAACCGAGACGTAAAATCTGTAGGAACAGGATAGAATAGGAAGGAAACCCCCTTTTCTTTTGTTTTCAGAAATAAATAGAAAGTACTTATGTGACTTAGACTAAATGTCAGTCTATTTCTGTACATATGTAAGTACGGCAGCGTTTAATATAATGATATGTGTGCGTTTGACAGTTAAATATGTATAAGAAACATTCAATTTGGTATCCAATATAATTCAATCGACATGTGTTTATTATTATTTTCGAATAAATTCAAATCGTATTGGCTACGTTCCAAAATTCGCAGTTACAGCGAATAGATGTTTACTGTAAATTTACCAGCATTAGAGAACCACAAACGGCAGGATAATTGAAAATTTTATAATGCTAATTTGCATCGTAATAACAATATCCATTATGTAAGCGAAATTTCATTTAACGATACCCACTACGAAATAATGCGCGACGTTATCATCACAAATGTGGCCGTGTTGGTATTTTAACGTAATAAACTTATAAGATAACAAATATTTTGAGGGACTGGCGATTTTAATTTATTTTATTTAAAACGAAATACAGTAAAAGTTCGATTATCTGGCACTCGATTATTCGTCGCGTTTCGTCATCCGTCTTTTGTCCATTTTGCGTCCCGACAGTTCGCCCGCAAGGCGAACAGAAAACAGGTCCGAAACGGAACTGTGGCACTGAAGTAATTTTCGAAATAAGTTTTAAATACGATTATTTCGCCTTGTTTGTTAGGAGCCAAGAAGTGCGTTGGTTTTTTTTTTAAAAATACATTTATCATCCCCGATCTCGACCCCGACTAATAACGGAGGTTCTACTGTATGGCACGGGCGTTAATATTCCTCAATATATATAGATAAGTACTTCAATTTATGTAGATCACGTTTCCGTAATCGATTTTATTTTGATAAATGACAGATTCACGTGTAGAAACGAAAGTGATTATAATAAACCCGTCGTCAAAAATTTCAAACGCAGACGTTTCGGTTTTTATGAACGTAGATGTTTTTCCGCGAAAACCCACGCACGTCTCTCCCGTCCGTTACAGACGTTAGCTTATTTATTTAACAATAATTTCACTTTCATCGGACAATAATTTTTCTTGAAGAATTATTAAATATTTCGTTTCATAGGTAGACGTAAACTATATAATGTAACCTTTATTACTTTCAATATTTCACAAAAAAAAGAACCCTCGTTCGCCTTATTTGAGGGGGTGCTTTCGTGTGTTTCGTAGTGTGTTGCCTATTTATTATGTTAACGATTTCTTCAATAACAACAAATAATATATTTTCCATAAACAAAAGAACGAAACAATAGAATGTCCATGTAAATAAAAATCAAACGGCTGCAAGTCTGTGGAAAGAGTTGGCCACCAAAACAATTTCGTTAATTTTTGATTATTGTTCGTAAATTACAATGTAGGGGGGGAAACAAAATTATTCATTCTAAACATGAACGTGACCTGCGCCAAAAGTAGGTAACATATTCGCCTGGTGCCTTTTGGTGAAGATAGATCTAGTAGTTATACCTATACCTAAACTTGAATATTTGATTTAAACGTTTTGCCGTTGTTGACAAATAAAAATTATATTTTTGACGATAGATTTGTTGTGCAAATTCTAACTTGCAAACATTTTAAATAATCCATGTACTTCCGAATGCTATGGACGTAGGTTCGATTAGAGGTGGATTGTTACATTAACTAACAATAAGTAGCCAGTTCTAAACTCGGTTCTAAATCCGCTAGATTACGTATAAAACCCAGGTGTATACGCTAATCTTGCACTAAAGGCACGTGCGAAAGCTTCAGTGTTGCGAAACTATCCGCAGCGTTTGCATAACAAACTTACTACAGGTTCAATGGTTGTTTGTGCAAAAAGTTTTGCCTGGATGAAGCGAACAAGTAGCTAATTCGAAATGACGTAATTCTGTAAATATCTAATAATAATCGAACAGGATCGGCACAGTTGTTTTTTAAAATATACTTTTATTTATCGCACTTTAATGTTGACCTTTATTGGCGACGATAGGGCCAGAACGGCCCTTTTAGTTTGATTTTTCATATTTCCATTTTTCGATAAACTTATTTTACAATGGAAACCGGCGTTTCAGTGGAAGTTATTTACAAAAACGGGGTATATTTATATCTTAATACATTAAATCAGGGATTCCCAACTTTTTTATACCCTAGAGCTCATTTTAAAACATAGGTAGGGCGGTGGGCGCCTAACGTAACCTTAAATTATCGAATTCCTTGACTGAAATTCTTCGAAGAAATATAAGTAAAATGAATATTTTTGAAACTAAATGTAAATAAAAACCTTTTTGTTGTGGTCGAACAGTGGCGCGCACACACAAATCTGTCGGCGAGCGCCATGATTCCCGCGGGCTTAGGGTCGGGAACCTCTGCATTAAGTAATAACCAAATTTAACCTAATTTATACAGTTATAGACATGCAAAGTTCATGTTCTTTTAGGAAATTCGACTGTTTAGGGGACGTAATTCGTATAGCGTCACGACAACGTCCACAGTTTATTTATTAAAAACGCAGATACTGCATTATTATTAACGGCCGATTGTCCGTTAGGTACGCATTAAACAAAATCAATCTAGTTTAGATATAATTGGACAATAAGCTCTCGATAAGCTTTTGTTAACCTGCGCCTTTTTGTTGTTACGAGAGCAGCAGAAATTCCCATAAGCTGCCGTAATTAATGGTATTTCGGTGTTTGGGATGTTTTTTAAATGATTATCTGTTTAAAATTTGTTCTCATTAGGTATGTTAATACGGCGAGAAATTAAAATATTATATAGGTGCTTAGTTTTTTAAGATTTATTTATAATATTTAAAATGAAAATGTACAAGTAAAATTACAATTTGAAGTAAACGATTATACAATACAGTTAAATTCTCATATGACGACATATAATTGCATATGGTGACGATCACGCTCGGATTTTGAACATTCAGACTAATCATAGATAAAATTGTTTCTACATAACGATGTAAAATTTCCATATTGTGGTGCTTTATTTGGAACGCAGATGAAATTTCCAACGAATTATGTACCTAATACACCCTTTAAATGTTTGCTTTCTTAAAAATTCCTAAAAAATTGTTACTATCTTATGGCCATAGAGAAAGTTCATTCTAACACATGTTTGTCTATAAGATATCGATAATTTTGATTTTTTCCTAACCGAACGATAAATCCCTTCAAATACGATAATTTGTCCATTTGACTTGCGTCTGTTTTTACAATTAGTTTCGAATTTAATTTTGCCTTTATCGGTTCCAAAAACACGGAAAAATGGAGGTGTTTAAGCACTAAAGACAAATTAAAAATGTTCAATTTTAGGATCAAAAATTTCGAAGCCAGTAGTGGAGGCTCCATAAGTTTAAGAAAAGACATCATCGGAAATTGCATGTGCAATGGAATCAGTTTTAAAAAATATAGTGGTTAAACGACACGTTCGGCTTATATAATTGCCATAACAATCGGCAAGACTGTTCGTGTATGCTATCGTTTTTTGCCTCTCCGTTAATTTTAACGTGAGTATTGCGTCGAACGATTCGTTTCAAAGTAGATGCCCCGCTGCCGATCCCTGCGGCACTCCCTTTGTTATTTCTGCCACTATTCCGTTTAACATTCGAACAACTGTATCTCCACGTCCACTGAACATTGAACACGTGTTTATATGAACTTTTTTACTCACAATCTAAAATATTTACCATTCCTTCCGAAACACCCCGTATGTATTATAAATATATAGTATTGAGTGAAAGCGAAATTTCCCATCGCACTGCCCATGTTTCTGATAGTAACGGAAGGCGGTCGAAGTACACAGAGAGGAACTGCAAAATAGAAACTACACATGCGTTGATTTTCTTATTCTCTTTAACCCAGCGCTATTGATATTCTTGTACCTTCAGTCTATCACATTAAAATCTCCAGGCTTGCAACAACGAGAACGTACCGAATCTGTATACCGACCGACCCATGAGCGACCTACGCATATTTTCGTGATGTAGGGATCGAGTTCGGAAAAATTCAAAGCGACCCAATAGCTTTATTTTCCACGGAAATTTGCTACAGCCGATCTTTAATTTTTGCTCGTTCTGCCTCTTTATAGTTTTACTTCTATTATTTGCCGTATGAATTTCTCCAAATCGTTTTTCATTCTTAACTTTGTTTCCGTATGTTGTATGTATGGTAATGAAGGCACCCACGTTAGTTTCGTATTGTGTTTTTGTTGTATTGGTCTTATAATTATTGATATTTAGCTGTTCGGTCGTATTATCAATTCCCGCGATTCCCTGCGCACCTATTTATTAACTTATATATAAATGCAGTGGATGCCGTTTAATAGGATCACGTTGGTGCTTGCAGCTTCGACTCAAATCTCAAATGACAATTAATGAGCATATTAACCGGCCGATTCTAATAGCCGGTGAACACAATAAGCGGCGACTACTTCTTATCCTCGATTTCATTTTACTTAATCTTTGTTTTGTATCTACGTCTTCTCTTTTTTTCGAGTGAACATCAGTATTTTGCGAATAAATCTGGATCTGTATTATAATTTATAAATATTTTTTAGATTTTATGTTTATGTACCAGTCGATTTTGCAATTAATCGGTGTATTTTGTGATAACTACGTAAATGTGTAGGCGAGTTTCTAACAATGCTTATTAATTTAAACTTTAAATGACTGGAGTCTGTCCGGAGCAGATTATCGTAATTATTAAAGTTTAATTTAGCGATTCGATGTAGGCATTACTTTCACTGTCGTGTCAGTTGGAGTTCTAGTAAATATCTACATCGGCGAAATTGCCTAATTATGAAGTTTGAAAATTTCGTTTTCGGCCGATTTTAAATTCTTAATTTATTTTAAACATGTCGAACTTGATTTTATTAGTCTCCTTTTTGGCAAATTTTCCGATTATTGCCTTCGTTATAGCGGCACGTGTTGCGATGTTTATTTAACGTACGATATTATATTTCAGGGTTGAAAAGTTATAATACTCTGCCGTATAAATTATAGGTGTTTTTTTTTTGGTCCGAAGTCTATAGACGTTATCTTCAAAGAATTTTCGTTTAAAATTACTTCGAATAGCCTACTAGTTTGGCGGTAGATATACATTATTGATAGGTATATTTGTGGGCGATTCTGAAATATCGACAGGCCTTTGTCGGCTATACCTACGTATGTCTTACGTATAAACGTGTGAAGTCAAACATTTAACATTTTAAGTTTGTGGCCGTTTTTCCTTTTTTCTTTTTGGAAATACACTTGCTTACCGTTCCATTTTCTTTTAACTTGTTTATCGCTTAGAATATCCAGAAGAAATAGTAATTTAAATGATCGAAAACTCGAGAGGTATCGTTTTTAAATTATATCGACCCGTTTAATTGGAGAAAAAATAAACGTTCACGATAAAGTCAACAAAAATACGTATTATTCGCATACGTCGTCTTATCAAACGGTGCTACATAATAGTCCAAAGAGGGGAACAACGAAAGCATCCGAACAACTACGAAAGCTCCTCTCTATTACCAGAAAAGCTCCTGAAAACTTCGTTCAGAGTTTCAGCTTCACTCGGCTAAGTAACTTCGATTCATTAAATCTTCGGTTTGAAATAATACAACAGCTGTTATCGAACTGGAAAGGCCTAAAAGGCCAATTTCCATGACATTATCGTAATTTCCAAAATCCGGGGTAAGTTTAAACGGCTTTCCTTAACTTTAGATTTTAGCTTGAAAACAAAAACTTTACGTAATTAGCGCATTTAGTTTTGTAAAAAAACAAAACGAACGCGATGGAAATTAACGGGCAATTATCGTTTGTTTACTCGTTAATCGATAAACGAACTATGACATTAGATGCGAAAATTCGAATCAAAAGACGCGGGAGGGGGGGGGACGTGCCAAAAATATTTAATACGCAGCGAAATCAATTTCCGATTATTAGTAAAAAGCGATGCGGATCTTGCTAACACCGCAAATACTTAATCCTACTTATTGTTAGATCGTCGCAATTCAAATGTAATTTTTTTTCGATAATTTAATATTAAAATTTCGCGTCGAGACGTAGAATTTTCCTTTTTCGCGTTTTACGTCGGCGTCGCCTCGTAGGCATTAATTTAATTCCGTAGAATTTTAAAAGGCATTCCGTAACCGTGACGTTTAAAGGAAGTCTAATTAAGAAAACGTTAAATTTAATTTTGCAAAAAAAATAATCGTAGAGTGATAATTTTTCTTGGATATTTCAGGACGTTTTCAACAATATTGCCGTGTTTATCCTATGTAAGAAGGGCGCGATTTTTGTTTCTAAAATTTTAGTAGATACCGTAGTTTGTATTGTTACGATTAACAAAACAACATGATAAAAATCTGTTTTGAATGTACGCCCAATTAATTTCGTAATGATGTTTTCGAAGTCGTTGCAGCCCCGCAGTTTAACGTCGACGTCGCAAGGAGAACTACGACGCGAAGTCTTATTTTATTTCGTACTCGACAATTTTCCATTGCGAAGTTTGGAAAAGTTGAATCGAATTTGAAGCACATTCGGAAAATATGCATTTTTGATTGCGTTTATTTTAATAAACCTAAACATTTAAACGTGAACGTAAAAAATATGTAGGTAGGTAGGTAACTAAAAAAAAAATACAAACTGGTTTCTTAACAATTTATTTGGTTTTTATTTGACTACTTTAATTCTGAACTTTAGGCGCATTTTTCCTAATTTTACTTCCACTACGCGTTTGTTATGATGTAGTAATCGAAGCCATTAACGTCATCGTAGTAAAATTTGACCAACAGGCACCGCATGTTCGCAACATAAAATTTTTATGTCCCAGCTATTCGTTAAAAATGATCTTACTGCAAGTAGCTACCTATACTTATATAGCTATAAAACTAATGTCGACAGAATAGGTCAACTGTAGAAGTAAACGCGATAATCTAAATGAAGAATAACTTACAGGTATTCGGTTAACGCGATAAAAATTTTAAATAATCTGGACGACAACTCTCGGAGATCTGTATTTGGCGAGTCTCTCCACCCAGCAAACACTACAAAATTAATTAAGTACCTAATTAAGATAATAATTGAAACCGACGTTCGATTTTAATTTGTCACATTTTTTTTTTAAGAAAAAACTAATTACCTACAGCGATTTAAGAGACTAAATAATGACGCGCGTTCGTAAAATGGGACGAGTTCGTCTTTCCATTGCTGCAACTAGTTGCATATTAGACTTACAAAAAAAATGTCTAGACAAAAAATATAAGAAATTTCGTCTACTTCAAGTTTGTTGCAGGCCTTTTTGTCGTAGGATCGACTGTTGAGGAATTAATTTGAAAAAAACAATTTTTAGCACCTTTCGATCAAGATGGCGGTTAGCGTCTCCCCGTTCCAAAGTCGAAAACATAAAATTTTTAAACGACGTATTTCAAAACGGTGTCTGTCCCACCTTTTGTAGAACAAAAATCCCTTAGGACGTTGCGCCGCAAAGATAAGTTGGGCAACCGTCAATTTTTAATAACTTTGAGCCCGTATATTTATACCGCATTAAATGTCAACGAAAACGTGTTTTTAAAAATAATTTTTGGGGAAAGTAAGGTATATTCTTCAACGAACGTATAATTATTATTCACGAATAGAAGGCTATTAAAAATGCAGTAAAATTAAAAATTCATACATAAACTTCAATTGATAATTTATTTGGACATTAATTCGTATTTCGTAGCACATTCAAATTGTGTTGGTTTGCGAATTGCGATTGGACATTCGGGTGACGTATTAACTTGCGATTGGCGAATTTCATTATTCCACAGTGTGTAATAATGTATATGGTTATTCAACTAAAGATCCAATATGTATACGTGTATTATCAAATAGTCGTGGAGAAAAATTATTAAATTATAAAAAGATAACACAAACTAATATTATTTACATTATACAGAGACTGCAAAAAAAGTTTCCTATATCCTTTTTTAAAATATTTAAATTTCGAAGCGAATTTCTGTTGGTATCATACTTATACGTATGACGGGGCGTCTCTGCATCGAGTTTACGAACGACATAGTGAACTGCAAACTTCATTTTACGAAAATAATGTGTTCTTTACCTACCTATAAAGTAGATATTCTGTTCGCTTATAAAAATAAAGTCAAGTAAAAATATTTAACGATATTCAACATCTAAGTTTCAAGCCTCAATTAGTCTATAGTTTCGATTATTTTGTACAATTCCATAATTTTTCTAAATTCAAAGTACTTCAGCAGTAGTTCTTTTACTGTTTAATCAAAATTTTAATTATTTTAGTATATTATCTTTTTTACGAAACTTCGTGAATAAAAATCAAGTAGTGTAAGGTTCGATGATTGTGGTGGCCACAATTTTTTATAAGTATTTACACCAAACATAACTATCCATACAATTTTATAGTATAATCATAGTAATTTAGTCATTTAGGGGCCAGTTATGCAATAGTCGATAATCACAAATCAATTGTATCTTGAGACGTTGGGTTCAGTAAATGGTTTGCATTACGTACGTATATAAATACGTCACAATTGGGTAATTTCGATAATTTTAACATTCGTTAAACCTGTTTTGCATTATATTATACATATTAGGTATAATTCATTACCGAATAAGTGGATATAAAACGTTCAACGAACGGAATAGTTGAAGCTCCAGTTTCAACATGTATATTGAATTACCTACTCTTTCATGTTATCAATTTCCGCCGGTCTGTGAATTGCCCTGATTAAAGCATGACGTTTCTCACACGATTACTAATAACCAACCGTTATATTATGTATGTATAAATAGGTCGCATATTTCAATTTCTTTCATTAATAGTAAATGACTATCTTATTATCTTCACTTCCGTAGCATTACTTTAATACATTTGTAGGTCACTTTTATCCTGAAATGTCTAAATTGAATATTTTAATGCAACCATTTCTAAATACATCCCGTTACATCCGGTCGTTACAGCAAAAAGTCAAAATATACAGAGTGCTCCATTTAAAGATCGAAAGTTGAGGCAATTTTCGGCGTAACCGGAAGTGTAATAGTATTTCTCCAACATCCTCATATTCCTCATAAACAAATTTAAACTGATACCTTTTTCTCCGTCAAAAATAAAGGTTGTTCAGTGATTTCCCTGACACCCGGTATATCTATTTAATTTATTGTATAAGGACTTGTATAAAAGTTGGGCCGAAACAAATTTAAATTATCTACTTATCGTTTGATTAAGCTGTTATTGTTACGATAATAATAATGAAAATTACTGACCAATTAATTCGTTTGTTAAATTTAATTAAAAATTAAATGACTAAATGACTAAGTCATATTGACTAGTTGTATTAGAACTGAAGATGGATATGAAAAGTTGATAAAGTGTATAAAAGTTGATCAAAATGTGGAATATTCCAGATGATATAATTCCAAATACTTATGATGCCGATGACTATTATGTGGTACCATTATTTGGAAATAATATGATTGTCTGGCTAAATGCAAATTTGAATGGTAGGTGGATTGGCAGAAGAGGAGCAACTGAATAATGGTCCCCGATGTCTCCCGATTTAAATCCGCTGGATTTTTATCTGTGAATGCGTCTGAATAATTTGGTATACGCTGTGCAAATTAATCCCATAGAACAGGTTAACGGAGAGGATTTTTAATGCCGTTCAAGATATTCAAAACAGACAGATATTTCAAGAAGTGTACAGACTTTTTACTACTTCGATGTGAAAGTCGGTGCGATTCGTCATTAAGACGGACACTTTATAACAATTTTAATAATGTTTTATGGTTATTGAATTTTAAGTTCATTG
The DNA here is from genome assembly GCA_036326145.1 of Rhagophthalmus giganteus. Lineage (NCBI taxonomy): Eukaryota > Metazoa > Arthropoda > Insecta > Coleoptera > Rhagophthalmidae > Rhagophthalmus > Rhagophthalmus giganteus. The sequence goes on along the minus strand of JARFJA010000036.1, from coordinate 18,763,306 downwards.
TTAGATTTAACTTGAAAACGAATAAAAATTTCAAAAAATATTATTTTTTCATTTTAACTTAGACTGTGATTGTGAATATGTGATTAGATTAGTTACCTACCTAATATAAATTAATATTTGCGTAAATTTTTGGCTAAAGACAAAATTAGGGGCTACTTTAAATTGTTAGTTACCTATCGCTTTTTTTTTACTGGCAAGGGATGAAGGTGTCTTTTTTCCATTCAGTTTCCAATCTAAGCTTTCGCACGTTTCGTGCATATATAAGTTATTTTCTGATTTTTATTTTTTATTTATAAGAAACGTCGTCTAATGTTAGAATCGTACGGTCGTTCCTTGTTTTTTAAACTGTAAAAATGGAATTTCGTGCCTTCTTCTCGTTCACGTTAATACCCCTATAATGACACATTAATTTTGATTTCGCAAATATTTCAGGCTCGCTCGAGTTTAGCAAACTGACTTTAAGCCGTTCTTATTAAAATTGAGCGCAATAAATTACACATTTTCATTACGTAAATCCGCATCTCGCAACGAATCCGTGTCGATTAAATAAGTAATACAAAGTTAATTTTGCAATTTAAAATGTAATTGTATTTTTATTACGCGAGACAATTAAATCTGAGGACAGGTTTAGCTCTTGCTTTGTTTTTCAATTTTCTCGCGTTAGGTAGAATGGAAATTATATTATTTACTTTCGTCGTGGTAATATTTAATGTAATATTGTCGGAATATGAAATAGGTGTACCTAAAATAGGTGAAATAGGTTATATTGGTATACATATATTTATAATTATATATTATGTACTATTATATATCATATATAATACACGTGAATTTGATTTTGGTAACAAATGAATTATAAACAAAACAATAAAAGACAGAGGAGGTACTTTAATGGCCATTTTCAACAATTTATAAAATAATTCTCCCAACTTCACTATATTTGATAGATAGGTAGGTATATCTACAATACTAAGTTCTTAATTAATAAACTTTCGAATAACTTATTTCATACGACAGATCGTTGTGTTATTTATAGTGATGTTTGTTTTACAGTTAACTGTTTTTCAGAGCTAACTATAGATAAGTAGTAAGTACTTGATTTAACATAAATCTCGATAAAGATTTTCTAACGGTATCTCAGAAACCACCATCTTGAATTTTATATCTACCCCATTTTTAAGTTAACCTCGTCAAATCAAACAACTTTTATATTAAACGTTTTTTTCATATCTTTTATAATTACGGAGATATTTGTCTTTTTAAAAATCGCAATTTAATTTTTTTTTGAAATAACTTTTAAACTATTCGGAATATTAAATTTTCCTAAGCGTAATCCGAATCAGCACTCAAAACTGCACAACATTGCCCATTTAACTAAATCTCTATTTTTAATAATAAGAAAGATACCCATGCTCTAAGTTACTGCACAATTTGGGACACACTGTATATTTAAAATGTACAAATACGTCTCCAAATCTGCAATTAGCAACGAAATAAAAATTTTCACTTCACTTTAATACTTATGTGATAACATTATTTGATAGCAACCGATCTGGATTTAAGTCAAGATACAGAGTGTTCGTTGGTAATAAGATGTAAATACTCATATATACCCATCTTTTTTTTTTTACATAATTCGAATGTAATTAAACTGAAAAAGCCGAACGCGCGCATCTTTTTAAAGCTGCACGATGGTAAACGTTCGCCTTCAGCATTTTCACTTGCAATAAAAGCGCTTTAGTCGGTCTTTTGAGACTTGATCCGGAATGCGACGCTTCATTTGCGGCCAAATACATTTTAATTTACGTTCGAGTTATCGAAGTGGTAGGTATCTAACAGTTTTAAAATTGCATTGCGTTTTGAAAATCTATATTGAATTTGGGAAAAACTTCAACACCGGCACCGGCCCGCCATCCATTTGTCTTTTAAATTTAAATTAATCGTTGCCTCATCTTTTTACGCCTTTCCGTTTTCAGGTGCAATTTTTCTCAAGAATTTCTAGCTTTATACACTTTTAGAACATTTATTTGATAACCCACTGGTACATATACATACTACGTATCATTTTTTATTGCTCCCATTATAGTAATTTATCGTCTGTCTTCTGTATATATTCCCAAACTTTATATCAAGAGTTTCCCATTATCACTTTAAATTTACGGCATGTTCAGAAAATCACCATTAAACTTCGAGGAGGCTTAGCTCAAAATAAAAAACAATCACAATCAATAATAAATAAATAACAATAAATATGAGGCGGTCGTTTCGCTTACCGGACGCGATTCCATTAGATTTTTGTGCGCGAGATCATCCAAAAAATATTATTTACGCCACGGAAAAAATCGAAAATTAATTATGACAACGAATAGAAACAGCTTGTAATTAGTTAGGTTACCCACTCTTAATTTCTGCGAGAAGTGTAGCTCTATAATATTATTACTTTTGTTTGTTTTTCAGTGTTTCAAATCATTATCAAAAGCTTCGGTATAAACTTGTTGCTTTAGTGTGCCCCAAAACTAAAAAAATCTACAAATAATTTATCTCTAAATGCACTATTCAAATGTAATTTTTTTTGTCAGTTTCACCTATTTATAAAAGTTGAGCGATTTTTTTCCGCAATTTTGTATAAATGACATAACTTTTATTTTTTAACAACTTTTAATGATGACTTTGAATGTCTTCATTATCGACGACCCTTTACTGATGTTAACCATTGAATGTTTTTTTTTTAATAAAACACCCTGTATAAAGTTATTGCAACTATTTTTTATGATACATCTTAGTTTTGAACCAAGTAGGGCGGGTTTCCCGAGTTCAAAAATATTTGTCATTTACACCTATCGCAAATTTAATCCAGGGACACACTGTATATAAAATTGTAGACCGACTGACATATCAACGCCCATCTTCAACCACCCAGCCCTAGAAACGTGAAATTTGGAGGATACACAGAAGACAGGATTTTTCTTCTTTTGTTCTCAAGAAAGTATGTTTTTTAAAAATTTGATCAGCTTATTCGTAGGCACTCACTCTCGTTGAATTATAAAAATTTGTAGTCGATACGTCGATTCTTCGAATATTTCTAATCCTCCGCAGACAAAGTCGCGAGTAAAAGCCAATTTAGGCTCGTCCTCGCGTCCTCGCGTCCTCGAAGTTTGATGGTGCTTTGAAACCCCCGGGTTTCACCAAAATTAATTCATAAATCACATTACGTTTCCACATCTGATAGATATTGGGACGCACGAAATTTTTTGGGCAAATCCTAGTTGAATTTGGAATCCTTTTACGGATGAAACAACTACAGAGGTCGCCGGCTATTGCGTTCACTTTGTTATTAGAATCAGCCGCTTAATGTGCTCATTATTGTCGGAAAGAAATAATTAAACGAAGGAATCGAAGCTGCTAGTCCTAACGTAAGTATTCGTCCTTCATTTCTCAAACAAGAAATAGATAGCTAGTACTACAAGGTACTACTTACAACGAAATTCGGTTTAAACGAATGTAAATGTTAAAGCTAAAAGTGGCGCCGAACTTTGGACCATAAATTTAAAATAACGATAACGTTAACTTCGGCGGGGGGGGGGAGAGTGGAAGTCCTGAAGCCCCCGTGAATTTATACAGCTCGACTTTTTCAGGACTTCAACAACTTCTGTAAGATGGATGGAGTTCGTTGCATTTGTTTTGCGTAAAATATTTTTACGTTCCACATTATTGTACAGCGACACCGTTTTGCGTCGCAAAAAAATCGATTGCGATTTAATATATATATATAACGGGGGGCGTTTACTTAATCGCACATACAAGAAAAATTGGGATTCGTCGCCGGAGCGAGGAGCTCTTTAAATATTTTCCATGGCGCGAAGAGGTTCGCGTATTATAAAAGAAACTAGATCTTGCTATATATACGCATATGGTTAAGGGAGTTGAATACAAAATGTCGTTCTGAAAGTTCACAAAACCGGAAGTCGACGAGAGATATTCGTATTATATCTCTTTCGATAAGAACTGTAGGTTTGCAATAATTTGAATAATATGAATTTTACTTTTAAAATTTCCGCCGACGTATCGTTAGTATGTTGCTTAACTATCATCTAATTTATTGTATTTTGATAGTTAATTTAGCAGAATTTTAATTGAATCTGTCGGTAAATTCTAGTTAAAAATCAAATTGCGATTGAAGTTTTAATCGAGTTTTCAAAACTATAATGTTCCATATCTAGCTATAAATTGTATCTAAAATTAATTGGAGTTACCTAGAGTTCGAATTAGAACGTTTCTAAACGTTACAAGAACAGTTTGTGTCGGTTATAGGTTCCGTTTTTTCCTCACAATAGAGATTGATGGATTTAATTTAAAATTATATATGCTTTTACGAGACATCGCACGTTTTAGAGGCACTACACGATATTAAAGCTGGGCGTGTCGTAGATGCACGTGGATAAAATGAATAAAACATAAATCGCCAGGATGAATTTATCGATGGAAGTTTTATGTTTTTTTGGGAACGATCAAAATTCAAATAAAGTTTAAAAACGTGCTCTACCTTACGATGTAACATATACGTCGATAATAAACGCTTGGTACACCTACATTAACTAATAATCCGATAAATAATAATTTTCGTCGTAAAAACTTGAATATTAGACTGATTTTAATACAACAACAACAACACCAACAACTCGATCGTAATCCAGTACATATCGCTTGTTGTTTTATATCATTTGGCGGCCAAAAGTCTATTTTCGGCGCACTCCTCACTTTCAGGCGCGAATATTCTAAATTTTTTATAAACTCCCATTTTATTTCAAAACCTGGAAAAAACTGAAACTCGAAGAAGACGATTTGTCGTCACATCAATTATTAATTTCGAGCGCTTCGGATGTGGAGCGCTTTACGTGGAATACAGTAAAATCCCGCTAATCGGAACCTCGACGATTCAAATTTTTGGATCGTCCGCTAAACAAGCTCGAAAGCTTTGTTGTTGCACACTTGTTTACATGCGATGCCCGACATTAATATTGTGGTATTTTGTTAATCTGTAATTCAAAAAAGAGAAGGAAAAACGAGCTTAACCGAACAAGACTTTCCTCAAATTTTTGTTCGCAATTCCTCGCAGTTTACAAACACATGTACGACATTTGTTTTTCCTAATATAACTCGTTTTTTTTTCTTCCGCAACAGCAGTTATTATAACTCCAGGGACTCTCGATGCTTCGGTGGAGATTGTCAATATGTTAAAGTTTTATTATTTGAGGACATATCTATATATTTTTATAACTTTTATATATAATGTAATATAAAAGAGCCATTTATTATCCTTTGTTTCTGTTTTATTTTGTTTTCTGTACTAACATCACACGCGAAATTAATATTCTCAAAGGATTCATTCGGAACTGTGATGTACTGTTTATACATAAAAAAGCACATTTTTTATAAAATGGTCGTTTTAGCGTTAACGCTTAAAATATTTTATTCGCGTAAATTTCAATTATCGAACCATAACATTTTCTAAAGCGCGAGCAATATAACGTTTTATTTATTGGAAAAAGTTAATTTAATAAATCACAAAATCCTTGAATTTCATTATTTTTTATAAAGATTGTTAAAAAACGAATTAACCTAGATACATATTATTTAGCGTGGTTCTGTAATTTGATGAGAATCTTTAAAAAAATATCTTACGTAGGTTTCCTAGTGTCTTTAAACAGATAAAACGCAAAACATATTTCCGCAACTAAATAACGAAGTTCGTTCCAGGGCCCAGGGCTTCAAATCAATTTATTTATGCTAATGGCGAAAGTCTACCTACCATAAAGTAGGTTCATAAACAAAAATACCCGCACATGCGTATGTGGTACCTTGTATCTTGCAACGCAAAAATTCCAACATCATATGATTTAGTTAAGCATAAATATTCTTTTAAAAAAAGCAGTTTATTTTAGTAAAAATATACCGGGTGATTCAGTCAACTTGTCCCAAACTAATAACTCGACAGATTTTAGAGATGCAAAGATGAACTTTTACATAGGTAAATTTGGGTTAAAAATTCATTTTCTTTGTTCGTTTGGTATTAAGAACCATTCTCCCGCTTCCAGTTTCACCGGAAATTAAGTTAATTTTATTATTTTAAATAGAACGCCATGTATTTTTTAATTTACTAAATAGAGACTTTGTTTCTTTTTTCAACGATATAAACATTGTCCTATTTATTTCAGGGCCTGCTTATAAAATCTAACAAAATCGGAAAACTAATTCATAAGGACAAAAAATGAAAACCAACAGGTATTTTGTTTTGTTTTGTTACGACAGGTTAGCCATAAATATTTAGTATTTGATTTAAATTTAATTTTTATAAGTATAGTCACAGCAAAAAAAAGTGTATGACAATGTTTATATCGTTAAAAAAATAAACAAATATGTTTCTTTGTTTCCCACGCTTTCAGTTTTAATATAACATGATATAAAATGGTCAAATGGTATAAATGGTGTATTTTCGTGATTTATGGGTCAAGATCGGGGAAAATCCAAAACGCCACCAATAGCTCTATTTTCTATGAAAATTTTCTAAATGTGCACACAACAAACATTAAATTGTTGGGGAGTATACCACACCACCTTCGAAGTACTCCCCCAGGTGCGTTGTCTTTGTAAGGGCGAGACTTCTTCAAACTCTCCTACGTGGGTTACTACGCGCAACCCACAGCAAACAAGCCAAGACAATTCAACATCTTGACCATCGCAATGCACTCAGTGTAACTTGTTCACAACTCTCGAACTTATTCTATTTTATGTAGCCTGTTCTTCTTCATCCAGCTATTGTATGGTACGATGTCTATAGCGCTCCACGAACCCCTTCCATGTCTTTGTTTTTTCCTGAATATCTCCTGAATCCCAGTCCTTGACGAGCCTTCTTTGAAAATCAATTTTCAAAAGAAATCAAAACAGAAATCAGATAATCAAAAATTTGAATTTCGTTTTTTATCCGTAAACGAATGCATTGAAAAGGTAAAATCTCTCAAAATAAGAGAAATTAAAAACTTCTACATTTTTATTTCTATTTCATACCTTTTTCTCATCATCGTTTTCCCTCTATCGCCAATTTCCAGCGTAGATCTTTTGTTGACTGCGAAAATGCATTATTACGTAACTATACGCTTCATATTTCATTGTTGTTGACTGTAATCGCGAAAACGTGCGTAAGATAAAATTTCGATCGCGAAATTGAACCTTCGAATGTTTAAGGGGAGCCTTAACTAAGACCCTAACTGAGTCCATATCCTAGAGTCCATATCAAGAGCCTAACCAAACTCGATTTTCAGAGAATTTGTGTTAGAGCTTAAAGGTCCATGTATTTACACTTTATAAATACATGAAGAGTTAGTCGACAAAGAAAGATCCTACCATTCCTCGTCGTATTAATCCTTTTAGAGAACACAACACTCTCGCATTCACACGCAAAAAGGCTTTATAAACCGAACGAGCACTCCTCGCATACACGAACAATACGACGCCGTAATTTAAAATTCGAACTACTGAACCAAGCACTACCGCTCTGTACCAAGAACGCCATAGATCTGAAACGGTTTCCCCAGAATTCTATATATATAAATGCATTCGAGTTATTACATTGATGCTAGGAAATCCCGATTTTATTTTAAAAACATCCAGTTTTTCGTTCGCACTCCGATAAGTTGTAAAAGTAGGTGACGCACACGTTTTATTAGTTGCTTTGTATTTTATCGGTCGCATAAAAATGCGATTAAACTTTTATCTGGTTTATGGTTTGTAATAGGGAAATTTTCAATGCTTAAGGGCACACGAATAGTTTTTAAACTAAAAATTGAGTAAATTTATAATTCTGCGGTATAAAGGCAGTAGATAATGATTATTAAAATAATTTTAGACTGGTATTTGGTTTTATGTATTTTTGATTTGGAGGCCAAAATGTTTATAAAGGTTGGTGGTACGAAATGTTTTTAATATTCTTTGGGTAGTACGCGTAACCCACAAACAATATCGAGAGACACTGCAATAAATTCTTGTCAAAAACAAGACACTAACAAAAAACAAATCACGAGATTTTTTTAATAATTTCAAAGCCGGTCATCATGACCAGGGTAAATTTTTATACGTAAGATCAAATAATACCAAAAAATAACAACAAAAACAATTGACAAAAACGTTTGATACTATTTAATTTTTATGTTTTATTGAATTTAAATAAAATTAAATAGGTACATAATTATTACGATAATTACGTAATTACGTAAATTAAAAATCCTTAATTAATATCTAATTCCAATAATATTTATTACAACTACTCCTATGCTGTGCTGACCACTCAGTAGCACTTGTGAGATTGGTGTCAGTCTACGCGCGCCGCGTAGACAGCTGACTTATACGTTCACGCGCACGTTCTTGATAGGTTTTACAGGATTCAGATAATTCCAATGATATAAATATAAATATCATATTAAAGCTGAAAGTGTGAGGGGTAAATTTTATTTGAAGCATTTGGACGGTGAACTTATTAGTTTCAGAAAGAATTGCCAATGTTTATGAAGGGTTCATTTTTAAAGTGCGTTTTTTCGTAGCATCTCGCTTAATATTGAAAAATCAGTCATTATTGTTATAAACTTTTTTATTCCACATGAAATTTTTCATGTTTTAGTTTTAAAGCGAGGCTATATCTTTAAAGATAAGTGAGGTAGAGCCTTTTGAAATATTTACCTTTTAAGGGATTAAAAATTTTTAATTTTAACGCATTTTAACCTTTCATTATACACTATGTGTGTGTGTGTGTGTACAGACCGGAATAAAAGTAAGGAAACGTGGCCACCCTGATCCAACAGTTTGAGATATAAATTTGAAACTTTGTACGATGTTATGGGAAACGATTTCGCATATTTTAGAACTAAAAAATATATTTTTTTCTAATCTAAGGTATTGCACTTCAAATCTAGCAACCTCTGACTGAAATTAGCAACTGCACTCTTAAATCTAGTCAACGCTGTATTAGATCTGAGTTAATTTCAGTCAGAGGTTGCTAAATTTCAAATGCAATAAGTCGGCGTTGCATAATTCAAACATTTGTTGCATTTTTTTGTCATGTAACCTTATAAAATAATCTAGTGGTTACAAAGACGAAAAAAATAAACTTTCCAATGACGTATTGCAGGACATGTTTATTGCTATTTATTTAAAAAAATGCAAGGTGGCGAATTTATTTTTTACCCCTAAAATATGTGGAAATCGTTGCCCATTGCATCGTACAAAATTTCAAATTTATATCTCAAACCGTCCGAACAGGGCAGTCGTGTTTCCTTACTTTCATTCCACTTTCTATATGCGTGTGAAAATGTGGATCCTATGAATTATGAACTTTGTTTTTTTTCTCTTCGCGTTATTATTCGATTTTTGCATATCAAATTTATGAACACCTATCGTCGACATTGAGGCCAAAATTAAAAAAAAACAACATAGATTATAAAATTATTTGTAGGTAACTACAAATTTCTGGTTTCTGTAAAATTTATTTGTTCGATAAGTTGTCGGTTCAATAAATATCGGTATTTGATTGGGTAAAATCAAACGGTATATTGAAATATTAACATACGATTGGTTAATTTAAAAACTTTATGAACTGATAAATTTATATATTGTTTCAGAAACTGGCCGTAATTCATATAAAGTAACCTCGATAAAAAAAGGCCGATAATAAATCATTTATAGTTAATTTGAAATATGAAAGTAAATTATTTTATAGACATAATATGATTTCGTTTTTATTTTTATTAAATACTGGCAAACCTGTGTTGAGACGTAAACAGTTTAATTTCGTGACATATTTATGTGTCACCGTTACTTAACATTGTTTAAGAAAGCGAACGTTTTCGATACCGATGAAAGTTCGATTACACGATTCATCTCTCGCATCGTGTGTGACTCGTGCACTATATAAAAATTTGCATTATTTTATCGGTCGTTTTTTATCGATGTGAGTCACCGCCTAGAATTGATTGCACCTCACTGCACCCAATATCCAATAGGAGTATTAATAATATTTTAATAATCACTTTTGTATTTATATACCTAATATCGATAAATAAAACAACCGATTATATAAGCAGCATTAATAATATAGAGCAGTGGTATACGATTAAGTCTTTGTTAAAGAGGGTGTCGGCGTGTAAACGGAAACTATTGATGTGAAAACAGCACAGCGTTTGTAGCTAATTTAATATATAATTATTAAGCATCTATAATTAATTCCGTAATGGTATTATAACGGAAAATATTGCATGAGATCTTGGCAAGGAATTTATGTTTATTATTTTAATATAAGTTAACATTTTTTTTATCATTTTCTATCTTCGGCTGTTTTGTTTAGTTAAAATATAGCACAGATTATCCGAAGGTCCAAAGCGAATGCGTGAGAGATGACATGTTATGATCTTTTAAGGGACTGTTTTTATATTCGAGTAAAGATAAATATTTGTTGTTTGTATTTACCTAATAAGCCTTTTAGTCAAAGTTTACGTAATATGTACACTGCATTTAATGAATCCATCGGGGATCTGGGTTAATGCGGTGATCTAGTTTTACGTGTTGGGCACATTTTCAAACAAAGTTGGTAGGTATTAAAACTCTGCGATTTAAAATAGGTATATACCGTATTTGTCGGCGCATAAAACCCCACCACCACCCCCACTTTTGTGCCCCTTTCTAATGGAAACAACTTATCGCCGAATATCGACTTGTAAGACGCTCCCCGCTTTATCAGGCCTATTTTCCAAAGAAATAAGTGCGCCCACAATATTTGTTAATTGCAAAGTAGATTTTTTAAATTTGCAACAAAAGGGGTTGAAATATTTATTTTCGCGGAAAACGTTGAAAATGTTAATTACGTCGAGATAATATCTTCATAACCCTTTTAAAAGTGTAATACTTTAAGTCGGCTATAAAAGCTGGGGCTCGAATTACTTGCTTCGTAAAGAAAAGAAGTAATTACGGGGAAATTTCTTAAATTTAAAGTACTTTGTTGGAAGAAAACGCCGAATATGCCCACGGTTTTATTTTATTGCGTTCAAAAAGAACGTTATTTTTTTATACGCTCTAATTGTTACCTACTTTCTACGTTTCTTGAAGATATTAAATTTTGATATTTTTCATCGTGTGTTTGTGGTTTCTTTGATTTTTTTTTAGAACGTGTCAGCATCCAACGTGTGAATATAAGTCGTTTATTCTATATATTTATTCGTTCGGGTATAAAATTGTTCACACACGTCAGAACCCGGAAGATAATGATTTTAAAGAATTGAAGTTCGAGAGTTTAATAAGTTGCCTACCTATTACGACTCGAACGGCGACACTTTTTTATTACCAAACTGTACCTATCTACTTTTAGATTAGCACTCGTACGTGCAGATCATAAAGAGTTTTGACATATAAATGTCTGCAAAAATTATTTCACTCCCGGGATTAAAGTGATTACTTTAGTCCCTCATTTGCAGGGAATGAAGTATCACTTTTAGTCCCAAATGATTATTACGGGGAAAATAATACGAAATTGTCATAGCAACATGTAATTCTCTAATCAATTAAATGCCAGCTAGATATCGGCTATTTCCGACTCTATTTATTTTTCAATTTTTTCGCGCTCCAAATCGTTACTTTTAACGATTACAATGTTTCATATAGTACCTATATATGTCGAGAAACTTTGTTGCGATTAATAATGATCGTGTAGCATTTATGGTTTCGTTGTTACAGGATAAAGGAAGAAATATCGCAGTGCCACGGGCTCGCTTAATACCAATGTTTCAGATTTAACTACGATAAATTAATAAAAGTAACATAAATTTATAGTATGCATTACGATATTTAATGTTAACGTGACTACTTCAATAATCGTTAAATAAAAATAAAATTTAATGAAATACTATTAAAAACGTTAACAATAAGTAGAAGGGAATGGAAATTGTTTATTGCAAATAATTTTCTACATTATTTTAAATTAGAAAAAGAAAATCATTTTAAAAGCTTCAGAGTAGTAAGCACATAAGGGAGGTACGTTTTACTGTTGAACGACTACTTAAGAAAATCCTTTGAAAAATGCGCGCACTATCAGCAAGTATATAAGTATACACTTATAAGGGAGGAAAAACGAAGCAAACTGATTGTGAGAAGTACAACATGAGACTCTTGAAAATAATTTGCACGTTAATATTTCGAGTAGGCAACCGCATAATATAAATTGTGTGGACGCGCGTATCTAATACGGTTTTAAAAACAAATAGATGTTATCAGTTTTAATTAGTATTTAGAAATTATTTCGCAACAAAATCTACTTAACACGTTCTTGTTAAAATACATTAATATTAGATAACAGTTACAAGGTGTACTACACAATTTTAGACGAGACACGTATTTGTTTCTTGATTTCCATTGTCGTAATATGTATTTACTTATATTATCACTTCTGTTCGTACTTTTCATACATGTCTATAACTACTTCACTTTTTGTTCTTTTACTTTTTTTGAATATGTATTTCCTTCGGTAATTATACGTCAAATCGTATTTTATCTACAGTATGGGATTACCTACATATAAGAACCTAGGTATCGAAAGACAAGTAGAATGTCGAAATGGCCATCGAAAGAAAAATAAAATAAATTTTGGGTCATCGCATTATTTTATTTGTCCTGCGTGTAGGTGCTTAACCCTATATAAATGTTGAAGATTAAAAAGAGAAAAAAATCACCTTTCTAATGACGTATCGCATAAATCATATCGACGCAGTTTTTCCAGAAGGGCGTAACCCGCAAAAAGTAAATTTTATAGGAGAGCACAGTTTGTGCGTCGCGTAGCTGTAAAAAGATATGTTTCGCGGAAATACAAATCGATTTTTCCAATGGAAAAAATCGGAATATTGTTATCAGATTTTAACAGATGATGTCTTTGCCCTAGATGCTGCACAAGATAGTCAGAATAACTCATTTTTACAAAAAGTGTAGGTTACGTCCTTTTGGCAAAACGTCATCGATATAACGACGAATTTTTTTGAGTATTTTTTTAATACACTCTGAAACCTTTGTTTATTGTCTAAAACGTGTTTAAAACTAGAATGTTATAAGTGCAATAATAAAAAATAAACCTTTACGAGCGATATAAAGGTCTAGATCGAGAATGGTGAAAGTTAAAAAAATTGTAATGGTTGTTTCGCAAAAATTTCAAAAAATTAATTATGGTCGGGCAACAACTATTGACTATTTAACGTGGAATAAATCATTCCTATTCTTATTT